>VDFB02281492.1:981057358-981689563 GCA_007258455.2 Sequoia sempervirens
AACCCAATCTACTCAAGGATGATTGAAGGATAATCTACTTTTGGATATACAATCTTTGAATTTCTATTGATTATATACATATATGCATACTAGAAAAGTATGTTAAGATGATTAGCAATATAGTTTATATTTAAGAAAATTTAAAGCTATAGGTACAGTTGCAAGGCTTTTCATAGCATACGAGAATTCCATTCCAAAGGAAGGCACTTGTTCCCAAGCAATCAGAGTCTCCCAATATGGGTCCAAGAAGGACATAAACTAAAAGCACTTGATTGGAGCAATAGTAGATGACATAAAGAATTGAGGTCAAAATGAGACATTATTCTTTATTTTTTTTGATACAAAGGAATTGGCACTAGCCAAAACCCCATTTGTGAGGTCCTAAATTACATATTATATGGTTGTTGGTAGAAGTGAGTTTAATTGCATGCAACATCCCTGTAGGTTTGAGACTAAAAGCTCATATTTTGCATCTATTTTGACAAAGTCAATAAGAATAGATTTATAACTGTGCACAAATAAGATAGATTTGTATTCATTTCAAACCAGAAATTTTATTAGAATTATTAGCTACACAGTCTCTTCAAAGAAAACATCCTAAGGATAATGTCTTCGGATCCCCTTAACTCAGGGATTTCTGTAAGTTATTTTTACATGGGATGTTGTAAATGAATGCTCTTCTTATTTTTATTTCTTCTATATATTTTTTCTTTCTTTCTTGGAGTCACTAAATTATTTTAGTTTATATATGCAGACTACTAGCACTATTCAGGATGTTCCATTGTAAGCAGGAGCAACAAAATTATTTTTAAATATGTATCTTCAAACTACCCCACCTCCTCTCACACCAACATCAACAACAACTGTAGCAAAGTTATGCATGCTTTTGGATAGAGACATTTTCTGTAGAATCTCCCAGAGAATAAAATAGAACAAATTAGAAAACTTGCCACAAAAACTAGAAGTAAGATTGTAGAACAAGGATAACAGTTATGCAACTTAAAATTGAATTGAATTGTAAATAAATAAAAAAGACAACAGTTACACAAATAATTCATTATACTTTTTGAACTGAATTGAATTGCATGGCTTATATGTTTGTATGTGTATATATGATTTTAAAATTATTCCATTTGGTTTGTCTTTTCTTGCAAAATAATCAATCTTTGACAAAGTGCACAAGAATAAATATCCCCTCTTAAAAGAAGGCATATAAAGATTCAAGCCTCAAGTTGTTAGTATATCTAGATCAGATTGTACATATATTGAGCACTCCATTATGTTTAGCGTCATTTTGTCTCTAACATTCATAAGGTACACAACAAAAATACAACTTCCTCCTATTCTTTGTTAACTGTTAGCCATCTATTGGTTTTGCATCTAGGTTGTGAATTGGTTTGAGTAGTTTTTAGTTTGCCAAATAATTGAATTTCATTTATACTTTCAATTTTTATCAGACATATATTACATGTTGATGTAATCCAACAATACAATTATAAATTTCAAGTGTTTATTATTAGATGAAAACTTGTTTTTTATGTACCTATTATTTATTTGTTTTATAAACATTGTTTCTAAAACTTAGCAAACAAAGAAAATTTAAACAAAACTATTGTAGATAGGGAAAAATTCAAGTTTGATATTGAAAACAAGAAACTAACTCAACCCTATCAAGCACCATGAAGCACAAACTAGAATGAAAATACAAATAAACAAAGAAAATGCAAACCGATTTTCAAACTAGACTTGATTGACCTCCATGGCTCTTCTCCACCTGCATAAGAATGCAAGATTTTGAAGGTTGGTTGTTGGAGGAATGTCGGTTGCTCAATTTAGCAGCATAACATTAAGATGGAAATGACGAATGGAGGATGATAGATAGAGATGGACAAAAGATCAAAGAATGATTTTTACAGCATAAGGATGCCTGAAGAATTGAAGCCCAAAATGGCTTATGAGAGGATTGATTTATAGGAAAGGTCTAATTTGGATTGATGGTTGAGATTGGATGTCAATAAGATTTCTTAATCAATGGCCATGATTGAAAGATGAGGCATGGACTAAGGTTAGGGTAAAATTAGGGAAAATGATAAAGATGAAGGGTTGAGATTGAATTATGAGATAATTTTTAATCAAGGGTTACAATTAAGAGATGTCAAAACATAAGATTTGATGTGGAAGATAATATTGGCACGGATAAAGAGATGAGAGGAGAAATTAAATAATAAAAATTATTTAATCTAGGTGGCCAATGAATATTTAAATAATTATTTAATTATAGATGAATGTGACAAGAAGAATCTTTTTGAATTAAATAATTATTTAATTTAAAATTCAAGAGAGTGGACCAAATTAAATAAATAAAATTTATTTAATTTATGAGAGAAGAGGCTAATGAATAATTAAATAATAATTTAATTATAATGGAAAGTGGATAAAATTAAATAAATAAGAATTTATTTAATTTTAGAAAGAAGAAGACTTTAAAGTGACATAATTAAATAAATAAAATTTATTTAAAAAATCAAGGAGGAATAAAGATAACAAAATGAATTAATTAAATAATTAAAATTATTTAATTAATAGAAGAATTATGACTTTAGAAAATAATGAAATAATTAAAATTATTTAATTATCAAAGACAAAAGGGGAAATGATGGAGAATCTAAGAGTCGCAAGCCTAGGACAATTTTTAGTTTCTACATTTTTCCCCTCTTTGGAAGGGGGTGAAGGAGATGAATGATAGTTATGCTGCAAGAAAGTGAGAAACCATGATGTTTGATCTAACAATAGACATTATGCACCAAGGTATAGAGACCAAGGTGATGATGTGTCTCATGCCCTAGTGCAATACAACCTTGTCTAGATACAAGATATGAATATTAGTTGGAATAATTTGGATTTGATGCAAATGCAAGATAAAAATGATAACAAACACAAGCAAGCAAGCAAGCATGCACAAATGATACACAAAACAAACAAGGTATTGCCCCTGTCGGGTTGCAAACCGATGAGTAATTGATTGATGGATTGATGATGATAGTGTTGTCATTGGGGAGAACGACATATCCCTAGATCAACACAAGGATGATTGACTGATTGATTGATTGACTTTGATAGAATGGGTTTACAACAAGATTAGGATCAAGACCAAAGGATGTGATTGGATAATTTGGAAAGATTGATCGACTTGATTGGTATGGACTAAGGATTGACATGCATTTGGATTATTTTTTGAAATGATTTGATTGATTTTTTTTGTATTTTTAAAATGTTTTATTTTTTTGGATTTTTGAAATGTTTTTTTTTTTAATTTTTGAAATGTTTTAATTTTTTTGGATTTTTGCAATGTTTTGATTTTTTTGGATTTTTGAAATGTTTTGAGATGTCAATGGATGACAATTTGGGTAGCCTTTGTGCTAGATACCAATGATAAGGGAAAACCAGGCCTAGGTGCAAGGAGATAGATGAGATTGATAGATGAGAGGGTAGGTGATAGGATAAGGGATAAAAGGATCATGATAAATCGATGGATGGAATGGTTGTATGCATCATAAGAGAGCAAGGACATGATCTCCAAAGACTATGTTGCATAGGAATAACATACCCCATTCTAGGTACAATACTTAAGATTTGTCATGACAAAGCTTATGACAATAGGATAATGATAGGCTTGTTTGGAAGGATGAGATATATCAAAAGATATCCAAAGAATGTTTCAACATTTTCCCCCTATTTTCATCAAGATCAAAAGGAGGAAGAGAGGATGAATGGACTCAATATGATAGGTATGTATGACGGCTAAATATTGTAGGTAGGATGGGATAGATATGACATGAAAATGATAGGTTGGATAGATAAGACATTGTGCCCCCAAGTGTAAGTGACATAGAAGATCAACCTACACATGACACCTGTTTTCCAAGTTTGCATCATGGTACTTATCTGGGGCGCCTGTTTACCAGGTTTTCACCATTGGATGAAAGGATTTCTCTTTACTTTTTTTTTATTTTTATTTTTTAAAAATTGAATAGAAGATGTGGAATATGGATAGGAGGGACTCAAGTGTCTATTTCCATGAAAGGTGATAGTCCCACTAGAGATGGATGTCATTGCATGGACCATGTCAAATGTGCTCATAGATGTTGGTAAGGGATGACATGAAAGAGAGATGGAATAGGTAGATGATAGATTATGATGTGGATTATGGAGAAAAATAGTGGATTATGATGTGGATTATGTAGGACTTATGAAAAATATGAATGGGGAGGCTTAGCTGAAAGCATGGACCATAGGGATGTGATGAGGAAGATATGTAGGATAATGAGTGAAGGATGAGGAGATGGAGGTAGGTGGAATTGGTGTGAAATGAACCATGACCAATGGTTGCACACACTGTAATAAACGTTGAATATTTTGATGTGGACGGGGTGTAGGAAGCAATGGAGATGTTTTCTTATGAGGTGGTGGATGCAGTGATTTTGGTACCCACATAGACTTAGTATTTTTATGATTTTTGTTTGGCTTGTGGGATTTTTGTAATTTTTGACTAGAATGTGAATTTTGGATGGAAAGGTATGGTTGGGATTTTTGTGATGTAGATGCCTCATTTGACTTGCTTTCCTTTTTCTTAGGGACCCAAACCATTTTAGTTTTGGCCTTTACTTTTGGAGGTATGGGCTTATATAACTTTTTGAATGTATTTTGCTTTAATGATTCTTTTCTTTTGTGCCCTAAGGCATGATGATTTTTGGTATTTTTGGCTTTATAGGTAGAGGCATTGAAATTCTTTCTTTTGAATCCCATGGGTATGGTGTTATGGGTGGAAGCTTCATGTTTATACAATGTGTGCATTTGTTGGTCATGATTAGGAATGCTAGGGTATTTATGGATAAATGGATAAGAGGATTGAATGGTAGGGATATTAGGTGTTGGGAGTAATGGTGGTAAATTGGATGGAGGTATATTAGGAGTTGGAAGTAATGGTGGAAAAGTGGATGGTGGAAGGTGTATGGTCACATGCTTTTGACATTTGTAAGATAATGGTGGTGGAATTGCAACATATGTTTTAGTGATATGATAGGCTTTATGATGGAAAGAGGTGGACTTAGGATGCATGGAGGAAGTACCAACATCTTGAGATTGGTTTCCTTGAGGTGTATGTCCAAGGCCATAAGAGCATGGAGGGAATTTGACATGGATGGACTCCAAAATACCTTGTTCATGAAGGTCTAGACCTGTACCTTGGTGGTTCATGTTTTGGAGTATGCAATGGACAATGTGACTAGGTGTAGGTGGAACACTAGACACGAGTTCCTTATTGGATGGAGAAAATGAAGCAAGGGAAGATAATGGTTGTTGTTGTTCTAAGGAGGAACATTCATAAATGAGGGTGGAAAGACTAATAGGATACGATGGAGGACTTGCAATGGGGTCTATAGTGGGTGATGGAGGATCATTAGGATCTTGATTAGCATTGTGTTCACTTAGATCCAAGGTTTTTTTTTTATCTTCTATGTGTGAATGGGAGGCATATGTCTCATCAAGGGAAGTGGATGTTGATGGATCATGGATAGGACTAGGTGAATGTGCATTTGCAATATCTTGCTCGCGAATGGGTATAGGATCAAGTTGCTCATGCATAGGCTCTTCATCATTATGGATAGGTTGGATGAAAGTGATTTGATCTTGATTAGGACTAGGGTTTGAGGTTTCCACATGCTTAGGATTGTGCTCTTGACATATATCTTGTGTTGCTTGAATGGGAGTGGAAGGGGATGACTCTTGAATGGGTTCAACATGCTCTAGATGGTCAACAACATGGAGACATGATGGAGTTTGACTTGGGCTCAATGGGGGAGACTCTTGAATAGGCTCAATGGGGAGACTACATGAAGGGGTTGTAAGAATGGGCATGGTGTTTGAAGACTCTTTGGTAGGTTCAAATATATGAGTTGGATGACATGGCAATGTTTGATTCCTTACTAGTAGCCCTTGGGTCACATCCTTTGTAGGTAGATGGGTGGATTTGGGTAATGCCATAGATTTGAATTTTTTGAATTTTTTGAATTTAGGGCATAGATTTGATGGAGAATTAGATGATGGTGGGGATAATGAATATTTTTATGGGTTAGAAGGTGGAGAGGAAAATGGAGTAGTACTAGGATATGGTGGCATAGGGATAGGTATTTGATTGGAGTTGAAGGGTGCATGAGCTAGATTGGTGTTCCCCTTGTCAAATGGAGCATGAGAATTGAAAGGTTCTTGATTTTGTTGCCAAGGTGGACTTGGGATCCTATGCTCTTGTTGTGATATGGGTGGATACATTGATGTGGCATTGACATGATAGGTAGATGGGTTAGGTTGGCATGATGATGAAGGTGACACATAGGATTGTGGTTGAATGTGTTGAGGTTGGGATGGTGTTTGGATTTTTTGTGGTATGATTTGTTGCTGTGATAATGATGGAAGGGTTGCATAGGATAATGGTTGTTGAAAGGTGGATTGATATGGATAAGGGTTGACATTAGAAGAGGTGTGATAGGTTGATCAAGGGGTAACATGATATGTGGATGGATGGGGTTGATATGATGATATAGGTGACACATAGGATTGAGGTGAAATTTGTTGGTGTGGTGATTAGACTTGATGATGTGCTTGTTGGATTTGACAAGTGGCCATGAGGTATTGGGCTTGCACTATGATTTGTTGCATTTGAGGTGATTGGTTTGTTTGAAGTTTTTGGATCATGTCAATGTGGATTCCTTGAATGGTTTGTTGACTTAAAGGTAATTGGCTTGTTTGAGCTTCATTAAGTATGTGAACGAGATTTTGTGCTATGTCTTTGAATGTTGTCATGGTGTAAAATGATGTTGATTGGATTAAAGAGATGATGATGATTAGGATATGGTGTGGAATGACAAGATTGGATGATTTGGATTGATTAGGATGAAATGGATAGGATGTGGCTAAGAAGGGTAATTAGGATGAAAGTGATTGGATATGAATGTGTTGGAAGAATGTGTAGAGTGACTTGTCTTTATGTGTTTGGTGTTTAACTTGATTTGGCAATGTTTAAATGAATGATCAAACATGTACACACATAAATCACTCACACAAGACACAGGAAAGTTTGAATTTTAAAATTTGAAGAATGTAATGATGACTATTAAACAAGCACACATGGAAGACACATCAACAAGCCCTATGACTAGTCAAGTGGGGTATGGCCAATTAGGTCTCAAGCTAGTCTACACAAGGTTGGCTAAGGAATGATTTGGAAGCAAACTCATGCCACACAGTCGAGAGAAAGGGGTAACCCACCCTTCACCTTCACTTCCCAGAGGTATAAATTTCTTTGGGGCTTAGCCAAGAGTGACAAGATTTCAACTTTCAAAGGAGTCTATCTTTGGATTCACACTCGATTGAGGTCATCCCTTAGAGGGGTGTGTGTTCCAAGCAGGCCTCCTAAGAAGGGTATGACAAAAGTGAACCAAGTGAGGTGTTTTGGAGGACACACACACTTGATTCACACTCGCAGTTGTTAATTTCCCTTTAGAAATGAAATGTGTGTAAGCAAACAATGGAAGCACTTGTTATTTTTAACCCAAAAACAAATGTGTGACAAACAAGATTAAGAAATGAAAGATGGAATGTGTGCACCTAATAATTTTCGTTCCAAATTGTTGTTGTGATTTATCCAAATGTTTCTACAGCTCCTTTGATTCGCCTACAAGCCAAAAAATAAAAAAAGACCAAGTAAACTTGCATAAAAGAAAGCCATGTGAAAAAGAGGAATTATGATAAAATTTGATTAAGATGACTTGATACAGTTGAATGGATTGCATAAACAGAAAATTCAAAAGATTTCATGCACTTTTTAAAAAAAAAATCGTTGAAATTGGATGAATTTTGCAGTAGATATGAACATTTGAAGTTTGAAAAGAAGGGGTAACTTTAACAGAGTTAACCTGATTTTTGGAGCAGATTCTGGAAAATCCATTGGCACCATAGCAAAGAGGTTTGAACCAGCTTTCTAAAACTTTTTGAATTTTGAAAATCTGACCTGTTATGCAAAAGTTATGCCCGTTTTAGTAAAATTGTTATTTTAATGATGTGCAAAGAAAGAAGGGAGCTAATACTTAAGCCCCTAAACGTCAGAATTTAACCCCCACGTGACCAAAAGCTTGCAAAAAGATGTTGGGTGCTTATTAATGGGACCCCTGGTCCTCCATATGACCAGGGGCTAAATCCCTAAAAAAATAAAGATAAAAATGTTAAAATTAAAATTGTTCTAAAACTTTTTGAAAACGTAATCATAAAGAAATAAAAGTCTAAAGCATTCTAATAAAAGATTTCAGCTTTTGAAAGCATGTGATCATTTTATCTATGTAATAAAGAGTGAATAGCATTTGAAACCCTACGTGACAATGTAGGTCGCGGGTGTTATGGATATACTCCACAGGTCATGTGTGTCACATATTTTTGTCGTTGAAAACCTATAGTAGATAATAAAAAAATGATAGAAAAAAGAAGATATTAGTAATAAAAGTATGCAATATACAATTTTTATGCGTTCTTGATAAATATTCATTGTGAAACCTTTTTGATAAATATTCACTATGTATACACTTGCAAAATTAGGGATTTCAAATTTATTTCAAAAAAAAATTTGCAAGCAAAATATATCAAATTATATGTCAAAATTCATCTCTTAGTCTCACTGATCGCAATGGTGAGTCTATTTTTCTGATTCAGGACTCTTATAAAAACTTGATCTTGAAGCCCTCTTTAGAAAAACCTTTGCCCTGCATTATCAAACTCACAAAGGCTCAAAAGAATAAGGGTTAGAATGTCAGGATCACCAAATGTAGATAGGGAAAAATTTAGGTTTGATATTGAAAACAACAAACTAACTAAACCCTATCAAACACCATGAAGCACAAACTAGAATGAAGATGTAAATAAACAAAGTAAATGCAAATCAATTTTCAAACTAGACTTGATTGACCTCTATGGCTCTTCTCCACCTGCATAAGAATGCAAGATTTTGAAGGTTGGTGTTGGAGGAATGTTGGTTGCTCAATTCAGCAGCATAACATTAAGATGGAAATGACGAATGGAGGATGATAGAGATGGATGAAAGATTGAATAATGATTTTGACAGCATAAGGATGCCTGAAGAATCAAATTAAATAATAAATAGATGAGAGGAGAAATTAAATAATAAAAATTATTTAATCTAGGTGGCCAATGAATAATTAAATAATTAAAATAATTATTTAATTATAGAGGAATGTGACAAAAGGAATCTTTTTGAATTAAATAATGATTTAATTTAAAATTCAAGAGAGTGGACCAAATTAAATAAATAAAATTTATTTAATTTTAAAAAGAAGAGGACTTAATTAGTGACGTAATTAAATAAATAAATTAATCGAGGAATAAAAATTAAAAAATGAATTAATTAAATAATTAAAATTATTTAATTAATAGAAGAATTATGACTTTATAAAATAATGAAATAATTAAAATTATTTAATTATGAAAGACAAAAGGGGAAATGATGGAGAATTTAAGAGCCGCAAGCCTAGGACAATTTTTAGTGTCTTGTAGCTCTTGTTATATAATAATTTCAATTATAAATATTATATAATATAATTTTTATATAGTTTAGATTAAATTAATATTATATTCTTTTCCAAATCATATTTAAGATATTTAATTTAAAAAATACTATATTTTAAACAATGGTATGTTTAAGTAAATATGTAATTATTACTTGGAATTCCAATTAAAATAAATAAAACAATTTCCACCACACAACAAATTAAAAAAATCCTAAACAACATGATAACATAATGAAAATTAATTGTAGAATTATTATTTATTTCTTGCCAATATGAAAGAACGTCTATATAACATATTAATTTAAAATTATATATGTTTATATATTAAATCTATTTGATAATTAATTGACTATTTAAAAAAAAAAATCAATCTATAAATTATTATGTAATATTAAGTAGAATGTAATTGATATTGAATTTAATTTTATAAGAAAGAATACTTATTTAATGTATAAATTAATATAAGTATTAAATAAGATTTAAATAATATGTGGTAGTATCAATTATAAAGTTGAATATTTTATAATTATATAATAAGTATTATATTGTATATTATTATAAAATTATATTGTACTATATAAAATATAAGTAATAATGGCATAATATATTTTTATATAATAGTATTTATATGGTATATAATATAATGTTTATTAATATATTAATATATTGTATTATTGAACCAATGTATAATATGATTAATGTAATAGAAATATAAAATGCAATAAGTAATATAATAAAATATAATATATAATAATTGTTATTAATTATAATATTTTTTTATTTATATATTTTTATTATATTATATATGATTTAATTTAGTTATATTAGACATAATATATTAATTACATATTGTATTATATTTATATATTATTTTAATTTGTATAAATACAAATTTATTGATTAATAAATATAATAACTGTTATTATAAAATATATAAAATATTATATGCAATAATAAATATGTAATTTATATTATACACAATGTTTATTATATATTTTTATAGATAAAAAATATAATATATTGATATAATGTTGAAACTTTGCTTTTTTCATGTGCTATCTTGTCATATCTGCCCTCAAAGTATGCATAGATCAATTTTCTTTTTGCCAACTGTTGCTTAATTGGTTATCCATGATTTAATAAAGTAGAGATTAATGACATGGTTTGCATTTGACCTCATTTCTGATTTTCCTATAGAGCTGGAAGGCTAGAATGCCTTTAGTTAATATTTGGTTGGAAGAGTAAAATCTAAGAGATTCTTCTGCCGATGGAATATGGCTAGATTGAGAAATCTAAAGTCTGCCATAATGAGATCTCTATGGATTTGTTGTGGCAGTGCAGCATGTGAGGTAATGAATAAATAGGTGACCGGATGCGCTGATTTTTACTAGACTGTTGGTACATTTAGTCTTCATATACCAGTTTGAAAATAAAAAGTGCTTTTATTTTTTATTTTCAATTAATTAATGATGGGAGCACAAAACATGGACAAAAGCCTGGAGCACAAAATGGTGTGCTGGCAGACATAACTCTCACACCTCCTATTGAAAAAAAGACGCCTGTGAGAAGGGAGAGGAAAAATTTAAAGGCTATGTTGTTTTATTTTTATAAATTAATTAAATAATATTATTTATAAAAATATTGCATTATATAATATATATTTAATAATTTGTATCAGATTTTTATATAATGTTTAAATAATAAATATAATTTCAGATATTTTTCATTCAGTAAATTTAATATATAATTAAATAATAAATATATAGATAAATATTAAATAAAGATAGTGAGTTTCTACAATCCATATCATAGATTTGTATTGTTTACGGATTGATTGTGTAAGGATTTTTTGCATCAGCGTTTGAATCACACTCGAAGTGATCCATCATCGAGGATGTAAGAGAGCAGAGAATGATGGATCGAGAGAGAGGAGTGTGATTCAGCAGTTGATATCACTAATAGAATCAACTCTAAATCTAATAAATATATAATATATCAAAATGGCTAATTAATATTTATATTATTAATTTATATTTATATTTAATAATGTTATAATTTATTTAAATATTAAATATCATTATACTATTGTATTAAAATATTTAAATATATAAATATAATTTTATTCCATAGTATTCAATTGATAATTAGGTGAGATGTGTACAATGACATTCATCAAAAAGCAAATTCAATGTAAGAAAAACTCTTTAAATTGAATTATTATTAGTATTATTAATACTAAGATTTATTTATTTATTTATTTATTTTTTAATGAGGGGGAGATGGTGCATTTATGCTAACTCCCCTTTGTAGGTAAACTTTTACGACCCAGCGATCTTGGTTATTAATACTAAGATTTAATATTAATAATTATAATTAATTTAATTTATAGTAATTATTATAATAAATTAGATATTTATATAATATTATTATTTATATAAAATGCTTATTTTCATCATTTTTTTTCATTGCAATAGTATTTCATCATTCATATAATTATAAAGATTTATTTTATAATTGTATACTATAAGCTATTAGTCTTTTTATGTCTTCATTTATTTTTGCTCATATATTATTTTTTTAGATTTCTTTATCTTGTATCTTTGTGAAGAAAATACATGAAATTTAATATTTATCTTATCTTAATGGACAAGCTATTATCACATTTGTTTAAAAGAAGAAATTGGACATATGTATTAAAAATCAAATTATAATTAAAAATTTGTCAATTCAAATTTCACGGAGGGGGAACTCATAAGATAACTAAGCATCTTCGTTTAACCTCTAATGTGCTATTGAGTCTTTTAAGCTTTATTTATTTTGCTCATATATTATTTGATTGATTAAAATGGTGATAGTATATGGGCAGTTTATTATTGTTTTGAATAAAGTGCCTCAAAAATAATTCTAGACCTTATTTTATATATATTAATATTTAATATATGTATGCTAATTTAATATATATATAATTAAAAAAGTCAGAAGATCAAATCAAAACCATTAAATTGTGTGTTGCTAGGTAATTGAAAAACTAATTTGACAGGTAACAAAAGAAAAAGTCCATGACTGCAGCAATTGTCAATTTGTAAATACTCAGTTAGAGCAGAGGCAAAATGTTGCAAAGACCATTCACCGAAGGGAAAAATATTCTTAAACAAAAATCCCACATAAATGTGTCAGAAACTCACTTATCAAAATTAACCGCGGTAAAGACATCTGTCTCGAATAGTTATGGGGACCTTCAGCTTTGCCTGCGAGTCCACGACTTTCCCTCAGCAATTATTGTTATTTTTAATAGTGGTCAATACAACTACCGACAACTTTGACGTGGGTCCACAGAGAGCTTCTCAAAGCCTTTGCCTTTATGTGGGCCCCTGCTAACAGACAGATGACAATTATTTTCCTGTGAAAATTCAGCAGTCATGATATTTTTATCGCTGTCCTGCATTCTGTTCATTAAAATCTGTGCCAAGCTGATCTCGAGAACCCAGCCGGACCATAGCATAAGCTAAAAAGTAAAAAGACATGTACATAGACATAACATTAGCTCTATGTCCACATATTTAAGATTTATTTTAGAATTTTAGTTTTTTTTAAAATATGTTTTGGATGTGTTATAATTTTTATGTACATAGACATAATATTATTTTGTCACTATTATAGAATGTCTTTCTACGTAATGATCAAAGAATTGGTTTCTTTAATAACTATATAATGTAAATTTAATAATTTATTATTTGTGTTGAGTAGTTAATAGTTAATTTCTATGGAATTCAGTTGTTCAATTATAAAGTGTGGAAGGATTTATAATAGTCATTAATAATGTAGTCATATAAAATACCCAAAAATAATACAATTTATGTCCTTTTAAATGATTTGTAAATGTTAGTGGCATAGTGTGATGCTTAAGTTGTGTTCGTGTTGTCAATGTTCAAACCTCAATGTGGTGTTATTGTTGAGTGTTTATATTGGTATGAGGTCCTCCATTTATAACCTTAACCTGCTACATCATTCCTCTTGCAATAACTTTTTTCTACAAATCTACACCCTCTGTAACATTTTCAATTTGAAAGGAGATTTTATAAATACAAGTTTGTAGAGCAAATTTCTGGATTTCATTGTGTATGCATAGTGAAATCCAGAGAAATTCGCTCTACAACATTCATGGAATGTGGAAAACTCATACCAACTATTACAAGTTTACCAAAAGAATTTAGGAAATTGGTTGATCTTTAAATATTGAGGAAATTATTTTGTGGAAGGAGGAATGATGTGGTGGTGTTCCAATGTGAAGAATGTTCCCGGATCTTGAAAAGTTTGAAAGAGTGTCACTTTTGAATAATGGGAGTGAATAATATGTTGGAGGAGGGTGGGAAATTATGGAATAAAATAAAAGCCAATAACCCCAATTTTGTTATTAAGACATCCTTCTAGATTTGGGGTAGTCAAATGTAGAATGGGTGTATTCTTAAAATTATGTTTTACTTCATTATCAAATGTTTCCTTATGTGTATCAAGAAGTTTTGAAAAACCACTTAATACTTTTTAAGAATATTAATATAATTTATTATTAGATTGTTATTTCATTATAATATATGTGATTTATATTAAAAAAAATCATAAAATATTTTATAAATATTTATAAAGTTTGAAAAATTGAAGATAAATATAAAAATAAGTTATTAAAAAGAAATCTATGTAAAGATGATTAAATATTTTTTTTAAACAATTGACATACTTTATATTATAATTGTTATGTTTATTAATATAATATTTTAAATAAAGCAATTGAAAAAATATAAAAAATATTAATATTAAGTTATTTTATTTACTTTAGAATCATTTCATTTTATTTTAAAATTATTTATTTTATTTTTACTTATTTAAAAATAATTTTAATTACTAAAGAGTTATTTATTTACTTAAATAATTATTTTATTTATCTAAAAGTTGTTTAATTTACTTAATTTTTTTAATATATATCTTTGTATTTTTTTATTGAATTTTTATTTCATTTTTAAACTTAGAGTTATTTTATTTTATTTATTTAAGAGTTATTTTATAGTTTTAGTTTTCTTAAAAATACATTTATCTAATAACTATATAATGTAAACTTAATAATTTTATTATTTGTTTTTAGTAGTAAATAGTTGGTTCTTATGTGAAAATTGGTTATAAAAGTTAAAAATATAAAAGTATTTATAATGGTCACTGAATAGTGTAATCATATAGAATACCCAAACATAATATAATTTCTATGTCCTTTTAAACCATTTGTAAATGTAATTATCAAATTTATTTACATGAAATTAGTTTGTTTTGCAAACCTAGCTACATCATTCCTCTTGCAATAAATTTTGTTCTAGAAATCTACATGCTCTACAAATTTGTAACATTTCCAATATGCAAGGAGGATTTATAAATAAACATTTACCAAAAGGATTTAGGAAATTGGTTAATCTTCTATTATTGAGAATTTTTTTGTGGAAGGAGGAATGATGTTGTAAATATGATTAAATTATGTGTTTAGCATTAGAAAAGTGGTAAAAATGTGGAAGTGGATTTTTGACAAAAGGAATTAATATTGTTATTGAAAAATTTGGTAGTTATATGCTAAATACAAAACCAAAACATCAAAATTACAAACAAGGTAATAGGTGTTAAAAAGCTAGTTTTATTAATTTAACATACTATTCATATGTTCATTATTTTGTACCATTGCATTGGAAAATTATTTCTTTGCTAATTTTGATATTAAATAGATGTGGGAGACTATGATGAAACCTATTTTATAATCATGATGAAATAATTTATATTTTTGAGGATTTTGTTCAACAATAGCACTCAATGTTTGCTATGAGAATAATGTGTTAGAGAATGCCAAGATCAGAAAGAATGAATCGATAACCTTCCACAAGTGAAACAATAAGCACAATAGGATGTCTATCATATAATATGGAGAGTATGTAAATAAAATAAGAAACCTTGCTTATACAGGCAAGGTAGATGATGTAGGAAGATAAGATGGAACAACTGACTAACCCTCCAAAGATGGAACACTTGTGAGTTCACTTGAAAAGTGTGTGAGCAAGTGTCAAATATACATGTAGGTGTCTCGAGTGATGCATACACATGTCTCAACCATATTAAGTGAGACAAAAAGGTAAAATTCCCTAAGTGGAGACTTAACTAGTGTGAATAGAACTCTCTTACGTAGGATAATATCTAACTAGATAGATAATGCCACTATTTACGCCAACACCCCCCTTATGTTGAACTTAGGGAGTAATGTATGCAAGATGACAAGTCTTGGCTACCAAGCCATGTTAGGTACTCATGTACAAATTTCTCATAAAGTGAAATAAAGGAGAAAATCCAATGGGAATAAAACTCCTCTCTAAAAAAGAAATGATGAAATGTGAATGTACAAGTAAAGAAGATAAGTGAGAAAAAAAGGATTCCTAATGACCCACCAAGGACTACTTCTTTTACAAAGCACAATGAAATAATAGAGAAAAGAGAAAAGGTCTATGTGACCCATCAAAAAAGATAAGAAATAAAGTCCATGTGAGGAAATGCTTCCTCCCAAAATTGATAGTAGAAGAGAAACCATTTAGCCTCCCCTCAAAATGAATCTTGTAGTTTTGGTAGATGCTCTACGCTAGATGTTGAAGATGACCCGTGATCATTAAACATCATTCCTCCCCTTGAGAAGAAACAACACCACAAATGTGTTCAAGATTACTTTTTGTAGACACCTAAAAATATCCTAACCCAACCACACCCCATTTTAGTCTATCATATCCCATTAAATTTATCCATCACCTATATCCCACTTTATCCTAGCCAATTAATTAAATAAATATTTATTATTTAATTAATTAATTTAACCTTTTCCCTTATCCTAATATTTAATTAAATAAATATTTATTATTTATTTAATTAATTTATCCATTATCTTTATTCCCTACCTTTAATTAAATAAATTTTATATTTATTTAATTAAGTCTAGGCTTATCCCCAAATCGTCTAATTAAAATAATTAATTAATTAATTTAGGCTACTTTATGTCCATTCCCCCTTTCTTCCATTATTTAATTCCACTTTATCCCCTATCCTTATCCCTTTAATCCTATCCATTGATTCCATTCGCATGGATCACAATCTAAACTTATCACCAATTGACAAGTTTCCCCTTCATATGTCTAGCCTTTATCCCAAAAGTCAAACTAACTTTTCATCTTAGCCCTTCATTTAATATCCAACCTCCTAATCTTAGCCATCCATATAAGAATGTTGCCCTAAACCTAGCCCTTATCCTTCATATGACACTTGTCACATGACTACAACTTCAATCCAAACCCTATATTCTCATTCAATCATATCCATTCATCATGAATGCTTCCAAACCCTCCATTTCTTCCATCTCATTTCTATAAATGAGAGGCCTCTGATCCCATTTGAGAAACATCTTCTATACTAATATTATGATGTTGGAATTTCTATTGGTTCATGAGCAACCACATCCAAATCTTCAACAACTCAACATAATGCATTCAATCTCTTGAGGTTTGCATGTATTTGGTTTGAATAGATTAGATTTATGCATATTTCTATTATCTATCCATTTTCCATGCATACATTTTTGTGAACTTGATGTAAGCCCTTCCTTCTAACCCTTGTTCTTGTGAGTTTGATTTTGGAGGTCAAGGGTTTTTCTAAAGAGGGCTTTGAGATCAAGTTTTTATAGGATCCCCAAATTAAAAAAATAGCCTCACAATTGTGATCAGGGGGGCTAAGAGACAACTTTTGACATATAACTTAACATATTTTTCTTGCAAGAAAGTTATTTATTTATTTTTTAAACCCCCTGTTTAAAATTTTTCTATGTATCTATTAAATTTTTTTTGTAGAATAAATTTCTATTATTAGATAGAAAGAAAGAAATGCAAAAATATGGATGGGTATACCCCCTCGAGAGGGAAAATGGGAAAGAAAAGGGGCCCCAAATGACTTCTCGATATGGAAAAATGGAGGGTACCATGTGATAGACCTTGAAAAACCATGAAGAATGGCTTTTGAATGGAGGAAAATAGATAAATGGGGTGTGAATGGCAGCCCACAAAAGAAAAGGGGTGAATAAATTAATAAGAGGGAAATTTTTTAATTAAAGGGTAAAAATTAGTCAAAAATTAAAAGGCTAATTAGGGGAAAAAAGTGAAAATTATAAATAGAAAATTTGAAAATTACTCTTTACCTTTTGCACACTTGGTAGGTGACTGGACAAGAGAGAGAGGGAGAGAAAGAGAGTGAAGAGGATGGCAAGTGACAGGAGCGGTGACAAGGGATTTGCAGCTGATGAGCTCATCCATCGAGGTGAAGAGGTGTGCTAGTTCCACTACTACTGAGCGATACCGCGCCAGGTAGGATTTGAACATTGCTTTGTGGTTGTGGATTTAATTTTTAAGAAAAATTTTAATCTAGGTTCAGGTAGGTTTAGGGTATGGAGTTGCTACGGATGGGAACATTCGGCCATCCACAAAGCAAATTTTCTTGTCCAAGAGGGTTGGTGAAGGAAGAGGAAAGGGCACGATCCACAGGGGTGGGCGCGCTGGGGGAGGGAAATTTTGAAATGGCCTCTCTAAGGAAAGAGGTGGGGATGGCTAACGTCTAAGCAAAATTACGAAGGAGGGGTGATTGTGAAATTGCCTCTCCAAGCGAAAGGGTGGGATTGCACAACATAGGGGTGGATGCACTAGGGATAGGCGAATGTGACTTTGCTAAACACAGAGAAAGGGTGAAAATGATTTCACCAAAAGGGGAAATAGGTCCACTCATCATGGGAAAGGGGCAAGGGAAAAATCTCCACTTGACAAGGAAAAGATACAGGGGAAAATTCACTAGAGGAATAGGAAAATTCATGCTTGTACAACGAAAGGGTGAATTTTTTGAAAGAACAGACAAATTTGTGGGAAAGAAAAAAAGGGGTGAACACACTACTTGGGCATGCAATTGCATGGACAAGGGAGAAGGGAATATTTTCCCTACATAGGGGAAAATTCACCAAACCTGGGGCATGGATGAAAATGATAAAGAAGAAATGAAAAGCTAGAAAAACTGATGAACTGTGCTACATGGATGCAGAGCTTTGAGTTGCTGAGGATGCAAGAGAGGCACTCAATGGCACTGAAGGTGACACGCAGAGTAGTGATGCCCCATGACCATAGATGATTGGTGCAGGTAGGATTATTGCACATGTTGGGGTACCTCAACATTAGAGCACACTGGGCACTCCTAACAGCACTAATGGAGAGATGGAGTTCAGAGACATCGACTTTCCATCTCCTGATAGGGGAGATTACGGCGACACTGAAGGATGTATGGAGAATTCTAAGGTTTCCCATTTGAGGGAACTTGATTAGCTAGGCTTGCACCTAACCAGTAGAGGAAAGCCTACAGGAAGTGTTAAGACCAAAGCAACTATCAATTCAAGGGAGACAGTTGGACTTGGATGCTTTCTTGGGATTACATTTACTAGCCTTGCCATTATACCTTTGTGGATTGATCAGCAGGATCATATTACTAGATAGGAGTAGACGCTTCTGCAGCCTCAAGATTATTGAGGTTGTCAAATACATTGTTAAGAGGAGAGAGGTAGAGTTCGCATGGGGAGAGTGTGTGCTAGCACAACTTTACAGGGATATGCACGTCATGTGCTACAAGTGGGCATTGAGCATCACCCATGTGACACTACTATAGGTGTGGGCATGGGATCACATCAACATGGGCAGGCTAACCATTCTAATTGCAAGTGTACAGCATGAGACCCTACCAGTGGTATACTGGTGAGGTAATGAGTATGGTTTTAGGCTTCATTACCCATTGGTGGGGGACTTGGATGGATGGCGGTGGAGGCTAGACAACTTGATATTAGAGGAGATTACATGGAGACCATACTTGGCACGACGCTTCCAGGGATGGAGGACTAGTGAAAAGAGGTACCAAGGATATTTATTTTTAGTTTGTTATCTGATCAGGTGAGACCCTTTCATTGTGGAGTTGCACAAACCAGACAGGGTCACATGAGAGTTTGGGATTACACAAGATATTCCACCTACATTGTAGAGGTTCCAAAGGATTACAAGGGATCCAGTAGCACTATGGGGGGTCCAATTATAGTGGATTATGTGTGGGAGATGTGGGATCAGGTCGCACTGACACAATACCCTTGGAGGGGAGGGCCAACAAATGCAAGGGCGACAATGTGATACTCAACATGGTGGGTAGAGGGGAGGCTAGGGAGGATGACCATAGTACAACCGATTATGGGAGCATTGGGGTATGGGTCAGATGATAAGAGGAGATTGGCTACACAACAAGCACAATAGAGATAGAGGAGGAGAGAAGGCTACCAAAGGAGAGGGGGTGACAGAGATGTGGAGATAGAGGAGGCCAAAGGAGATGAGCAGGTGAGAGGATAGGAAAAGGTGATGGAGGAGGTTGTCCCAAAGGTGCATCCACTGGAAATAGTACCATATGTACCTCCACCACCTAAGGATCCCACTGTACTACTTACAAGGGCCTTGGACCGATTGAGGATTGTAGAGCAGAGTCTTAGGGAGTTTGAGGACAAGGACAAACTGTAGAGTGAGGCAGATAGACTGCGGGTGAAGGGTTAGAGGGATTACATAGAGCTAGTGGATGTAGTGAGCAGAGACTTGCAGAAGATGTAGAGAGAGAGGGATGACTTGAGGAGGCAGGTGGAAAAGATGCAGAGGGAGCTAGAGGAGGTTAGGGGGAGAGAGATGAGTTGAGGGACATGACAGACTGTGTAGAGGTTGTGATGGCAGACGCAGGGGGACTACTAGAGAGGGGGAGGCTATCGAGACATAGGTACATGCCTTAGAAGGTGAGCAAGATGTGGTAATGCAGGAGGCATCGAGGTTGAAGGCATAGGTAGATTAGTTGAGGATGGGCTAGGATTCATGGGAGGAGGAGAGGAGATACCTGGCTAGACTATAGTATAGATTAGAGATTATTTCATTCAGTGATTAGTTCATTCTTTATTCTTTATTCATTTGGGAGATCTAGTCTCTATATTTGATTAGAGCTCTGTACCTGTATGTTATTTGATGGGTTCGATGGACATGATGGACATATTTATGTTATGTTTTATTACTAACTTGTTATGGACTCTTATTGTTTTATTATGGACTATGATGGACATGTGATGGACATGATATATTTTAATATTTATATGATATGTGATAGACATTGTCGACACCATGTGATTATTATGTGATGGAAGATGATTATGCATATTTGATTATGATGGTTATGATATGATGTATGCATGTGGTTATGATGGTTTACACATATGCTTATATAGTTGATATGAAGTAAATGCATTATGTTTGACACTTTGTGATGCAGGATGTGATGAATGATTTATGATTCTATGATATAAGTTAATGATTTGTGATGCAGGCAGCAATGGATGAGCTTAGATGGAAAAATGATGCGGTGAATGGATGTGTATAAATCCTTGTGATTGATTTAGAAAATGTGATATTGATATCTATATTGTACACTATACAATCAATTTTATTTTGATTTTATAATGTATATCATGGATGTGTTATTATGACGTGATTATAGTATGAAATTGTAATGAGATGCAATGAATGAAAAATGTGATGTATGCATACGTAATAATGTTATGGATAGATGTTATGAGTATAATGTAATGCCCTATATGTAGTGAGATGGATGAAGATGTTTAGAATCATAACTCTAAACAACCTAAAATGACAATGCAATGAATTAGAATGAATATGATAATGATGAATGCAAATGAATTAAGATGCTTAGAATAACAAATCTATGTAAATCTAAACAACTTAAGAATGATAGGATAATGCAATGCAACATGGATTAAAATGAAATGAAATTCTTAGTATGACATCGACCGAGATTAATTAATGATTGGATTCACCTATTTTTATGACACCCATGCTTTTCCTCATAGTTATGTATCAATCTCATTTACTTTGCTCATTTTTCACGTCATGGACGAGGGATTTGACAATGGAGATGACCTTGGTACTGTTGATGTAATGATAAATGCAATCTAAAGTGAATGATGAGTGTGACAACGTATCACATATCAAGGGGAGTAATAGTGGGTGTGATACAATGCCTATCAAAACCATAGGAATCCTGAGAAGAAAAGAAGATGAGAGCTGAGTGTTTGCACAACCGAAATCACCAACCATAGGCTAGGGACGAGTGGGATGAGGGAAATGCAATGCGACAAGATGGTAAATGAAATGCAGTCCTAATCCCATTTTTCCATATTAAGAGCACTAATTTTTGCTATAGCATAGGACACAATATGCCAGGGTATGAAGAACCAAGGAAAGTTAGTGTCACATGCATAAAACAAACACAACAAAAAAGAAGGCTATCCCAACACCCCAAAGCCACAAGGATTTGGTTGGACTAGACGTTGGGATAGGCACAAGCACAAAGGATGCCCCAATGTAACAAAATACCATGGGGATCTTGGTGGGTACTACGTGGGACAACCAAGCAGGCATAAATAGAAAAAAGATCAAGATATGCCTCTATGTCTACCAATCAAAGCACACCATGATATGATGGATCATGGTGACCTTGATGAGGTATAATAGGAAGCTCAAATGATAACCAAAATTCCAAAAGCATCACAAGAAAACAATCAATTTCAAATGTCCTTTTCCATAGGATGAAAAGGGTGGATGGGATTGATGCGGTCTAATGTAGGAAGGATGCATCATGTTAAGACCAAAGATGGAGACTAAACTAAGTGATCAAGATGACTCGAGATACTCAAAACTGATTGAACCTTATGATACTACTAGATCTTTTTTGTTAAGAACTAGCTAGATAAGGACATACTTGATGACATGACACAAGACACAAGACACAAGACCAACACACCCTAAAGACCTAGGGGCTCAGGGGCAAATCAAAGATTAGCCTTGCCTACGTGAAAGCATAGAGCCCTCGTAGTTCAATAAAAGACTGAAGACTAACCATTGATAAAATCAAAAAGAGGACGATGGAGATACAAATGGAAGACAAAGGCTGGATGGAAAAATGCACTGGGGATAGATCAAAAGATCGGCCTTGCCTACGTGAAAGAATAGGGGCAACATAGTTTGATAAAAAGACCAACAATAAAAGAGGGGACCAAACGGATGGATGATGGGGGACTGACATGACAGGATGGACAAAAGCCCCAAGGGTAGATCAAATGATCAACCTTACCTATGTGAAAGTGTAGGGCAACGTAGTTTGACAAAGTGGATGAAAGATAGGATGGGACCTAATGAGGACTGACACGATGAAGGACCCTAGGTGATGACGCGAGATGGAAAAATGAAACAGACATACAAACAATGGAAGGATCAGATTTGGGATTAAAGCTCAGGACCGTGGATAGCCAATGTAGATCAATCGATGCTCAACCAAAATATACCAAGCGGGGGATGATGGGATGCAAATGGAAGGATAGGATATGATAAGCTGTGAGGATAGGATGTGTTGATAGGATGGATGGAAGCATAAAGATGACTAGGACACAAGGTAGATAATGATTAAGCTCTCTATGAATGGTGCTTGTTTCCAGGTTTTCACCAAACATACTTATCCAAGGTGCCACCGAGGTGGTTTTCACCATAGGACGCATTATTTCTCTTTACTTTTTTTAGATTTTTTCTTGGTTTTTTACTTTTTTTGTACTTGTTCTAGGTAGGATAACCTAGCTGACTTAAGTGTAAAACCTCTTCAGGTGCATGATGTTGATAGGCTCCTCCAAGGGCTCTCCTTTAGGTGTTGAAAGCCGATATGCTCCAAAAACATATTTTGCTTCAAAATTTCCTTTCTTATCTCTGTCTTGTTGGGTATGCTAGTTTTCCTTTAGAATAAGGTCTCCAATATAGACTTTCTTATTGTAGCTCCTCTTGAGATGGTGTTGGTATGCTTGGAGATGATTGTAGGATTTAGTACATTTCTCATCTAGAAGCTCAAGTTGGGCTAGCCATGCGACTCTAGCATCTTCATCACTAATGAGGTTCTTCAGAAAGATTCGAAGTGATGGGATTTCAACCTCAAGCGAAAAGATAGCATTGGTGCCATAAACAAGGGAATATGGGGTGGCACCAGTGGGATGTTGATGGAGATATGGTATACCCAAAGGGCAGGATTCAGATGGAGGTGCCAATCTCAACCAGTGTTGTTGACTACCTTTTTGAGGATCTTGATAAGCATTTTGTTAGTTTCCTCGGCTTGACCATTACCTTGTTGGTAATAGGGGGCGGACCAAAGATGCTGAGTGTGATAAGTTTCACAAAGGAGCTTTATGTACTAGTTTTTAAATGGCCTTCCATTATCGATGATGATGGTGGAAGGGATACCATATCTGCAGAGAATATGGTAAAGGATGAATTTGGAGATCTGAACACCTGTGATTTGAGAGAGTGGAATTGCTTCCAACCACTTGGTAAAGTATTTAGTGGTTGTGATGATACAGGTGCGGCCATCAAAGGATGGCGGGTAAATCTTGCTGATGAGGTCAAAACCCCATTGTGAAAAAGGCCATGGTGTGATGATAGGCTACAAATCTTGGGCAAGAGCATGAATTAAATCTGCATGTTACTGGCAAGGTAGACACTTCTTCACAAACTCACAAGAGTCATGCTCCATGGTAGACCAATAATAACCAGCTCTGAAAATCTTCTTTTCTAAAGCCATTCCATTAGAATGGGACCCACCAACACCACTATGTACCTCATTTAATGGCGTGCGGGCCTTTGATTCTTTTATACATCTAAGGAGAGTACCATCATACCCATGACGATAAAGTGTATCTCCTACAATGGTATAGCAAGAAGTACGTAGGATAAATGATTTGTGTTGATTTCGAGTAAGGTTAGGTGGTAGGATGTTATCATGAAGGTAAGTGTAGATATCATGATACCACAGGGATTCAGGACCTACGATATCACACACCATCTCACTCTCAAGGATATCATAGGCCAGGATTAGTAATTGCTCAACGAGAAATTCACAATCTTTCCAATCTCTTGGCATGCCAATAGATAACCAATCATAGCCATTGCATCAACAGCCTTGTTTTGGACCCTGGGGATCTATTCAAACTGAATGGAGGTGAATTATTTTTTGAAGTCATCCACCATGGACTTGTAAGGTAGTAGTTTATCATATTTTGTCTAAAACTCATCATTGACAGGTATTTGATAATAAGTTGGGAATCACCAAAGACTCTAAGATGAGTGATGTTCCATTGGATTGCGATTTTGAGGAAAGTGATTGAAGCTTCATATTCTACAATATTGTTTGTGCATGGAAAGGAAAGTCTAAATGACTTAGGAATGTAGTCACCTTGACGAGTGAAAAATAGGACACCTATAATAGCTCCATTATGTATATATGATCCATCAAAGTATAGCGTCCACGTATCTGTTTCTGGCACTACAAGGACTCCTACATTAGGGAACTTAGTTACCAAAGGATAGACATCGACCAAAGGTTCATCGGCCAACTAATCTATTGTTACTTGTCCTTTGATTTATTTTTTATCCACATACTTGATGTCAAGCTCACTCAGTAACATGACCCACTTGGCCATAGGACCCATTAATGATGTTCTTGATTGAAGATACTTGAGGGGGTTGAATTTTGATATCAATTTGATGGGATGACTAAGCATGTAGCGGTGCAAATTTTGTGAACTGAAGACAACAACCAACCAAGCTTTTTCCATTGGGGAGTAATTGAGCTCATACCCCTCAAGTGTGCGGCTAATATAATATATTGCTTTTTCTTTAGAAAATTCATCATGTTGAGCCAGTAATGCCCCTAGTGCAACTATAGTAGCTGAGATATATAATAAAAGTGGCTTACTTGGAAGAGAAGGCATCAAAATGGGTGGATGAGCTCTATATTCCTTGATTTTTTCAAAGCCTTGTTGACTCTTTGGATCCCATTTAAAGGTGATTTCTTTGTGCAAGATATGTGTGAACAAATGACATTTATCAGAAAGTTGAGCTTGAAGAATCTAATTGACTATAACTTACCTTGTAGGCTTTATAATTGCTTGAGAGTTTTAGGTGGGGCCATTTCCATTATTTCTTTGACTTTATTTGGATCTACTTAAATCCCCCTTCCGGAGACAATGAAGCCTAATAGTTTACCACATGTAACCCTGAACACACACTTCTTTGGACTTAGGCATAGCTTGTAATGCTCTAACTACTCAAAGATCTTTCTAAGGACTGTGGGATGTTCTGCTCTTGTCTTGGATTTTCCTAATAGGTCATCAACATAATCTTCCATGATGATGTGGATAAGATCGTGGAAGATGATGGTCATGGCTCGTTGATAGGTTTCCCCTGTGTTCTTGAGACCGAAGGACATGAAATTATAGCAAAAGGTGCCCCAGGGGGTAGTAAAGGCCATCTTATGCTGATCTTCTGGTGCAATTTTGATTTGGTTGTAGCCAAAAAATCCATCCATGAGGGACAACATCTCATGCCCTACTGTAAGGTCCACTAGCATATCAATGTTTGGAAGGGGAAAATCATCCTTTGGATAGGCTTTGTTGATGTCATGAAAATTTGTATAGTTCTAATGCTCCCATTGGGTTTGGCCACAAGCACTATGTTGGATATCCAGTCAGAATAATTAATGGGCCTAATGAATCCAACTTCCAATAATTTCTCAAGCCTTTCTTGATGAGCAAAGCTACCTGGGGATGCATCTTCCTGAGTTTCTTCTTGACTAGTTTGGCATCAAGATGAACATCTAAATGATGCACTACCAATGCTAAATCTAAGCAGGGAATGTTTGAGTAGGACCATGAAAAATTAATGATCCCTTCCTTGAGCAAGATGAAAATAGTGTGGTACTCTTCTTCTAATAAAGATTTGGCTACATATGTGACCTTAGGTTTTGCTTCTATTCCCAAATTGAATTCCCATGTCTCTTTGATCAGAATAGAGGATCATTCAGATAGATGAGCTCCTATGAGGTGAAGATGAACATTCCCATCCTCAAGTGCCTCATCGAGGTTTTCACCAATGGATACACCCTTTATTTTTACTTTTGATAGGTCAGGAAGCACCTCAAAGAGGTTTTCACTAGATGAACCTTTTTTATATTGTTTCTTCTTACTTTTGCTGTTAGGGTGTTCATCCTCCCCTAATCCCATAAGAGGCACATAAGTATCCATTGATAGGAAGGTATCGATAGGTGCGCTACCTCATAAGTCCTAATCTATAAGCTCAGGATGGTGAAGGGAAAGGCTAATAGTAAAGATGGATAGGCAGTCAAACATGGATGAGAGATCAACACCATAGTATGCGAGTATGATGGCCTCTTCCTCAAGAATATCATCAAGGAAATCATTGTCCACATTAAAATTATCCGAGGAACTAGTTGATGGTGTGGGCCCGTTTCCTTTTGTATCATAACTTAGGCCTATCTTCTTGGGTTGCACGAGTGTCTTGATAGGCTGTAATCTTCTTTGTTCTTCTACACTAAGACCTCTCCCCTAATAATGAATTTTTTTTGCTAACTTGGATGCATTGGGATAGACCTCCTGAAAATACTCAATGAGAGGAGGGAAAGGCTTGGGTTCTTCTCGATAAATCCACTAACTAATGTCTTCATTGGTTGGATCTTGCTATGGTTCTAGAGCTCGAAAGGTGGTGGAACCCATGTTTTTGGAGGTGAGAGTCTTCATTTTCACTTCTTCTTTTGGTGGCGCTGATTGAGATGGTTGTCCATAGGTGCAAGGAGAGGGAGGCATGGTTTCCACATTGAGAGTTGTGCACATCTCGTACTCTCCATAGCCTTTATCTATGATTTGGACTTTGGTGATGGTGGATTCAGATACGATAGATGAAGTGGATGAAGTGGTGGATGATGGATTGGAAGATGGATTGGAGGGAGATGCCTAAGGTGCCCCCAAGGCTACACCTGGACAATAGCTAGAGTGAGGGAATGAGGCTTCGAGAGCATGACAGTACTCAAATGGCTGAGGGTTAGTGTGAATGGTTATCTCAACCCCATTGAATAAAAACTTCAGGCATTGATGGTAAGTGGAAGGAACAACCTGTATGGAATGAATCCATGATTGGCTGAGGAGAGGGTTATAAGGGAGGTCAAGATTAAGGACATGGCATGTAGTATACTACACCACGTGACCAACTTGAATAGAAAGACAAATAATACCTTATGAATCTCTTTTAGTGTTGCCATAAGCCTTGATAGTGATCATCTGATTGTTCAAGCATGGGTGTATCCTACCTATTTTATGAACTTCAAGGTACACACATTGAGAGAAGACCCATTATCTACCAAGACCCTTTTGACTTTATGTTAGGCCATAATGACTTCAATGTGGAGGTCTTGATTATGGTTCAAATCAATGGATGGCATATCATTTTGACTAAAGCCCAGCTGATAGGTTGATGATAGGTGTCCTACTAATGCTTGAAATTGGGTAGGATCTATATCATTAGGTACGTGAGTGTCCTATAAAGCTTTGGTTAAGATTTATTGATGGATAGGGGAAGAATTAAGAAAATACAAGATGGATATTTGAGTGGGAGTCTTTCCTAGATGGTCAAGAATATTATATTGAGAGCTTACAGGAGCTGGTTGGGATGATGTGGAAGGCCTAGGAATAGATATGCGAGTGTAGTGCATAGTGACAACACACTAACGGTCTTTACCCTTGACTCAGATCCTGGACACATGTGGTTCAACTTGGCTAATGCACATGACGATACCCTCATAGTTGAAAGGAACATTTTTTTATTTGACATTATTGGTGCTATTGTTCCGATTATTATTATTGCTAGTACCAAGATTAGGATTGGAAGTACTTGGACCTTGATTGTGCTTGGGAAAAGAATTTTGGTAGATTTGAAGTTGAGCATTGGAGGAAATCACCTGATTATCATCCACTAATATGTCACCTCGATCTATAAGATCTTGGATATACATTTTAAGACCTTGACACTTGTTGGTAGAATGACCTTTGATCTTATGGTAATCACAATATTTGTTTTCCTTATACCATGCAAGCTTTAGTTTAGACTCATCGAAAGGGTTAGTCACTGGATAGGTGATGGGATAGCTAACTTGTAAGAGCCTATTGAAGACAACACTTAAGAGTTTCCCTAAAGGAGTAAATGAGTGTTTATTATTCCCTTGATTATTTTGATTGGATTGTTGGGGAGGAAGAGGTGCACCTTGTGGCACTGATATGACATTAGTGATCAATTGTTGATTAGGGACATATTGTGACCTCTGGGAGGTGTTGGCTACTTGGAAATTCTTGGTATCAGTGACACCATCATTGAAAGAAGCTTTGTTTTTGTTCCAATAATGGGACTTATCTCCAGATGACTTGTCCTTATCAGGGTTATATATTTTAATTTGTCCTTTGGCAATAAGGGCCCTCTCGATGATAGCGCCCTTTTCTATGACCTCTAAAAAGGTAGTGACACAATGAAGATTAAGATTATGTGCCATGTCTAGATGGGTTTTTTCCACAAAGAGGGTGACCAAATCCTTCTTGCTAAGATGGGATTTCAATCGACTAGCCAAGGCACACCACCTTTGGAGGTAGCTTGCAAAATTCTTTCCCTCACATTGTTTCTCTTTCAAGATATCTAGGGTGCCAATTTCCTTCTCTAGTTTAAAGGAGAAGTGGGTAACAAACTTATCTAATAGATCTATGAAAGAAGAGATTGATCCTTTTTGAAGACCCATGAACCAATCTAGAGCTACCCCTATTAGACTTCAAGGCAATAGACACATGAGATCATTATCATTGTGTTGGAATCATGTGCCTAAATCTCATAGGCTGGAACCTCTGGAAGAGAAAAGTCGGTGTGAAATTTCTTTGGTTTGGCTGAGTGGTAGTTTGGGAACCATGTGAAATATTCTGGTCACTGAGACCTTGTTTAAGTCTTGTCGAATGAACCTATCACTATGACATGGAGACTTGGTGAGATCTCTTACCGATATGGAATGTCTTGGTGACAGAAGGGTTTGTTATCGGGTTTTGGGGAGACTCACAGCGACTGGGGTCTTTGGGGTGACTTGATCGCTCGGTATGAAGTCCCAGCAACTGAAGGGAGTCTCACTGATAGGTCATTGGTGTAGCTCAAGGTGATCGGTATGAAGTCTTACCGACCAGGAGATGTCTCGCCAATTGGAGTCATCGAGGTGACTTGAACACTCAGGAAGATCTCTTGGCGACAAGTGGTATGTCTCACCGACGGTATACACTCGGTCAGAGTAACACATGAAGGCCCAGTGTGATGTCTTGGCAAAAGACAAATGTCTTGCTGATTATTAGAGGTCTTCGGTGTGACTCTTAGTGAACTATGGTTTAAAGGTAACATGGAGGCATCGTTATTATCTCTTGGTGAAGAGCGATTGTCTTGCCGATGGGAATCCTGATGTCGATATAACGTCTCAGCGATAGCCTAAGTCTTTCCAACTATTAGATGTTTCGGTATGACTTGAAGGGCTCGGTGTAACATCTTGGCGAAAGCGATAAGTCTTGCTGACTGGGATGTTTCGGTATAACATGAAGAGCTCAGTGTGATGTCTTAGAGAAAGATGATTATCTCACCGAATGGAATACTCACGTTGGCATGACTTGAAGACTTCGGTATGAAGTCTTAGCGAACTGCGATTGTCTTTCCGATGGAAAAGCTAACATCGATATGACCTTTGAACTTCAGTATAATGTCTCATCAAATGGTGATTGTCTCACCGATGAGAATGCTGAGGTCGATGTGACTTGAAGACTTTGGTGTAATGTCTGGGTGAAGAGCAATAGTCTTGCTGACTGATGAACTCTTCAGAATACCTTGTGATCTTCGATGTGAGGTCTTGGCGACATGGCAAAGTCTTAGTGATAGCTCTCTAGACTTGATGTAACCTCTTGCTGATAAGGATGACTCTTGGCGATATCGAATGCTGGTTGTGTTGGCATCAGGGAGACACGGTTAGTGTCTCATCGACATGACAACATAGGTTGAACGCCCTTGACTGTTTGAAGATTGTCCTACGTGGTGTGACCTGGACGTATTATCTTCTATGCAAGGAAATGGAAACATCTACGATGCTGAGCTGGTTGATTCGATAGTTGTGATCCAACAGTTGGAAGCAAAATGATTCATAGAGGTTGTTGAAAATGAATGCATATATGTATGCATTGGACATTCTATATAAAGAGCTGATAAGCCAAGGAGATGAAGAGCCGAGAGCTAGAGAGAGAACAATAGAGAGGACCGAATGGCTAGCCGAAAGGCTAAGGCCATGAGGTTGAAGCAGAGGAAGAGAGGGGTAGTGGTATGTTGGAATCTCTCCTGATCTCTCAAGGATAGTTTGCTACTAGTTGTATCCAGAATGAACAAGATGTAATCTCTGAAAGGCTAAGAGCCTCAAACTATATTGTAACTTTCTGTTACTGAATAATACAATGGCTCAAACTTTAGAGAGTGGGGTTTTTCACCCGAAAGGGCTTTCCCCATGTAAATATTTTTGTTCTATTTTTCTGTCTCATCTTTCATGTCTATAATGGTTATGTTAGAGAATATGTTAATGCTTGTTGTTGAATTTACATGTGTTTTTCTCAGAAGGATTAATGTGGGAAATAAATTATGTCTATTTCTACTTTAGGACATAGTAGTATGTGTCTTTGAGGCAACTTAATCAAAATTAAAGTTACCGAAGGCACTATTTCTTGGAGCTATCATTAGATACCCCATCCATTTTTCCCTTACAAGTGGTATCAGAGCCTTCTTTTGGTTGCTAGTTCTAGGTATTTCTCCTATGAAGATTTCTCAGTTTGTTGGGCTAGAGGAAATCTGGAGGAATGGACTGATTTATTGATCCTTTGATGAGTGGAAGCCTTGTGATATTCAGAGACAGCATGCAACTTGAAGGATGGTCAAGATGGAAAAGGGAGTTGATCATGTTGTGATCTGTGTCTTCTGACTAGTAGAGGTATAACCTTGAAGTATGAGGTGGATTTTCTTACTTCGTGGCTGCGTAGCAGTAAAGCTTTCATATTGGGTGTCTGACTGAGAGGCTCCTTAATGATATGGAGAAGCCTAGTTTGTTCTCAGCCATGGAAGAGAGTGCTTATGCTAGGTGGTGTTTCTTGGTGTTGGAAGGCACAGTTTCTTGTTAACCTCGAATACATAAAGGCTATGAAGTTAATCATTAGATGATTTGCAAGCTTCTGGAATAGCTTTTCTCTTTTCTCAGATGCATGTACATATTGGTGGTTTAGATTTGTCCTGAAAGGGACCTATATTTTCTGAACTGTTGTTTCCTTTTTTAAGGATGCTTTGTACTTGCATAGCTCTATGGTTTTGCAGGTTTTACACGGTTAAGAAAAACTTATAATCATGTGGAGTTGATGTTAAGCTATTGTCTAGACACTGGCCTTTTGGGGTGTTGCTGGATGAGATAGTTGCAAGTCTTCATGCATTCTTGGTGCATGGATTGAGGAGGTATGATTTCTTCTCTACATCAGAGTGTTGGTACGTGGTTTGTCACTCAGCATTCTTGTGGTGGTGCTTGTGGGTTTCTTGACTATGGTGCTCTTTGTGGATGTGATTGGTGAATCGGATATGAGCTTGATCTAGTGTTTGAGTCATGTTCTCTACATGGTTATTCTCTTTGAAATCTCAGTTTTTGCATTTCCAATGCGATGATGGGTTTGCACGTTTCTATTGAATGGATCTATGGGTTGTGCAATGTTGTGGGCTGTCTTTTCCTACATATTTTTATGAGAAAACTCGGAAGTGGACTGTCTATATCCATGAGGTTGATTCATTGTTGGTGCAAACTTGTTAGCTGGCCTTGTCTATGGTCACTTGTGATTTGGTGTGGTGCTTTGAGATGAGAGGATGGATACTATTGAGTACCTGAATAGTCAGTTATGGGAACCTGTAGCAGGTGGTCATGATGCTTGGAGAGCTCGGGCGTCATGTTTCAGTGGGAGCTCTAGCAGTGACTATGGATTCAACACATGGTGGTGAATGGTCTTCTTTAGTGTTGCAGATGTTTCTTGGGAGAGCTCTTAGATCCTGTTGCTGTAGAAGGGTTCTTTCACATTTGCATGGACATTACTTGAAGATGTGCAAAATCTTGGATCCATGGAGGATGCTTGGAGTCTTTGGCTAAGGTGTTGGTGGTGCTTGACAGGTGATGTTATTTTTAAGTCCATTTGCTTTATGTCATGGTATACTCTTGCTTGTGCACTGGAGTTTTGGCATTGTGCATTGTACTTGAGACAATGGAAAAGTCACTTGAAGCATGGGATCTCCTATGGGGATGTGTAGATCATGATGTCATGATAAGTTCCTGATTCAGATGATTAGAGTTTTGACAATGGTCTGGTAATTCTTTGTGTATTGGGTGCTTTGATTATTTGCTTGTTACTTCGTGATAGTGCAGTAATGCAGCTGAAGTTTAGCATGAGATGATCAGTTGCTAGTACTCATGGATACATGAAGAATAAGGTGAGGCTATTTTTCTCTTATGAGAGAAGTGTTGTTGATTGGTATTCCTGATGAAGTTTTTTAGCAGAAAGTCCGAGAAGCCTACACCTTGATTAAACGTGAGTTGAATAAGAGACCTATGAGGAGATTGCTCTTGGATTAGTCATGATGACTTGCATATCTTGAAAGGAGTATTCTCGTTCCCACTCTTGGTCTACTCAGAAGTTTATCTAAGAGGAGATCATTCTTGACATACCTAGCTATTAGAAGTATATGTAGGAGGATGTTCTACAGGAAGATGATGTGCAGAGTTTCTCTCAGCAGTCGTGATGGTTTGTGGTGAGAGAAATATCTCTTGTAGTGGTTTGTTGCAGGGTGTGCATATCATTGTGGATATTTCCTTGGCACTACATGGTTACATGTTCTATGTGTTGTTATTGGTAGACTTGTGATTCCTTTTGATCTTTCAGATCTGGATTACTTAGGCAGTGGGAGTTCTTGTATGTGTCTTGTCTTCTTCGATTGATTGGCACTTGGAGCTTGTATTTGTTGTTAATGAGTTGGTTATGCTTTGGCATAAGTTTACTAATGCTGATACCTTTGAGGTATGTGAGATTGGATGGAATAGCACGAGCTATGAGTGCTATTTTCAGTCACGTGAGTTTATCATTTGGATGGAAGCAGTCAGTTTGATTGTTTTTCTAGTTGATGTTTAGTATCTTGTTTCTAGATAATGACTTCACTGTTGTGTTCCGATTGAAGCTTTGAAGTTGATATTGCTTCTTTATAGCATTTGAGCACAGGGAAGTGGTAGTTGTATCTTGTTGATGTTATCATTGGGATCTTTTTCTTTTGTTTGTTGGAATGGTGCTTATACACCTTGGTATTGTATCCTTCTTCCATAGGTGGCATGTTGGAAGATGACAGGATTGTTGCCTGAATGGTGGACATCTTGGATGATGGAGCAGAATTCTTGATGGAGCATGAGAGCATGTTTTGAGATCTATGTGGTTTCCTGGAAGGCTATGATCGGTTGCCTTGTTGATGTTGAGTTGCAGTTGGATGCCTAGTCTTTGTTGCAGATTGTTGGGTTGACTATTATCTGTGGAACCATGTTGATCGGGTGTCTTGAGTGTTGCAAGGTTTGAACTGGTGGAGCTATTCTGATCTTAGTTCCTCGTTGTTTTGGAGGTTCCTGTGTGATCTTCGTCAAGTGGGAGATTGTTGGAATCATGTGCCTCAATCTCATAGGCTGGAACCTCTAGAAGAGAAAAGTTGGTGTGACATTTCTTTGGTCTGGCCGAGTGGTAGTTTGGGAACCTTGTGAAATATTCTGGTCGCTGAGACCTTGTTTAAGTCTTGTTGAATGAACCTATCGCTATGACATGGAGACTCGGTGAGATCTCTTACCGATATGGAATGTCTCGGCGACAGAAGGGTTTGTTATCGGGTTTCGGGGAGACTCATAGCGACTGGGGTCTTTGAGGTGACTTGATCGCTCGGAATGAAGTCCCAGCAACTGAAGGGAGTCTCATCGATAGGACATCGGTGTAGCTCAAGGCAATCAGTATGAAGTCTTACTGACCAGGAGATGTCTCACCGATTGGAGTCATCGGGGTGACTTGAACACTCGAGAAGATCTCTTGGCGACAGGTGGTATGTCTCACCGATGGTATACACTTGGTCGGAGTAACACATGAAGGCCCAGTGTGATGTCTTGGCGAAAGATGAATGTCTTGCCGATTATCAGAGGTCTTTAGTGTGACTCTTGGTGAACTATGGTTTTGGGGTAACATGGGGGCATCGATATTATCTCTTGGCAAAGAACGATTGTCTTGCCAATGGGAATCCTGATGTCGGTATAACGTCTTAGAAATAGCCTAAGTCTTTCCAACTATTGGATGTTTCAGTATGACTTGAAGGACTCAGTGTAACCTCCTAGCAAAAGCAATAAGTCTTGCCAACTAGGATGTTTCGGTATAACATGAAGAGCTCGATGTGATGTTTTGGTGAAAGACGATTGTCTCACCGAATGGAATACTCATGTCAGCATGACTTGAAAACTTCGGTATGAAGTCTTGGTGAACTATGGTTGTCTTTCCAATGGAAAATCTAACATCGATATGACCCTTGAACTTTGGAATGATGTCTCATTGAATGGCGATTGTCTCACCGATGAGAATACTGAGGTCGATGTGACTTGAAGACTTTAGTGTAATGTCTGGGTGAAGAGCGATCATCTTTCCAACTGATGAACTCTTTGGAATACCTTGTGATCATCAATGTGAGGTCTTGGCAACATGGCGAAGTCTTAGCGATAGCTCTCTACACTCGATGTAACGCCTTGTCGATAGGGATGACTCTTGGCCATATCGAATGCTAGCTGTGTTGGCATCGGGGAGACATAGTTAGTGTCTCACCGACATGACAATTCAAGTTGAATGCCCTTGACCATTTGAAGATTGTCCTACGTGGTGTGACCTGGATGTATTATCTTCTATGCAAGGAAGTGGAAACATCTACGATGTTGAGCTAGTTGATTTGATAGTTGTGATCTAACAGTTGGAAGCAAACCGATTCACAGAGGCTATTGAGAATGAATGCATATATGTATGCATTGGACATTCTGTATAAAGAGCTGATAAGCCAAGGAGCTGAAGAGCCGAGAGCCAGAGAGAGAATGATAGAGAGGACCGAATGGTTGGCTGAAAGGCCGAGGCCATGAGGTCGAAGCAGAGGAAGAGAGGGGTAGTGGTATGTTGGAATCTCTCTTGATCTCTCAGGGATAGTTTGCTACTAGTCGTATCCAGAATGAACAAGATGTAATCTCTAAAAGGCTAAGAGCCTAAAATTGTATTGTAACTTTTTGTTGCTAGATAATACAATGGCTCGAACTTTGGAGAGTGGGGTTTTTCACCCTAAAGGGTTTTCCCCACATAAATCTTTTTGTTCTTTTTTTCTATCTCATCTTTAATGTCTGTAATGGTTCTGTTAGAGAATATGTTAATGCTTGTTGTTGAATTTACATATGTTTTTCTTAGAAGGATAAATGTGGGAAATAAACTTTGTCTATTTCTACTTTAGGACATAGTAGTATGTGTCTTTGAGGCAACCTAATTGAAATTAAAGTTACCGAAGGCACTACTGCTTGGAGTTATCATTAGATGCCCCATCCATTTTTCCCTTACACATTGTGCATGACTTCCTGGCAATGCTAGTAGAATTCCTGCAAGTGGATTCTTAGGTCACCCTTTCCTTTATACTTATCAAACTTTGGAATCTCAAAGTTGTTAGGAAAGGGGATAATGAAATGGGGGGATAAAATGGATAACTTCAAATTTGAAAGAATTTTTGGATGTCCCTCCTTGCAAATCCTTTAAAGAAACCTTTATCTCTTCCCACTCATTATTGGAAGGTGTTGATGAAGGAGGATTAGACTTATTTGACTGGTTATAAGGAGGATATTATTGATATGATGATGATGAAACCGAATTGGTTTGATTGTATGAGGGTGGAGGTGTATACGACAGGGCCTGTTGATATTGAAGTGGATATGTGGATGGAGGGTTGTGCATATGATTGTTGATAGGATGGCAGGTTTTGATAATCTGAAGAGGAAGCCCCTTGTTGATATGATGAAGGGGTGTGGTAATATGAAGATGAGGTACCTTGCTGATATGATGGTTGCTATAGAGAATCGTATGGATTGAGTTGATAATTATAAGTAGCTTGCTACTGGGAAGCATAAGAAGGCCATTGTGGATTGGATTGTTGATAATAAATGTTCAGCTGTGGTTTCTGGGGAGTTGTGTAAGATGGCTACTATTGAGACTATTGTGGGTTGATGTAGGATGGTTGATGTTGGGATTGTTGTGGATTATGGTAGAGATAGAGGGGGTTAGCATTATATGAAGTAGGTTGTGCATAAAAGGTACTCTGGGGGTGATATAAATATTAGGCAACAAGGTTTCTAGGAGTTGGTTGGTGGAACTGTTGTGGTTGTGTTGATATTTGTGAATGATAAGGAGGTTGTTGATAGGAAGGTTGTTGTTGTGGAGGTCAAGATAGGATTTGGGATTGTTGAGGGATTTGTGGTTGTAGCATAGATGAGATTAGTTGTGAGATTGTTGAGGCTTGGGATTGGTGAGAAGGTTGTGATAGATTACCTTGTTGTTCATGAGGGAGTTGCTATTATTGTTGTGGGATTTGTGAGGGTTGTGGATTGCCTTGAGATTTATGGGGGGGGTTGCGATTGAATTGGAGTATGGTATAGTGGTTGAGACAAGGTAGACTGTGGTGGTTGTTGATAGGGAGGTTGTGGAGGTGGTAGTTGTGGATTACCCTATGACTATTGTGAAGATATGATGTTAACTTGAGGTTGTTGCTGAGATGTAAACGGAGGTGGTGGTGAGTTTTATGTAGGTGTAGATCTAGAAGGGGGAGGTGCTGTAGTGAAAGGATTTCCCCCAATATTCCTTGATAATTTATTAGACTGGTTGGGTGGAAAAGGTGTAGAAGATGGTATGGGAGTTGAAGTTTGTGGGATATTTAGGCCCAACGGATTAAAATGACCTTGCGACATACCAAAACCAAGAGGATTGTTAGGATTAGGACCTTGAGGACTATTTGTATTAGGTGATTCCCCCACAATTGTAATTAGGACCCACATAGGTGGTACTCGGGGTGTTACTTGATAAAGGACTGCATTACCGAATCCAAGTTGATACCAAACCTCTTGTGGTGTACCTTCAGGGATGTATGAACTTCCTAGATTGTTATGTGAGTTCTGGGGATCCTACAACACTAAAGGTGTAAGAGGTGTGTTATTGATGTATTTTGATAAATAGAGACCAGGTGAAGGTTTGATTCCCTTCAAGATCAATGTAGCAAGGATTTTATCCCCACGGTCATTAAGGAGATGATTTTTCATTTGGAAATTAATGGGGTTACTAAAGTATTCATCAACTGGAACCTCAGGTTGGTTGACCATGCTTTCATCAGCAAGAGGTGATGTGGTGTGAACCTCAGTGTTTGATTGTGATGAACCACCATTTGTGGGTTGATTATCCTAAGGAATATTAGGTTTGGCACCTTGGGCTTGTTGTTTCACTAGGAGTTTCTTTGCTTGCAATTAGGTAATGGGCATGAAGATGAAAAACTACCAAGTGGACTACGATGATGCTAAGCTCTAGGATGTAATTAAAGGATGACCTAAATGATGACTAAAGGATTGGCTAGATGATATGGTATATTGATTGGATTGGATGATTGCAAAGATGATGATGAGTCGATGGTTGGATTGGATGATTGAATTGATCAAGCAAAGAGGATGATTGATCAAATAAGATGATGGATCAGATTGACTTCAAACTAGTTTCAAGAGCTTGATCAGACAATAAGAGGATGATGATGATTGGATCAAACAATAAAGATGATGATAGTGATAAAAAATCTACTTAGGATAGAAGTAGATTGATTAGGCCATGAAGGATTACTGACTCAGGACAAATGACAATCCTAAGTAAGTGTGAATGATGATGATCAAGGTTAGACACCTAACCCAATTGGATAAAAGATCCCTAAAACAAATTCTAGAGGATTTAGATTGAAGAAATGATGATGCAAGCTAGGGATATCCTAAGATGCACCTATAGGATTTGACGGAGGATTTGATGACTTTTGAAAAATGTAGACAAACTAAAATGAGGACTATGGGAAAATGGATGATGATAAAAAATTTTTGATTATGGAAACGAACTTCGAAAACAACAAGTTTTTAGTGGTCGGAAGGATTCACTCTCTGGATTTTGTATGGACAACACATACGCCTCTATGTAGTGAAAATTCACCTCTCAAGGTGACAACTTCACCTATCTAAGGTCCACAGATTCATCTCTGTGTTGAGTGATTTTGCCTATGTCTAAGGACTCAAATTTTCCTATGTCTTGTGATGCAAAAGGAACAGGCAGACTCGGGCTACAAATTTTCCTATCTATGGATAGGATCACCTAAACCCTAGGAACACCAAAGGGGAACAGGCAAACACAACTCGCGAAAAATTCCCAATAGGGATGAAAAATTCACCCATCTCTTGAAATGTACAAATAAATTCAAAATCGCCTATAGGGATGACAAGTTTGCCTCTACTATAGATCAAGATCACCTAAATCTTGAATGGTATGGACACAAATAGAAATTCCCAAAATAAGATTTCCTATTGGACAAATGGATTCGCCTAAGGCTTAGATGGTAAGGATAAGGATCACAATAGGTGGACATGGATTCGCCTCTAAAGATAGTAAGTTCTCTTATTCTAAGGGGCATGCAGAGAAAAAGGGAAGATACAAGAGGGAGGACCATCTGTTTATCAAATGGATGGGTGAGGATGACATAGACAAGAAGTACAATCACCCAAATGAAGGGTAGGATCGCCTATTCTAAGGGAACAGGTAGACACAGATGATACAGATGACACGACTTCACCTAAAGGGGGGACAAGATCGCTTGATCTAAAGGAAAAGGTAGTCACGACAAACAGAGGATAGATGCAAACTCATCTAAGGGCTGGGTAGACTCACCTATTTGAGGGAATAGGCAGACATGGGGTCGTCAAAGAGGGGGACCCATAGGAAAATTCACCTCAGACAAAGACAATGTCACCTAAAGGGATGACCTAGACTGGACTCAGACACAAAATCACCCTTTTATAGGGTAGGATCACCTATCCATAATGCAAATTTTCCTTTGTATGAAGAAAATTTGATACTGAGGGCAGGGACAGGCTATGGAAAAGGATAGAAAACAAAACAAACAATAGACAGAAAGGTTGAACTAAATCAAACTGATAATAAGCATTGGTATTGCACAATGAGGACACAATAGGCAACACAATCCTAAAATTAGTATGAAGGGTTTGCAAACTTGATGTAGGCCCACCACCTTGAGTGAACAACCCAAGGTTAATACTCCGTGATACCGGGGTGGTTCTCTAGAACACCCTTTCTCGTGAAGGAGGATAGCTAGCGATTCAATGGCACAAGTTCATCAACAGATGCCATAGGCTCACCTTCACACTTTCTCTCAGAGACTATTGTAGTCCATCATGAGGATTTCTATTTCAACCCAAGGGAGTATATGGTGAGTAACTTTTGGCTACAGTGTGTATCCCCTGCACTACACCAAGCCACAACTAAAACACATATCTCTATCTAGGCTATACAAGGCTATCTCGTGTGTCCTTGATATACACAAGGCACATGGGAAAAACCATGAACACTAGCCCATCAAAAGCGTGGATTGGGAGCCCTAGTGAGGTACTAGCAACTTGGACCAACCCTGTACATCTTATCTAGGTATCACCCTAGCTTCAACACTTCACCAAACACAATGTGACTGGATTGGGGTACAACTTTTGTTCTCCCCTTTATATGCCTCATCAGTAAAATGTGGTTGGAATTGTCCCCTGGGTGATGAAATCCTAGGTAGGTCTTGCTAAAGGAAGGGAATACTAGATGCTTCGGTTGGTCCCCAGGCTTGCACATAGCGTAAGGGGAGAGCTTAGACAAACTAGCACTTCTTGGGTAGACTGGACTAGACTGGAACAAGTTGCGATTTCTTGTCACCCAGGATCACTGAAAGTTGCAAGGGGAGTGGATACATCAACAAATTTCTCCCAAGCATGACAAACAAAGTAAATTTACCCTCTAATTAAGCTACATGTTCCTAAATTAGTATGGAAATCAACAGACAACTAACTAAAGTCTAGGATCGTTCATCCTACAACACACGTGTTAGTAGTTTCTACCTCTGATCTTGGACAAAACTAGGGACAATTGCTTCACAAATCGTTAGTTAAATCACACATGCGCAGACAAATGAATTAGCAGATTAGTACTCGAAATTGAAATAAAATTGAAACTCAAATTGAAAAGTTGTAACGTTTGAAATAACCACAAGTTCACCTCTGTGTGAGGAAAGTTCGCCTGCATCTGGAGATCAAGGTCACCTGTTTGGATCGATAGGAAAATTCAATGTCACCTTTGTAACCAATACAGGTTTACCCATTTAGGTGGATGGGTGAAATCAAAGTCACCCATTCTAGTGAATCTCTTGCGGGTCTTCCTTTGGACCAAGCAATCCTACCTCTTTCTTCAAGTTCACCCCTCTTCATAAAAGGAAAAATTTATATTCGCCTATCTTCAATGCAAGTTTTCCCTTAGGGCAGATTCACCTCTATGCACAAAAATCCAAACCTACAAAATTCAAACAACAATAAGTAGTAAAAGGTAGACTCATGACATGGGTCCCATTGAGCATGCCAGAAATGTGTGCAAGTGAATTCCTACCCTAAAATGCAAAGACTAAGCTAATGCAATGAAGGAAAACATAAAGCATTCACCTCAAGATTGGCCTAGTTAAAACTCAAACAAAATACAAGAAAACATAGAACCTTTTTCCTTGTTGAATTGATGACTTTGGTTGGCCCTTTGATTGTTTAAATGTGTGATCCTTTATTGGCAAAACAACATGAAACCTAGCTCTAAATGATCATGAGATGAGGGGGAATGCAATTGTACAAATGGGTATTGCAATGGATGCAAGGTGGGAGTGCAAAAGGTGCGACAATAATGGAGGATAAGTGCTTGGTTGAATGCTAAGTGCTTGAATTCTTTCTTGATTGAGTGATTGCTTGTTGTGAATGAGGTTAAATTCCATCAATTTTATGGGAAGTGAACCTAAATAATGGAGGACCAAGATGAAGCCTCCATGGACAAGATCAAGGGCCAGGGTGAGTTGAGAACTCACAAGCCCTCACATCCTACCATATGACAAGTGAAGTGGAAAAGGGAGATGATGTTGAGGTATGGAATAGTACTTTGGATAAGATCTCCTCATAAAGGAGGTCCTTGTCCACATGTGGGTGAAAGGGACAAGTGAGGAATGAAAAATTCCTCAAATATCCACATGGGGATGAGAGAAGGAATTTTAAATTCCTTAAAATTCCTTGGAGGATTAAATGTGAATTAAAAATTCACATTGGGAAGGGGTTTCCTTTTCCAAAAGGAGAAAGCATCTAAGGCTATTGATGGGTAGTTTTCCATAAACGACATGTAGATTAGGTTGACCTAATCAGATGATTAAAGTTGTGCAAACATGGGATTAGACAGGTTAATGATGGATTAGAAGCAAGTGGAGGATTATGGAGGATGTGACAAGGAGAGAAAAAAGGATGAATTTAAAATTGCTTTAAATTCATAAAGGTAAAATGACTAAATTAAATAAATTGTGGTATTTATTTAATTTAGAGATGAAAGAGGTAAAGTATTTAATTGATTTATTAAATAGTTTAGGGGAATTTAGAATAAGAGAAATATTAATCAAATAATAAATTATGTAATTAATGTTGATGAAGGGTGTGGGACATAAGAATAACAAGCATGAATTTGACCATATGGGGGTGGTCAAATTCAAATGTCTATAGAAACAACAAAGAAATTTCAGCAAGAATACCCCGTTTCGGTGCTCTTTTATTGAACATGGCGGAAATACTTCAGGAGATGATACTAAAAAATGGGCTTGTCAACACCACAAATGGTTTTCTTCTTCAAGTCGGGACCTTTATTGGAAACTGATTCCAGCTATACTTCTTAATGTGGACACTCAACTCATGAAATTTGAGCAAAACAAGGTTTTTGTGCAGATTTGGGGTGAGGATAAATCTCTTTCTTCCATTTGAGCTTGGTTAAATGAAAATTGGTATGAATTCTTTGACTTTTCAGTCATTTCATCCTCCTTTTTTATTTGCTTTAAAAATCCTACTATTAAAAATAGGGTTTTAAGAAAAGGTCCCTTCTGGTTTGACAAAACTTTCTTGGGTATCTATAACTGGCAACCCAATTTACCATTGGATTCTATCATTTTTCCCCAGAGACCTATTTGTTTCATTCTCCCCAACCCTCTAGTAGAATATATGGAATCCTTTGTGATTAAAAAACTAGTCTTGCATTTTGGGAATTTTTTAAAGAATGAATTTGAGATGGTAAATGGATCACCCACTATTAGGGTTTGGGCCTTAATATCAAACTTGAATAAAGTTCCACATGCCATGAAAATCCTCACAAGAAAAGGGGAATGGCGCCAAAATTTAATTCTAGATACCACTTCTTGGAAAGAGGCTAAGATTATTGCAGATTATGATCTCTTCTCTTGGGAGGAACCTCTGGAATTCTCCTTTTCTAATTGTGTGGGTGTCATTTGCCTACCAGACCAACCTTCCTCATTTTCCAATCCCCATCCCACTCCCTCTCTACAAATTCCTTTTTGCAACTCCTTTCCATGTTTGAACCCTCTTCAGACTAACATGGATATTTCAAAAAGTGGGTGAATATTTCATAGAGGAAATAGCTGATGAATTACTTGTAGAATTTGAATCAAATAAAGAAACCCCTTTTTTACCAATTTCACAATCTGATACAAGGGTTCCCCCTCCTCCTAGAAATTCATTGGCCTTGATCAAGGATGTTATTGAATCTCCTTCTATAGGCCAAGCTTCTACTCCTACACCTCTATCATAGTCGGATGCCAAAATTATGGTCTCCCCCAATAATAAAAGTGGTAGGAAATCTAAAAGTGAAAAAATGAATATTGAGGTGGCAATGGGTATACAAATTACCCTTGAAAAAAATCTAAGATCTACCACAAAAAACTCAAGGGTTTGGATAATTCTTGTAAACTTTCCCAATCGGGGCAACCATATTCTGTTGTGGAGAATAAGATCTCTTATTTGAATAACAAAATGAAGGGAGACGTTTTTTCTCCTTGAGAAAAATGAGGATCTTATTGTGGAATGTTAGAGGCCTAAACACCCCTAACAAGTGACACTTTATAAAGTGTCAAATTTTAAACACTAATTCAAACATTGTTCTTTTACAAGAAACAAAATTATCAACTCAATCAACTTCTAATTTCTTTGCTACTTGGCATAACTGGGATTGCATTTCCTCTCCGACACAGGGTGCTTTAGGAGGCTTGGAAATTCTTTGGAATAAAAATTCTGTTAATTTAAAAATGCTTTCTATTAAGAAAAGTTGAATTCAAGCCTCTACTATGTGCTCAAAAACAAATAACATCTTCTTCATTTTCAATATTTATGGCCCTTGTGCAACTTATGCTAAGAAACAATTATGGTCACAACTTTCTTCTACATTAGCACCTTCAAAAAATGATTTGAAGATCTTGTCCAATGATTTCAATGTGATTTAATGCCCTCAAAAAAATAGGTGGCATCATTCCTCCATCCAAGGTTATGGATTATTTTAATCACTTTATTATTAATAATAGTCTCTACGATTGTGCACTAAAGAATGACAACTTCACATGGACTAATAAGCACATAAGATTTTCCAAAATTGCAGAAATATTGGATCGGTTCTTTCTATCAGATAATTGGTTTACTTCCCCCTGGGACTTCTCTTCATCAATTTTGAATTTTTTTAGATCAGATCACTTTCCAATCTCCCTTTTAGTTTTTGATAACAAGCTAATTAAAAAGGGATATTTTAAATTTAAACCGATGTGGTTCAGAGACCCATAATTTATTCCTCTCCTTAAGGATTGGTGGTCTGAGTGCCCTTGCAAGGTGGGTACCCATATGTTTCAACTTTACAAAAAAAATGAACTTTATCAGAGGGAAAATAAAGGAATGGAATAAAAAATGTTTCAAGAACATTTTCATTGAAAAAGCAAGGGTTGAACTTGAATTGGACAATATATATGAAGTAGTGATAAAAAATGGAATGGATGCAACCCTTTATGATAAGGAGAAATCTCTAAAAGTGGAATTAGATGAACTCTTGGCTAGGGAAGAATGTTATTTGAGACATAAATCGAGAGATATTTGGCTAAGGGAAGGAGATAGAAATACTAAATTCTTTCATCCTTCGATGGAAATGAGAAGACAATCAAATAGGATTGATTCAATTCTATCTCCTTTTGGGAACACTTTAATCATAGATGAAGATATAGAAGTTGTTGCAATATCCTTTTTTAAGGATTTGTTAGCTCCTATTAAAACTAATAGATCCTTGGAAAATAATGTTGTTCTGGATAATATTCCCTCCTTGGTAGATATGGAGCATAACAAAATACTAATGGTTGAATTCACCATGGAGGAAGTGAAAAATATTGTTTTCTCCTTGGTTACCGAAAAGGCCCTTGAGCCTGATGGCTTTATGGCATTGTTCTTTCAAAAATGTTGGGATTTTGTTGGTGGAGACATTTTCCTTGCTCTAGAAGAATCAAGAAGAAATGGAAAAATTCTAAATTTTTTAATGAAACTATGGTTACTCTCATTCCCAAGAAATTTGAGCCTTTATCTTTCAAGGATTTTAGACCTATTTCCCTATGTAACACCATTTTCAAAATTTTCTCCAAGGTAATAGCTCTTAGACTAGCAAAAATTCTCCCCTCTATTATTTAAATTGAGCAAGGGGGATTTTTCCTCAGTAAAGACACTCCTGAAGGGGCTATATTAGCTCATAAAGTTTTACATTCAATAACAAAGGACAAATTCCCTTAAATGATTCTAAAACTAGATATGGAAAAGGCCTATGACAAAGTGGAATGGGACTTCCTCTTAGTTGTTCTTAGAAAATTTGGGTTTGCAAATAGTTGGTGCAATTGGATCTCTTCATGTGTATCTAATGCAAGCCTTTCTATTTTGGTAAATGGCTCCCCAACTGGGAAATTTTCTACTACAAGGGGAATAAGACAAGGTGACCCTCTTTCACCCTTCTTATTCATTTTGATAGTAGAGGGTTTAATTAGATCAATCATTTCTTCAAGGAACAATAAGTTATGGAAAGGAATTATGATTAACCCATTTCCCACTCTAATTTCTCACTCCATTTTTGTGGATGATACTCTTCTTTTTGGACAAGTTTCTATAGAGGAAGCAAGAGTAATCAAAACAGTTCTTTCAAATTATTGTTCGGCATTGGGCTAGTCCTTCAATACTAAGAAATCAAAAATCTTCTTAGTTAATGTGAACCCCTTGGTTAAAGCTAAGCTTTTAAAATTTTGGGGTTTCCAAAGTGGTACACTACCCTACAAATATTTAGGAATCCCCTTCTTCTCGGGTAAAAAAAATCATAACTTTTGGGATAATATTATTTCTTGGACATTCCTCCAACCAAATTCTTCTTTGGAAATCCAAATGGCTCTCACTTGTAGGCAAGTTGATATTACTAAAGGTTGTCCTTCATTCTTTACCTATTTATTCAATTTCAGTCTTGAAAATTCCATATGAGAAAGGACTAGCTCTACAAAAAAAATAAAAAATTTCCTTTGGGCAGAAAATGTCACATAGAAAAAAGAAACTCCCCTTAGTGGCTTGCGACAATATCTGCAAGTCGAAAGCTTCAGGGGGTGCAAGAATGAGAGACATTTTCTTACAAAATAAAGCCCTTGGTAAGGAGAATCCTTTACATTCTTTCAAATGGAAAGACTTCAATTTCCTTCTAGTACCTTCTCACATGAAGGAATCTCTTAAAGTTGAACTTTTAAAAAGGAAAATTATCTTTTTAGAAAAACCCGATGAAATAATTTAGACAAGATCCAAATTGGGAAATTATACTGTTAGAGATTGCTATAATTCTCTGGTAAAAAATGATGTCCTTCCTTCTTGGCCATCTCATCTTTGTTGGGGTCCTAATGTACTTCTGAAAGTAAGTGTCTTTAGTTGGTTGGAAATCAAGGATAGAATACTTCCGGGCATGAGACTTGATAGACTGGGAATAATTCCTCTCTTCCCCTATGTGATGTGTGGTAAGGCACTAGAATCTAATGATCATCTCCTTATTAATTGCACTTTTTCATATGAATGTTGGACATGGTTAATCAATATACTGGGTTGGAACTCTCCTTTATAAAATATGATCTTCCACCACTTTCAAAGTTGGCCTAGATTATATTCAACCTCAAAGTTTTCCTGTCTTTGGGAGATCTCTCCCTCGATCCTCATTTGGAACATATGGCTTGAAAGGAATAGATGGATATTTAAAAAGGAGCAACTTTCTGTGGGACAAATCATCCAAAAAATTAAATTTCCATCTCTAAAATAGTAATGTCAAGCCTATATAAGAATGCATCTACTAGTAACTATTTCTCCTCCTGGGATTCTTTTATTCTTAGAAATTGGTCTCTCCTCAAGATACCTAGTGTGGTCTCCATAATGAATAAAAAGCCTCATGTGGATATATATGTTATCAATCAGATACCACCACCCAAGGATTACATTAAACTTACTTTTGATGATGCCTCTAGAGGAAATCCTGGAAAATCTGGGGTTGCCTCAGCCCTAAGAGATTACCAAGGTAATTTCATTGGAGCAATTTTCTCAATTCTTCCAAATGGAAATAATAATATTGTAGAACTTAATGCTCTAAGTTTGTCTCTGAAACTAGCAATTGACCTATCCATTCCTCATATTCAGATTGAAGGTGACTCCATGATTGCGGTGTCAGCAGTTTTGAAGGGTTACTCAGATACTTGGCATCTGAATTATCTTGTGTCTCATATTTATCATATTTTGAACAAATTTTCTTCTTATAAAGTAATGCATTGCTACAAGGAAGCTAATAAACAAGTATATCGACATGCAAATAAATCCATTGATCAAAATATACATTTAAAAGTTCTTTCATATTAGGAATATTTGAATTTGGTGAATTCATAATGCTAAATATTGCTCTATTGACTCTTGGTTCTATGATCATGCGACAAATTCTATACATTTATCTTGGTTCTCAACCTAAATTAATGATCTTATTTGGTCAGGTATGAATATGGATCAACTCTTATATGCCTTGATATATTGGTATGTATTCAACATTTTGGTTCAATTTTGATATCATGACCTAAAGGGCCGGATAGGTGGCAATACTTTCCTAATCACAATGTTGAGGCCTTAAATGATGTACACATAACTATAGTGATATGGATTCTTTGACTTGAATATGTGGCAATCTTACTTCTATTAATATGATATCTCTTGCGGGCCCCTCCTCCATACTAATTGCATTTAGGGATTTATTCCCTTTTTCGGTTAGTATGTGGGAGTTCTGGTGGCGTTTTGTTTAAATTTCAGTATTCTTGGGAATAATGCACAGTACTAGTCATCCTTCATTCCCAAGATCAAGACTTTGTGGTTAATGGCTCTTTACTTGTCTCCAAATTGGGGAAATATTCCCATTTGTTTGGGGCAAGTATTCCATATATAGCAGCATTACCAAATTTGAAATTTGCAGAGATATTTGATTTGGAATTTCATTTAATGATTCACATCTAATGGCACTTTTTTGGTAGTTGTGGCCTATGCGAATGTCTCCCTCACATGTTCTTTTCCCACAAAATCTAGAAATTTCTGGGTGTGTGTGGGTCGTCAACTAACATTGGGCTCATGCACTTAGTGGAGCTAATGATCCTCATATCTTATCATTGATTCAAATTTGTAGTATCCTAGTATGGTGAGATTACCAAAGATCAAAGTTCAGACAAATGACATGGATCTGTCAATTTATTTATCAGAAAAATGAAGTTGGAATTAGTTGTTATTTGTGCACCACCTTTTGGTGCAGTAAGATTATAATGGCATTTAATACTTTACTTGCACCATATGACTTCCAACACGTGCAATGATGTTATTAAGAGGTTATCTCTGGTTATTTTTCTTTGCATATTTCTTGTTTCTTGTTGAAGACACAATGCAAAATACTTTTAGAGTGGTGGTTCCACCAAGATATCATGAACTACAGGATGCAAGGCCCTTCTACACTAAGAAATTGAGTCAAACTTGCATCTTAGAATGCAAGCCAGTGGAGGATGTAATAAGGACGATTTTGGGGAATGACTAGTTAGAATTTCATTCCATCTCAATCCCACATGACGTAGCATCTCATTTTGTTTCAAATTTAATGGATCTTTTATGGTACAGTGAGATGGTTAAATTTTTAGTTGGCTCTTACATTCTGCCTCATGTTTTTCCTCTTTCTTCATTACAAAATTCTTTTGAGGATTATGACATTTTGAACGGATCTAACCTTTTGGGAGGTGATCTTTGCCTTTATTTCATCCTTTCTAACTGTTCAATCTTGTCACTCTTAAGTTTGATGACTCACGACTTGCTTGATGATTATTCTTATGACTTCATCAAAAATTTACATGGGATCAAACCAAAATTGGGTCACACAATTTCAAATATGCTCCTAGATCTCTTTGATACAGTGCAATTTCTAATTCACCATGCTCTAGTGGAACCCTATTCCACACCATATTTTCCTTCACCTATAGATTTGGAGTCTTTAGAGGAAAGCAAGATTTATTCATAAATCTTGGTAAAATATTTTTTGTATTTCATGGTTCTCAAAGCTTTATCAATGTGAGATTACTAATTTTGCAAACCCTGTAGTGGTTTTTTGTGCCTTAATGTTTTTCCTGACACTCAGATTTTGGAACATCTCCTTCTTCAAGCAGATTTTGTATCTCTTCTGCTTCAATTTTATATGGAACTACCAGGGAATTGTGTATTCTCTACATTGGCTTTGCTCAATTTTATTTTGTGGTGCAGGTTCTATATGATGCCCAAGTTTTCCATTGTTTTAGTTCGATACCCAGTTTTTGCCACATGCCCTAGGAGATTACTAATTTTGCAAAACCTACAGTGGTTTTCAGTGCTTCGATGTTTTTCCTGACACTCAACTTTTGGCACTTCTCCTTCTTCTTCAATAAATTTTTTTATCTCTTCTACTTCATTTTTATATGGAACTACCAATGAATTGTGGATTTTTTGCATTAGCTTTGCTCGGTTTTATTTTGTGGTGTAGGTTCTATATGATGCCTAGGTTTTCCATTGTTGTAGTTCAATAGTTAGTTTTTGCCACATGCTTTTGAAAGGAGTTTCTTCAACTTGGCTTCTGTTTTCTCAAATTGGAGTTTTTTGTTCTCTCATATAGTCAAATTGTTTCAATGCTCCATCCTTGTTTTCTCTAGGATTATAATGTATTTATTGTTAACCCAACAATGGGGTATAGGTTTCTTCTTAGTGAATGGGTTCTCTTTCTATAATCACCCATGTTTTTGTACTATGATTTATATTACTTATGGCAATTTTTGGTTTTATCATTGCCATAGCTTTCTGTGTACTCTTCCTCTCTACAATAAAAGTTTGTGGCTCTGCCACTTTTTTAAAATAAAAAAATAAAATAAAAAAAGAATATAAATAACAAATTTAGCTTCAAATTTTAATTTGAACCTTAGTGGATTGTATTTAATCTCTCTTCTTCAAAAAGTCAATTAAATTGTTAAATTTCTTATAACTAGCAATCACACCTTGGTGTGCAATGGGTATGCCAAAGAGGTGTGGAAAGTCAATCAAGGAAATTTTTTGTCAATTAGTAGGCCATTTAGAAATTTATGTTTGTGCAATAAAGGTCTCAATGGAGAAATGATGTTTACATCCACTTATAGAGATCCAAACACAATTGAAAGAAAACCTATAAATAAAGAAGATAATTAGGCTCCATTACCCACAAATGCATGTTATGTTTGCAATAGGGAGAGAGGGAGATATAGGGATAGAAAGAGGGAAGGGAAGAATGAGAGATGGGGGGGTAAGGAGATATAGATAGAGAAAAGAGGGAAGAGTGAAGAGAGATATAGATAAAGAGGAAGATAGAGATAAAAATGGAGATAGAAATGGAGAAGGAGAAGGATATGTAGAGGACATGGAGAGATACAAATAGAGAGAAGAGAGGGATAGATATAGATATATAAGAGATAAATATATAGAGAAGGAGAAAAAGGGAGAGATAGAAAGATAAAGATAGAGATAGGAAGTGATAAATAGTGAGAAGTATAGAGAGGGAGAGATATAGGGATAGAGAGATAGATATAGAGAGAGATGCAAAATAAATATGGATAGGTAGATGGAGAGGAAAAGAGATATAAATATAGAGGTCTAGGGAGAGGGATAGGGAGAGGGAGAGAAATATGGATGAATAGAGAGAGACATGTCTAGAGATAGAGGGAGAGAGAGGAATATAGAGGTAGAGATGAATATATAGTGAGAGAGAAAGGAGACAAATAGATAGAGAGATAGAGAGAGATAGAGGGATAGATAAAGATAGAGAGAGATAAAGGGGGAAAGATAGAGATATAGAGATATAAAGGAAGAGGGAGAGGGAGAGATATAGAGATACAGAGGAAGAGGGAGAGGGAGATATAGATAGATATGGAGGAAGAGGGAGAGGGAGATATAGAGAGATATATAAGAAGAGGGAGAGTGAGAGATAAAGAGATAGATGGTGAGATAGACTAATAGACAAAGAGATATAAGGAGATATAGAGAAAGATAGAGAGACAAAAAAATAGTGAAAAGTAGAGATAGAAAAATAGAGATGGAGAGGGAGAGAGAAAGAGGGAGACATAGTGATATATGAGAAGATAAAGAGAAGATATATGGGAAGATAAATGGAGAGAGGGGTAGAGATAAAGAGATAGATAGGGATAGGGAGGGAGAGATGGGGAGAGATAGAGAGAGGGAGGGAGAGAAAGGGAGAGAGATATGTAGAGGAGGGGAGAGAGGAGAAGGGGAGAGATAGTTAGAGGAGGGTGAGAGAGAAGAGGAGGGGAGAGAGGGAGAGAGGGAGGGGGAGAAAGAAAAATAGAGATGAGAGAAGTAAAGAAATAAAAAGAGGGAGATAGGGGAAAGATAGGGATAGAAATAAGTAGAGATAGAGAGAGTAGGAGAGATGGAGTGAATAAGAGAGATAATGAGATATAGATAGAAATATAGGGACAAATGGGAAGATAAAGATAAAGGAGGTAAGAGTGAGAGATAAAGGAGGCGATATAGATAAGTAATAGAGGGAGGGAGAGGGAGAGATAGAAATAGAGAAGGGGGAGAGATAGAGAGATAAATATAGTGATAGGGAAGGAGAAACAAAAAGTATGTGTGAGTGAAAGAGATACAGAGATAGAGAAAGAGGTTTTAAAGGTGAATTATCCTATAATTAATCAAATGGTATGCTACCTTGCGCATAACCCCCAGGCACACATGCTATCCTTGGATTGTTGGCACAAAATGACTAATTAATAGTTAATTTCTCTCTCTTGATCTCATTGTCTCACTCTATAACTTTAAATTTAGATTTTATGTTTGAAATTGATTTTTTTATATAAATTAAAATAAATTTTTTAAATATAATTATTCTAAAATAATTAAAATTTTAATAAGACAAATAATTATAAATCAAATTAACTCTAATAACTTTTAAATATTATTTATAATTTAATAATAAACATAAATAATTAAAATAAATTTCAAACTTAAATCTAAATTAAAAATTAGACATAAAACTAAAAATGATTTGATTAATGTTAATGAAATAGAAAAAATAAATTCAAAATCAATAAATTTTTTTCAAAAATTTCAATTATTTAAAATTTAATAATAAGATTAATTTTAGTTTTTATTTTGTTTATTTTATTTTTAATAAATTTATAATGTGAATACAAACCTTAAAAATAATATATATTTTTTAAATAATCCAAAACCTTTTCAACAATGATCTAATCTTTTAATATTTAAAAAAAAATTATTTAACATAATAGTCTTTTACAATTTTGAGTTGGATAGAAGGAGAATACATGGAAAGCAAGGTAGAATTAATATAATTAAATTAAAGACATCAACTAAGCCCAAAATTTTGGCGTCTATATGTGCCAGAATCACAATAATTATCGTCAGTTACTTTTCTACGAGAATGTGCAATGCTCGGGAAAAGGTGGAAAATAAAATAGAAACAATAAAACCAGCGAATAATATCAATGGCTCCAATTGTCTTGCAGAGTTAGTAGGAAAAGTATTAAAAAATCAATGGCTGAAACCGATTCAACCTTCTTGCCTTCTTTCTCTATCAGATCCAATTGTTGGTAGACAAATGAAGCTCTAGGACTTCAAATAAGGAAATGCCTTCGATGTAACTAATTGAATAATATTATATGTTAAAAAGTATATAATATTTATTATTTTTATATTTTTATTTAAGAATATATAATATGAAATAATAAACATAAGATATATATTATATAATTAAATAATATAAATAAAGATAAAAATATAAATTATATGTAAATTTATTTATTTAATACATAATAAAATAACTATATTATTATATCTATTATTTTATATTATATAATATTAATGTTAGGGTTTTTTAATATCTATAAAATATAATATACTTATTTTTTTAGCCAAAGAGCATATTTCTCATACATATTTATATTATATATAAAATAATGTGTACATATCAGTTTAACAGGCTCTTCATAGCTAGGTTTCCATTGAGTACATTTTCCCAAACAACAAAATTCAGATCCATTTTAGCATATCCCAAATCCCTCCTATTCAACTAATATAGATTATCAAAATCAACATATATGTCACTTAATCAAAATGCCCCCATCATTCAAATATCAGAGAAACAAAAACACTAGATATATAAATGTTTGTCCCTTCAAAATCCATCTAAACTACCATTTTGAAAACATGATACCATACTTGCAAAACGCAAAGCACATTGTTTGCATAAAATCTTCCCTCCATTGAGGCTACCCCTGGACACTTGAGTGTAGCTCATACTAATTTGTACCACCATTTCCACATATAACTACAACAATATCAGCGAGACCTATCACTGTAACAATGTGAGGATTGGTTTGGTTGTTCATTATTGGTGAGACCTTATTCATTGTCCCCTCCATGGACCAATATTTCTTTATGGTTGGGTGTTAAGTCTTCTATCGGTGGGAGTTGGTAACTTCAGTAGGAGTCTCATAGTTGTCTCTTCGACAACCTAATATAGAGTCAAGATCCTTCATTGGTGTGACAGGGTGGTGTCAAAGGGAGTCATCATAGAGTCTCCTTGATGCCCCAATAGATTGTCTGAGTTTCATTGTTAGTGAGAGTTGGTCTCTTTGATGGGAGTCTTCTTTGTGTCTCTCTGATACATCAATGGAAAAGTATCTGAGATACTTTGTGTTGTTGTCGAGACTTTGAGTCATGTCTCTTCGACATGTCGATGAGAGGATGGGGGCTCTTGCCAGTGGGAGTGGTAAACCTTGCAAGGACTAGATGTGTAGTCTCTTTGACAAGCCGATTGAAGCCTCACCAACAACAAGTAGCGGTTGGTGGGACTCAGAGTGAGGTCTCCTCGATAATCAGATTGTATGTATCTTCCTCGATGGGACCTTGTGACTTTGGTGGGAATCTAAAGACTATCTCCTCAATGGGTCAATAGTATTGATCAATGCAGCTTGCTACCCTACAATGCCTTGGTGGAGCCTGTTGGTGTATGTTGAACACATGGCGATATTCCCTTCATTGTTGTCATAGGGTGGTGTCGAAGGGAGAAATCATAGTCTCCCCAATGCCCTGATAGACTTGTTTGAATTTCATTGTCGGTGAGAGTTGGTCACTTCAATGGGAGTCTTCTTTGTGTCTCTTCAATACACTGATGAAAGTGTATCAGGGTGACTTTGTGATGTCGTCAAGACTTTGAGTCATGTCTCTTTGACATGCCAATGGAAGGATGGGGACTCTTGTTGTTGGGAGTGGTAGTCATTACCGGGACTAAATGTGCAGTCTCTTCAACAAGTCGATTGAAGCCTCATCGACGAGACAAGTAGTGGTCGTTGGGACTCAGAGTGAGGTCTCCTCGATAATTCGATTGTATGTGTCTTCATTGGTGGAACCTTGTGACTTCGATGGGACTCCAAAGCCTATATCCTCAATGGGCCAATATTGTTGATCAATGTAGCTTTCTACCCTGCAATTCCTTGGTTTAACTTCCCCCAGCACAATCCCTTTAAATATTTTCTTCATCCAAAAAGCTAAAGTGTGGCATCAAACCTTGCTAGTTCTAAAATTTCCAGATATGCTTGCATTTGAATTTCATCCAAAATCTCAACTTCATTATCCTGACAACCCATACTTTCCAATTTATCTACCATCCTATTCCCCTCCTAATAAGTGTGTGTTATGATAAAAGACTGAAAATTATCCAACAATGCCCAAACTCTCTACAAGATATATTTCAAATTCCAACATTGAACTTTCTTTTCCTTACAAGTGTTCACAATTATTAACAAGTGACCTTCAATGTGTAATTTCAAAATTCTTAGTTTCAAGGCAGCTTCCAAACCTAGAAAAAATTCTTGAGCTTTAGTTACATTATTCATTCCTACTAGAAGTTGGTATGATCTTGCTACAATTACTTTCCCCACTGAGTTTCGAATAAAAATGCCAACTCTTGAAACTCCAAGATTGCCTCTAGAGGCACCATCAAAGTTAAGCTTTAAAAATTCAGAGGATGGAGATTTCCATGTTACTTATTCTCTCCTCACCTTTCTCTTGCTTATTTTATGCAAACTCCCCACAAAAGGAAATACAATGTTTCCCTAGCTCTTCAATATAAAATCATCCCAGCTTGTATAGATAGAAGAAGTGTTCTTGAATTTCAGAACATATACGTTAACTACCTCAGAGACTGTCTTTTCAATTTTACCTTTAACAACCTCTACTGAAGAATAAATTTTCTTGAAGATGTGCAAATTACGTTCCCACCATATATTCCAAACTACAAGAGATGGGATAACCTACCAAATTGATGCAAAAAAGGAAGATTTAAACAAAAGTGGCCAGCTCTGAAACATGTCCAAAATTATGTTTGGCAAAGGAATATATAGATTTAATTTTCCCTTTATGAATAACCAACATTCTTGTGCAAAGGTGCATTGTATTAAAAGATGATCCACATTATCCAATTCTTCATCACACAGTGGACATTTAAAGGGGTCATCTATCTTCAATTTTGCTAAACAGTCATTTGTTAAGATCTAATTTCTCAATGCCAACCATGCATAGTCCCCAACTTTTGGAAAGATTTTGTTACTCCAAAAAAAGAGTAAGCCCTTAGAGCTACCAGCTAATTACTTTGTTGACTTAATGCTCTATAACCTTCCTTTACTGAGTAACACCCTGTTTTGTATATAATATACTTATATTATATAGTTATTAATTTATATATTATAACTTTAAATAATATAATATAATATAATATATCATATAAGTATAGATTATAATATATTTTATAAGTATAAATTATCAACACCACAACTTTCTTAGTTGTGGTATTTGATCTATCAATAAAATATTAATGCATGAACATACTGTAACAGGTTGTGCTCACCATGCCATGGGAGACTCCTCTGGTGGGGTGGCATTTGTTCAAAATTCTACAAAGGTAGGAAATTTTGGTTTGGCCCTTGGTGGTAATGGCGGTAGGTCAGATGTTGTTGTTGGTGCTGGCGTAGATTTTTTAGCCTATAGTGGTGTAGTGGGCTTCAGTAGTGGGTCCTCCTTTTTGTCATTTATTCTTGATTCTTTTGGCTTGGATGGTGGACCTCTCGATGAGGGGGCCTCTCCTCATAATGTGAGCCCGTCCTCTTACCCTTTTCCAGATAATCCTGGGAAAGTTGTTATTGAAGGACATAAGCATGTGGAGGTCTTTTCAAATGGACCTAGATGGTCTAGCCTTTTGGGTGCCAAGCCTAAGGGAAAGAGCTCATCGACTCTAGTTAGCTTTAAGGAAAATATGGTTTCTGGGGAATATTCAGTCTTAGTTCCTGACTGCATTATTGATACTAGGTTGGTATCGATGGACCTTACTCTGGTTGGGAAATTTATGGGGCCTCGGCCTAATGTGGAGCCGGTTCGTAACCTTGCTTCTAAGAGATGGAGAATGAAAGGGCAGGTGGAAGTTGCTGCTATGGTGAAAGGTTTTTTCTCCTTCACCTTGATGTGTAATGAGGACATGGTTGTTGTTCTCACTGGTGGAACATGGTTAATCAGTAAGTCATCCTTGGTTCTAAAGAAATGGGAGTTAGGTTTTAATCCCAATTCTTGTTCATTCTCTTCGCCCCCTGTCTGGGTGAGGCTTCCTTCTTTACCTTTGGAGTTTTGGGATGAGCAAGTGTTTGTGGGTATTGCCAGTATGTTTGGTAAACTCCTATGTATTGATCAAATGATGGCTTCTAGAAAGAGATTAGTTTATGCTAGGTTTTGTGTCATTATTGAGTAATCTACGAACCTGCTTGAAAAGGTGACTATTAACTTCAAACTTGGGGAGTTGGTTCAATCAATTGAGTTTGAATTGATTCCTTTTGTGTGTTTTCATTGTAAAAAGGTGGTCACTGGGCCAAGAAATGCCCATCAAAGTTCAAGCCTATCCCTCCCCAACAATGGATGGAATGGAGGGAGAAACAAAATGTGGTGGTGGGGGATGAGTCTCAGAAACTTGAAGAGGCTCTGAAGGTTTTGGGCTCTTTTGATAAGGAGGATGGTGTTACTGTGGAAATGGGTGTTGTCGCCCCTCAGGCCCTTCCTTCTCCTAAATTTGTTCTAAAGCTTGAGGAAGGGGAGGTGGTTGATGGTGTTGAAGGCATGGTTGTGGGGCCTAATGGTGATGAAGTTCTTGGTGTGGTGGCCCCTATTGTGGGAGCAATGGATGTTGTTTGTGAGGATTTGCTTAAGGACTCTCTTTTAGGGGAGGTTAAAGTTAAGAATAAGGATCTATTGGTGGTGGTCTCTTCTCCCAGTAATGGGGAGATTGGTGGTGGGGAGGTGATTCTTCAGGAGCCTTTAGGGGCATTGTCAAATTTGGTGCTCACCTCTTATGTCATTAACTGTGGAGTGGTCTGTTAGCAGCAGGTAAAGGACCCTCCCTTTTCTCTAGTTAAGACTAGAAATAGGAATTCCTACACTTGGTCGAATCAGAGGATGGGTGATGCTCTTATTCAAGTTAAACTAGATAGGGCTCTTCTTTCTCATGAATGGTTGGCTCAGTTTTCTTGCTCCCTCTCTGCCTTGACTACGCTGGGATCGGATCATTTTCCCATTTCCCTATCAATGGATGTGGTAGGTCGAAGGCGTACTTTCCCTTTTCATTTTGAAAAAATGTGGATTTCTCATCCGGACTTTAAGTCCAAGCTAGCAGAATGGTGGGATATTAGAGTGGATGGTTCAACAATGTATAGGGTGGTGAAGAAGTTGGCAGTTGTTAAGGCCAATGTGAGGAATTGGAACAAAGCCTCCTTTGGTCATATTTTCCATGAGAAAGCTCACATCAAGATGGATCTTGACCATGTGCAAAAAATATTCAATTGAGTGGTTATGTTGTTGCTCTGGCTTCTGAGGAGAGTGTGTTATTGTCTCATCTTCATAATATTGTGGCCAGAGAGGAGTTTTGGAAACAAAGATCTCGAGCGGTCTAGTTGAATTGTGGTGATAGGAATACCAAATTTTTCCACCTCACTACACTTAAGCATAGGGCCTCTAATCGCATTAAGTGTATTTGTGTGGATGGAAGGGTTCTTGAGAATGAGGATGCTATTAGATGGAAGGCTATCTCTTTCTTCTCCAATCTTCTATCTGATGATTTTGTTCCATCTATTGCAGACCAAGATCCGTTGTTGGAAGTTATCCCTAGCCTAGTGTCCATGGATCTTAACTGTATGCTTTGCAGTATTCCTTCGATGGAGGAAGTTAGAAGTGTGATCTTCTCCTTTGTTGGTAATAAGGCCCTTGGACTAGATGGGTTTCCTATGTTTTTCTTTCAATAATTTTGGTTGATTGTTTCTAAGGATGTTGTGGATACAACAAAAGAGTTCTTTGGAAATCAGAATCTGCTTAAAGAATTAAATGCTACCTTTTTGGTGTTGATTCCTAAGATCGCAGGGGCTTCATCTTTTAATGAATTTAGACCTATTAGCTTGTGTAATTCTATTTACAAGATCTTTTCTAAGGTGTTTGATTTGAGATTACAAAAGGTTTTTCTGTTAATCATCCCTCCCAATCAAAGTGGTTTTGTTTCTGGGAGACAAATTCTTGACCCCATCATCACTGTGCATGAGAATATCCATTCGTTGATGGCTAATAAAAGGCTTGGATTTTTGCTTAAATTGGATCTAGTTAAAGCCTATGATAGAGTTAATTGGGCATTCTTGTTTAAAACTCTGTTGGCTTTTGGCTTCTCGGAGACTTTTGTGTAGTTGGTCAAGAGCGTCATTTGTATGGTGACCTTTTATGTGCTTGTGAATGGTTCCCCTTCTAATTTCTTCAAAATATCTAGGGGGTATGGCAAGGAGATCCTATCTCTCCCTTTCTTTTTATTATTCTGGTGGAGACTTTGGGAAGGTCATTGTAACTTAAACTCTCCTCAGGTGCCTTGAAAGGTTTAAGACCTTCTTCCTCGGCCCCTTGTGGGCACCAATAGTTCATTGATGACAATCTAATTTTGAGTGAAGCCTCTATTGCGGAAGCTAGGTCTATCAAGGAGACCCTTCTTAAGTATAAGGTAGCTTGAGGCCAATTAGTGAGCCTCCCTAAAAGCATGATTTTTTTTTTAATACTCCTGAACAAAGGGTGTAGAGAATTTTTGGAATTCTTCAATGTTCAGTTGGTACCCTTCCTTCCACCTACCTTGGGTTACCGCTTGGTGCCAATTTGTCTCATGACTCCTTTTGGAATGGTCTGATCGACAAGTTTAATGAGAATTTGGCTGGTTGGAAGGAGGCTTTACTTAGGCAAGCCAGTAAACTGGTGGTTATCAAATCTACTTTACAGAATTTTCCCGTGTATGCTCTTAGTCTCTTCCTTATGCCTCGTAAGTATTGGGAGAAAATTGAGGGCACCTAGAGGAATTTTCTTTGGTCAGAGGTGGAGGATAGAAAGAGAATGAGTTTAGTCTCATGGGAGGAGGTTTGTAGGTCAAAATCCGATGGGGGTTTGGGGTTACGAAGGATCATGCCCTTTAATTTGGCTCTTGTTGCTAAATAGGTTTGGCATCTTCTCTGTGGGGAGGAGTGGAGTCAAATTTTACCCTCTAAATATATTCCTCAGGTGGATAAATTTTGGGAGTTTTTGAACAAGGATTTCTCTCCTCCCTCGGGGTCTTTCTTCTGGAATTTGGTGTTCATTTCCAGAGGGTTGCTTGCTAATGGCATTTTCTGGGTGGTGGGGGATGGTTGGAATATTCTCTTTTGGGATGATTGGTGGTTTGGGAATTTCCCTCTGTGTGGCTCTCATTGGGAAACCCCCTAGAGGAACCTGTGCTCTCGTTAATTTTGGGTTCATGTGGTTGATTACATTGTTAATGGGGAATTGAGGAAGATTCATGAGGTTTTTCCTGAGCTGATGGACCTTTTTATTGATTTCTTCAGAATGCACATCCCTGCCTATCCCTATAGGGATAGATCGAGGAAGATTCATGAGGTTTTTCCTGAGCTGATGGACCTTTTTATTGATTTCTTCAGAATGCACATCCCTGCCTATCCCTATAGGGATAAGGTGATTTGGAATAGGCTCCCGAGTGTAGCCTTCTCAGTTGCTTCTGCATTTAAGTCTTCCACTAATATTGTGGGGCCTAGACCACCTTGGGGTTTAGTTTGGTGCTTGCAGCTTATTGGCAAGATTAATATGTTTCTTTGGCTTTTGGTGTAGGGTAAGATTCTCACCATTGATAATCTATGGAAACGAGGGTTCTCTATGCCAAATAGGTGTTACCTTTGTATGATGGATGTAGAGGATTCTTCTCATTTTTTTTATTGGATGTAGCTATGCCCGTGAAGTTTGGTCCCTCTTTTTCAATCTTTGGCATGTGGAGTGGATTTTTCCTGCTTCTGCCTAGGATTTGTGGCTCCAGTGGAAGGCTCCTTCTTCTAATCCTTCCTTGAATCTCTTGTGGTCTCTTGCTTTGATGTATTTTCTTTGGGGGTTGTGGAAAGAGCGGAATAACAAGATTTCTAGAGATTCCTCACTCCCTCCTCTCTCCCTTTTCTTCAAAATTGTTTCCTCTATCAGGGAGAATTTGTTGATGGTGGTTGATAAGGTTGATGTTCTTAGGAAAGTGTAGGTGTTAGACTATGATGCTTTGATCAAGGCTAATTGGAAGCTTCCCTGTGATATTGTGAAGCCTTTGAGAAAGGCTAATCTTGCTAGGGATGGGGTGAAGTGGTATCCCCCCCTCTTGGTTGGTTCAAAATTAACTTTGATGGTTCAACGAAAGGGAATCTGGATCCTACTGGTTGTGGGGGAGTGTTGAGAGATCATAATTGTAGGTTTTTTTGAGAGGTGGCACTCCCTTTGGGAATCTAGATAAACCACCTCGTTGAAGCAGTGGCTGCCTATCATAGCATTAAAATGGATAGGGATCTAAGGGTCTCTAAACTTTGGATTAAGGGTGATTCATTAAATATTTTCAATTACCTAAGGTGAAGATCCCCCCTTCATGGTCCATTCTTAACTTTGTTTCAAATGCTTTATCCTAATGTGGTGATTTTAAGGAAGTTTATATTTCCCATGCCTATAGGGAAGCTAATGTCATGGAAAATTCATTGGCGAATTATGGTGTTTTGATGGCTAAAATGTGGGGGGAGGATGATATCCTTCCCATTGATTTAAGATCCCTTATTAATGATTGCCATTAATCTCTCCCATTTTCCCACCTTTGTGTTCTCGGCTTTGCATGGGAATTATGACTTTTGTTGGTTGATGGGACTTTTCACGCACTTGATGGTCATTGGAATTTATGGTTTTGCCAGCTGAGTTGTATTAGAGTCAGTTGCATTATTTCATTGTAGACTACTCTAGAATTCTTCACAAGCTTTCTGGGTAATTCTTTGGTTATCACCTTTTCCTTTCTATGGTGGTGTTCTGCTAGTTCTTCGATGATGGGCCAAGATAGGTGTCCCACTGAACCTCTTTCTTGCAATGTTCCAGAGTAAATGCCAGAGTTTGGGAGATTTTGCAGAATGGTGGTGTTACTCCTTACTTGGAGAGACTGAAGGGTTTCAAATCCTCAGTTTCTAAGGATTTTGTGGAAGCCTAGCATGGTCGTGTTTTAGTATGTTTGGTAGGGACACTACCATTAATGAAGACCTTATTGTAGAGGTTACTGGACTATCTATGGAAGGTAGGAAATTTTATTGGGACAAGAATATTTCACAATTTTCTAGGAAAAACTTTCTTCGTGACAGGGAAAGGGCTAAAAGGTCTACATGGATTGTGGAGACTATGACCACACCAAAATAAAACCCATAGGAGGGAGGTGGATGTGGCGATAATGAACTACTTTACTATGGACGAAAGGTTTACAGTGCTCTATGGCCATCACTTTGTGTTTCTCAACCACTTCCGCCATGGTAAGTTGATCTCTTTTCCTTTTTATTTGTTGTTGTCTTTGGAAGTGAGTATATCGAATCACAGAAAGAACCATAGGAATCCTTTCCTCCATGAAGGTTTAATGCTTCTAATTGTTGAGTTTATTAAGAGTCACTGCATTGTTAGAAATCCCAGTTCCCCTATTTCCAAGAAAAAGAGGAAAGAAAGTAGGAAGTGTAAAATTGAGGAGATTAAGGAGCCAGCTCATACGAAGACTAAGGAAGAGTCAGAGGGTTGGTCTAATGGTTATGATACTGATTTGGATTATACCCCATCTATGGGTGGTGCTTTTCCTTCTTTTTCCAAAGAATCTCCTCGTGTGAAACATAAGCTAAAGATTCAGAAGGATTCTGGTGATAGTTTCGCTGGTAGAAAGCGTAAGGGTTGTGCCAAGGAGGGTTTAAATAAGGAGGTGGTTGGTTTTAATTAGGGTGAGTGTTTGGATGGTGGTGGGCTTCCTAGGACTAGTAAGAAAATTTTTGTTCTTAATCTTGATGATACTACCTAGGGCTCTGAGTCTAAGGATCATGGGAAGGCTAAGCTTGGCTCTGAGGATGTTTATGGGGAGGAACCTCTAGTTGGTTCTCATTAGGGCATGGGTGCTTTTTGGGGAGCTATGGACTTTTCTAAGGCATCGGGCCTTGTTAAATAAGGGGTGGACATTTCTTTTAATCTACTAATGTCGCTTGTTCAGGAGATTCGAAATCTCCATAACAAGAATGATACTATAGCCAGGTGTAACATTTCAACCCTTTGAGTTCTTAAAGAGCGGGATTCTATTTACGGGCTCTCTCATTCTTTGAACTCTAGTGTTGGGTATATGGTGGATGAAATTTTTGCTTTCAAGAATGATTATGGTCTGAGGGTGGCGGTACTAGAGAGACATAATAGGAAGCTCCATAGGGACATGGATACGCTCATCAACATTAGCAGGGAGAAGCTGGAGGCGTTGGTCGAGGGGATGATCTTCCTCAATCAGAAGGTGAAGGGGTTGACTGGGAAGGGTTTGTTTGAGGACTAAGTGAATTTGGATTGTGGTGAGGAAGCTACTCTGGATGTGCCTTCTACGGATTTGGGTGTTGGCCCGAGTGTTCACACTAGAAGCAAAGCTAAGAAAGGTAAGAATTTTGATACTTGTGATGTGGAAGGCATCATGGAAATGCATGATAAGCTACCAGCCAAGGATTTGGGGGCTGCTAAAATGCTTAAAGAATTACTCTAATGGACTTTTGGCATGTCCTTCTTTGTTTTTTTTTGTGGTTGTTGCATGCTATAGATGTTTCGTAATCAGCTTGTTTTTTGTTGTTTCTGGGTGGGCAACTTTTTGTTCTTATCTCACTGCCACTTCTTTTTTGTTCAGGGTTTCTAGTCCCTTCAAAACCTATTTTTCGTTAATAAAAAACACCACAAATTTCTCCTCTATTATTACTAGCACCAACTAGAGTTGCATCTTTTAACATTGGTGAATCGACAAATCATTCAACACTAAGAATTCCACTTACAAATTTTGTTGAATTAGAAGGTACAAGGATGACAACTTTCCAAGAAGAACTATGACATATAAAATACATATTGATTGATGAAATGAGTTTCTTTGTAAAAAAAATTGCTTACAAATATTGATTCAAGACTATGCCAAGCTTTTCCGAAAAAATCACACTTGAGTTTTGGAGGAAGTTCAATCATTTTGGTAGGAGATTTGGGACTACCTCATGTTAGTGACAAGACACATTATGATAGTAATGTACATGCAAAATTGCTATGAGAAGAATTTAAGATAGTTGTTACTTTGAATAAGGTATTTAGACAACAAGGTGAAGGTGATGACCAATAAAGGTTTTGCCAACTACTCACAAATATTAGAGATGCACATCCAACAACTGATGACTGGAAATTATTGATGACAAGGACATATGTTTCATTACTTCAAATAGTTTGGGAAAAGTTTGATAATAGTATACATCTATTTGCAACAAATGATATTTTATATAATCATAATAGGAAAAAATTATATTCATTAAGAAGACTAGTAGCCCATAGCATTGCAACTAAAGAAGGTAGTACTAATCTAGAAGGAGGTCAAAATGATGAATTAGATGTTGAATTATTAATTGTGAAGGATGTAAGAGTCAATTTTAACCTCTAATATATGGATAGAAGTAGACCTTGTAAATGAAGCTTTAGGATACATTGGAAATATCATATACAAACTTGGAAGTGCCCCACCAGATCCACCAACATATGTTATGGTTCAATTTGATAATTACTTTGGAATGCCATTTGAAGATGCATCTCCAAATATAGTTCCAATTGTGCCAATACAAAGGGAGAACACACGTCAATTTCCATTTGATTAGCTTGGGCACTAACAATCCTCAAATCAGAAGGATTAACTCTTTCAAAAGGAAACAATTGATATCATACCGATAGATAGAGTGAGATTAAATTTTGTTGCTATTTCATGAATTAAATCCTTGGATGGACTTAGAATCTCACCACCATTTTCATACGACTGCTACTAAATATTTAGACACCCATTTTTCCAAGCAATCAACAGCCCCATTCCACTCCCTCTGAATATGAACAAAGGTCACCCTTTCTAACAATGAACTAACCTGCAAAATCTGTTGCACAATCATAACCAACTGCCAACTAACACCCACCACTTTCCCCTTAATAAGCAAATTGATCAAGACTTGGGAGTTAGACTCGCATATAATCTTCCTCCACCCTAGAGCATGAGCCCTCTCCAAAGCATAGAGAATAGCCATCCCCTCCACAATGTTGATAGTTTGCGTCCCCTCGTGTAACGAAAAAAAGATCATTGATCCTGAAGAATCCCCGCCAATCCCCCCCATACCAGTAGGCCCAGGATTTCCCCTTGAGGATCCATCAGTATTAATCTTTAGAACTCCATCAAGAGGGAGCTACCAACTACTAACCCTATGATTTTTCTTCTTTAACTTCCATCCTCTCCTCACACATGCAGAAGTCACAGATAACCCCTGAATCCCCAATCTCTCCACCACCTAAGCATCCCTTCTTCCAAGGGAAAAATCACATCACACTTAGCCTCCATAGTCTCTTGAATCACATTGGGGTGAAATCACAATATTGTGTTTCACTTTTTGCCTAAGATGGACATTTACGTCAGTATTTTTAACTGAATCTTCATCTTTTGAGACATATAGTAGCTAAACTGTTAATAATTTGAAGTTGATGTGAACTAGTGATTTGTGGAAATTTGTCTGTAGATTCTAAATATATTTTTAAAATATATTTTTGAAATAAATCATGAATATTTCAACATCTCCTTTAATAACTAGTTTTAAACAAAAAACAATATTTTCAAAAAGTAATGTTTGTGTCGTACAAAATAATTTTTTTTCTATAAAGGATAAAATTCTAATTTTTGGAATATATATTCTCAACATCAATATCTAGGGAAAGGATATTTTTTCATAATTTTTTGTTACATATATATTTTTTAGTTAATTTTTGAAGTCATTGTAACTATAATCTGGACATGTGTGTGTGTCATACAACCTAACTTCTTGTGTATATATAGAAATCCATTTTTTCTTTTATTAGTGAAAGGACATCAATACCTAGGGAAAGGGTATTTTTTGAATTTTTTTTACAATGGTTTACTATTTTTCCATCTATGTAGAATGAAGAGCTTGATATTTGGAGAAAAACCTATGTTCAGTAAAAATATATAATTAAATACAAGATAAAATGAAAACATATCAAAACTATACTTGTTGGAAAGATAATTTTGAGGGATACAATCTTGAAAAATATCATTTCTAAATGATGTTATTTAGTCCCTCAAAAGTTAAAGTAAACATTTTTTTTGCTAGCATTTTGATAGGTACAAAGGAGACTCCATTGTGGGTATGATTTAATACTAGAGGGTTCTATCCAAGAGGGTTTGATCTAAGGGGGTTTTATCTAACCCTCTTCAATTAAAAACCTTTTAAATGGAACCTCTCAATGCTAAAATCATTAGTTTTTCTTAAAAAAAGTGATTTCAGGAAAAAATCAGCATGTCCCAAAAGTGAGACACACTATTGTGGCAACACCCCATGCAAAAAAATCTTTGCCAGACCTACTAAACAAACTTCTTCTCTCCACGAAAGATACGTGAATTTTGTTCTAACCAAATCTACCACAACACAAAGATAGGCCCCAAAAACCACATATCCTGCAAGAAGGAAATCGAAGAGGGAGGCCTACCCAAACCATTCCAAAATTCTATCAAGGAGGAAGCATGAACACAAGGGCTTTGCCAAACACCCCACCAAAATTACAAAAGCTAAATAGTGAAAAGACAACGAAAAAAAAAGTGAGTAGAGTCCTCCTTGGTAGCCCCACACAAAACACACATAGAAGGGCCTCAGAAACCTCTCTTCCAAATATTATCCCAGGTCAAACACTTAGTCCAAGCCAACATCCAGACAAAGTAGTTACACTTTAGCTAGGAGAACTTGTTCCAAACCCTCTTCCACCACTGCACTTCCTCCCCAACCTTCTTGTGATACAATAACAACTGATATCCAAAAGCCACGATATAGACACCCTTAGGATTAGGAGACCAAGATAGTACATCTTCATCATGGAGGGAACTACACTGCTGACTAGAAAGGATACCTTGTAGCTTAACACAGTCCTCTTGCAAACCAACATTTGACCAATCATCAAGAAACTTCCATCTTGCCACCTCCAAGAACCCACTAAAAGAGAAGGATTTTAAGCCACTCACCCATGAACAACCAACCTCAAGAAACCACTAGCAAAGATTCAATAGATTAGGAAACTGAGAGATTATGGGAGGAGAGCCATCCCAAGAATTAGACCAAAAATAGACCCCGTCCCCTTTCTACAAATCCAAAATAAGCCCTCCTTGATAAAAGTAGCCCCTTTCTTGAGAGTATCCCTAATCACTGAGCCTTTCCCCACAAAGGGGATACCGAGGGAGATCAGGCAGAGGGATCCCTAAGAAATACTTTCGAGAAAGAATCCTGGCCCAAATCTTATCATGTTCAATGCACCACCGCCAATACAACTTCACAACCAGAGCCACACTAGTCAAAGTTGACTGCCATGATCCAAGACTACCATACTGCTTAGGGATACAAACAACCTCCTATCTAACCAAACTCCATCTGGAAGACACCAAACAACCAGCCCATAAAAATTGTCTTGTAACCGAATCAAACTCCTTAACAAAACTCATCGAAGCAACCTAGAGCATGCATCTGTAAATGGGCAATGCTTGCACCACAAACAAGATTAGTTGAACACACCCAGTAAAGGACAACCATCGATGAGTCCAGTGATTAAATTTCACCTGAAACTTATCCAAAATATTCTACTAAGACTCCCTGGGTAGTCTTCCAACCAAGATGGGGATACTAAGATAGGTCGAGGGGAAAGTTCCAATCTGAAATATCAAAGTCTAAGCAATCCTCTACCGAATGGGGCTCGGGGTATTAAAAAAATAGATGGAAGACTTATCTTCATTAATCAACTGACCCAAAGCAATCAGGTAAACATCCAACACCCTACGAATATTAGTAGCTTCTCTCATTATAGCCATTCCCATCAGAGCAGTGTCATCTACAAACTGTAAGTGAGACTACAGAAGCAAGTCGCCACCCCACTACCAATCCTTGATGAGACCAACCTCCACATTTATTCTAAGCAGCCACCCAAAGCCTTCACAAGGAGAAGAAACAAATAGAGAGATAGGGGATCCCCCTAATGAAGCCCCTGAGAAGCGTCAAACAACTAAAAGTGATCACCATTAATTAGCATAAAGAAGGAAACTAAAGCAATACAATTCATAACCCATTGAATCCATTCTTCCTCGAAACCAAAAGCACTAAGGACCTTCCGAAGGAAGGACCGCCTAACCCTGTCATAAGCCTTATCCATATCCAACTTAATAAACATCACCTTTTCTTTGGAGCTAGCCATAGAATTAATGGTCTTAGTGACAATAACAATCCCATCCAAAATTTTCCTACCCACCACAAAACCACTCTGCTCCTTAGAAATCAACTCTTTAAGTCCTTTTAACCTGTCAACAATTAGCTTAGATATAATTTTATAAATGATGTTACAAAGAGAGATGGGAGGAAATTGACTTAACCTATCAGCCCCATCACACTTAGGAATGAGAGCAAGAAAGGTAGCATTTAAATTCCTTAGCATCTACTTATTTCGTTGAGATTCTTGAATGACTGCCAATAGGTCCAACTTGATAATATCCTAGAATTCTTGAGAAAGCTCAATCGGGAAGCCATCAGGACCCAGTGCTTTCCCTTTCTTCATTTGGAAAATAGTCCCCTCTAACTCCTCAAGCATGATTTCACTCATAAGCTACTCATTTAGTTCCTTAGAAACCAGATGAGGAATACAAGAAAGAACCTGGGATTTCTCAAGCGATCCTCCAAGCGAGTCCTCCCTAAAAAGAGAAGAAAAGTACTACATCACCTCAAGATTTTAGGAAAGGATGAAATTTTCTTGCCCCTATCATTCACAAGAACAGAGATAGAATTACCATGCCTCTTGGATTTCACCGAATTGAAGAAAAAAGTTGTATTTTCATCTCCTTCCTAAAGCCACTCTATCCAAGCCTTTTTTTTCCAAAACATTTCCTCCCGCAACTCACACTCCTCCAAAGCTTTCAAAGCTTGAGCCTCTTCCTGAAGCAACTCCTCAGTTACCCCATCCTCCCTTATCATTCTCATGATTATATTCAGATCCACCTGAGTAGCTGCCTTATCTTGGAAGACATTCTCAAAGAATTGATGATTCCAATGCTTAAGCTAATATTTCACATGTATTGAAGTAATTTTGTAAAGGTATACATTTTCATATGAAAAGAAGGTCCACCACTCCTCCACCAATTAGCCATATACTAATATAGAGACTAGTCGCACAACTACATGAGCTAGAATCTAAAAGGAGCATGAGGCACATGAGTTGAATCAATAGCAAGCTTGATAGGCCAATGATCAGATCCCCTCCAATCCAAGATTTCAGAACAAGAAGACCACATACCACCAACCCAGCAATAGGAAACCAAGAAGCGGTCCAATCTTTTAGCATAATAGTACTCTCCAACCCTGTGGTTGTTCCAAGTGTACTGACCATTATTGGGTTTAATATCAACTAAATTCAAAGCATCAATGTTGTCATGCAGGAGCAGCATAGAGGGCTCTAGCCTCGCAATACCACCATGATTTTTAGCCAACTCAGAAATAGCATTAAAGTCTACAGCCAAACTGCAGACAAACCTGATGTGGGACCATAGTAATTGTTTACCCCAAAATTCAATAGGTGCATAAATATTAGAAAGGATTAAAACCTCCCTTGTCTCAAAACTAGAAGCAATCATAGACATAGTAGACTTAGAAGATAACCACCAAAGAGGACAAATCTTCTGCAGGTTCCACAAGTAAGCCACAACCCTAGAAGACCCATGAGCACCTATACACTGACATTCCCCATTCCTCCACAACTTAGGAGACAAATGAAACATAGTCCCAACAGATAACTTAGTCTCCTAGAGAAAAAGAACATCAAGACCTTGACTTCTAACCAAATCATGAATTGCTTTTTGTCTAGGGCCATTGTACAAGCTCCCAACATTCCACGATAAAACAATCATTTCAAGTGGCTTGAAAAATGAGAATCCAGAGTCTTTACCAACCCTAACTCCACCAAAGTCTCACTAATCAACTTAATCTTTTCCATATCCTTCTTTCTACCTTAAGCAGCTTTTTATGCCCCACTTTTCTTAAGATCCTTTTGCATAAGGCCCAGCTAAGGAGAAGGCCTATTGCTCTTAGTCGTTGCCAATCCCACAATCCAACTAGGATGAGAAGAATCTCCCCCACCTTTTCGGGTTTCAATAGAAGGAGTCGAAACCTCAGAGACAACCAGTTGTTGATCAATATCCATGAGTAAAGCAACATCACCCTATAGATCAATAGACTCATCTGAAATAAGGCTCTCTTGAACTGACCCCACAACCCCTAATCCAAACTCATCAAACCCGAATTCACTTCCAGTTGGCTGAGATCATCCAAAACCTTAAACCTATTAAAGGTATCCTCCTCCTATCTTTCTTTTAAGTTCCTCTTTTGACCTCGGTTCCTATTACGAGTCATGACCTAAACAAAACCATTAGCCCCAACCACCTCATCAAGAACAAGGCCCTTCCACTTGTTAGCCCTAGGGGGATTTCAAGGAGATTGTGAAGGCTGAGACTCCATTGGCTTCCATCTTGGACATCTGCACTGCAAATGACCGTATTCATTGAAAAGGAAAAAACGGAAAGGGAGCATCTCATAATCCAATTGTTGCACCCAAGAGTAAGATTCCACACACATATCAACAACATCAGGCAAAGGCTTACTTAGATCAATTTCAACACAAATGTGGGAAAAAGTCATTACCTTTTTACCCAAATTTTGTGATGAAGTCCCAATTGGTTTTCCAAGCATTGAGGCTAGCAAATGCAAAACATCCTCTCGACAACATTCCACTGAGAACCAAGGTAGAAGAACCCACACCGACACCCTATTCAACAACTCCTTAGAGGGGTTAAAGCCAACATGCCAAGGTTTGATAAACAACCCCACTTGGTTATGAAAGTAAGGGCCTCAATCAAAGACCCTAATTCAATCAACCAAGTAATTAAAAGTAACCATGAAGTAATTGTTGGCCAGTAACATGATCTCCATTTCACCCTCCGCACCCAAATCCTCTAGGCCCAAGCCTCCAAAAACTGCAAAGAAACCCCCATCCCCAAAAAATTGCAATATAACATGTGATTTGAATAGTATTCAATATCCTTGACAATAATCTCTAACGAAATAACCAATTTTGGTTGCTCCTTGCAATGCTCAAGACAACCATTAATCTTTGTGATCTGCGAGCCACCATGCAAACTTGCACCACCAACCCCTGAATTTGGAGAGAATAAATAATTATCAAAAGTCCTCATACCATGGTCCAGAGATTTTGAGTCGATCGCAGCCCAGAAGTCCATTTTAGGAGCCTCCTTGGATGTCTCACCCCTAGACATAGACATTGGTATGCTTGAAACGGGCATGCAGAGTAAGAACCCCAACCAACACTACGTGGGGAGCCACACACCCCACCCTCACCACCACATCCCATTCATCAAAGAGAAAAGAGCAGTAGAAAAGGAACCACTCGCTCACTATATACCCCGAACACCCAGATTCCAACCCACTACAGGTTCAAGCACCAAACACCACAACATAGCAAACGTCACTTCACAGAGGAAAAAAATTGAACCAATGACAAGGAAAAAGAAGACCAAAGTTTGAATTGAGGAAATCACTCCCCTGAAAAATTAAAAAACCCCTCCCAGCATGCACCACACCAGGAACCAACTGATTCAGCCACAAAACAAAACATGCAGTAGACGAAAGGGACATGCACCCAAGGCCTCAAAGGCTGCGGGCGAGCATGCAGTTGTAGAGTGCTATCTCCAATATTTTTTAGACTTTTGTATTTCCAATAAAAAGAAAAAATCAAGCTAGAAACACAAGTCCATTAATGAATCCCCCTTTCACATAATAGCATACAAAATTAGTGTCAATCAAATAGTTCCCATATCCACTTAAAATATGTTTCCTCACTTAGTTACAAACAACTATTTTCTTTATGTAGGATGTTGATTCTCCATCGAAATTTGGAAAAGGTGGTTAATAGTATTGGCTATGGATGAAGAAATCATGTTAGAATGGGAATGCAAGTATATAAAAGAAAATGGCACACAAAATAAAATAGGTGTAAATGGTGCACCAAAATTAAAAGAAAAAATAGAGACGCAAAAAAATGGTGAGAAATGATGAATTGATGAGATATTTCTAATCATCTTGCATTGCTTCTCCTCAACTGTCACCCATTGATTTCACAAAGAAGATGGGGAATGCCTTCCACCTAACTAGTAATTATCTATTTTTATTAAACATGTGGAAACTTTTCCTTGAAGATTATAGTGAGATTTAAAATTTATAAATAAATAGTATTTAAAATCTATAGTATTTTTATTTGTTAATATTAAGTAGATTAAATAAATAAATATTATAGATTTATGATTAAATAAATAGTATGATATAATAATTGTTTAATATATATTTTTTATTAATTAATTTTGAATTATAGTAAAACAAATAGTTATGAAGGTTGAGAAGATTTAAAATGATTAAATAGAAATAAGAACATAAAAAATATCATTACAAAAGAGATACTCATATTGTTATGTACAAACAAATATTAAAAAAAAATGGTATTGTAATATAAAATAGCAATCACACCTTTGTGTGCAAAAGCTACACCAAAGAGGTATGGAAGGTCAATTAGGAAGATAATTAGGGATCCAAACATGACTAAAAGAAAATGTTTGAATCAAGAAGATAAGTAGGTTCCATTACCAATAGGCTCATGTAATGTTTGTAATAGGGACATAGGGAGAAATATGGATAAAAATAGGGATAGATAGAGGGGGAAGAGAGAGAGGGGGTAAGGAGATACAAATAGGGGATAGAGATACAGAGGAAGATAGAGATAGAAATGTAGATGGATATGGAGATCTAGGAGAGGGAGAGATAAATATATAGAGGGAGAGAGAGAGGGAGAGAATGAGAGAGGGAAAGATAAACAGATAAAGATAGATATAGAGATAGGAAGTCATATAGAGAGAGAGAGGTAGAGAGGAAGAGATATAGAGGTAAAGAAAGATTCATAGATAAAAAGGTAGAGATAGATGGAGAGATGGAATATAGAGGTCTAGGGAGGTAGGGAAGGTGAGAAGGAGGGTGAGAGAGAGAGAGAGAGAGCGGGGGGGAGATCAACTTGACTTGTTTGTGAAATCTTCTCATAAATCTTACCAACAATCATATTACAAACAACCTAGCCCAAGAATTGTCAAAGAGAACTTCAAATATTATAAGGATCAACATTGAATAACAAGAAAACATTTTGTTGCTTGGTCTCCTCAAGTTGGATCTTGGTCTAAAATGTACTTTCATAGGTGCAACTCTTAAACATGTACTAAGACAAATTGATATAGGGGATGCTTTAGTTGTTTTTGGTACACATTATTTTCTCTTCTCTTAGAACATCATCAAGGTTGTCCACATTGAGAATGAAGCCTCTAGTTTCATTTTCTTGTATTGAACACTATTGGCATGGGGCAAAGCCCACTCTAGATTTTGACTTTGCAATGCTTGAAGCAATGATTTTGTTTGCTTTGAAAAGATCTAAATTTGCAATTGATTCTTCATAATTCACAATATCTTTCAAATCTCTAGGTCCCTTCTCCATTGAAGTAGAGGGGATTTTGGTACTTATATAATTCCTTCACATGATGATCCATCTCCAGCAATGCATGGCATGAGAAGTCTCTTGAAAAAAAAACTTCCTGGGGAAAATAAAGGGTGAAATATAGTTTGAATCTTTGAAATAGGAGGAAACATGAGATATATTTCTTAGATAGAATAACAAGGCAATGAGAAAAATATGATCAAATCATCAAACTTAAAGCATTAAGATTCCTTTAGATTCTTGTTATGTATGAGAATCTATGAAAATATTTGACCAATCTTGTTACAAAAAAATTGATTCTTTCCATTGCATTGGTTTTCACTCTTTTCCTTTTCCTAAATTTATTTTTATTTGGAAAAAATAATATAATCTTTTTATTTTATTTTTAAATTTATAAACTATAAATATCATAAAATTCACAAAATAATATAAACTAATAGAAATGAGAAAAGTATAAATATATATGAAATTTGAATAAAAAACAAATTAAGAATATAATAAAATGAATAAAGCAAAAAACTAATAAAATTATAAAATTAATAATCTAATAAACATATGCAATTAATAAAATCATAATATTATCAAATATAAAATTATATAAATTATTTTTATAAAATGAAACTAATTATAAAATTATAAAATAAATAGAAAATATAAATGTTAACTTTAATGAATAAATTATAAAAGTAATTAAAAATTATAATTAGAATACTTGTTATAAGTTATTTTGATAATTTATAATTTTATAAATTATAAAATTAATAAAAAGTGATGAATGAACAAGATCCGTGCTATTGATATATACTTGTTTTAAAATATTATATCAATAAAATGTGTTTTGTAGAAGAATTTATTTTATGCATGTAGTGTTTTAAAAATTTTAACTTTTATTATTGATATAATGTGTTATTATGTCAATTAACATACGTAATTAAATTAATAATGTATTTTATTTAATATTTTATTATAGTTTAAATTTATTTAAAAAATATATTATTTTTTATCTAAAAGTTATTTTGATTTCCCCAAAATGATTTCTTAATACTTATCTATCATTTCATCTATCTAATTGCTAGCAATAGCACCTTAGTGTGGAATGGGTATGCCGAGGAGGTGTGGAAGGTAAATAAGGGAAAATTTTGGTTTTTTTTCCCCAGGGCTCTGAGTTTAAGGATCGTGGGAAGGCTAAGCTTGGCTCTGAGGATGTTCAGGGGGAGGAACCTTCGGTTGGTTCTCATAAGGGCAGGGGTGTTTTTTGGGGAGCTATGGACTTTTCTCAGGCATTGGGCCTTGTTAAAGAAGGGGTGGGAATTTCTTTTAATAGGCTAATGTGGCTTGTTCAGTAGATTTAGGATCTCCATAGCAAGCATGATACTATAGCCAGGTGTAACATTTCTACCCTTTGAAGTTTTAAAGAGCAGGATTCTATTTATGTGCTCTCTCATTCTTTGAGCTCTAGTGTTGGGTGTATGGTGGATGAAATTGTTTCTTTGAAGAATGATTATGGTCTGAGGGTGGTGGTACTAGAGAGATAGAATAGGCAGCTCCATAGGGACATGGATACACTCATCAACATTAGCAGGGAGAAGCTGGAGGCATCGGCCGAGGGGATGATCTTCCTCAATCATAAGGTGAAGGAGTTGATTGGGAAGGGTTTGTTTGGGGACCAAGTGAATTTGGATCATGGTGAGGAAGTTTCTATGGATGTTCCTTCTACGGATTTGGGTGCTCACTCGAGTGTTCACACTAGAAGAAAAAATAAGAAAGGTAAGAATTTTGATACTTGTGGTGTAAGACATCATGGAAATGCATGACAAGCTGGTGGCCAAGGATTTGGGGGCTGCTAAAATGCTTCAATAATTACTCTAATGGCCTTGTGGCATGTCCTTCTTTGTTTTTTTTTGTTTTTTCACGCTACTGATGGTGGGCTGATGGTTTTGTAATCAGGTAGTTTTTTTATGTTTCTAGGTGGGCAATTTTTTGTTCTTATCTCACTGCCACTTCTTTTTTGTTCAGGGTTTCTGGTCCCTTCAAAACCTTTTTTTTTAATCAAAAACACCACAAATTTCTCCTTTATTATTACTAGTGCCAACTAGATTTGCATCTTTTAACATTGGTGCATCAACAATTCATTCAACATGAAGAAGTCCACTTACAAATTTTGTTGAATTAGAAGGCACAAGGATCACAACTTTCCAAGAAGAAATATGACATATAAAATAATATTGATTGATGAAATGAGTTTCTTCGGAAAAAAATTGCTTACAAATATTGATTCAAGACTATGCCAAGCTTTTCCAAAAAAATCAAACTTGAGTTTTGGAGGAAGTTTAATCATTTTGGTAGGAGATTTTGGACAACTACCTCCTATTAATGTCAAAACACATTATGATAGTAATGTACATGCAAAATTGCTATGAGAAGAATTTAAGATAGTTGTTACTTTGAATAAGGTATTTAGACAACAAGGTGAAGGTGAGGACCAACAAAGGTTTTGCCAACTACTCACAAATATTAGAGATGCACATCCAACAACTGATGACTAGAAATTATTGATGACGACAAATGTTTAATTACATCAAATAGTTTGGGAAGAGTTTGATAATAGTATACATCTATTTGCAACAAATGATAATGTATATATTCATAATAGGAAAAAATTACATTCATTAAGAAGACTAGTAGCCCATAGCATTGCAACTAAAGAAGGTAGTACTAATCTAGAAGGAGGTCAAAATGATGAATTAGATGTTGAATTATTAATTGTGAAGGATGTAAGAGTCAATTTTAGCCTCTAATATATGGATAGAATTAGACCTTGTAAATGAAGCTTTAGGATACATTCGAAATATCATATACAAACTTGGAAGTGCCCCACTAGATCCTCCAACATATGTTATGGTTCAATTTGATAATTACTTTGGAATGCCATTTGAAGATGCATCTCCAAATATAGTTCCAATTGTGCCAATACAAAGGGAGAACACACGTCAATTTCCATTTGATTAGCTTGGGCACTAACAATCCTCAAATCAGAAGGATTAACTCTTTCAAAAGGCAACAATTGATATCATACCGATAGATAGAGTGAGATTAAATTTTGTTGCTATTTCATGAATTAAATCCTTGGATGGACTCAGAATCTCACCACCATTTTCATACGACTGCTACGAAAAAATGAAAACAAAGAAGCAACTCACCAAAAGGAGAGTTGAGGATTAAACTCTAATTACATAACATGGAGATTACATTTTTGGTTTAATATGAAATGTCTCATTCAATATTACAAAGTATAAAAATGGTTTATTCAAACACAAAAAAAATACTATAGTGATATTTTACATACTACACTACGGATGCTACTAGCATAGATATCTTAAATACATCTATCTAAAAAATTCCAAGAGATATCAGTCTCGAGGCACCTATCTATTCTCAAAAATAATTTAAATATAGGCTCCTTGAGACTGATATCTGTCAACATCTTTTAGATAGATGTATTTAAGATATATATGCTAGTATAAATAACTGTAATATATTAATAATTATTTTATTGTAGTCAGGAATATATTAAGTTCTCAAAATAGACTATTATTAGTTGAGCGAGAAGGGAGAGAAAAACTAAAACTAAAATTATATATATGTATTTAAAGTATAATATTATATTATAAATTATATATTTATAATATAATTTATATTATATTTTAATTTTATATAATATAAATTATTAAATATATTTTTAAAATATTATTATAGTTTAAAAGTATATCTTAGTATTAAATATGTTAAATATTTAATGCATATTTGTTTTTTTAATAAAAGTGGTAAAAACTTTATTGAAATTTAGAAAGGACCATTACAAAGAAAGAAAAAGGACCAAAGTCCCAAAAACCATCAATTACATAAGAATAAAATCATCCACTTCTATATTCATCCCTATATTTAGCAAGAATAATCTCCAAGTCATGGCAAAGCACCCGAGGAACCAACTCCCACTCCTTGATTCTCCAGCCAACTAAATGTTCAGATGCCCATTTCACCAAGCAATCAACAGCCCCATTCCACTCCCTCTGAATATGAACAAAGGTCGCCATTTCCAACAACAAACTAACTTGCAAAATTTGTTGCACAATCGTAGCCAACTGCCAACTAACACCCACCACTTTCCCCTTAATAAGAAAATTGATCAAGACCTAGGAGTCAGACTCAGATATAATCTTCCTCCACCCCAGATCATGAGCCCTCTCCAAAGCATAGAGAATAGCCATCCCTTCCACAATGTTGATAGTCTGCATCCCCTTGTGTAACGAAAAGAAGAAGATCACTGATCCTGAAGAATCCCTAACAATCCCCCCCATAACAACAGGCCTAGGATTGCCCCTTGAGGATCCATCAGTATTAATCTTCAAAATTCCATCAGGAGGGAGCTACCAACTACTAACCCTATAAATTTTTTTCTTTACCTTCCATCCTCTCCTCAAACATGCAGAAGTCACAGATAACCCCTGAATCCCCAATCTCTTCACCACCTTAGCATCCCTTCTTTCCAAGGGAAAAATCACATCACACTTAGCCTCCATAGTCTCTTGAATCACATTGGGGTGAAATCACAATACTATGTCTCACTTTTTTCCTAAGATGGACATTTATGTCAATATTTTTAACTAAATCTTCATCTTTTGAGACATATAGTAGCTAAACTGTTAATAATTTGAAGTTGATGTGAACTAGTGATTTGTGGAAATTTGTGTGTAGATTCTAAATATTTTTTTTAAATATTTTTTTGAAATAAATCATGAATATTTCAACATCTCCTTTAATAACTAGTTTTAAACAAAAAACAATATTTTCAAAAAGTAATGTTTGTGTCGTACAAAATAATTTTTTTTCTATAAAGGAAAAAATTCTAATTTTTGGAATATATATTCTCAACATCAATATCTAGGGAAAGGATATTTTTTCATAATTTTTTGTTACATATATATTTTTTAGTTAATTTTTGAAGTCATTGTAACTGTAATCTGGACATGCGCGTGTGTCATACAACCTAACTTCTTGTGTATATATAGAAATCCATTTTTTCTTTTATTAGTGAAAGGACATCAATACCTAGGGAAAGGGTATTTTTTGAATTTTTTTTACAATGGTTTACTATTTTTCCATCTATGTAGAATGAAGAGCTTGATATTTGGAGAAAAACCTATGTTCAGTAAAAATATATAATTAAATACAAGATAAAATGAAAACATATCAAAGCTATACTTGTTGGAAAGCTAATTTTAAGGGATAAAATCTTGCAAAATGTCATTCTAAATGATGTTATTTAGTCCCTTGAAAGTTAAAGTAAATGTGTTTTTTTGCCAGCATTTTGATAGTTGTGAAAGAGACTCCATTGTGGGTATGATTTAATACTAGAGGGGTTCTATCCAAGAGGTTTTGATCTAAGGGGGTCTTATCTACCCCTCTTCAATTAAAAAACCTTTAGATGGAACCTCTCAAGGCTAAAATTATTATTTTTTCTAAAAAAAAGTGATTTTAGGCAAAAATCGGCATGTCCCAAAAGTGAGACACACTATTGTGGTAGCACCCCATGCCAAAAACTCTCTACCAGACCTACTGCACAAACTTCTTCTCTCCACAAAAGATACGCCAATTCTGTTCTAACCAAATCTACCACAGCACGAAGATAGGCCCCACAAACCACATATCCTACAAGAAGGATACTAAAGAGGGAGGCATGCCTAAACCATTCCAAAATTCTTTCAAGGAGGAAGCATGAACACAAGGGCTCTGCCAAACACCCCACCAAAAGTGCAAGAGATGCATAGTGAAAAGACAACAAAAAAACAAGTGAGTAGAGTCCTCCTTGGTAGCCCCACAAAAAACACACATAGAAGGGCCTTGGAAAGCTCTCTTCTGAATATTATCCCAAGTCAAACACATATTCCAAGCTAACATCCAAACAAAGTAGTTACACTTTGGCTAGGAGAACTTGTTCCAAATCCTCTTCCACCACTGCACTTCCTCCCCAACCCTCTCGCGAGACAATAACACTTGGTATCCAGAAGCGATGGTATAGACACCCTTAGGATTAGGAGACCAAGCTAATACATCTTCATCATGGAGGGAACTACACCGCTGACTAGAAAGGATACCTTGCATCTTAGCACAACCCTCTTGCAAATCAACATCTGGCCAATCATCATGGGACTTCTATCTTGCCACCTCCAGGAACCCACTAGAAGAGAAGGATTTAAAGTCACTCACCCATGACCAACCAGCCTCAAGAAACCACTAGCAAAGATTCAACAGATTAGGAAACTGAGAGATTATGGAAGGAGAGCCATCCCAAGAATCGAACCAAAATAGACCCCAGTCCCCTTTCTACAAATAACTGAGAGATTATGGAAGGAGAGCCATCCCAAGAATCGAACCAAAATAGGGTTGTGCATCTCAGCACAACCCTCTTGCAAATCAACATCCGGCCAATCATCACGGGACTTCTATCTTGCCACCTCCAGGAACCCACTAGAAGAGAAGGATTTAAAGTCACTCACCCATGACCAACCAGCCTCAAGAAACCACTAGCAAAGATTCAACAGATTAGGAAACTGAGAGATTATGGAAGGAGAGCCATCCCAAGAATCGAACCAAAATAGACCCCAGTCCCCTTTCTACAAATCCAAAATAAGCCCTCCTTGATAAAATCAAGCCCTTTCTTGAGAGTATCCCAAATCACCGAGCCTTTCCCCACAAGGGGATATCGAGGGAGATTAGGTAGAGGGATCCCCAAGAAATACTTCCGAAAAAGAATCCTAGCCCAAATCTTATCATGTTCAATGCACCATTTCCAATACAACTTCATAGCCAGAGCCACACTAGTCAAAGATGACTGCCATGATCCAAGACAACCATACTGCTTAGGGCTATAGACAACCTCCCATCTGACTAGATTCCATTTTGAAGACACCAAACAACTAGCCCATAAAAATTGTCTTGTAACTGAATCAAACTCAATAAAACTCACTGGAGCAACTTGGATCATGCATCTGTAAATGGGCAATGCTTGCACCACAAACAAGATTAGCTGAAAATGCCTAGTAAAGGACAACCATTGATGAGTCCAGTGATTAAATTTCACCTAAAACTTATCCAAAATATTATGCTAAGACTCCCTGGGTCGTCTACCAACTGAGATGGGGATACCAAGATAGGTCAAGGGGAAAGTTCCAATCTAAAATCTCAAAGTTTGAGCAATCCTCTACTAAATGGGGCCTGGGGTATTAAAAAAATAGATGGAAGACTTATCTTCATTAATCAATTGACCCAAAGCAATCAGGTAAACATGCAACACCCTACAAATATTACTAGCTTCTCTTATTGTAGCCATGCCCATCAGAGTAGTGTCATCTACAAACTGTAAGTGAGACTACGAAGGAAAGTCACCACCCCACTGCCAACCCTGGATAAGACCAACCTCCACATTTATTCTAAGCAACCACCCCAAGCCTTCAGCGAGGAGAAGAAACAAATAAGGAGACAAGGGATTTTCCTAATGAAGCCCCCCAGAAGTGCCAAACTCAAAGTGATCCCCATTAATTAGCATAAAGAAGGAAACTGAAGCAATACAGTTCATAACCCATTGAATCCATTATTTCTTGAAACCAAAAGCACTAAGGACCTTTCAAAGGAAGGACCACCTGACCCTGTCATAAGCCTTAGCCATATCCAACTTAATAAGCATCACCTTTTCTTTAGAGCTGGCCATAGAATGAATGGTCTCAATGACAATAACAATCCCATCCAAAATTTTCCTACCCACCACAAAACATCTCTGCTCTTCAGAAATCAGCTCTTTAAACCCCCTTTTTAACCTATCAATAATTAGCTTAGATATAATTTCATAAATGATGTTACAAAGAGAGATGGGAGGAAATTGACTTAACCTATCATCCCCATCACACTTAGGAATGAGAGCAAGAAAGGTAGCATTTAAAGCCCTTAGCATCTGCTTGTTTTGCTAAGATTCTTGAATGACTGCCAATAGGTCCAACTTGATAATATCTCAGAATTATTGAAAAATCTCAACCGGGAAGCCATCAGGACCTGGTGCTTTGCCTTTCTTCATTTGGAAAATAGTCCCCTCTAACTCCTCAAGCATGATTTCACTCATAAGCTTCTCATTCAGTTCCTTAGAAACTAGATGAGGAATACAAGAAAGAACCTGGGATTCCTTAGGCGATCCTCCAAGCAAGTCCTCCCTAAAAAGAGAAGAAAAGTACTACATCACCTCTCTCGAGATTTCAGGAAAGGATTAAAGCTACTCACCCCTATCATTCACTAGAATAGAGATAGAATTACTATGCCTCCTGGATTTCCCTGAATTGAAGAAAAAAGTTGTATTTTTATTTCCTTCCTGAAGCCACTCTATTTGAGCCTTTTTTTTCCAAAACATCTCCTCCCGCAACTGGCACTCATCTAGAGCTTTCAAAGCTCGAGCCTCTTCCTGAAGCAACTCCTCAGTTACCCCATCCTCCCTTATCATTCTCATGATTTGATTCAAATCTACCTAAGTAGCTGCCTTAGCTTGGAAGACATTCCCAAAGCATTGATGATTCTAATGCTTAAGTTGATATTTCACATATTGAAGTATTTTTGCAAAGGTATACATTTTTGTACCAAAAGCAGGTCCACCACTCCACTAATCGGCCATATACTCATACATGACTAGTCCCATAGCTACATGAGCTGGAATCTAAAAGAAGGAGCATGGGGCACATGAGTTGATTCAATAGCAAGCTTGATAGGCCAATGATCGGATCCCCTCCAATCCAATATTTTGGAACAAGAAGACCACATACCACCAACCTAGTAATAACAAACCAAGAAGTGATCCAATCTTTTAGCAACACAGTACTCTCCAACCCTATGGTTGTTCCAAGTGTACTGACCATTACTGGGTTTAATATCAACTAAATTCAGAGCATCAATGTTTTCATGCAAGAGCAACGTAGAGGGCTCCAGCCTCACAATACCACCATGCTTTTCAACCAACTCAAAAATAGCATTAAAGTCTCCAGCCAAAATCTAGGGATGAAAAGGAGCCAAACTACGAACAAACCTGATGTGGGACCACAATAATTGTTTACCTCAAAATTCAATAGGTGCATAAATATTAGAAAGGAGTAAAACCTCCCTTGTCTCAAAACTAGAAGCAATCATAGACATAGCAGACTTAGAAGATAACCACCAAAGAGGATGGATCTTCGGTGGGTTTCACAAACAAGCCACAGCCCTAGAAGACCCATGAGCACCAATACACTGGCATTCCCCATTTCTCCACAACTTAGGAGCCAAACCAAACATAGTCCCAAAAGATAAATTAGTCTCCTGGAGGAAAAGAACATCAACACCTTGACTTCTAACCAAATCATGAATTGATTTTTGTCTAGGGTCGTTGTTCAAACCCCTAACATTCCACGATAAAACAATCATTTCAAGGGGCTTGAAAAATGAGAATCCAAAGTCTCACTAATCAACTTAATCTTTTCCATAACCTTCTTTCTACCTTTAGTAGCTTTTTTTGCCCCAATTTTCTTAAGATCCTTTTGCATAAGGCCCAACTAAGGATAAGGCCTATTGTTGTTAGCCGTTGCCGATCCCACAATATGCCCAGGATGAGAAGACTATCCCCCACCTTTCGGGGCTTCAACAAAAGGATTCGACACCTCAGAGACAACCAATTGTTGATCAATATCCATGAGTAAAGCAACATCACCCTACAGATCAATAGACTCATTTGAAATAAGGCCCTCCTAAACTAACCCCACAACCCCCTGATCCAAACTTATCAAACCTGGATTCACTTCTTGTTGGCTAAGATCATCCAAAACCTTATACTTGTTAAAGGTATCCTCCTCTTGCCTTTCTTTTAAGTTCATATTGCGAGTCTTAACCTGAACAAAACCATTAGCACCAACCACCTCACTAGGAGAAGGGCCCTTCCCCTTGTCAGCCCTAGGGGGATTTCAAGGGGACTGTGAAGGCTCAGACTCCATTGGCTTCCATCTTGGACATCTACATTGCAAATGACCGTATTGATGACAAAGGTGACAGTGGAAAGGTGTTGGTGTGTGGTGACTGATCATGCTATATTGTACATCCCGACATGTATCCTTGTTGGGGTCTGGGGCCGGGCTGGGCCTCGGTCGGGGATTCGAGGGCGCAGCCCCTGAGAAAATTTTTCCTCCTAATTTTTCGCATTGTCACCAGAAAAAGGAAAAATCAACGAAAAAAGAAAAAAACCTGACTTTGTAGAACCCTAATCTAGAAGCTTCTAAGCTTGTTAAAAAGGGGTTCGGATGGGTGTTACAATATGATGAAAAACATGATTATTCGCAAGATTGTAATAGGTTTTGCACTAGATAATAAAATTATTGGATGGTTGTGGTTTGGTGGATGTAGCCCGGATTGGGTGAACCATGTTAAATTCTCTGTGTTATAATTTATTTTGTGTGTTTTAGTTTCTTTGTTTTATTAATTAACTATGCATTTAATTGTTAGATATATGCAATTTCTAACCCTAACAAAAGGGAGGATCTCATAATCCAATTTTTGCACCCAAGAGTAAGATCCCACACACATATCAACAACATCGAGCAAAGGTTTACTTAGATCAATTTCAACACAAATATGGGAAAAAATCATTACCTTTTTACCCAAATTTTGTGATGAAGTCCCAACTAGTTTTCCAAGCATCAAGGCTAGCAAATGCAAAACACCCTCTCGACAACATTCCACCGAGAACCAAGGTAGAATAACCCACACTGACACCGTATTCAGTAGCTCCTCAGAGGGGTTAAAGCTAGCATGCCAAGGTTTGATAAACAACCCCACCTAGTTATGAAAGTCAGGACCTCCCTCAAAGACCCTAATTCGATCAACCAAGCAATTAAAAGTAACCATGAAGCAATTGTTGGCTAGTAACATGATCTCCATTTCACCCTCCAGTGCCCAAGTCCTCTAGGCCCAAGCCTCCAAAAATTGCAAAGAAAGCCTCATCCCCAAAAACTTGCAATATAACGAGTGATTTGAATAGTATTCAATATCCTTGACAATCATCTTTGATGGAATAACCAATTTTGGTCACTCCTTGCAACACTCAAGACAACCATTAATCTTCGTGATATGTGAGCCACCATGCAAACTTGCACCACCAACCCCTGAATCTAGAGAGAATAAATAATTATCAAAAGTCCTCATACCATGGTTTGGAGATTTTGAGTCAACCACAACCCAAAATTCCATTTTAGGAGCCTCCCTACATGTCTCACCCCTAGACATAGACATCAGAATGCCTAAATGGGCATGCAGAACAAGAACCCCAACCAACACTATGTGGGAAGCCACACACCCAACCCACACCACCGCACTCCCATGTAGCAAAGAGAAGAGAGCAAAAAACAAAGAACCACCCACTCGCTATATACCCCCAATGCCTAGCTTCCAAGCCACCACAAGCTCAAGCACCAAACACCGTGACACAACAAACGTCGCTTCACATAGGTAGAAAATTGAACCAACAACAAGGAAAAAGAAGACCAAAGTTTGAATTGAGCAAATCACTCCCCTAAAAGCTTTAAAAACCCCTCCTAGAATGCACCATGCCACGAACCAACTGATCCAACCAAGAAACAAAATATGCAGTAGGTGAAAGGGACATGCACCCAAGGCCTCAAGGGTTGTAGGTGAGCATGTAGTTGCAGAGCGCTATCTCTAGTATTTTTTGGATTTTTGTATTTCCAATAAAAAGAAAAAATAAAGCTAGAAACACAAGTCCATTAATGAATTCCCCCTTTCACATAATAGCATACAAAATTAGTGTCAATCAAACAACTCCCATATCCACTTAAAAGATGTTTCCTCACTCAATTACAAACAACTATTTTCTTTACGAAACATGTTGATTCTCCATCGACATCTGGCCAAGGTGGTTAATAGTATTGGCTATGGACGAAGAACTCATGTTAGAATGGGAATGAGAGTATATAAAAGAAAATGGCACACAAAATAAAACAGGTGTAAATAGTGCACCAAAATTAAAAGAAAAAATAGAGGTCAAAAAATGGTGAGCAGCAATGAATTGATGAGATATTTCCAATCATCTTGCATTACTTCTCCTCAACTATCACCCATTGATTTCACAAAGAAGATGGGGAATGCCTTCCACCTAACTAGTAATTATCTATTTTTATTAAACATGTGGAACTTTTTCCTTGAAGATTATAGTGAGATTTAAAATTTATAAATAAATAGTATTTAAAATATATTTTATTTTTATTTGTTAATATTAAGTAGATTAAATAAATAAATATTATAGATTTATGATTAAATAAATAGTATGATATAATAATTTTTTAATATATATTTTTTATTAATTAATTTTGAATTATAGTAAAACAAATAGTTATGAAGGTTGAGAAGATTTAAAATGATTAAATAGAAATAAGAACATAAAAAATATCATTACAAAAGAGATACTCATATTATTATGTACAAACAAATATTAACAAAAAATAGTATTGTAATATAAAATAGCAATCACACCTTGGTGTGCAATAACTACGCCAAAGAGGTATGGAAGGTCAATTAGGAAGATAATTAGGGATCCAAACATGACTAAAAGAAAATGTTTGAATCAAGAAGATAAGTAGGCTCCATTACCAATAGGCTCATGTAATGTTTGTAATAGGGAGAGAGGGAGAAATATGGATAAAAATAGGGATAGATAGAGGGGGAAGAGAGAGAGGGGGTAATGAGATATAGATAGGGGATAAATATAGAGAGGAAGATAAAGATAGAAATGTAGATGGATATGGAGATCTAGGAGAGGGATATAGAGAGGAGAGGGATAGATAAATATATAGAGGGGGAGAGAGAGGGAGAGAATGGGAGAGGGAAAGATAAAAAGATAAAGATATATATAGAGATAGGAAGTGATATATAGAGAGAGAGGGGGGAGAGATCAACTTGACTTGTTTGTGAAATCTTCTCATAAATCTTACCAACAATCATATTGCAAACAACCTAGCCCAAGAATTGTCAAAGAGAACTTCAAATATTATAAGGATCAACATTGAATAACAAGAAAACATTTTGTTGCTTGGTCTCCTCAAGTTGGATCTTGGTCTAAAATGTACTTTCATAGGTGCAACTCTTAAACATGTACTAAGACAAATTGATATAGGGGATGCTTTAGTTGTTTTTGGTACACATTATTTTCTTTTCTCTTAGAACATCATCAAGGTTGTCCACATTGAGAATGAAGCCTCTAGTTTTGTTTTCTTGTATTGAACACTATTGGCTTGGGGCAAAGCCCAATCTAGATTTTGACTTTCCAATGCTTGAAGCAATGATTTTGTTTGCTTTGAAAAGATCTAAATTTGCAATTGATTCTTCATAATTCACGATATCTTTCAAATCTCTAGGCCCCTTCTCCATTGAAGTAGAGGGGCTTTTGGTACTTATATAATTCCTTCACATGATGATTCATCTCCAACAATGCATGGCATGAGATGTCTCTTGAAAAAAAAACTTCTTGGGGAAAATAAAGGGTGAAATATAGTTTGAATCTTTGCAATAGGAGGAAACATGAGATATATCTTTTAGATAGAATAACAAGGCAATGAGAAAAATATGATCAAATCATCAAACTTAAAGCATTAAGATTCCTTTAGATTCTTGTTATGTATGAAAATCTATGAAAATATTTGACCAATCTTGTTACAAAAAATTTGATTCTTTCCACTGCATTGGTTTTCACTCTTTTCCTTTTCCTAAATTTATTTTTATTTAAAAAAAATAATATAATCTTTTTATTTTATTTTTAAATTTATAAACTATAAATATCATAAAATTCACAAAATAATATAAACTAATAGAAATGAGAAAAGTATAAATATATATGAAATTTGAATAAAAATCAAAATAAGAATATAATAAAATGAATAAAATAAAAAACTAATAGAATTATAAAATTAATAATCTAATAAACATATGCAATTAATAAAATCATAATATTATCAAATATAAAATTATATAAATTATTTTTATAAAATGAAACTAATTATAAAATTATAAAATAAATAGAAAATATAAATGTTAACTTTAATGAATAAATTATAAAAGTAATTAAAAATTATAATTAGAATACTTGTTATAAGTTATTTTGATAATTTATAATTTTATAAATTATAAAATTAATAAAAAGAGATGAATGAACAAGATCCATTCTATTGATATATACTTGTCTTAAAATATTATATCAATAAAATGTGTTTTGTAGAAGAATTTATTTTATCCATATAATGTTTTAAAAATTTTAACTTTTATTATTGATATAATGTATTATTATGTCAATTAACATACGTAATTAAATTAATAAGGTATTTTATTTAATATTTTATTATAGTTTAAATTTATTTAAAAATTATATTATTTTTTATCGAAATTTATTTTGATTTCCCCAAAATAATTTCTTAATACTTATCTATCATTTCATCTCTCTAATTTGCTAGCAATAGCACCTTAGTGTGCAACGGGTATGCCCAAGAGGTGTGGAAGGTAAATAATAGAAAATTTTGCTTTTTTTTCATGCATTTATGTACTACATGAGGTCAATTGATAGATCATTCAATAAATGATTTTGTTTGTTCAAAAAAGGTCTCAATGAAGAAGTGATAGTTTCAAATAAACTAAGCATCCACTTAAAGGGATCCAAACATGACTCAAACAAAACCTCTAAATCAAGAAGACAATTATCTTCGCTATCTCTATCTATTCATCTAAATATCTCTCCTCTTTCTTTATATCTCTCACTCCCTCACTATCTTTGTGTTTCTCATTCTCTCAACATCTTCTTCCTCTATCTATCCCTTTCTTTCCTTCTATCTTCTTCTATTTTATATATAATAATAAATGTAAATATAATATTATTTTTAAAATTAATTTAGTAATTTACTGATAAAATTTATATTATATCAAATATTGATAATTTAATGTGTACTATTTAAAAAAACACTATACACTAATTATATATTATTTTATATTTTTAGTTCCTTACGCCTGTTTGTTAACTAGTGATTAAATATTTTGCTTGCAGCGAATCAGAATTCATACCTTATATTTTAATTTTGTTAAAGTTAAATGCACGATTTTTAACTTTTTAAATTCTGAAAATTATTTTTCTTCAATTTTATTGGCTAAAAAAATTGAATTGATAAGGGCAGATTTTCAGGAATAACCATAAACTTTTCAGATTTTCAGGAATGCTAACCATAAACTTTTTTTTATCGCAGTTTTTTAGGGCATTTTTCTCCCACACAACCATAATAAATTTTTTTTTAACTAATTGTTCAAAATTTTATTGGCTACGAAACAAAAAAAGGAAGCACAACAATCTACAATAAGACTAAAAAATGACACCTATAAACAATATTTTCATAATATTACTATTTTTAAGCATTTTTTAATTTTTTGCCATGAAGATATCAACTTTTTTATTTCATTGCTATGGATAAATTTGATTTGCATAATTTAAAAGAATATTAAAATGTGAACGCTATACATTACACATTTTTTTTCTTTTATTTATGTATGGTATAATACATATCAATTAATATTAAAATAATTCATTTTATTTTCAAATATAAATAAATAAACTAGAAGAAAACTCATTCTCATATTGGGGTTTTGAGTTGATAGAGATATTTTGATATATAACCTAATTCATTCACTCAATTTGCATTGGATAACAAAAAATATCAAAGAAAAATATTAAACCCCTATTTAGTTTCAATATATTTTTATTGATTACTATTTCTTAATTAATATCTTTATATTTCTACTATTTATGTTCAACAAAGATTTTAAAAAATTAGACTAAGACGAATGACACGTGTAAACAATATTTTGGAAATATTAAAACTTGAACCTATTTATATGCATTTTTAAGGCAATTTTTTTCATGAACATATTAACTTTACAAGAATATTAAAATGTGAAGGTATTTATGAGCATGTTTTAAGGTAATTTTTTTGCCATGAAAATATTAACTAATGTCTTAACATTTAAATTTTAATTACAATATATGCTTATAATTATAATATATACTCTTAATTATATATTCTTGAAATGTTTGTATACATAAGTAATAATAATAATAATAATAATACAAGTTAAAATTCTAAAATTCTTAACATAAAATCTACTATTAATTAAAAGTATATGGTTTATAGCTTTTTGATAAAATAAATCACCATTCACTCTATGTGCATCCACTACCAACCTCAAATATAGGCATAAAAAAAACTAATCAACAATATAGGCATGAAAAAACTAATCAACAATACAAGTGTTGTCGTATTGATTTTCTCATATGCAAGAAAAAAGTAGTGCATAGAGTTTACAAGTTGGAGGAAAGAAAAAAATTGTGCAGAACAAAAAGTTAAGAATAAATTGCTTTCATTCACTAAGAATTTTACTTGAAAAGATTGTATGAGATAGCTTACAGAGGGCTCTGAATTGTTTTGAACATGCCATGAAGCCTTTTTGGGTCAATGCCATTACTGTCCTATGATAAAATATCCCAAGAATCTAAGCCTCATATACCATACTCACGGAATGATGCACATTTCTATTAAATGCTACAAAAAGATTTGAATGATTGCTAGTTGAAGACTATCACAAAAGCAGCTTCCTATGATGCAAGGTAATAAAGAATTGGTTTAAAAAATACTATATTTGATTCTCTCCAAATGTACTTGACTCTATTCAAGTTCTCCATTGCATCTCAATATGAAATTTTCCATTCTTTGAATTAACAAGATGGTAGATCTCATTGATCCATTTATTATGTACAACATCTAACAAATTAATATCCACATACCCCAAATGTTCTTGTTATATCAGAAAGTCAATTCATCAGTGAAGCCTTGGATGTTAGGAAGTTTACCTTCAAAAGGTTGAGTTGAGAATTGAGAAACTTTAAGGCTGGTAAATTTATGTTGGAGACAATTTATATTAATAGGTAAAGTTCATTGTATAGTTTTTTGTTTCTCTATGGATGTATATGAGAAAAACCTCTCCATAAAACAGTATGGAATACTTCAAGAATGCTTTTCAAAAATTTGTGGCTCCTGAATTTGAATGTTAGTTGCTAGTCTTGCAACAATTATTACCAAAGATCTCATTGTTTTCATATTCTAATGTTCTAGATGTGATTCAGGTAAAAGCAAGGTTTAGACTTTCTAAATATATTATGTACTCGTAGTTTTTTGGAACCCAATCTACTCAAGGATGATTGAAGGATAATCTACTTGTGGATATATAGTCTTTGAAGTTCTATTGATTATATACATATATGCATACTAGAAAAGTATGTTAAGATGATTAGCAATATAGTTTATATTTAAGAAAATTTAAAGCTATAGGTACTGTAAGGCTTTTCACTGCATACGGGAATTCCATTCCAGAGGCACACACTGTTCCCAAGCAATCAGAGTCTCCCATTATGGGTCCAAGAAGGACATCAAACTAAAAGCACTTGATTGGAGCAATAGTAGATGACATAAAGCATTGGGGTAAAAATGAGACATTATTCTTTCTTTTTTTTTGATACAGAGGAATTGGCACTAGCCAAAACGCCATTTGTGAGGTCCTAAATTACATATTATGGTTATTGGCATAAGTGAGTGTAATTGCATGCGACATCCCTGCAGGTTTGAGACTAAAAGCTCATATATTTGCATCTATTTTGACAGGGTCAATAAGAATAGATTTATAATTGTGCACAAATAAGATAGATTTGTATTCATTTCAAACCAGAAACTTTATTAGAATTATCAACTGCATAGTCTCTTCAAAGAAAACATCCTAAAGATAATGTCTCTGGATCCCCTTAACTCAAGGATTTTTGCAAGTTATTTTTACATGGGATGTTGTAAATGAATGATCTTCTAATTTTTATTTCTTCTTTATCTTATTTCTTTCTTTCTTGGAGGACCACTAAATTATTTTAGTTTATATATGCAGACTACTAGCACTATTCAGGATGTTCCATCGTAAGAAGGAGCAACAGAATGATTTTTAAATATGTATCTTCAAACTACCCCACCTCTTCTCACACCAACACCAACAACAACTATAGCAAAGTTGTGCATGCTTTTGGACAGAGACATTTTTTGCAGAATCTCTCAGAGGATAAAATAGAACAAATCAGAAAATTTTCCAAAAACTAGAAGTAAGATTGTAGAACAAGGATAACAGTTACACAACTTAAAATTAAATTGAATTGTAAATAAATAAAAAAGACAACAGTTACACAAATAATTCATTATACTTTTTGAACTGAATTGAATTACATGGCTTATATGTTTGTATGTGTATATATGATTTTAAAATTATTCCATTTGGTTTGTCTTTTCTTGAAAAATAATCAATCTTTGAAAAAGTGCACAGGAATAAATATCCCCTCTTAAAAGAAGGCATGTAGAGATTCAAGCCTCAAGCCATTAGTATATCTAGATTAGATCTTACGTATATTGAGCACTCCATTATGTTTGGTGTCATTTTGTCTCTAACATCTTAAGGTACACAACAAAAATACAACCTCATCCTATTCATTGTTAACTGTTAGCCATCTATTGGTTTTGCATCTAGGTTGTGAATTGGTTTGAGCAGTTTTTAGTTTTCCAAATAATTGAATTTCATTTATACTTTCAATTTTTATCAGACATTTATTACATGTTGATGTAATCCAAGAATACAGTTATAAATGTCAATTGTTTATTATTAGATGAAAACTTGCTTTTTATGTACCTATTATTTATTTGTTTGTACCTATTATTTATTTGTTTTATAAACATTGTTGCTAAAACTTAGCAAACACAACAAATTTAAACAAAACTATTGTAGATAGGGAAAAATTCAAGTTTGATATTGAAAACAAAAAACTAACTAAACCCTATCAAGCACCATGAAGCACAAACTAGAATGAAATGCAAACCGATTTTCAAACTAGACTTGATTGACCTACATGGCTCTTCTCCACCTGTATAAGAATGCAAGATTTTGAAGGTTGGTTGTAGGAGGAATGTTGGTTGCTCAATTTAGCAGCATAACATTAAGATGGAAATTACGAATGGAAGATGATAGATAGAGATGGATGGAAGATCAAAGAATGATTTTGACAGCATAAGGATGCCTAAAGAATCAAACCCCCAAATGGCTTATGAGAGGATTGATTTATAGGAAAGGTCTAATTTGGATTGATGGTTGAGATTGGATGTCAATAAGATGTCTTAATCAATGGCCAAGATTGAAAGATGAGGCATGGACCAGGGTTAGGGTAAAATTAGGGAAAATGATAAAGAAGGCGCTTTGGTTGAAAATCCCAGGCTTGTTCCCACTAGATGCAGTAGAAGGTTGTAATTCTAGGACGTTGCTACTCAACTGGTAGATGACAAAGGCAAGCAGTCAGTGTTCTCTATTAGTAGTGTCGGTAGGAAAATAAGGTATGGGCATGGCTCCTTTGGATGCCAACACTCATCCATTGACCTTACGAGCAACACTTCTGATGGTGTAACTGAGACCGACTCTGACTAATATCAGTATTTAGCTCACTTCAAGCATGGTCTGTCCTTTGATGAGGAAGTGATAACTGTGGTGCCATTGGTGGTTAAAACCCCAAGCGGACTGACTAGAACCATATTGGGCAAGGACAAGAAAGAAGAGGAGGCTGAGGTTTCCTCTCCTCCTCTAGCAACAAGTAGAAGCGGGCGTGTATACCAGGGTTTGAGTGTTGGTAAGGGCAGGGTGGCAGGTAAATAAGAAGTTGTTGTGTGGGATGTAAAATTTTGTGTTGATGATGTTGTTGTTGTTGGTGGTGTTGGTTCTGCATGTGTGGTACATTTTGATGTTGATTGTGTGCCTTCGTGGCAATTTGGTTGCCTGGTTTTTTTGCGTGGATAGATACAAAGGGGATTTTGATGAGAATTTGCGTTCCCTTTTCTGATGGTAGTTACAACTTTAGCTTTCCCTAGTTGCACTATGTTTTGCAGATTCAACGTGTGGGAAGTTTTGAAATGAAAGTCAAATGCAATGGAGATTTTGTTGAAATGAAAATTTGTGGTGAAATTACATTTGAGCCTGAAGCTTGTTGCTCCATTGTCATATAAAAGGGAATTCAAGTCTCATTTGTAGGGAGAGAACTGATGAAAGCTCTAGCTAGGTTTTGAGTTGAATATATGGGTAGAAAGATAGGAATAGAATAGATAGCCTATTTTGAGTTTTGGATGAATATATGTAAATTATCTTAAATTGTATGCAGATATGACTTATAAGCATGAATAAACATATAATTCTAATATATTTTCTCTTCTTATGTGGATTTGAGTGAATTTTGAATGAGATGTTAATGATGTTGTCATTCTTCTTTTGAGAATTTATTCAATTGTGTGTCTATATTTTGCTTTCATTCAAGAAAATCAATTAAATGCTTAAATGGAGTCATAAGTTTAAAATTATTTACATAGGATTTGATAAGTAGTAATATATTAGATAATTGAGCTCCAGAATGCAAGGTATTATATGAGTAGTCCATTCTATTAAATTCTTGGTTCATTTCTTCTAACGGTAAATGGGTAACTAAATATTTAACAAAGGAAGAATAAAAGAATAATATGTAAATGGGTCACTCACTCACTCCCTCTATCTCTCCCCCCTTAACCCTAAACCCTAAACCCTATACCCTTAAACCCTCTACCCTCTACCATTAACCCTCCCTTCCTTTCTCTCTCTCTCTCTCTCTCTCTCCTCTCTCTCTCTCTCTCTCTCAACTCTCTCTCAGTCTCTCCTCCTACACCACTCCCTGTCTTAGGTCTTTCTCTCTCTCACTCACTCCCCTCTACCCATAACCCTAAACCCTTAACCCTTAAACCCTCTACCCTCTACCCTCTACCCTCTACTCTCTCTCTCTCTCAAGTCTCTCCCTCTCTCAGGTCTCTCTCTCTCACTCAATCTCTCTATCTCTCTCCCCTCTACCCTTAACCCTAAACCTTAAACCCTTAACCCTTAAACTCTAAACCCTCTACCCTCTATCTCTCTCCTATTACTCCCTCCCTCCCTCTCTATCAAGTCTCACCCTCCTACCACCTCCTTCTCTCGGGTCTATCTCTCTCTCACTCACTCTTATCTTTGTCCCCTCTACCCTTAACCCTCTACCTTATACCCTCTACCCTCTATCTCTCTCCCACTCCCTCCCTCTCTCTCTCACTGAATCCCTCTATCTCTCCTCTACATAGCCTAAACCCTAAACCCTTAAACCCTCTACCTCTGCCTTCTCTCTCTCTAGTCTCTCCTCCTACCCCTCTCTACCTCTCTTGGATCTCTCTCTATCTATCCTCCTCCTCTGTGTCTCCCTATGCCCATAAACCCTAAAACCCTAAACCTGAGCCCATAACCTTAGCTCTAGAAGCCAGTAAGCCCTCTGCCTCTAGAACTTGCAACCTCCTACATTGTATCTCTCTCCTCCTCCATATACACTCTCTCAGTCTCACCCTCCTGCCCCTCTCCTCTCTTAGGTCTCTCTCTCTCTCTCCTCCTCTTGTCCTCCTCCCTCTGCCTTAGCCTCTGTTCTGCCTTCCTGCCCTCTGCCCTTAACCCTCTACTCTCTCTCTCCCATCCTCCCTCTCTCTCCCTCTACCCTTGGCAAACCCTTGCTTATCTCTATCTTTCTCCCCTCTGCCATGGCTTCCCTAAACCTTAGGCCTTGTATGGAAATCTAGACCCTTAAACCCATGGCTCCAATAAACTCTAAACCCTTAATATTAGGTGTGTATTAAAACATTATAAAAGTATAAATTTTTGGAGTTCTATTAGGAATTGGATGGGGAAAATCTAAAGGCACTTTAATATTTTCAACTAAAAAGTTAGAGTTCAATTAGGATTAGTGTTCACTTAGGGTTAGGTTTAGGGTTCAATTAATATTCAATTTGGGTTAGAATGGAGGATGAGGTTGGGGTTTAATTAAGGTTATGAATTCAATAAGAGTTCAAATAGGGTCAAGGTTAAGGTTAGGGTTGGGGTTAAGGTTCAATTAGGATAAGAATTAGTGTTAGGGTTAGGATTAGAGTTCAATTGTAGTTCAAAGTTAGGGTTATGGTACAATTAGGACTACTATTCAATAAATGTTCAATTAGGGTTAATACTTTATTAAGGTTAGTTTTAAAGTTCAATTAGGGTTTTGGTTAGGGTTGGGATTATGAATCAAGTAGGTTTGGGTTAGGGTTTGATTAGAGTTAGGTTTAGGGTTAGGGTTAGGGGTAGAATTCAATATTGCTTAGTGGTCAATTACAATTAGATTTAGTGTTCAATTAGGGTAAGGGTTAGAGTCCAAATAGGGTTAGGGTTTAACTAGGGTTAGGATTATAATATAATAAAGTTTTGTGTTTAATTATGATATCTAGAATTTAGTATAATTTTAGAATATGAAATGATTTGGACATAGAAAAAAAATAGAAAAGTTGATTTTATATAGATCTTATTTCTTAATTTATTCTAAAATTCTAATTAATAATTGTTTAATTAATTTAGAATCAATATTTAATTTTATTTTATTTTATTTTATTAGATAATTAGTAAAACTAAATAGATAATAAATATTTTATGGATTTTAAAAATTAGAATTTAGTTTAATTTGATTTGTAATGTCAAATATTAAAATTTTAGATTGAAATACTTAATTTATTTTAAAATATTTATAATTAATGTTGAATTTATAAACTAATATTAAGACATTAATAAATATAACCCTAATAATATGTTATTAGGATTAGGGTTAGTGTTAGTATTAAATTAGGGTTATAATTATGGTTCAATTGTGTTAGGGTTTAATTAGGGTTAGTGCTCATTAAGGGTTAGGGTTTAAATATGATTCAATTGGGGTTAGGGTTCAATTAGGGCTAGGAATTAGATGGGCTTAGGGTTAGGGTTAGAAATAGTGTTTAATAAGTCTTAGAGTTAAAAATAGGGTTCAATTAGGCTTAGGGTTAAAATTATGATTCAATTAGGGTTAGGGTTCAATTAAAGGTAGGATTATATTTCAATTAGGGTTATGATTCAATTATGGTTAGGGTTTTGGAAAATTATAATTATCTCACATATATGAGTTTGGGGTTAGAGCTAGGATCTTGATTTAATTAAGCTCAAGCTTAAGGTTAAGGTTAGGGTTTAATTAAGCTCAAGGTTAGGGTTAAGGTTAAGGTCGGGGTTTGATTAGGGTTATAATTAGAGTTAAGGTTGTCATGAGAACTATGGTTAGTGTTAAACTAAGGATTATGAATAGCATTAGAATTATGGTTAGGGTTAGAATTATAATTAAGATTATAATTAGGGTTAGAATGAGAAGGGTTAGGATTATAATTATAGATAGACTTAGGGTTGGGATTAACATTAGGGTTAACGTTAGGCTAGGTTTACCATTTAATTAGAGTTGGGGTTCTAGGATAAAGCTTGGGTTCAATGATAGGGTTAGGGTTGGGGTTAGAGTTAAAGTTCAATTGAAATAGGGTAGGGTTCAATTAGGTTTAAGGTTAAGGTTAGATTAGGGTTATGATTCAATCTCAACAATAATTCTCACTCTAACTCTAACCCTAAACTTAATTGTAAAACTAACACTAACACTATTTTTCACCCCAACCCTAACTAAATATATATCTAACCCTAACCTTAATTCTATAACTAAAAGTAATTCTAATCTTGTCTTTCATGTTCTGCTACAAATGCTACTAACATATATATATTATTTATTAATATATATAAAATATGCCAAGAGATATTTTTGTCAAGGCACCTATTTTATAATAGTACAATAGACGCATCAAAAGGATATTTCTCAGCATATTTTATATATATTATTAATAAATAATATGTATGCTAGTAAGTATTTAATAAATAAAATAAAATAAATATATCAATTTTTTACAATATAATTAATAAAATAATTAAAAAATGAATGAATATTATTTTTAAATTATTATATATATATCAATTTTTATTCATTAATAATTATTTCATTTTATTTCACAATTATTTTATTAATTGTATTTTATAAATTGATATATTTATTTTATTTTATATATTAAGTATGAAACATTTTTATCCTTTAAAAATTACTTTATTACATATATTTTAAAACTTGATATATTATTATATTTGTTTTATTATGTGTATATATCAATTTTTTTAGTGTATAAGAGTTATTTTATCAATCATATTTTAAAAATTGATATTTTTATTTTATTTTATTTATTAAATGTTTATAACAAAATATGAAACAGTTAGTTCAAAATTATTTTATTAATTATATTTAAAATAATTCAAAGTAAAACAAAATTATTTTTTAAAGAACAAATATTTATTCTATATTTTTAAGAATTTAAATATACAATAGTTTTTAAAAGTTTTTAAAAGTAGAGAATATTTTTTTAAAGAAAAAAAATTATATTGAACATACTAAGGAAGTACGCAACAACTAATTAATGAAATGTACATTAATTGACACTAACAACCGTTAACAAAAGTGTGGCAGGAATAAGCCATGCAGATGCCCATGCCTTTTTGTAGGTTGGGTAGCTATTGCCCCACCATAATACTCGTTGCCAAGGAGATCCACGTGGCACCTGCCTGTGATATCGCAATCAATAAAGAACTCGCAACTTTTGACCACGCGATGGTGGGCAACCGTGGATCTCAACCATCGACAATCATGTTTGTTCAACACAGTCACCATCCTTGTTATTAACCATCAAGCACCTTTCTACCGAGATTATAGCATCTCCATTGATTTAAAACATGTGCATCTTATAACTTCTTTAGTAACCCACAACATAATGTATTAAAGACACATCAAAGTATTTATCATTCCTATAAAGACCTTGTAACATTTGATCACGCGATGGCAGGAAACCATGGATCTCAACCATCGGCCATCCTATTTGTTTAGCACCATCGCTAGCTTTGTTATTAACCATTAAGCACCTTTCTATTAGGATTATAACATCTCTGTTGATTTAAAACATGTGCATCTTATAACTACTTTAGTAACCCTCGACATAATGTATTAACGACGCATCAAAGTATTTATCATTCCTTCAGCTTCATCGAATGAGACACGTGGCGCTCACCCGTGATATCGTGATCAACAAAGACAGTGTGGTGGGGTCATCATGGGATGGCAGGGAATGGTTGAGATCACACGATGATTGATCTACGGCCATGCGAACTTGTCCCTTTGCAAAATAAAAACATTTATTAGGGGAGACGGTCTAGTAGTCATGTGGGGTGTAAAATAAAAACATTTATTAGGGGAGAGGGCACACTCAATCATGATGATAATACCCAGTCTTACCACATATTTATACTATATATTGTAAATAAACAGTCGAAATGTAAATAAAGAAAAAACCAAATGTTGATAAAAAATGGACCCATACTTGAACACATGAGAACCTCTAAATGTTATATGAAAGAAACATAAATACATTCATGAAGAAGTGAAATAAGTATTTTTTTGTTTCAAATAAAATATCATAACTCTCCACTATAAGTATATCATTTAAAAAATAAAATTCTCATTTAATAAAATAAGACACTTATTTAAACAAGTATTGTTATCATAGTGAAAAAATATTGTTCTTATGTGCACAACAATTGGGGTAGCAATGTACAAGAATTGGATAATTTTATATTAATAGTTTGTCCTATCACAAATATAATTTAAGGTGAGCACAATAAATAACATGTATTTTCCCATTAAATGTGAAGGATTTTCAAAAAGTTTTAGTGTTCAACTATTGGTCCATTTTTGTTCAATATAAGTTGTATTTTAAATCATTATGTGTTGTTTTTATAACAACAAATAGATTTTTGTTGTTCAACTATTAGTCCATATGTGTTGAATATAAAAGGTAGATATATTAAAGATTTATGGTTATCAATAAGAATTTAGTCCACTTAGGTTGTATATTAATTTTAATTTAAATAAAAAAATCATACTTTACGAGCAACAAATGATATTTTTTTGGTTCAACTATTGGGGGTTCCATGATTAAGTTTTGGTCGAACCTTTAAAAAGTCAAATTTTAGACACTTCTCAAAAGATTTGTCAATGCGGCGAGTTTCATGATGAGTCGCACCTCCAAACTTTAGTTATAGATAAATAAGAGACCAATCTACATTTAAAAAAAAAATGAAGGTTCTATGATATTCCAGTCAATTGCTACATGTTGAGAAAGTTAGCTTGTACGACTACTAGGCCCTCTCCCCTAAAGGAATAAGGGGACATCACTAGGTCGACGACAAAAAATGACATAAGTTGTTTTAACGAGGGAACACGGGACCAACAAAAGACTTAGGAAAAATAAAGTCAGGCGAAGTAAATAAAATGATAAAACAAAAGGGGTGCCAACCTAGAAGAAGTGATGGGGCTTAAGTCATTTTAAAACCTTCCCAAAAAGTAACGGCCAAATAGATCCCATCCAAGGTGTAAGATGAACACTAGGGTTTTACATGAAGACAAAGGTAAAACCCCATCCTTAGGATTTTCCCAAACACCATATATGACCAGACACACAAGGTAGGATAAAATAGAACATAGAGAACAAAACTTTGAAGTTCCATCACTACCCATAACAACAAATAGATTTTATAACAACAAATAGATTTTTTGTGTTCAACTATTAGTCCATATGTGTTGAATATAAAAGGTAGATATATCAAAGATTTATGGTTATCAATAAGTATTTGGTCCACTTAGGTTGTATATTAATTTTAATCTAAATAAAAATATCATATTCTACAAGAAACAAATGATATTTTTTTGGTTCAACTATTGGGGATTCCATGATCAAATTTTGGTCGAACCTTTAAAAAGTCAAATTTTAGACACTTCTCAAAAGATCTGTTGATGTGGCGAGTTGCATGATGAGTCGTGCCTCCAAACCTTAGTTATAGATAAATAAGAGACCAGTCTACATTTCAAACAAAAAATGAAGGTTCTATGATATTCCAGTCAATTGTTACATGCTAAGAAAGTTAGCTTGCATGACTACTGGGCCCTCTCCCCTAAAGGAATAAGGGGACATCACTAGGTCGAAGATAAAAAATGACAAGTTTTTTTAATGAGGAAACATGAGACCAAAAAAAGACTTAGGAAAAATAAAGTCAGGTGAAGGAAATAAAACAATAAAACAAAAGGGGGTCTAGCCTAGATGAAGCAATGGGTCTTAAGTCGTTTTAAAGCCTTCCCAAAAAGTAACAGCCAAATAGATCCCATCCAAGGTGTATGATGAACACTAAGATTTGACATGAAGACGAAGGTAAAACCCCAAACTTAGGCTTTTCCCAAACACCATAGATGACCAGAGACACAAGGCAAGATAAAATAGAACACAAAGAACAAAACTTTGAAGTTCCATCACTACCCATAACCCTAAACCCTAAACCATTAACTCTTAACCCCTAAACCCCAAACCTGTAAACCCTCTACCCTCTCTCTCTCAAGTCTCTCCCTCCTACCCCCTCTCCCTCTCTCAGGTCTCTCTCTCTCTCTCTCTCTCCATCTATCTCTCTCCCCTCTACCCTAAACCCTAAACATTAACCCTTAACCCTTAAACTCTAAACCATTAAACCCTCTACCCTCTACCCCTTATCTTTCTCCCACTCCCTCCCTCTTTCCCTCTCTCTCTCAAGTATCACCCTCCTACCCCCTCTCCCTCTCTCAGGTCTCTCCCTCTCACTTACTCACTCACTCTTATCTCCATCCCCTCCACCCTTAACCCTCTAACCTTAACCCTCTACTCTCTATCTCTCTCCCATTACCTACCTCTCTCTCCCATTGAATCCCTCTCTCTCTCTCCCTCTACCCATAACCCTAAACCCTTAGCGCCCAACCTAAACCCTTAAACCTCTACCACCCTCTACCCTCTACCCTCTACCCTATCTCCTCCTCCTCTTCCTCCCTCCCTCTCTCTCTCTATCAAGTCTCTCCTCCTGCTTCCTCCCTCTTTCCAGGTCTCTCTCTCTCTCTCTCTCTCTCTCTCTCTCTCTCTCTCTCTCTCTCTCTCTCTCTCTCTCTCAGTCAATCTATCTCAAGTCTCTCCCTCCTACCCCCTCTCCCTCTCTTAGGTATCTCTCTCACTCACTAACTCCCTCTATCTCTCTTCCCTCTACCCTTAACTTGAAACCCTAAACCCTTAACGGTTAAACCTTAAACCCTTAAACCATATACCCTCTACCCTTAACCCCCTCCCTCTATCTCTCTCTCAAGTATCTCCATACTACCCCCTCTCCCTCTCTTAGGCCTCTCTCTCACTCACTCACTCCCTCTATATCTCTTCCCTCTACCCTTAACCCGAAACCATAAACCCTTAACCCTTAAACCTTAAACCCTTAAACCATCTACCCTCTACCCTTAACCCTCCTCCCTCTATCTCTCTTCCACTCCCTCCCTCTCTCTCTCTCTCTCAAGTATCTCCATCCTACCCCCTCTCCCTCTCTTAGGTCTCTCTTTCACTCACTCACTCCCTCTATCTCTCTCCCCTTAACCCTAAACCCCTAAGCCCTAAACCCTTAAACCCCTCTACCCACTCTACCCTTAACCCTCCCTTCCTTTATCTCTCTCTCTCTCTCAAGTCTCTCCCTCCTAGCACCACTCCCTCTCTGGTCTCTCTCTCCTCACTCTATCTCAAGTCTCTCCCTCCTACCCTTCTTCCTCTATTAGGTCTTTCTCTCACTCTCCCTCTATCTCTCTCCCACTCCCTCCCCATCTCTCTCTCAAGTATCTTCAATATCCTACCCCCTCTCTCTCTCTTAGGTCTCTCTCTTACTCATTCACTCACTCCCTCTATTACTCTCCCCTCTACCCATAATGCTAAACCCTTAACCCTTAACCCTAAATGCTTAAACCCTCTACCCTCTACCGTTAACCTTGTCTCCCTCTATCTCTCTCCCACTTGCTCCCTCTCTCTCTATCAATTCTCTCACTCCTAGCACCACTCCCTCTCTTAGGTATATCTCTCTTACTTGCTCAGTCACTCTATCTCAAGTCTCTCCCTCCTACCCTCTCTCCATCTCTTAGGTCTCTCTCTCACTCACTCACTCCCTCTATCTCTCTTCCCTCTACCCTAAACCCTAAACCCTAAACCCTAAACCCTTAAACCCTCTACCCTCTCCCCTTTACCCTCCTTTCCTTTATCTCTCTCTCTCTCAAGTCTCTCCCTCCTAGCATCACTCCCTCTTTGAGGTCTCTCTCTCTCTCACTCACTCACTCACTCTATCTCAAGTCTCTCCCTCCTACCTATTCTCCCTCTCTTAGGTCTTTCTCTCACTCAGTCACTCCCTCTATCTCTCTCCCCTCCACCCTTAACCCTAAACCCTTAAACCATCTACCCTATAACCTTAACCCTCCCTCCCTCTATCTCTCTCCCACTCCCTCCCTCTCTCTCTCTCTCAAGTATCTTCAATATCCTACCCCTCTCCCTCTCTTGGGTTTCTCTCTCACTCACTCCCTCTATCTCTCTCCCCTTAACCGTAAATCCTAAACCCTAAACCCTAAAACCTCTACCCTCTACCCTTAACCCTCCCTTCCTTTATCTCTCTCAAGTCTCTCCCTCCTAGCACCACTCCCTCTCTAAAATCTCTCTCACTCACTCACTCACTCTATCTCAAGTCTCTCCCTCCTATCCCTTCTCCCTCTCTTAGGTTTTTCTCTCACTCACTCACTTCCTCTATCTCTCTCCCCTCCACCCTTAACCCTTTACCCTCTACCTTTAACTCTCCCTCCCTCTATCTCTCTCCCACTCCCTCCCTCTCTCTCTCTCTCTCAAGTATCTTCAATATCCTACCCCCTCTCCCTCTCTTAGGTCTCTCTCTCACTCAGTCACTCCCTCTATCTCTCTCCCCTTAACCCTAAACCCTAAACCCTAAACCCTTAACCCTTAAACCCTCTACCCTCTACCCTTAACCCTCCCCTCATTTATCTATCTCCCACTCCCTCCCTCTCTGTCTCTCAAGTCTCTCCCTCCTACCCCCTCATCCCTAAACCCTCAACCATAAACCCTTAAACACTAAAAGCTTAAGCCTTCTATCCTCTACCCTCAACACTCTTCCCTCTCCTTCCCCTCCTAATTCTCTCTCTACCTCTCTCTGCCTCCTCTCCTGAGTCTCTCTCCTCCTCCTCAATCTATCTCAGTCTCTCCCTCCTACCCCTCCCCTCTCTTAGGTCTTTCTCTCACTCACTCACTCTCTCTATAGGTCTTTCTCTCACTCACTCACTCTTTCTATCTCTATCCCCTCCACCCTTAACCTTAAACCCTTAAACCATCTACCCTCTACCCTTAACCCTCCCTCCCTCTATCTCTGTCCCACTCCCTCCCACTCTCTCTCTTTCCCAAGTATCTTCAATATCCTACCCCCTCTCCCTCTCTTAGGTCTCTCTCTCACTCACTCACTCCCTCTATCTCTCTCCCCTTAACCCTGAACCCTAAACCCTTAACCATTAATTCCAGGGTGGAGGATAGAGGGTTGAGGGTAGATGGTATAGGGTAGAGGGTTTAGGGTATAGGGTTTAGGGTTGAGAAAGACAGGGAATTGAGGGTTTTAGGGTTTAGGTTTTATGGTTTAAGTGTTATAGGGTTTAGGGTTTATGGTTTAAGGGTGGACGGTTTATGGTTTAAGGGTGGGCCGGTGTAGGAGTTGAGAAGAGACAAGAGGGGTTGATGGTTTAGGTTTAAGGGTTTAGGGTTGAGGGTAGAGGGTTTAAATTTTAGGGTTTAAGGGTCAAGGGTTGAGGGTAGATGGTTTAAGGGTCGATGGTTGAGGGGTAGAGGAGTAGAGGGATAGAAGGTGTGGGAGAGAGGGGGGTTTATGGTTTAAGATTTTTAGGGTTTATGGTTTACGTTTAAGATTAGAGGGTGTAGGATCGAGAGAGAGAGAGAGAGGGGGTTTTTAGGAGTTTAGAGAGAGAGACAAAGAGAGTGAGAAGGGTTAAGGTTTTTAGGGTTGAGGGTAGAGGGTAGAGGGTTGAGGGTAGAGAGTAGAGGATGTAGGGTTGAGAGGGGGTTGAGAGTTTAAGCATTTTATGGTTTACGGTTTAATGGCAGAAGGGTGTAGGGTTGAGAGAGAGAGAGAGAATGGGGTTGAGGGTTTAAGGGTTTTAGGGTTTAAGGGTTGAGGGTTGAGGGTTGAGGGTTGAGGGTAGAGGGTAGAGGGTAGAGAGAGAGAGCACGAGGGTTGAGGGTTTTAGGGTTGATGGTAGAGGGTTAAGGGTATATGGTAGACAGTTTAAGGGTTTAGGGTCTAAGGGTTAAGGGTTTAAGGGTTGAGGGTTGAAGGTGGAGGGTGTAGGGTTGAGAGAGAGAGAGAGGGTGGGTTGAGGATTTAAAGGTTTAAGGGTTTATGATGGTTTAAGGGTTTAAGGGTTTAGGGTTTATAGTTTAAGGGTAGAGGGTGTAGGGATGGGAGAGAGAGAGAGAAAGGGGTTGATGGTTTTAGGGTTTTAGGGTTTACAGTTTACGTTTTAAGGGTTGAGGGTAGAGGGTTTTAGTATTTTAGAGTTTAAGGGTTGGGGGTAGAGGGTTTAAGGTTTAGGGTTTAAGGATTTTAGGGTTTAAGGGTCAAGGGTTGAAGGTAGAGGGTATAAGGTTTAGGGTTTAAGGGTTGAGGGTTGAGGTCAGAAAGTATAGGGTAGAGGGTTGAGGGTCAAGAGTAGAGGTTGTAGGGTTGAGAGAGAGAGAGGGGGGTTGAGGGTTTTAGGGTTTTAGGGTTTACGGTTTAAGGGTAGTGGGTTTAGGGTTGAGAGAGAGAGAGAAAGGGATTGAGGGTTTAAGGTCTTTAGGGTTTAAGGGTTGAGGGTTGAGGGTTGAGGGTTGAGGGTTGAGGGTTGAGAGGGTAGAGTGTAGAGGGTAGAGAGAGAGATAGATAGGGTTGAGGGTAGAGAGTAAAGGGTAGAGGGTTGAGGGTGGAGGGTAGAGGGTTGAGGGTTGAGGGTAGGTGGTATAGGGTAGAGGGTTTAGGGTTGAGGCTAGGGGGTTTAGGGTTGAGAGAGAGAGAGGGGGGTTGAGGGTTTTAGGCTTTTAGGGTTTAGGGTTTATGGTTTAAGGGTTTTAGGGTTTAGAGTTTAGGGTTTAAGGGTAGAGGGTGTAGGGTTGAGAGAGAGAGAGACAAGAGGTTGATGGTTTTAGGGTTTTAGGGTTTACAGTTTATGGTTTAAGGGTTGAGGGTAGATGGTTTAAGGTTTAGGGTTTAAGTGTTTTAAGGTTTAAGGGTCAAGGGGGGTTGAGGGTAGAGGGTATAGGGTAGAGGGTGTAGGGTTGAGAGATAGAAAGGGGGGTTGCAGGTTTAAGAGTTTTAGGGTTTAGGGTTTAAGGGTAGAGGTTGTAGGGTCAAGAGAGAGAGAGGGGGTTGTTGATGGTTTAGAGAGAAATAGATAGAGAAAGTGAGATGGTTGATGGTTTTAGGGTTGAGGGTTGAGAGTAGAGGGTCGAGGGTTGATGGTAGAGGGTATAGGTTAGAGAGTTGACAGTAGAGGGTGTAGGGTTGAGAGAGAGAGAGGGGTTGAGGGTTTAAGGGTTTTAGGATTTAGGGTTTATGGTTTAAGGGTTTTAGGGTTTACGGTTTACTATTTAAGGGTAGAGGGTATAGGGTTGAGAGAGAGAGACATGGGGTTGAAGTTTTTAGGGTTTTAGGGTTTACAGTTTATGGTTTAAGGGTTGAGGGTAGAGGGTTTAAGGTTTAGGTTTTAAGGGTTTTAGGGTTTAAGGGTCGAGGGTAGAGGGTTTAAGGTTCAAGGGTTGAGGGTAGAGGATATAAGGGTCAAGGTTTGAGGGTAGAGGGTATAGGGTAGAGGTGTAGGTTTGAGAGAGAGAGAGGGTGGGTTGAAGGTTTAAGAGTTTTAGGGTTTACGGTTTACGGTTTAAGGGTAGAGGGTTTAGGGTCAAGAGAGAGAGAGGGGGTTGAGGGTTTAGGGAGAGAGACAAAGAGAGTGAAAGGGTTGAGGGTTTTAGGGTTGAGTGTAGAGGGTAGAGGGTTGAGGGTGGAGGGTACAGGGTTGATGGTAGAGGGTATAGGGTAGAGGGTTGAGGGTTGAGAGTAGAGAGTGTAGGGTTGAGAGAGAGAGACATGGGGATTGATAGTTTTAGGGTTTATGGTTTATGATTTAAGGGTTGAGGGTAGAGAGTTTAGGGTTTAGGGTTTAAGGGTCAAGGGTTGAGGTTATAGGGTATAGGGTAGAGGGTGTAGGGTTGAGAGAGAGAGGAGGGATTGAGGGTTTAAGAATTTTAGGGTTTAGGGTTTAGAGTTTAAGGGTAGAGGGTGTAGGGTCTCAAGAGAGAAAGTGGGGTTAAGGGTTTAGAGAGAGAGAAAGAGAGAGTGAGAGGGTTGAGGGTAGAGGGTAGAGGGTTGATGGTAGAGGGTAGACAGAAGAGGGTTGAGGGTTGAGAGTAGAGGGTGTAGGGTTGAGAGAGAGATAGATGGGGTTTGAGGGTTTAAGAGTTTTAGGGTTTACGGTTTATGGTTTAAGGGTAGAAGGTGTAGGGTTGAGAGAGAGATAGACAGGGGGGTTGAGGGTTTAAGGGTTTAAGGTTTACAATTTAAGGGTAGAGGGTGTAGGGCTGAGAGAGAGAGAGGGTTTAGGGTTTATGGTTGAGGGTAGAGGGTAGAGGGTTTAAGTGTTGAGAGAGAGAGGGTTGAGGTTTTAATAGTTTATGGTTTATAGTTTAAGGGTAGAGGATAGAAAAATCTATTTCACTTCAACCCCTCTGCCATTGTGAGGTCTTTCCCCCCACCCTAACTATATAACTCTCTATCCCTCTCAAGATTCTATCACTCTTCGATCTCAGTCCCTACTATGATACTAGGACTAATCTCTCAATCATATCCCCTCTCCCTCTATCTCAAGTCTCACTCCCTTCCTATTGATATTGTGAAATCATTTCAAAGCACCAAATTTGGTGCTCTCCAAATTTGGTGAGCACCAAATGTGTTTTTTACCTTGAAACAATAAAATAGGGGTTGACCCCATGATTCAAGCCCACATGCTTCTACTTTTTTCTAGTTCAGATCTTTATCTAATAGAGAAACACCTTTTTTATGCAGTTGAATCCCTGTTGTACCAATCTATGCTTGATCCATCACCTTTTTGCCACCAATTTGCATGCCAAACAACGTAGATGAAGACATTTTGAAGTTTCTACATCATTTTACATTATTTGAGGTAATATATTCATTTTGGTAATATTGAAATGTTTATATTTATTATGTTTGTTTATTTTTGACAATAATCTAAATTCCTTTAATTATTTTATTAATAGTAACAATTGGACATAGAATTAAACATTGAATTAGAATGGAGTTGCATAAAAAAGTTTAATTTTTATGACTTTGAAAAAAAAAATTAAAACCATGACATAATTTAGATGAATTCATGTTTTAACTTATATAAACAACATCAACTTAACAAAAATTTACTTATGAATTCTATTTGCATTACTTATAGTAGTCCATTTCTAGCATGCTTAGATAAACAAATTCAACTTAACACAAGTTTTTTTGTTTTGATTTGACAATTTATAGACCATTCATTTGATGATTTTATTAGTCTTCATTGTTACACACATAATTGAAAATTAAATTCATTATTACTAATGGTTGTGGGAAAACTTTTATTTTCAACTAATTTGGAAAACCTAAAAGCTTTCATCAATGTTAATGTGCAAGCTTCTATTAATTTTTTTGTGCCATAAAGAATTCACCTTCATCATGTGCTTAGATAATTTCAAGTGACTCAAGACATAGTTGGTCGAATGCAAGTTTCCATTCATTCATACCATTTACCGTTCTAAGAAAAAAAAGGGAAAATAAGCACAAGATTCTCTAGTTTCCAAAGGTGGTAGCAACTTATACCCTGGGTTTGACACAAGTCTTTTCTCCTAAGAACTTTTTCACACACCAAATACTCCCCTCAAACCCTTCTTAACATTGATCAATGCTTACATGAAGCAATTTTGTACAAATGTGATGTCAAACAGGGAAGTAACTTGTCTCCAACCTCAAATTAAACCAATTCAAACCCTCTTTCAATTTTACAACCTTCCCTTTCCTATCTTCCACAAAATCACCTATTCTTCCTTGTGGGATTTCAATAGAGGTTTGTTGAGCTCAAAACACCATTAGGTTTCTTTGGAACAACTTTGACAAATCAAGCACCTATACTATCATAGACCACAAATTAGGTCGCTTTTACAAAGGGGCCCTATTGGAAACTCCTCCTCAATCCCAAAACTCAATGGGGAAGCAACAACCAGTCAAGAAAACCTCCAATTTCACCATTTATTTGTAGTGACACACTTTCAAAGACATCTACATAAGAAACCCTCATTTTAGGCAATTTACATGGGGGTTTATTGAAAAACTATATACTAGACATTGTCTAGCCTAGCCACCTTTTCAAACACCCTTAATTATGTCTGCATATGATTATAAGTTCATTCACCAACCTCTATCATAAATATTTCAGCAAACCCTAGTTAAAAACCTCCATTTTCAAGAAAAAAATTACACAAAAAGACTTCAAACATCTTCCTTGCTCCAATGAACCATGTACACACTTGAATCATGCCCTAGTGAGCCATTCCACCAAGTAACAGAACAAAAAATTAGGTGGAATGGATTAAAATGTCATTTTCATACACTAAAAACCCTTAAAAAAGGGTATACAAACCGGTCCTCTGTAATTTCATTAATGTCATTTTTACAACCTTTCCTTTCCTATCTTCCAAAAGCTCACCTATTCTTCCTTGTAGGTTTTCAACAGAGGTTTTTTGACCTCAAAACACCATTAGGTTTCTTTGGAACAACTTTTCCAAAACAAAGCACCTACACTGTCGTAGACCACAGATTAGGTCACTTTTACAAAGGGGCCCTATTGGAAACTCCTCCTCAATCCCAAAAATCAATGGGGCAGAAACAACCAATCAAGAAAACCTCCAATTTCACTATTTATTTGCAGTGAAACACTTTTGAAGACATCTAAACAAGAAACCCTCATTTTAGGCAATTTACATGGGGGTTTATTGAAAAAATATATCCCAGACCTTGTCTAGCCTAGCCACCACTTCAAACACCCTTAATTATGTTTTCATATGCTTATAAGTTCATTCACTAGCCTCTATCATCAATATTTCACCAAACCCTAGTTCAAAACCTTCATTTTCAAGAAAAAATTACACAAAAACCTTTAGGACAGCAACACAAAATGCCTTCAAACATCTTCACTGCTCCAATGAACCATGTACACACCTAAATCATGCCCTAGTGAGCCATTCCACCAAGTTATAGAACAAAAAAATGGGTGTGATGGCTTAAAATGTCATTTTCATACACTCAAAACCCTTAAAACAGGGTATACAAACCGATCCTCTATAATTTGTCTCTAAAATGCGAAAAAAAAAATTGAAATCAATCCAAACCTTCACTACATGAAAGATCAAAAATTTTTGGTACGTAACCGTACAGATCAAAGAAACTTCAAATTTTCTGGAAAATATAAAAAAATAGGGGGTGTTTCAATTACTTCTCTTCTCAAAATTACATGCCAACCTCTCCTTGAAATTTTTTTTCTAAATACCATTTTACCCTCCTTGAAAACTTTTGTCTAAATTGACAACTTTTTGACTTGATTTGAAACTTTTACATTTGTTGCCCAAAATGACTCAAATAACCACAAAATGCAATGTAATCAGCAGTATGGATATGTTTGAAAAAATGAATTACAAGTTATTTTCTTGTGGTATGGAGGTAGATTTATGTATGAAAATTTTTGTAGCATATAGACATGTTTCATAATTCCAAACAACTTGTTTCCTTCTTTCATAAAATGCTTTGGTGTGTTCAATAAAATACAATGAATCAACGTTATCAATATGTTTCATAAAATGCATTACTTACTTTCGTTCTATGTGTGATTGTGAATATGCAACATTCAATGTCATGCCGAGGAAATGACCAAAGCCTCTATCACTGAAAGAATGTGTAGTAAAAAATGCAAGGAGAAGAGAATAAAAAATTGCTGCTCGTGAAGCAAAAGAATTGCAACCCATACAACCATAAATTCCTATGTAATCTAAAAGAGATACACAATTGGAAAAACAAAGGGCACGAATGCACAAAGTTCATGGAAGGACACAAATGGATCCCCAAGTTGGAGGCACATCATCAACCATAGGTGAAGTTCAAAGCACATCTCCAGTTGAAGACACACCAGCAACAACATGTGGTCTTCCAAGTACATCAGAAATCACATCTATAGTTGAGGACACACCATCAACAACATTTTTATTCAAAATTACATTAGCAAACACACCTCTATTTTAAGTCACTCCACAAATGACATCTCAAGTTGTAGGTACAACATCGTTTACATGTCAATCTCAAGGTATGTCATCAATTGCACCTCTGATTGAAGGTACGCAATCTATCCCTAATGTTGTTATTATTCCTAATGTTGACAAAAATTTACATTTGAGAACTCCTAGAGTTTTGCATAGAAAACCTTGAATTTTGATTGATATTGATTCCAATTTTTTGAAATGGATGCTTGATAAGATGTCAAAACATATATGTCAAAGAGCTGCACAGAGGATATGGAGTTTTTTTTTCAGAAGCTAAGTGAGGGTGGAAGATGCCAACTATTTGTTGAAATGATGAGGCAACTCAAATTTAGGCCCACCATGAAGGCTCTTGGGTTGATAGTTTGGAATGACTCAAGTTAAAATTCCATTGTAAAGAACTTGATGATGCATATGAGAGTGTGGGTTCTACCTCACGCACGAAGGATAGTTGTGCCACAAGACATGTGATGACACCAACACTATTAAGTAGTCAAAAAAGGAACAAGGTGAACCTTACAAAGACAAGTAAGTCTTTGAAAATAAGTAGATCATCTCTAATGAGAGAAAAAGGAAGGCATGAAATATTGGAGGATCCAAATAGCAATGAGTTATAGGCATTCTCAGGTAGAGTGCCACGGAAAGATAAAAGAATTGCTCAAGGCTTGAAATCTTTAATAGTATATTATTGGAAGGATAACACAAGGGCCTCTCCTAATCAAAGAGATGTTTTAAGAATGAGAATTGGTAGTAAAATCCGTGAGCCACATTCAAAGCATTATTTGGATACCACTCAAACCCAATTTTTTGCTGATTTTGTACAAAATTTTCCTGAAATTAAAATATGTCAAAGGTATTTTGAAATGCTAAAGCCTTTTTATTTCAAAATAAATCACACATGTACTTGTTGTTGTAGAGTACATATTGATTTTTCTAACCATTATGATGTTTATCAACGTATATGTGTAGATATGCATACTAACAATGTTTTGCAGGAATGCAACATAAGGCCTCCACCCAAATACTCAAGGGAATTCTTATCTTCCATTTTATGTGAAAGAGAGGATGGTCAATTTTTTTACAAGACATGTTTGGATGGCATAGGTGATCATTTTGGTGGCATGCAACATTTTCCAATTTTCCAACACATGGCTAGTACACACACAATTGGAGACAAAATTGTCGAATTTGGAAAATACAAGATAGTGTCCTACAGTATAAAAGATGGGAAAGAAGCAAAGAAGTGTGAATTGGTTAGTGATAAGATTCTAGTATATCATTTTATAGGCATTTTTCGTGATCAAGTAGTCTATGAGTATGCAAGGCATACACATAGAGCTCAATGGTTGGACTCATAGTTCAATTTATGCAAGGACACGTTTCCACTTCACAGCATCATTTTAGTTGTCAACTTCATAGAGAACTACACACTATAGCCACAGAACAAGGTGCAATCACAGTACTACAAATCCACACAGGTTGTTATATTTGTGCATACAACATTCATTCATGCAAATGATAGTACAAAGGATAATAGGAAAGTATTGAGGGAGTATCACTTTTACATAAGTGATGATCCCACACATTCTATCGAGTTTTTGCAAGGTTGATTTCAAATGTTCTATGCTAATCTGGCTAATAGGGGCATATCATTCAATCAACATATCATATGGTTAGATAATTGTACATTGCCATTCAAGAATGCTAGAATGTTTTACTGGTTGAGCAAGATGCATAGGATCAGTGGTGCTCAACATATGTGGAACTTCTTAGAGGTCGGGCATGGAAAGGGGGAGCATTATGAAGTAGGTGCATGTATCAAAAGATCCCTTGCACGAGAAGAGTCAAAGTACAAAGACAATGTAAAGTTGACAGATGCAATATTAATTGTCGAGTGGTGCAATCATGCAATGGGTCCAAGTAGTCAAGGTAATTCTTTAGTTTGTAGATTTTTTCACTTAGTAGATGATACTAACATTGCAAAAATATGAGGATTGTTGTACAATAATAGGATCGAGCGAGCTACACTCTTTTAGAAGCTCCAATGCAGGTACATGGACTATCCATACATGGAAGATGACATGCTTTTTTTCTACATGTACACTTCAAGCATGGAATGATTGCAAGTCAATACAATGGGTTGACGAATGGTCTGTAAGAAGTCTAACCCAAATTGACACTTATCAGCTCCCGACGGCTCTACAAATCATAGAGATGCAATCTTGTGTTGACTTTGATCATGTATCGAACCTTGTAGAACCAGGTAATATATCTTACTTACAAGTTTTATTTTGATGTTCATTAAATACATCTAACAAGATGAACATATCAATGCAGGGTATGTTTATGTAGTGATTGCAGATGAAGACAATGAAGAGGGTATAGATTATTACCTATGTCATTGTATTAAGGCAAAAAAGAAATTGGAGGCCCCAATTATAGATGGAGAAAACATAGAATATCCTACAGGTTCGGTGGTTGTTACTGGAACATGGCTTAGAAGGTACCCAGTTAAGAATGTTGCAGTTTGGTTGTTTGAGGACTTCAACATGCATCAGAAGATTCTTCAATACTTGAACCTTGTCATTGACACCAACATTCATTTGATCAAATATAAGGGTAGACTTGGGAACAAGAACTTGTGGAAAGTGTGTGATTCTGACCACGAGGCAATACTTGACACAATAAAGAGTAGAGCAGACCCGGATGGTTCCCTGGATTGATTTGTAAGTGTGCACATTGATATTTTTGTAAATTCATATACAATTAAGACTCTCATTGATGCACTTGTGACTATAGGTTATACTTAAACTTTTGTCAACTTAAGAAAACAACAACATCGATTGCTAGTGCAAGTGTTCAGTGGTATAAGAAACATCAGTTGGTGGTGGTATTTCTGGTTCTCAATCTTCTCTTTCTTTTCCATTTCATAGATTTCTTAGATTCTTATATGCTCCATGTTTTATGTTGAGGGTTCCAGTGATATATTTGAAATCTATACGTATGATCATTGAGAGATGAGAAAGTAGCGAAAGATGGTCCACATCACCATTGTAGGAACTTCAATAAATCTACTTACAAGATGGATGAAAGTGATAATAGATCTCGTCAGAAGGTGTATGTCTGACATTATTCAATTATTGGTCTTTTAATGATTTTTATGACTCCATGTCTAAAATTGTTAGGCTTTTGCAGGATTGTTGTGGACCAAATTCAAGTGACAATACACAACCATGGAGAGGCTACTACCCATGTGTTTCCAAGGGAGCATGGAAAGTACATGTTTTGAAGAATTTTAGAATGTAAATAACTAGGCCACTTGAGGTGGATTGGAGAAAAGAAACTGGGGAGCAGCTCCTTTTGTTTCTTCTTGTACAATATATTTCATGATGTGGGCTGCAAATGGGAGGATTATTTCCTTGCATGTATTGCAACAAATATTGAGAAATGGGAGAATTTTGAAGATGTTCTTTCATCACTATTGTAATATTTGTTATTGACTTAGTCTATTTTTGGATATACAAAAATTATGGGAAATTAATACATGTAAATGTGCATACTCCTTAATATACGCCTCAATTAAATGTGTATATAGTACATTTAAAGTTAGTTGTAATCATTTGTGGTTTACATTTAAAGTTGTCATTGGAAGTTTAAATGTTAGTAGGATCAGTTTGATGGTTAGTTTTGGTTGTGGGAGGTTAAATACAATCACTTGGGTTGGTGAGAAAGGTTGTTGATCATTTGTGAGGAAGAAATCAATAAACAATCTCACTTTTTTGTATTGTTTTCTGAATATTTGCTGCTCTCTTGCTATGTATGGTTCCGTACAGCTTGTATTCAATCCAAATTGTATCTGATTTGAAGGATATATGTGTTAGATTCATTTTTTATTTGGAGTGAAGAAATTTCATTGTGTTTTAATAATTTTATTGCAATTTTACTCAAAGGGGGTTTGGAGGGTTTATTGAAATTCCTACTCCCACAACTTATCTCACCTTGCCAAACCATCAAACATGCCTCAAATGACCTACACAAGCTTAAAATACCCTCAAAATCTACTGCCCCAAGGGTTTACTACAATTAACCACCTTAAACCATCAAATTTCATCAAAACCTCACAAATTTTGACAACTAGGGCATCATGCCCACACTCACAAATGATTTCCCTTGCTCCAAACCTCAACACCTACACCTAGTTTCATCATAATGGACCGATTCCACCGAGCCATAGTGACCGTTTTCCTTTGTAGTTTGCATTTTTGCAACTTTTCAACATTGCACTTTGGCAATTTCACATCATTTTGACAATTGTGTAACATGAACTCCTAAATGACCCCAAAACTAACAAAAATGACTTATTACATTATAAATTGGTCTAATATGACCTTATTGAATGAAAAAAAAGACTCTAACACCTAAATACCAACTTTAGACTCAACTTAACCAAATTTGCACAATAACCTTGGTGCCTTTGCACCACTCAGCCTATAAAAGGAAGCTCATCACCTCCATTTTAAACATGCACAAGAGCTATCATACTTACATGTTGCTTAAATCTCATATCAATTATCCAAAAGTGTGCCTTTGTGGTGCAAGAGAACCCTATTGATTTCTTTTGAAATTGATCAACATGAAGAGTTCAAGGTTGAGTTAGGAGTTTAAGGTCATTTTTGTGTGTCAATAAGGCCTCATTGGCCACTTGAATGTATTTAGAGTTCATTCTAGAAAACAATGTTGAAAATGTTGTAAAAATTCTCAAAAGAGCATGATATGAAAATAAGGCTTGTTATGGGTCAAGTTGTAGGTTATGGTAGATAAGGTCATGTTTGACCATCAAATAATATTTTGAGTCATTCTAGTTGTGTCTAAAAGGTCTTGGAGTCCAAAAAGACAAAATTGCTAAAATGGACAAAAGTTGTCAAGTTTGTAATTGCAAAATTGCAAAGTTTAGGAAACTCAAGAGTCAAAAGGAATTTGTAAGGTGATGAGTCAGTCTTTGGAGGGAATTTTGAGAATAAATGTACAAATAATTGTCCTCCAATGATGAGAAGGTTGGTTGGAACATTTTGAAAAGAAGAATGAATAATATATCTCTATTTTGACTCCAAATTCAGTATTCTTGTGTAAAAATATGTGTTGTAGGAACTTGTACGAGCCTGTACAGTAATCCCTTTTCTTAAAAAACTTTGGGAAAGGTTGGATATTGACCTTGGCTCTGTCTTGAATCTATTTGGAGGCCAGGGCATTGAGTTACATCTGATTTATTATCAACTTTTAGTGATTGATTTGACAATGTAGGTTTGTTATTTTGAAGTCTTAAAATGGAATAGAAGCCCATTCCACATGTTGTTATACCTATAAGTACATGGAATGGGCATTGAAATGAGACTGAGTGAGGTGTTTCTAGTGTATATGTATGACTATCCTGAAGAAAATAGTGATTTAGTGCATGAAATATGAGGTTTTGAGGGTGATTTTGAAGGAAAGTTTTGAGTGAAGGTTGTAGGAAGGTTCCTTTAGCATGGGAATACCATTTGAAGAGTATCCAAGGTGGTGGAAAGTTTGAAAGAGATTGGGAAAGTGGATTTTGAATAAACCCTACCATTAAATGGTGAAAACAAGGGTTTCTTAGATCAATGATGGAAATAAAGTTTGGAGCCCTAAAAATTGTTGAAAGTGGCCTTTTATAGACTGTCTAGAAGGTTTGAGCAATTTTCTTGAGTTGATGGAGAGTTTGAAGAGTAGTTGCTTTGAAAAATAATCCTAATTGGTCTTTTAAGATAGGGAAGAAACTAAAATTTGAGAGTTTTGCTCCAAAGAGACCCTGAGCTACATTCAATTGACTAAATCTCTTAAGAGTCTAAAGTGCAAAATGGTTGCAAACTTCAACATGACGTTACTCAAAGATTGTGATGCTTAGAAACTTCTCATCTAAGCCTATGGGATCATGTTGTGTCCCTCTATTATAACCTCTCTTAGTCTTTGCTATCTCAGAGGCATTTTCCTGTGGTCACAAGATTTCGCTTGGAGAAAAAGTTGTCAAATGCAAGTAGTGCAAAGTTGCAAAGTGGTGCAACTTTTGTTCTGCAACTCGTGTTACCAAAATAGTTGTTCCAATGCATTTGAGTGGGTAGTTTTATGCTATGCATGGTCCTCTTTTGCACCCAAATGTGTCGAATCACTCTGAGCTATGTTCAACCGACTAAATCCCTAAAGAGTCTGAAGTGCAAAATGGCTGCAAACTTCAACATGACATTACTTAGACACCGTGATGTTTAGAAACTTCTCATCTGAGCCTACGAGATAGTGTTGTACCCCTCTACAATAACCTCTCTTGTTTTTGGCTATCTCAGAGGCATTTTTTTTATGGTGGTGAGATTTTTTCTTTGGGAAAAAGTTGTTAAATGCAAGTAGTGCAAAGTTGCAAAGTGGTGCAACTTTCATTCTGCAACTTGTGTGACAAAAATAACTGCTCCAACACATCTGAGTGGGTACTTTTACACTAGGAATGGTCCTCTTTTGCACCCAAACATGCTAAATCGTTATGAGCTATGTTCAACCGACTGAATCCCTTAAGAGTTTGAAGAGAAAAATGGCTGCAAACTTTAGCATTCCATAACTCGGACACTGTGACACTTAGAAAATTCTTGTTTGAGCCTATGGGATCATGTTGAGCCCCTCTACAATAACCTCTCTTTTTTTGCTATCTCAGAGGCGTTTTCCTATGGTGGCGAGATTTCGTTTGTGGAAAAAGCTGTCAAATGCAAGTTGTGCAAAGTTGCAAAGTGGCACAACTTTTGTTCTACAACTCTTGTGACCAAATTAACTATTCCAACACATTTGAGTGGGTATTTTTTATGCTAGGGATGGTCCTCTTTCACACCCAAATGCACCGAATCGCTCTGAGCTACATTCAATCGGCTGAATCCCTTAAGAGTTTGTAGTGCAAAATGGCTGCAAACTTTAGCATGTCGTTACTCAGACACCATGATGCATAGAAACTCCTTGTTTGAGTATATGGGATTTTTTTGAAACCCTCTACAATAACCTCTCTCAGTTTTCACTATCTCAGAGGAATTTTTCTGTGGTGGTGAGATTTCGCTTGCGGTAAAAGTTGTCAAATGCAAGTAGTGCAAAGTTGCAAAGTGGTGCAACTTTCATTCTGCAACTCCTATGACCAAAATAACTATTCCAACGCATCCAAGTGGGTACGTTTATGCTAGGAATGGTTCTCTTTTGCACCCAAACATGTCAAATCGCTCAAAGCTACATTCAACAAGTTGAATCCCTTACGAGTTTGAAGTGCAAAATGGTTGCAAAATTCAGGATGACGTTACTCAGACACCGTGATGCTTATAAACTTCTCATCTAAGCTTATGGGATTCTATTGAGCCCCTTTACAATAACCTCTCTCAGTTTTTGCTATGTCGGAGGCATTTTCCTATGGTGGTGAAATTTCTCTTGGGGAAAAAGTTGTCAAAGGCAAGCAGTGAAAAGTTGTAAAGTGGTGCAACTTTTGTTCTGTAACTCATGTGACCAAAATAACTATTCCAACACATCTGAGTGGGTATTTTTACACTAAAAATGGTCCTCTTTCACACCCAAACATGCTGAATTGCTTTGAGCTTCATTCAACTAGCTGAATGTCTTAAGAGTCTAAAGTGAAAAATGGATACAAACTTCAGCATGATGATACTTAGACACCATGATGCTTAGAAATTTCTCATCTAATCATATTGGATCTTTTTTGTCCCTCTACAATAACCTCTCTCATTTTTTTTCTATCTCGGAGACATTTTTCTATGGTGGCGAGATTTCGCTTAGTGAAAAAATTGTCAAATGCAAGTAGTGCAAAGTTGCAAAGTGGTGCAACTTTCATTTTACAACTTATGTGACAAAAATAACTATTCCAATACATCTGAATAGGTACGTTTATGCTAGGAATGATCATATTTTGCACCCAAATGCATATAATCACTCTGAGCTATGTTCAACCCGTTGAATCCCTTAAGAGTCTGAAATGCAAAATGGTTGCAAACTTTAGTGTGACATTACTTGGACACCATGATGCTTAGAAACTTCTTATCTAATCCTATGAGATTTTTTTGTGCCCCTCTACAATAACCTCTCTTGGTTTTTTCTATTTCGGAGGCATTTTCCTATAGTAGCGAGATTGGGCTTGGGTAAAAAATTGTCAAATGCAAGTAGTGCAAAGTTGCAAAGTGGTGCAACTTTTATTCTACAACTCGTGTGACCAAACTAACTGTTCCAACGCATCCAAGTGGGTACATTTATGCTATGCATGGTCATCTTTCAGACCCAAACACGTTGAATCACTCTGAGTTACGTTCAACTAGTTGAATCCCTTAAGAGTCTGAAGTGCAAAATGGCTGCAAACTTCAGCATGCCATTACTCGGACACCGTGATGCTTAAAAACTTCTTGTCTAAGCCTATTGAATTGTGTTGTTCCCCTCTACAATAACCTCTCTTATTTTTTCTATGTCAGAGGTGTTTTCCTGTGGTGGCAAGAATTTGGTTGGGAAAAATGTTGTCAAATGTAAGTAGTGCAAAGTTTCAAAGTGGTGCAATTTTCATTATGCAACTCATGTGACCAAACTAACTATTCCAACATGTCCAAGTGGGTATGTTTATGCTAGAAATGGTCCTCTTTTATAGCCAAATGTGTTGAATCACTCTGAGATATGTTTAATCGGTTGAATCCCTTAAGAGTTTGAAGTGCAAAATGGTTGCAAACTTTAGCATGTCATTACTCGGACATTGTTATACTTAGAAACTTCTCATCTGAGACTATGGGATTGTGTTTTGACCCTCTAAAATAAGCTCTTGGTTTTCTCTTGGAAGGAAAATAAGTATTTCTAAGTCAAGATCAAGTTTGCCATGCCCATGGTCAAGGAAAATGTCCAAGATGATGCAATGTCCGCTTGGGAAAGAAAATCTATGTCCAAACTACTATCAAGTCTACCCTTGGCTTGAATAATGCTTGTCCAAGACAAAGGTAAAGTTTTCCCAACTCAAAGCATACGTGAAAAAGACAACGTAAAGTCATCCCAACTCAAATCATACATGGAAAAGACAACTTAAAGTTTTCCCCAAGCTAAAAATAGGAGATGAAAAACATATCTTGAAGTTCACCTTAGGCCAAGAAAGAAAATTTCAAGAACTTGATGAAGTTTTCCTTGCACAATGGCATGCACATGAAGAAGTCTGCCCAAGGTTGAAGTAAGGATGTCAAGAATGAAGCCAAGTCCACCAAGAAGTGGCAAGACACAAGTAAAAGTATTTCCAACCTTGGAAAAGCACAAGTAGAGTCCGCCTAGCCAAGAGGAGGAAAGAAAACTCAAAAATTGGCTAAGTATTGATGCCTTTGGGAGAAAAACTCAAAAAATTGGCTAAGTGTTGATACCTTGGAGAATAAAATTTCAAAATTTGGTTAAGTGTCAAGGAAACTCCCTAAGCGATGATAAAATCCGCCCAACATGGCTGACCAATGATGAATTTTTCCAAGGCTAAAATGAAGATGTCTTTCAAAGTCCAAAGTCTGCCCAAGAATGGCTTGCTGATCATGAAGTCTGCCTAGTTAACAAGGAAAGTGGCTTGCCAATGAGGAAGTCCGCTGAAGCATAATAGAAAAATGGCATGACATGTGCTAAAGTTTTCCAAGGTTAGAAACAAACATGGTAAAATTTACAAAGAGGAAATAAAGAAATTGCTAAGTGTGGAATTTTCCTACAACAAAAGAATCAAATTTTGACTAGGTGTTGGAAAGAAAATAGGAACTATGAAGAGGAATAAATAGGAAAAGTAAGAAGGAAATGAACAAAATATTTGTCCAAGGATAGAGTCTTCCCTACTTAGAACAAGCCAAAATCAGAATTGAAGGAAAATCCATGGGCAAAGTTCATTCGAGCATAGAGATGGCCAAAACCTTGGCTAAGTGTTGAATGGTCCACATGAAGGTGTTAAAAAATGAAATTGAATAGCCAAAATTTGGCTAAGTACAGGAAATACTTCATAGAGAAAGTTCCAATTTCCTCCATTGTGGCAAAAGCACAAGGGAGTTCTCCAAATTCAAGGAACTTGAAGGAATTTCAAAGCAATCAGGAAAGAAAAGTTTAATAACTTTAAGTCTAGACATCTACTCCAAGGGGAGACTTCCAAACCTCAAATGCAAGCACAAAGGACAGTCATTGGAAAAGAAAAATATTCTAAGGAAAGAACATGGAAAAGAACAAAGTGATCAAGGGGGACATCCAACACGTTGAGATGGTGCCTCATCATCTTCCAACCAATCAAATTGTTCCAAGCCAACATGTCTAGGTTCAATGAACCTGACACTTCATAATGCAACAACTTTCTACTGTTGGTTTATATTTAGCAAAAGGACAAGTTTCCCCAAATGTAATTTTCTCATTGGTTGAGAGGTAGGTAGTTGTGAAAAACCCTAATTATGGTTTTATTTTGTAATCTCGGTCATTCATTCAAAATCAATCTTGGCCATTGAATTGTATTCAAGGAGCCTATAAATTGAGCTCACCCCTCATTTGTAAAACATGGGAGCATCCATCGCATACTACCAGTTCACTAACTTTTCTATGCTTTCGCTTACTATTATGCTTTGATAGATTTTTTCCAAGCATCCATCACTTGTCTAAAAGCACTTGTTGTAGGCTCTTAGCCATAGTAGCAAGATAGTGAACTATTTGATAAAATTCTTTGGTAGACATGTATGAAAAATGTGGTAGCATAGACAAGGTAGTAAACTATTTGAAAAAATGCCTCAAAGAAATGTGGTCTCATGGTGATGGAATGCCATGACAATCTAGGGAATTTTCTTTTCATGGCATTCCATCACCATGAGACCACATTTCTTTGAGGCATTTTTTCAAATAGTTCACTACCTTTTCTATGCTATTGCTTACTATTATGCTTTGATGGATTTTTTCCAAGCATCCATATAGCTTGTTCGAAAGCACCTATTTTAGACTTTTAGCCATAGCATTAAGGAAGTGAATTGATTGATAAAATTATTTGGTAGACATGTATGAAAAATGTGGTAGCATAGACAAGGTAGTGAACAATTTGAAAAAAATTCCTCAAAGAAATGTGTTCTCTTAGAGATGGAATGCCATGACAAGCACATTGAGACCACATTTCTATGAGGCATTTTTTTAAATAGTTCACTGCCTTGTCTATGATATTGATTCTTATTATACTTTGATAGATTTTCCCAAGCATCCATAGCTTGTTTGGAAGCACCTATTTTAGGCTTTTAGCCATAATAGCAAGGTAGTGAACTATTTGATAAAATTCTTTGGTAAACATGTATGAAAAATGTGGTAGCATAGACAAGGCAATGAATTGTTTGAAAAAATACCTCAAAGAAATGTGATCTCATGGTGATGGAATGGCATGGAAATCCATATCAATTTTCATGTCATGGAATTTCATCACCATGAGACCACATTTCTTTCAGACATTTTTTTCAAGCAGTTCATTGCCTTGTCTATAGTATTTCTTGCTATTATGCTCTTGATAGATTTTTTCCGAGCATCCATAGCTTGTTCGAAAGCACTTGTTTTATGCCTTTAGCCATAACAACAAGGTAGTGAAATTCTTGACAAAATAATTTGGTAGACATGTATGAAAAATGTGGTAACATAGACAAGGCAGTGAACTATTTGATAAAATACATCAAAAAAATTTGGCCTCATAGAATGCCATGATAAGAAAATGCAATTGGCAGCTGCTCCTACTTATTAGTTATGCAATGTGAAGTAATTGCATAATTGCTTAAGTTGAATTTGTAAAAACTATATTGTAATTGAAAATTTTTAATCTATTAGCATCTAGCTATTAGTTATGTAGTGTGAAGTAATGCTTTGACTTTGAAAGATGTGCAATAAAATGTAATCAACGATATGAATATAACCTACAATTTTATTTTATTTACAATTCATTAGTTAAAATATTTATTTTATTTGCTATCTATATCTCTATATGCTATGGAAATACCTTTCAATTTCAAAGTAAATAGTTTTTATCTCTTGTTCTACAATTTTTTATGTTTTTTTTAAATATGATTTTTCTTGACTTTTTAAAATATTCTTATACTTTTGGTTAGTCAAATTTTTTCCCAAAAGATTTTTTCTACTATGCATTGGAAGCATGAAGCATACACGTGAATACACACAATATATGTGAAGTATACATGTGAATAAGTGAAGCATACATGTGAATGAGGCACAAGTAATTGAAGCATTCCAAAGGATACAACTACTAGGAATGGAGCTTATTGAGAAATCAACAGTAATTAATGAAGCATTAGATGTAAAAAATCCATGCCTACAACATTCAAGCATACGATTTACACAATACACATGATAACATCATTCAAGAATGGCAATAGAAAAATAATATTTTTTTAATCAAAAAGTCGTAAGGCTATACAATGATATATATTGATAAAAGTATATACAATATATCCAAAAAATCCATATAGGCTTAGTAAAAAGGAGCCATATTATAGACATAAAATGTCACATATATATCGATAGTACAAAAAATATGTTCCAAAATGTCACATAGGCATACAAAAAATGACCCTAATATAGTCATTTCCCTCTAGGGGAACAAAATAGATCCTGTGTTGCCTTCAAAATTTGGCTGGATGGAGTGATTGTTGGTTCTTTGGTCTTTCGAACACACTCACTAGTCCTCCTCTCTTCACTCTAGACCTTCAACTGATACAATAAAATGTAAAGATGTTAATACATAGAAATTGTATTATGGAATGACATATAACAAAATATAATCACTTACCACATATAGATAGTCATCATTCACATTTACATCATTACCACATCCACAATCTGGAGTGACAACCACCTATAGCAACCATCAAGATAGAAATTAAGCTACATAAAATTATTGTGAAGATTTTCTATAATAGACCATAAAAGAGAAAATATAATGTCAAATTGACTAATTTTTTGCATACCTCTCTCAATGGATCAGAATTGGCTATTGCTGCAATAACTCTGTGGTCCATCGTGCCACCAAAATCACTAGGGTTGTATGATGTCAACATCTACAAATGGTAAATGAAAGAGTAAATGGTAGGGTGAACTATTGAATGTTAATGGGATGGGATTAGGAAGGAATAAAGGAACAAAAATTGAATTAGGAGAAGATAATGTGGCACGATCAAGGAAAACAAATGTAATGTTTGTGTTTCTCATCAATTTTTTAGATTTGTATATGCAAAATTATGAAAACTAGCTAGCATTGTTTTACAACACCATTATTGAATAAAGGTTACCTGAGTGTAGGTTGTTTGAGGAAAGGAATTGCAAGGTGTGGAGGTTGAATTTACACTAGGAAACTATTTGAAATCCAAAGCATGTTATGAGACAAACATTCAAATATAACATTCAACTGTTCAAATGCAATAATAATATCTTTAATACTAGTTGGATACCTGAGGACTCAATGTCGAGAATGAATAAGGCTCTGTAGGAATGGGGCACATCTCATGAACAATCTGACCCTGAAATTTTATCATATCAAAATTCTACTAATTTACTTATTCTTAAATTTCAAAATATAATTTAATAAACAACATTAAATGAACTTGTTGAATTTTACCTAAGTGTCAATGCCGAAAGTATCATTCAAAAAATCATCTGTGAAATCCATCACCTCTGCAACTGATGTAGGTTGTGTAGCTACATCCCAAGCACTCTAATAATCGTACATGAAAACTACTCCGCAAGCGCCACAATGGTGGGGTGGAGCTCGAGGCCTACACATCTCCTCCACACTAGGCTCTACTAGAGGCCTCACACACTGTAAAATGGTCTGGGTGAGTGAGCCAATTGACTCCAGTGTCTCCACCTCTACACTATCCTTAATAATGGAAGGAATAGTGACATGCTCCACCATGGGTTTGGCCAAGGGTCTCAGTGCCAACTATAGATTACATCATGTAGTAGGTCTATCATGTGTGGAGCCCCCACCTCTACCTTGAAAGTCTAAGATGTCAAAATAATTTGGCATCTTATTGAGGATAAACTCACAATAGAGTTTCCACAAAAAATATTATGGTACCTCATGGTTATTGCATGGAGGTTGTTCAAATACCATCCACCACCGCTCCAAAAATTTATTTTTAATTAACTCATGGTGGCACCAATGGATGGGGAACCTCCTGCATGTATGAGACAAAGGTGCATTGGTTTTTGGGTCTGTAAATAGGGCACACAAGCTAGCTTTTCTAATTTTATTTTTTTAACATCTACATATGACAAACCACTAGCATAATATTGTCTCATCTCATGCCTCTTATTTTACCAAAAACTTATTTTCTCACTCATTTCTTGTACATGAGATACAATTGACTTCAATGATTCAGAAATCCCTCTCCTATAAGGGTGGGTTTCAGCATGCTTGATTAATCTTCCAATTAATGGGTCAATGTCTCTTTTATTGTTTTCAATTTGATTTAGAATATTTTCTTGTGTTCCTTGAGGATGCCTATGAATTGATGGAGGGGTTTTAGGTTGTTCCTGTATAGGAGGCTCTTCCTAAGGGGGTGACTATGAATTCTCAATGTTTGGAGGTGGAGATTCATTCCCTGAGAATTAGAACAAAATTTTACTATAAAAACCTATTGGAATCTGCATTTTAAATCAAATTCGAAATAAATAGAATAAAAATACATACCTCTTCATAATCTTCGATGTCTTTGACATGTTGGTGGCATCCTCATGAAAAATAGCAAGCTAAGGGTGCAAATAATGGATAATATTTGGTGAGCACGAGTTGCAAACCTCAAATCCTCCAAGCCAAGCCATGGGTTGAAGTGGAATGAGGGTTTCAAATGCATTTTTTTCTTTTATTCAACTTTTGTATCTGATGCACGACAAATTTGGCAAGCACCAAATTTAGTGCACACCAAATGACTTCAAGTCATGGCCAATTTTGACCTTTTCTTGTGAATTTTTCCAATTTGGCACCTAAATTGTGTCATAGAATGGTGCACTTACCCATATCATTCAGGACATTTTCTAGTGTCTACACCTCCATAGGCATCCATCACCAATCCTTGACAATGCTTGATCTTGAAATGAAAATGAGCTTGATCCTTGACTTTAACTTTATCCTACTTGATCCTTGACCTGTAAAAACACTATTATGCTGCTCCAAGACATCAACTTTACTTGCTCCTTGCTCTTGAATGCTTGAAACTCTATTAAAAGGTCTAAATCTAGGTGAGACTCTCTTTCTTGAAAATTCTAGGTGAAATAATGATTCAAAATCTTAGTTTTATAGCCATCCTATCTAATTTATCACTTATTAGATACCAAATGTCGACATTTGCAAAAAATTTAAATTAAAAACCTTAATTTCTTGCTTAAACCTTAAAAATGGGCCAAACAGGACTCATATGCCCAAGGTGGTGTATGGGTCCCAACTAGGGGGACTCATATGCCCAAGGTGGCATATTGGTCCTAACCTATCTTTTCAGACTGAGCAATTGTTGGGGTGTTAGAGAATTAAATGTATATGTTTAATTTTAGGATTTCAATCAAAATAAGTCTTGGGATTCATAATAAAGGGTATTAGTGGCCTATTAATGATGATTTAAAGGGTATGAATACAAAGGTACTAAAATAGGTCCAAACTAAGTGTGAAATTGTACTATCTCTAAGAAGGGAGTACAATTTTCTACGCTATACATTGAAATCCTCCAAACATCACATTCTCAATTTTTATTTAACAAAATTTCTAAGGTTCTTTTTGTTTGAATTTGCATAATATTCATCCATTTCTTCAAAAAGAGAACTTAAATTTCATTTCATATTCCTCCTATAATTCTAAATGTAGTTGTATACACTGAAATTTGGTATGGAGAAATTAATTAAATACAATATTTAATTAACAATTTTTAATTCTTCTACTTATAAATAAATTGAAAATTTTATTTATATAGTTCATTTTCTCTAATTCTTTATATCTTAAATAAGTTTCTTCTTGTCTTAATTAAATGAACAAATTTAATTAGTTTGTTTTATTTAATTAACCTCCTCCCATTAAATTTGAATTTAAGTACATTTCTACTAACTTCATCTCACCTTCCACCTCATCATGTGTCTCAAGAAATTAAATATTTCTAATATTTAATTTGGCATTTATCCTCAACAAATTCTAACAAATTTGGGACACTTGGTAGTTTGTTCTTATGAAGGAAACACACTTCCCATTTTCTCTCTAACCTCTTCATCTTCAACCATCCATTCTCCAAATCGAATCCAAACCATTGGTTTCTACCACGTAGGCTCATGCCTTGGAAAATCTATAAATAGACCTTCATTTATAGTAAAAAAGGAGAGAGTTGAACATAATTACACTCTGCAGAATTTTCATTAGCATTGTCATTTTAGTGAGCATTCTAATATTAGCATTTTAGCATCTTAATTACAATAGTTTCATCATGACATTTTCATTAGCAACATCTTAATTACAACAGTTTAATCATATCATTTTCATACATCAATATCATAACATCATTATTATGTTTGCATATCATCTGCATCAAGTTTATCAATCATGTAATTTAGGAAACATCTCTTGCATTTCCAACATCTCTCATTCTTTAGGTTGTCATTTGGAAATTCATGTGCACAAACAATTTGAGAGGAAAATGATTTAAAGAATCCTTAGAGATAGAGGACAATGAGATGCCATTGGGGAATTTTCTGATTCAATTTGATTTCTATTTGAATTCCTTGATATAATGTTTCATTGGTGTGTTGTATAGGTTTTAATTGCTTATACATGATACATTTTACCTAAATATGCAATGTTGTCATCTTGTCAACCGATTTTTTGTGCTTGTTATCATCATTGAAATTTTAATGTGTTGAAAGTTAGTATAAACATCAATGGTATAATTAAACCATGATGAATTGAGTACAACTTCCATGGATTTTGATATTGCAAGGTAATACAAGAATCTAGGAATAATTGAACTAAGATGACTTGAGTATTTCTTACATAAAACAAACAAGATTTAATCCTTTTCCTATGCAAATCTAGAATGTAATCAATGATAATTTGTAGAGCATGTCTCATGATAAATTCACATAGTAGTAATGATGAACTCACAGACAATAGGCAAAGAAAATATCATACTCCATCTTAGCTTCTCTACTCCATGAGATCCTTGAGTTGCGCTAGAGAAATGATAACAGAAATCAAGATACAACAAGAAACTATTGTAGCTGATAATCAAATCAATCACATTGCTATAGATGATAATCAAATCAATGAAATTGCTACAGCTAATAATCAAAGCAATGACATCAAAATCAAGGATAAAAAAAACCTTGTTGTAGTTGATAATCAAATCAATGACATCAAAATCAAAGATAACCTTCATATTTCTGCAGTTGATAATCAAATCAATGTCATCAAAATCGAGGATAAACAAGACAACCTACCAATAAACATGACCACAAGGGGGAAATCCAAGTTTATATTGAAAGGAAGTACATCAAAAACACCTATTGCTCCTTTGAATCAATACAATATTGTGGATCAATTACAAAAGATTCCAACACAGATATCCATACTCGAACTTCTTAAAATTTCACCATCCCATAAGGATATTCTAGAAAAAGCTCTAGTGGACACCAGAGTACCAACTAATTTGGAAGTCTTTCAATTCCAAGCCATGGTGGGACATTTAACTTCACCCCATTGTTTATCATTCTCAAAAAATGATGATGCATCACCCACTCATCCACACAACACACCACTCATTATTGAAGTTTTAATCCATAAACATGAAGTCAAATGTGTTTTAATAGATTGAGGAGCTTGTCTAAATATATGCACTTTAAAACTTATCTATGCATTGGGATTTTTAGAAAACATAGTAGATTCCAGAAGAAAGATCACCATAAAAGCTTATGATGATGAAGGAAGATCCTCTCAAGGACTAATAGCGTTGACAATTCAAGTTGGACCAATTCAAAAGGATATAATCTACCAAGTTTTAGACAAGGATTTGACATAAAACATACTCTTGGGCTGACCTTGGATCCATGAAATGCAAGCAGTACCATCAACATATCATCAATGCTTGAAATTCCCTTACAATGGACAAGAGATCACAATTTCAGCAAATTCCAATAATCCCCAATACTACAACACTCTCAAGACAATCCAAGATGTTTTTGTACCACAAAATAGGGAAACTCTAACTTCTATTTTCTCAAGCAATGAAATCCAACTCAATTCTTTGTCAAAAAAAATTGAGAAAAAGGTTCAATTGAAAGATAAAGGAATCAGTGATCCTATTTCCTCAAGTAATGAAAGCCAACTCAATTCTTTGTCAAAAAAAATTGAGAAAAAGATTCAGTTGAAAGATAAAGGCTTGGGTGAGTATTCTTTTCAACAGTCCTTATGTCTCTCACAGCTACTACCTTCTCCAAAATCATATGGACAACCATCAACATCTAAAAACAATCTTCACAACCCATCATGATCTTTGATGATACATTTGTAAAAGCAGGTACTCTAGTAGATGAATTTGAGGATAAAGACATTCTAAAGTGGCTTTACAAAGATGAAGAAGAATCCAAAGTAACAAATTCCAATATACAAATAGAGTAATATGATAAAGGGTTCATAATCTTAGAAAAGGTGGGATATGAAGGAAAAGGTCCCATTGGCAAACGAAGAGAAGGTATTGTGGAACCAATACAACCTATCATAACCAATGCAAAAGGAAAGATAGGATTAGGATACAAAGAAGAGACAAAAGAAGAAACCACTCAGAAGATTTATGAGTGAATCCTCCAATTGCAAGCTAGTCCTGAAATAGAGTCAAACGAATATGAATGGGATTCAATATTTGAAGAATCTTGTCAAGACAAAGAAATTGATGTGATAAAGAGATATGCACCCATACGTATGGAGGGAAAAAATTAGGAGTCTAGACCACTTGAATTTGGATCACTACATATCGATGACTCTAGTGACGACAATCAAACATCGAGCAAGATAGATCAATTAGAGGAGAGTAACATTATGGACCTTGAAATCACTATTGAACACCTTGAAAACATTTCCATCATGACCCTTACTTCCTTTCGTCTTGAACAATCAGATGATTCCTTACCTTTGATACATCCCAAACTCATTGACTGGGAACAAACCGTACTGCTTGATATCCCCATCTTTTCAGATGATGATGCCATTGTCAATTTCCTTTGTTCTGAAAATCTAGAAACAAGTTCCACCAATGAATTTCATAACAAAGCTTCAAACAAGGGGAGTGCCAAATCTCTTAGCTGCAAAATAAAGAATACAAAACAAATGATCTAATGGTGAAAACCATGTAATGGCAATATTAGATAATGAAAAAGTAAAAAGAAAGAGCATATCCAATGGTGAAAACCTCTATGAGGCACTAAAGGATGGGAGATTTGACACTCTTCCTGAGCATTATCATGAAAAATATTCAGTATTGGTTGATCCTACGCATTCCATAAACATTGGTACCATAGAAACAACGAAGTCCTTACACCTATTGACATCAATGATGGAGCAAGAAAAGCAAAATTTCACAAAATTGTTTGAAGAAAGACAAATCAATTTTGCTTGGTCCTATGCTGACATGATAGGAATAGATACAAATCTAATAATGCATCATTTATCCATAGCACCAGGATTGAAGCGAGTAAAGTAGAAATGAGAAAAATGCATCCACATATTGCCCTACTAGTGAAAGCAGAATTTAAAAAATTATTAGATGTAGGGTTCATCTGACCAATCGACTAAGTAGAATGGATTTCAAACATTGTATCAATCTCCAAACCAGACAACAACATCAAAATATGCACAAATTTTAGGGATCTTAACAAGGCTTGTTTAAAGGATGATTTTCCTTTGCCGAATATAGACATCATTATGGATTTAACAATAGGAAATGCTATGATGTAACTAATGGATGGTTTTTCAGGCTATAATAAGCCCAATATTGCACTATAATATGAAGAAAAAACAACTTTCACATGCCCATGTTGTACATTTTATTGGAATGTCATGCCTTTTGGATTAAAGAGTGCTAGAACCACCTATCATCGAACAATGAAAACAATCTTTCATGACATGATGCACACATTCATGGAGGACTATGTGGATGACCTACTAGAAAAATCATTCACCAGAGAAGGACATCTAGAAATCTTGGATAAATTTTTTACTCTATTGGAAAAGTTCAATGTTTGTTTAAATCCAAAGACGTGTGTATTTGGAGTAACATCAGCAAAACTCTTAGGATACATAGTCTCAGCTAAAGGCATCGAAGTAGATCTAGCAAAAGTGAAAGAAATCATGGAAATGCCACCTCCTAAGAACATTAGCCAACTAAGATCTCTACAAGGAAGATTCCAATCCATCGAAAGATTCATCACACAATTGGTGGACAAAAGTCATCCTTTTACTCATTTATTACACAAGAATGTTTCTTTTAGGAGGGATGCAGGATTTGAAGTGGCCTTTAATCAATTGAAACAATATATGATGAATCCACCTATATTGGTACCACCAATAGAGGGAAAACAACTTCTACTCTACATAGCAACTACTAAGGTATCTATAGGAAAGAAAATGAGAAATGGAGAGTTGAGATCAAAAAGATCAATCAACGATCAAGGATGGAAGGAAGAAGAGGAATGGATCATGGATGAATTAATGGATAAGAATGCAAGATGAAAATTAATCAAGGGCTCACATTTTTGCCAAAAAGGCACACTTTTGACCTGCTCACACAGGTTAAAGGTGACTTGTTCAAAAGGTAAAAGGTTTAGCTTGCTCAAGAAGCCAAGTGAGTTGATTGGAGGAGAGAGAATATTCTTTGAAATATTCTCATGGGTGAGGATAAAGGTATTTTGCAAATTAAAAGAAAGTTTTAATTTTGCAAAAAAGGACATAAGGGATATTCCATGGGAATATTCCCCTTTTAGAGGAGAAAATAATTTAATTGCTAGTTAAACAAGGTTTAATTGCACAAATAGGGGATTAGAAGAATTAAAGGGATATTCATTAAATTAAATGATTTAATGAATGGGGGAGGGATGAAATGATATTTAATTAGTTTGTTTTATTTAATTAACTGAACAAATTTAATTAGTTTTTTTTATTTAATTAACCTCCTCCCATTAAATTTGAATTTAAGTACATTTATATAGTTCATTTTCTCTAATTCTTTCTATCTTAAATTAGTTTCTTAATGTCTTAATTAAATGCACAAATTTAATTAGTCTTTTTTATTTAATTAACTTCCTCCCATTAAATTTGAATTCTAAATTTGAATTGAAGTACATTTCTACTAACTTCATCTCACCTTCCACCTCATCATGTGTCTCAAGAAATTAAATATTTCTAATATTTAATTTGGCATTTATCCTCAACAAATTCTAAAAAAATTGGGACACTTGGCCTTCATCTTCATTTTATTCCTCTTCACACTTGGTAGTTTGTTCTTATGAAGGGAACACACTTCCCCTTTTCTCTCTAACCCCTTCATCTCCAACTGTCCATTCTCTAGATCGAATCCAAGCCATTGATTTCTACTGCCTAGGCTCATGCCTTAGAAAATCTATAAATAGACCCTCATTTATAGAAAAAAATGAGAGAGTTGAGCATAATTACACTCTGCAGAATTTTCATTAGCATTGTCATTTTAGTGAGCATTCTAGTATTAGCATTTTAGCATCTTCATTACAGTAGTTTCATCATGTCATTTTCATTAGAAACATCTTAATTACAACAGTTTAATCATATCATTTTCATACATCAACATCATAGCATCATTATTATCTTTGCATATCATCTACAACTAGTTTATCAATTATCTAATGTAGGAAACATCTCTTGCATTTCCAACATCTCTCATTCTTTAGGTTGTCATTTGGAAATTCATGTCCACAAATAGTCTAAGGGAAAAATGACTTAAAGAATCCTTGGAGATAGAGGACAATGAGATGCCATTGGGGAATTGTCTGATTCAATTTGAATTCTATTTGAATTCCTTGATATAATGTTTCATTGGTGTGTTGTATAGGTTTTAATTGCTTATTCACGATACATTTTACCTAAATATGCAATTTTGTCATCTTGTCACCCGATTTGTTTTGCTTGTTATCATCATTGAGCATTTAATATGCTGAAAGTTAGGGAAAACATTGATGGTATAATTAAACCATGATAACCTGAGTACAACTTCCATGGATTTTGATATTGCAAGGTAATACAAGAATCTAGGCATAATTGAACCAAGATGACCTAAGTATTGCTTGCATAAAATAGACAAGAGTTAAAAGTCATCAATGATACTTTGTAGAGCATGTCCTGCAAAAAATTTACATAGTAGTAATGATTAACTCACAGAAAATAGACAAAGAAAATATCATACTCTATCTTAGCTTCTCTAGTCCATGACATCGTTGAGTTGCTCCAGAGAAATGATAACAAAAATCAAGATACAACAAGACACTACTATAGTTCATAATCAAATCAATCACATTGATATAGTTGATAATCAAATCAATGGCATTGCTACAGTTGATAATCAAATCAATGACATCAAAATCGAAGACAACCTTCATATTTATATAGCTGATAATCAAATCAATGTCATCAAAATCAAGGATAAACAAGAAAAACTATAGGTAAACATGACCACAAGGGGGAAATCCAAGTTTATATTGAAAGGAAATACATCTAAAACACCTACTGCTTGTTCAAATCAATACAATATTGAAGATCAATTGTAAAATATTCCAACGCAGATATCCATAGTGGAACTTCTTAAAATTTCACCAACCTATAAGGATATTCTGGAATAAGCTCTAGTGGACACCACAATACCAACTAATTTGGAAGTTTTTCAATTCCAAGCCATGGTGGGAAATTTAACTACACCACATTGTTTATCATTCTTAGAAAATGATGATGCATCCCTCACTCATCCACACAACACACCACTCCATATTGAGGTTTTAATCCATAAACATCATGTTAAACATGTTTTAATTGATTGAGGAGCTTGTTTAAATATATGCACTTTAAAGGTTATCTATGCATTGGGATTTTCAAAAAATATAATAGATTCCAAAAGAAAGAACACCATAAAAGCTTATGATGATGAAGAAAGATCCTCTCAAGGACTGATAGTATTGCCAATTCAAGTGGGACCAATTCAAAAGGATATAATATACCAGGGTTTAGAAAATGATTTGACATACAACATACTCTTGGGCTGACCTTGGATCCATGAAATGCAAGTAGTACCATCAACATATCATCAATGCTTGAAATTCCCTTACAATGGACAAGAGATCACAATTTCAGCAAATTCCAATAATTCCCAATACTACAACACTCTCAAGACAGTCCAAGATGTTTTTGTATCACACAATAGGGAAGCTATTACTTCTATTTTCTCAAGAAATGAAATCCAACTTAATTCTTTGTCAAAACAATTTGAGAAAAAGGTTCAATTGAAAGATAAAGGCATCAATGATCCTATTTCCTCAAGTAATGAAAGCCAACTCAATTCTTTGTCAAAATAGTTTGAGAAAAAGATTCAGTTGAAAGATAAAGGCATGGGTGAGTATTATTTTCAACAATCCTTATATGTCTCTCACAACTACTACCTTCTCCAAAATCATATGGACAACCATCAACATCTAGACAACAATCTTCACAACCCATCATGATCTTTGATGGTACATTTGTAAAACCATGTGCTCTAGTTGATGAATCTGAGGATAAAGACATTCTAAAGTGGCTTTACAAAGATGAAGAAGAATCCCAAGTAGCAAATTCCAATATACAAATAGAGCAATATTGTCATGCCCAAAATTTTACGCTAGAAAGCCTAATTTTTTTTTTTATAGCATTAGTTAAATTAATTAACTCCCTAAGTGTTTGAGGTGCAACATTAAGCTTGATAGAACACATTTTGATTCTCACTTAGTTGTGATTAAATTTTTTTATCTTCTTGGTGACAATGTTTGCTTCACATGCCAAGGTAGGTTAAATTACACTATGCTTACCAATGTTATATTCACCCCGTCTATACTTAATAAGCCTTCGTGTAACCATCCACTGTTACTTCAATAATCAAATCAATTAGTATACTTTGAAAGAATAATAGTAATAATCTTAATATTAATACTAAGGCTCCTATTAATGGTGAGATTAATCTATGCACTAATATTACATTATCATCAACACCCATGTTATAATAGGTGCCAACTCCAAGTCCTTTTTTTTTTTATAATAATATTAATTCCCTATATTAAGATTTAAAATTAATATTACTTGCTCAAAATAATATTAGTACTAATCAATTTAATATGAAATCTTATTATGATATTACTATCAGGATTCAACCGTTTAGTTTCGATTCAAACTCATTGACCCATGTTTCATGAGTAGTGGTTCAACAAGAACCCATCTCTCATGATATCAAATGGTCCACTTAGCACTCATTGCATCTAGGTGATGCTCACAGAGGTGAAGCACTGGTCCGTCCCGGGAGGTCACCCATCCCGCTCAGCTCAAGCTAACGGGAGTTTTCTCAAGGTTAAGCCCTTGAGTTGTTACCCCATTTGCAAAACCTTCAGCAAGTGTTGTGCCTTATGAACCATTCATAATAGAGCCCCTTTAGCTCATCAATTGATAAGTAGGAGGTATTTTTCTACAGCGTGTCAAATTATGATATTGCTATCAAGATTCAACCGTGTAGTTTCGAGTCAAACTCATTGACCCATGTTTCATGAGTAGTGGTTCAACAAGAACCCATCTCTCATGATATCGAATGGTCCACTTAGCACTCATTGCATCTAGGTGATGCTCACAGAGGTGAAGCACTGGTCCGTCCCGACGCCACCCATCCCAGTACTGCTCCAGCTCAAGCGCGCTTAACCAGGGAGTTTTCTCCAAGGTTAAGCCCGCTTGAGTTGTTACCCCATTTGCAAAACCTTCAGCAAGTGTTGTGCCTTATGAACCATTCATAATAGAGCCCATTTAGCTCATCAATTGATAAGTAGGAGGTATTTTTCCACAGCGTGTCAAATTATGATATTGCTATCAAGATTCAACCGTGTAGTTTCGAGTCAAACTCATTGACCCATGTTTCATGAATAGTGGTTCAACAAGAACCCATCTCTCATGATATCGAATGGTCCACTTAGCACTCATTGCATCTAGGTGATGCTCATAGAGGTGAAGCACTAGTCCGTCCCGGGAGGTCACCCATCCCAGTACTGCTCCAACTCAAGCACGCTTAACCAGGGAGTTTTCTCCAAGGTTAAGCCCGCTTGAGTTGTTACCTCATTTGCAAAACCTTCAGCAAGTGTTGTGCCTTATGAACCATTCATAATAGAGCCCATTTAGCTCATCAATTGATAAGTAGGAGGTATTTTTCCACAGTGTGTCAAATTATGATATTGCTATCAGGATTCAACCGTGTAGTTTCGAGTCAAACTCATTGACCCATGTTTCAAAACAATATTAAAATGTTTATCAACTCCCATACTCATAATAATGTTAAAATTCACACCCCATTAAAATATACATCATATTAGTATTCTTATCCAAACCAGAAGTAATTTCATTGTCTGCTAGTTGCTCACTTTAGAACTTTAGAGAGTGCAACAACATCATACAACTTTTATCCTATCCTTATTTTGTAATAATAACCATTTCCAATCATATTGCATCTAATATGATTTATACTATTATATTAATCCTATTTTATTTACTAATAATTCTTTTGTATTTATGATACTAGAAACCAACATGTCTGTTTCATAGATGCTCGCGGTGCAAAAATTAAAGTGCACATAAACAAACCAATTAAAAGAAAATAGTCAACAGACCGCTAATATTTATTTAACTAATAACACAAACTATTTATACAAGATACAGTTTAAATGTACTTAATCATTATTTTAAATTTATCATCAAATTTATTTATTTATTTTACTCCCATGACTTGATTTTACTTTTAGATGCCAAACAATATTTACATAACACGATTAAATATGGGTGCCTCCACAAACCCTAAATCCTTATAAGTTTAGCATTTCCCTCTTTTAAGGGGAAAATGTGGCAACCGTAGCTGAATACCATAATAAGTTTGAGAAATATTTGGCATGGTCTGGGTTGTGAATTTGGTGCACTCATTCATTTGTTTGGATGTGGATGATATGAGTTTCACAGAAACAAAAATATCCTCAGTATGCTTCCATTTTTTGTTTGGATTTAATTATTTTATTTGGATGATTTTTATTTTTATTTTTTATTTTTACTGAGATTTCTTTATGTATTGCAGCCAACAATGACATCTGATATTTTTTTTCCAATTTTAGTTATCTACTAACTAACAATACTCATTTTATGTAGGGTTTGAACATGGCACTTCTCAGATTCCATGGTCAACCGCTAAAAGGATTTGTAGTTGTCTATTTATTTATTTCTGCAAGTCTTTTTATGTAAGCAGCAACATGAAAGCTCTGCTACTCAAATGGCAGACATATATACTTTATTTATTCATTATTTTGTTGGCACATGCTTGACTGATGCATGTTTTATTTTTTTACAATCCCATGCTCTTTCTTTGTTATAGATCTACTTATTACAGTAAATAAATAGAAATCCTCTGTTATTTTCATTAAACCCTATATCTATAATTTATTTTCTATATTGTAGATTTAAAATTTAATTTATTTATTCTAAATTTGTTGTTCATTAATTGCCTATTATAGGTTTATTAAATTAAACCTGTTGGTTTATTCTCAGGAAATAACAGTTAGATTAGCGAATTTATCATTTTACATAGTTACCTCTAAGCTGCTGCACATAGGAAAATACAAAATAATTTTCATGTATTATGTTTGTAGTTTAAAGCCATTTTAATACGGGAGCACCATTTTATTGATGTGGTTACAAAACAACAACATGGTTTTATTAATCCAGGTTAAAAAATGTGTATAGTTATTTTTATTTATTTATTTTCCAAAACTGTGTGTGGCATCACTTGGTTTTAATTTATTTGTTTATTTTGATTTTTTCCTGTTGATGCCTCCAATAGATTTAACACAGCAGTGGGATATTTTATTATTTTCAACTTGAATCTATTCCTTCTAAATTCAACATAAGATGTCTATTTAATTGAATAAATATTTAGTATTATTTATTCCATAATTATTTTATATAAAATATATAATATTCATTTAATGATTTATATAAGGATGAGTATTCTCATTCATAAAGATTTATATTATATATCTATTTTATATTTATATAAAAGCAAATAATTTTAATCAATCTATTCAACTTTTCTAATTAAACAACTTTCATCTATTTTAGTAAAAAAACTGCGATTTTTTTCTAAATAAGACTCTTAGATAAGTATCAATACAGATTACTTCTATTCATCAAATATTAACTTTCCATTTTCCACCCTTTAAAATAATATATATATGAAATGGATTATTTTCATGGTGTTCATCCAAATCTCTAAATTTGAATATGGGATAGATATTATTGAGTTTATATAGTTATTTTCTCACATATTTTATTTCAAACTAAAAAAAGGAACAATTATTTTATCTTTATTTTTAATGACAATTTATCTTTAAATGCTATCATAATGATATATCAATATTCAAGAAAGTTAAATCAACTATGGGACCTAGAAGGTTTAATATTGATAGAAGAACAATACATTGCTTATATCTAATCTATATAATAATTCCTTAATATTCTAACTTTTCTTTTATGAAAAAAAATTGAACAAAAATATTTTGTACATTTATCAATAAAACTCAAATAGTACCACAAGAGGTGAACTCCACATTTTAGCTCTAGCATCTATAGGAAATTCCAACCAAAGAATAAGGACTTGCTATGTTACCAGTAACATTGGGAAAACTAACAACTTATATGTCCATGCAAATAAACTTTTCTCTATTCCATATTTTCCTCTTGCCACAAAATAAGGAGGCTTGCTCACCACCCTACCATAATAGCGTTATGAAGCCTCATGGGCTCTAGCCATACCCCCAAGCAAGAAACAACAACTACGATTGATCTAGGTTGGAAGAGTAAGAGAATAGCTTATCTACAAATTTACTATTTATCCACCCACCAAACAAATTTTAAATTTACCCATGCATAAACTTGAACTTCCCACTTGATTTGAAAGCCATAACAAAATAGCACAACACAAAGTTCCTACTCAAACAAGCTGATAGAAATGAGGAGAAATCACACATCTTTTTTTTTCCCCTTGAACACCTCCTTAACTTGTGAGAGCTCCTTGCTCCTCTTCCATTTTTCTTCCTTTCCCTTCTCCCAAAATTTTCCATTTCCAAAAGGAATTCTCCAAGAGGATAAGTGGGTAACATCCATTTCTTTTTTTCAATCCAAGTATATAGGAATTCATCTTGAATTCACTTGAATGAGAGAGAGACACTTGCCACTCTCTCATTTGATCTTTCAACACACATCCCCACAAGTTCTCACACATGTGTGAGACTTTTGGGGAGATGGGGAATGTACTATGACACTCTACCCAACATCCCTTACAAAGTGGCCTAACACATGTTAAAGCCTTGATTCTCTTCCCAAGCTCATTAATGAACTTTGGGGAGTGGTGGGAGAGTGACAAGTCACTTTTCCCAACTCCCAAGGATTCAAATTCGTCACACTTTTTCAAGTGGACTTTTGAAGGGTCATATCATGCCCTAAGGACAAAGTCACATGTCTAAAAGATCCCCCTTCCATAGGTATAGGTCCTATGGGTCATTTTTTGCACTAATATCAATAAAATTGACCAAACAACACCCTAAAATGACCACTTTAAAGACTAATTCGAAATTCAAGACTTGACTAAGGATTTCAAAATCCTAATTATAATTGCACCCTTAATCACTTGGTTTAATTCAATAAAACTCCACAAAACATGTTTATACTAATCTATAATCATTAAAATCTTAAACAAATTTAAAACTTACACAAAACCTTAACTACCTCCTAGATCATAGGGTCAAAATTTACAACTTCAAAAGATAAATAATTAAGTTGGGTCTAGATGGTTCTCCCTTTTTACCCTTGACATTACTCTCATATGTAATTTTCCAAATACATGTTAGATAGAAATATAATAAATACCTGTTCAAAATATCAATAAGATCAAATTCAATAGTTAGTAAATAATAATACACATATATTCATTTCCTTTCCCTATGGAAGATGGAGCTTTGAGCATGCATGAAATAATAATGAAAACCTAACCTTAGCTAAATAATTTATTTACATTACTAAATTTACTCTTAGACACTCCTTCCTCTAATAAAATTCATCATGCAACTTGATATCTAATTTATATTTAATTTTTCTTCAAATTATCTTACCTCAAGTATGCCCCTCATTGATTAGAGTGGTCATTTAAATTTATCTCAATGGTGCTTGGCTAGTGATTCTTCTGGAAACTTCTTATTGATCTTCCCAAAGTCCCGCTTTGTTCTTGACTATTATTATTTTCCAAGTAGCATGAAATTTATTAGCGAGATTTAAACTAATGTTAGGTACACAAAATTCCTTAGCTCATATCGATCTAAGTGTATTCTTCATATGATACTTGTTTCAAAAATCTAAATATTATCTTCTCACTTTCATTCTTAATAGTTTTCCCATTTTCATTTACTAAAGAGAATTTATCACAATAATCATTTAAACTAGTTCATAAGAAAATAAAAATATTAAACATGGAATCAGGTTAAATCATCAATTTATTCACCAAACAAAAATAATTGAACTTATCAAGGAATTACATAATTTATAAATGAGGTTGGGCCTCACAAATATGTTAAAGGGTTCACAATCTTAGAAAAGGTGGGATATGAAGGAAAAGGTCCTATTGGCAAACAAAAAAGAAGGTTTTGTGGAACCAATACAACCTATCATAACCAATGCAAAAGACAAGACATGATTAGGATACAAAGAAGAGACAAAAGAAGAAACCACTCAAAATATTTATGACTGAATCCTCCAATTGCAAGCTAGTCCTGAAATAGACTCAAATGAATCTGAATGGAATTCAGTATATAAAGAATCTTGTCAAGACAAAGAAATCAATGTGATAAAGAGGTATGCACCCATATGTATGTAGGGAAAAATTTAGGGGTCTAGACCACTTGAATTTGGATCACTATATATTGATGACTCTAATGAGGATGATGAGACATCGAGCGAGATAGATCATTCGAAGGAGAGTAACATTATAGACCTTGGCATCACTATCAAACACCTTGAAAAATTTTCTATCATGACCCTTACTGCCTTTCATCTTGACCAATCCAATGATTCCTTACCTTTGATACATCCCGAACTCATTGACTGGGAACAAACCGAGTTGATTGATATCCCCATATTTTCAGATGATGATGCCATTGTCAATTTCCTTTGTTTTGAAAATCCAGAAACAAGTTCCACCAATGAATTTAATAATGAAGCTTCAAACAAGGGGAGTGCCAAATTTCTTAGCTAAAAAATAAAGAATACAAAAAATTGATCTAATGGTGAGAACCATGTAATGGCAATATTAGATCATGAAAAAGTAAAAAGAAAGAGAATATCCAATGGTGAAAACCTCTATGAGGCACTGAAGGATGGGAGATTTGACACTCTTCCTAAGAATTATCAAGAAAGATCTTCAGCATTGGTTGAGCCTACGCAGTCCATAAACATTGGTATTGTAGAAACAACAAAGTCCTTACAGCCGTCAACATCAATGATAGAGCAAGAAAAGCCAAATTTCACAAAATTGTTTGAAGAAAGACAAATCAATTTTTCTTGGTCCTATGCTGACATGATAGGAATAGATCCAAATCTAATAATGCATCATTTATCCATAGCACCTGGAGTGAAGCCAGTAAAGCAGAAATTGAGAAAAATGCATGCACATATTTCCCTACTAGTGAAAGCAGAATTAAAAAAATATTAGATGTAGGGTTCATCCAACCAATCGACTATGTCGAATGGATTTCAAACATTGTACCAATCTCCAAACTAGACAAAAACATCAAAATATGCATAAATTTTAGGGATCTTAACAAGACTTGTCCAAGGGATGATTTTCCTTTGTCAAATATAGACATCATTATGGATTTAACAACAAGACATGCTATGATATCCCTAATGGATGGTTTTTCAGGCTATAATCAGCTCAAGATTGCACTAGAAGACCAAGAAAAAACAGATTTCACATGCCCATGGGGTAAATTTTGTTGGAATGTCATGCCTTTTGGATTAAAGAATGATAGAACCACCTATCAGCGTACAATGACAACAATCTTCCATGACATGATGCACACATTCATGGAGGACTATGTGGATGACCTACTAGTAAAATCATTTACCAGAGAAGGACATCTAGAAATCTTAGATAAATTTTTTACTCGATTGGAAAAGTTCAATGTGCATTTAAATCCAAAGAAGTGTGTATTTGGAGTAACATCAACAAAACTCTTAGGATACATAGCCTTAGCTAAAGGCATCGAAGTAGATCCAACAAAAGTCAAAGCAATCATGGAAATGCCACCTCCTAAGAACATTAGCCAACTAAGTTCTCTACAAGGAAGATTCCAATCCTTTAGAAGATTCATCACACAACTGGTGGAGAAAATTTATCCTTTTACTCATTTGTTACACAAGAATGTTTCTTTTAGGAGGGATGCAATATTTGAAGCAGCCTTTAATCAATTGGAACAATATCTAATGAATCTACCTATATTGGTACCACCAATAGAGGGAAAGCCACTTCTACTCTACATAGAAACTACTAAGGTATCTTTGGGAGCTTTGCTAGCATAAGAAGATTCTACAGGAAAATAAAGGGCTATCTACTACAACAAAAATTTGAGTGGCTATGAAATTGACTATACATTCATTGAAAAATCTTGTTTTGCAGTGGTGTTTTCTACTCAACAATTGTGACACTATATGCTAACACATACCATCAAACTAATAGCCAAGATAGATCCATTAAGATATCTACTTAGCAAAGCCAATTTAACAGGAAGATTAGCAAAGTGGGTGATGATATTGAGTGAATTTGACATTCAATATGTGGATAGAAGAGCAATCAAGGTCCAAGTAATAGTAGATCAGTTAGTTGAAGCACCATTCAATCTTATGACCATCCTATGCACATTGAATTTCTAGATCCAAATTTCCTCACAAAGACAACACAACATTGGATATTATACTTTGATGGGTCTTACACTCAACATGGATTGAGTGTTGGAATCCTATTTGTTACTCCTCAAGGACACACTATCCCAAAACATTATAGGTTGATGTTATCTTTCACTAACAACATGGCTAAATATGAAGAACTAATAATTGGTATCAAGGTAGCAATGGAATGAAAAATCACAGAATTACAAGTTTATGGAGATTCTCAATTAGGCATTAATCAAGTTAATGATGACTATAAAATAAAAGATGACAAGATGATTCCATACAAGAGAATGGTAGATGAATTTGAGAAATACTTTTTTGAGATCAAGTTTGAAAAATTCCAAGAGTAGACAACAAAGCTACAGATGCCATGGCAACCATTGCTTCTCTTTTACAAATACTAGAAAAATGAAGTTATGAATTCATGGTGGAACAATTGTTTAATCCCACATATGACAATCCTGAATCCTGATTCATGTGCCATATATTTGATGTTGATTCTTTGATCTATGGGAAGATTTATACCTATCTAAGAGACAATACACTTCCACCTGATCTGTCCTGGAACCAAAAACACAACTTTATCTGTCAAGTAGCCTAACACACCCTATTAGCTAATACACTTTATCAATGAGGTCTCGATGGTACTCTCCTCTGATGTCTTGAATGTGATGAATTTGAAATGGCCTTATGAGAATTTCATGAAGGTATTTGTGGTACTCATTCAAGTGGTCTTACCCTAGATAAGAAACTCCTACACTTAGGATATTATTGGTCGAACATGGAGAAATGATCTTTTCAATTTGTTAAGAAGTGAAAGAAGTGTCAAGTACATGGAAATCTCATACATGCACTAGCACAAGAGCTGCAACCATTCACATTGACCTAGAATTTCTATCAATGGGAAATTGACCTTGTGGGTAAGATTCATCCATATTCCTCTAATGGACATAAGTTCATAATTACAGCCATTGAGTATTTCACAAAGTGGATTGAAGTCATCCCATTAACCAAAATCATTGGTAAAAAAATTGCCTCTTTCATCCTAAACTACATACCATATATCTCCTCCTCTAGGGTACTCTAAAGTACAACATCTAGCAGCCACTTGCATCTCTTCCATCTCTGTCATGCCCACCATCCCCACCATCTCCCCCATCCCTCCTCAGTCTCAGTGCATGTTGTGGTACTCTCTCATCATCATCAAAGGCTGGTATTGGCTCATCAGGACTCAATATCCTCGGTACAACATGTGTGAAGAAATACTCTACATACTCATCTGTCCACACCAACTGAGATCTCTGGACAATAATCTCATACCTATGCCTATAATCCAAAGTACTCCTTGCAAGCTACTTCATAAGATATCGCGGGTCCCCACTTTGGAATATCCTGTTGTCTTTGAGCATATAATGCAACTCCCTAGGGCATCCCCTAAACTTGGCCATACTAATGAAGCACCCTCATGAGCATGAATCTCTCAATAAAAAATTAGGTCCATCTAATCAAATACCTTGAAGTGAAAACATATGGCATCTCTAGATCATCCTCGGGCCACTTCTTGCAATCTAACTATGGTCACCATGTGACAGTTTCCAAATCATCAAGAACTCACCGCCAATACTTAAATTTTCCCAGCTTGTGCTAGACAATACCACTTGAGTACAAGAAGACATATGGCCTGCCAATTGGAAAATCTCTCTCTGCTATAGGATGAGTAACAACTATATGCTCATAAGCCCAAATGTAAACTAGTGTCACTCCAACTAATAAACTTGCTGCTCCAAGATACACCACCTAATGCAGATCACGATATAAGTGTGCTAACATACAGGACCCTCATGCATATCAGATCCCCTGAGTTATCATACTCTCTAGTATCGTGCCCCAAATTTATCCTATATTGGGGCATATCAAGCAAGGATGATAAACCACATCCCCCAATAACATCCAAATCTTCCTGCACCAGATGTGGAATCATATTCCAAGTCTTCGGGTAGCGCTCTTGAGACTGAAGAACTCGTAGTCCTATAATCATGACATACTATAAATCAATATTTAATCAATCAAACTATCAGTCAATCTAATCAACTTAAATTATATTTCAATCAAATCTCATAGAGTGTCTATCATTGACACTTGTTCATCACAAGGTCAGTCATCATCTATCCTATAATTGACTCTCACCTATCATGAGATCAATCATCATCTATCCTATCAAACATCATCAAAACAACCACCGATGTGATCATCAAGCATCAAAATTAAGGAGAACAATCAATATTTCATCAATTCTAGTATCAATATGCCAAAACAACACATCTATGCGCTGGAACAAGGGATGCACTACAAAATTCCATCAATGCACCAAAATAGAGCATGAATGCACTAAAACCCTCAATGCACTAAAACAGTCATCAAATGTGCTACTTCACAACATCTATGCACTAAATCCCTATATGCGCTACAACAAACAATAAATGCACCACTTGGCAACCTAAATGAGCTAATTCTATCTATGCGCTAAAACATCCACTCTATCTACTATATTAGGTTTTATATGTGCTGAAATGTACTATTAAAGATTTTAAAACATAAAAACACACGAAAAAAAATCAAATTTACAAAAGGCAACTTTTTCGAGGTACGTACCGTAGGTCCATACATGGTGGGGTGGTTGTGTTGTCGAACTTGCTCGAATTGGTGGGTGTAGTATGGGATCACCATTTCTCTCAAATCACTCAATCAACTCAATCTCCAATTGTAAATGAATTCAAATGAGCTCCTTTTTCACCTTTTTCCCATTTAAAGGGGTAAATGGAGGGTATTTAAGTGGGATTATTTTCATTTTCAAACAGGGCATCAATTAATCAATTAGCATCAGCCATTCTCCTTTATTGGGAGATAAATCATCGTAAAATCATAAGAATCTTAAAAATTCAAAAAAATCCTAAAAATTCAAAAATTTCTCGATTTATCTCCTGAGGGGGCATACTTACATCATCACTCAAAAATTAGCGTCTGGGGAAAATCAATTCATTTTTCATCACTATCACCAAATTTTTCTTTGAAGCAATGTGTCACAAACACATCACTTCAAAGAGGGAAAAAATGTATACACTCAAATTTGGTCTAGAGGAATTAATTAAATACAAGTTATTTAATTAACAATTTTTAATTCTTCTACTTATAAATATATAGTTCATTTTCTCTAATTGTTTCTATCTTAAATCACTTTCTTCATGTCTTAATTAAATGAACAAATTTAATTAGTCTTTTTTATTTAATTAACCTCCTCCCATTAAATTTGAATTTAAGCACATTTCTACTAACATCTCACCTTCCACCTCATCATGTGTCTCAAGAAATTAAATATTTCTTATATTTAATTTGGCATTTATCCTCAATAAATTCTAACAAATTTGGGACATTTGGCCTTCATCTTCATTTTATTCCTCTTTACACTTGGCAGTTTGTTCTTATGAAGGGAACACACTTCCCCTTTTCTCTCTAACCTCTTCATCTTCAATCGTCCATTCTCCAGATTGAATCCAGACCATTGATTTTTTCCACCTAGGCTCATGCCTTGAAAAATCTATAAATAGACCCTCATTTACAAAAAAAAAAAAGGAGAGAGATGAGCATAATTGCACTCTGTAGAATTTTCATTAGCATCGTCATTTTAGTGAGCATTTTATTATTAGCATTTTAGCATCTTAATTACAGTAGTTTCATCATGGCATTTTCATTAGCAACATCTTAATTACAATAGTTTAATCATATCATTTTCATACAACAACATTATAGAATCATTATTATCTTTGCATATCATCTATATCTAGTTTATCAATCATGTAATGTAGGAAACATCTCTTGAATTTCCAACATCTCTCATTCTTCAGGTTGTCACTTAGAAATTCACGTGCACAAACAATCTTAGAGAAAAATGACTTAAAGAATTGTTAGAGATAGAGGACAATGAGATTCCATTGGGGAATTGCTTGTTTCAATTTGATTGCTATTTGAATTCCTTGATATAATGTTTCATTGGTGTGTTGTATAGGTTTTAATTGCTTATTCATGATACATTTTACATACACACAGTAGTCACCCTAAATCTGACACCATTTCCTTTTAATTATTTAAATAGTATTATTTAATTAATTTATCCATTCCTCCTATTTTAATTAATTAAATATATTTATTTAATTAATTAATCTATTTTCATCTTATAATTAATTAAATGTTTTATTTAATTAATTACATCATTCTCTATACTATAGTTCTTCTAATCAATTAAATAATTATTATTATTTAATTGATCCCACTAAAATCCCCTATTCTTCTAATCCCAATTGTGTTAATTAATCAATGATTAATTGACCTACTAACCTGCATTATCCCATTCTCCAATTTTTAACTACACCCTAGTTAATAAACCCATGGTTTATCAACTCTGCCTACCTCATTAGACAAATTAACTATTGATTAAATATCTTTAGAACGCCTATTATTAGCATTATTTCTTAATTTAAGATTCATGCTCAACCCCCTCATCTTGTCTCATTAATGAGATAAATCCCACCTACCTCCACTATCTTACACATAGCCTCCAAAATTTAATTACATTTCATCCCAGGGTGTGCTCAAACATGTGTGAACACACCTCATCTATCTCCTCACACTCAATTGTGACACTTATCACAATTCTAATTAGCCACAACCTTGATCCATGCATCACATTCTCAAGCAATCCTACACCTTCATTAACTTTAAATCTTATCCCTCCATTTCTCCCTCCAATTTTCTATAAATTGGGCCTTCAACCTCTCATTTCTTAATCTTGAAATTGGCTATGATAATGCCAGTGCAATTATGATCAATCCATATTCAACATTTAGATAAAATACAAGGGTAGCGTGTATCTTGGAGCTCAATCAATGAGGTCATCAAAGGTATAAACACTCATATTTTCATTGTATGATCATTTACTTTTTTCTTTTATACTTTTTTATAGTAATTTAACCCCTCCACACTAATCAAATTAATTCTCATAATATTAAAGTTGTCCTAGGCATCGAGGATTTTAATATTACCATAGTATAAAAGATGTTACTGGAATACAATTGGTCCTAAATGGAGGGAAAAAGGGAGTTCCAAAATGTGGTATCCTAGATCCTTCATGTAAAGAACTTAGGAACTAATGGTGTCACTTTTCCAAAATTTCATTAAGGAAGATGAGATCACAAGGTGCAAGGATTTACTTTCAACCTCAAGGTGAGCCAATCAGACCTGGATCTCCTAGTTTCCTTAGGACAGTAGGATTTGAAACTAAATGGAAATGATTTGATGCAATTAAACCTACTGAAAAATAAGACCTAGATGATAAAATAAAAACTCTCAAAGATATAGAAACTAAAATCATAGTTTGTAGGCAGATATGAGAAGGGTCTAGACACATGTACCTAGCATTAAAAGTTTGTTTTGAGCATTGTTAAAGGACAAGTTCACCCTAGGGTGAATGGGTCATGCTTAGGGTTTCCAGAATAAGTTTTGATAGTCCTCTGGTGTTGAATCTTGGTTTTTGTTTGGCACAAGTTCCACTATTAAAAAGTCAGAAATAAAATCTATAATTGAGTTTTTGTGGCTTGACAACAATGGTGATAACTTATGCAATGTTGCAAAATTATTACTTGAGATCCTTTCAAACCTTCTTCAACCTATAATCTGCACATAAAAAGAGAGGAATTTTTTTTCTTGAATGTGGTTTTTCCTTAGTCAAACCCCATGTTTGGTAATTAAAACTTGATAGAAAGATAATGTCAATTAATAAATGGAAGGAATGATGAATGAGAAATTTCTTGCTACAACTCACCAAACCTTTAATGGCTTCCCTTAGAGGGCTAGATTTAAAAACATATCCAAGGAACTTGATCTTTCTTTGCTTGATTGGACACTTGAAAATGCTTAGATGCTTTAGGATCAACAATGCATGTTAGCCTTCACAAGCTGACATGAACAAACATAAGCTTGAACATGATGATAGAATCTTGAATGCTACAACAAATGACTAATAAATCTACTCTTGAATGCTCTTGAAAATAATATTTTCTCATATGAAGTCTTCCAAAATTTCATTAGAATTCCTAGATTTGAATTGATAAAAATATTGTATTTATAAGTCTTCCAAAATCTGACAATTGCATATGAAATTTGAATCATTAACAGACCACAAAAAACATTAAAATTTAGGACCTAGGACTTAAGGAGGATCCATTAACCATTGGGTGAATGGGTCCTAGCCTATAAGTCCAGGACACACTCATTTCAAGTTGATTAAAATATTAATTGCATTAATTAAATGTAGGTTCTTTCAAAAAACAAGAAAAATAAGGCTTTGGAATGCATAATTGGAAAAATTAGAAGCTTAATTAGTTCCAATTAATTAAGAGACCCAAACATAGTTTGAAATTGTAAAGGTATACAATTTCATACACTACATTTAGCCCCCGCTTTAGTGAGTATGAGATTATGCTCAAACCCACACTAAAGTAGTAAAATATGTGTCAAGAGGGGTCCAAGTGTACAAATATTAGAAATATAGGATAACAAAGATCAAAGAGGGTGATCAAGCCCCCATGATCTAAGAGCCCATGGAAAACCAACATAAGGAAAAAGAGACACATAAGATGTGTAAGAAATGTACAACAAGACAAGATACACAAGCATACAATGTTAAAGCTAATGCAAAAATAAAAAGGATGGACTAGCATGTTACATTATGCCACGTTCATCAAATATGCTCACAAGGGCTAGTGCAGTCTATAACTAAGGGTTATTTTTAGGTTTTGAGATTAGGAGTGTTAGCAAGTCAATGAAGATAAAGAAACCCAAAGATCTATTGAGTACAAAGGAAATTAAACAATAAAACAGTTATACCTGTAAATCAAATTTTCCATGATTACCTCCATAGTACTTTCTACCTTGGTGGCTGACGTGTTGCCCTCAGATTGAATGTACAAGCAATCATTGACAAAGTCCTACACCAAGCTTTGAAGGATTTGATCAAAGTCTAATGCCTATGCCTAAATGACTAAGAATTTCTATGCCTAAAGATGTCAAAACTCAATGAAATATGCTAACAATTGCTATGAAAAATCTAAATATGCAAGTGCAAGAGTGTATAATGTGTATGTGTGTAATATGTCTGTGTAATCAAAAAATGAGAGGAAAATGGCATTTTATAGAAAATGCCATTTTGAATGGACGGATGAGATTGACTTCTGACAAAGACCTAAAATCAGAGGCCCAGATTAAATCTGATAATCCCTAATCAGGGTTAAGGAAAATTCATTAATCGAGCAGTCGAGATTTTATCTAAGAAGATCGAGCCAGCAGTGGAGAATAAATGAGGAAATAAATTCAAAATTAAAGATTTTTGAAAATGAAGAAGATAAAGACCAGACTGAAGATCAGGTTTAGAAAGATCAAGAATTTGTCCGATCACTTGATTTCTAGAGGAAAGTTACCAATTTGGAATTAAATTAATTCCAAATGTGAATTTTGTGAAATAATAAATAATCAATTTTTAGATTATTTACCAAAATGAGCTGACAGTTAAGAATGATATGACATTTAAATAATTTAATTTATTTAAAATGAGAGGAATATTAATTTGGAAATTAAATAATTAAATTTAATTATTTAATTTAGTAGATAAGGCTAATAATTAAATAAATTACTTAATTCATTTAATTATGATAGTTAGTGACATATTAAATAAATAAATAAAACTTATTTATTTAATAATCAGGAAGAAATGACTGAAGAAGGGTGATTAAATAAATTAAGAAATTTATTTAATTAAGGGAAGACTTAGACAATTAATGACATATTTAATAAATAAATAAAATTTATTTATTTAATAATCATGAAGAATAAAAGGACATGAATTAATTAAATAATTATGAATTATTTAATCAATAGTCAAATGTGGACCAAGGACATAATTAAATGTCACAATTATGCTAGGACGAAAGTGGTAAAAATGAAACATGTAGGCCTAGGTCATTTTTAGGTGTCTACATTTTGCCCCTCTTTGTCATAATGTCACATGTCGCATTGTGACAAAGAAAATAAGTCAAAAATATGCCCCAGTGTGAAATAAGATGAGGAAGAATGACGAGGAGGGTTACGGTATGCCCCCTCGAGAGGACAGACGGGTTCCAAGAACATGGGTGTGCTCTCGAAATTAATGAGAAGACTAGAATATGAAGAGACAAAGAAATGTTAGTGCAAAAGATATGGATGATGGTATGGATGCAATGCCTATATGAGATGGGTGAGAGAAGATAACAAGATAAAAGGAGATGCATGTTAGTTCCTAGACCAAATCCTTCAAAACATTGCCATAGGACTTTAATATTTATTGTGCTTAATCATCATTGGGCGGTAAAATGACACAAATGGACAACAAACCCCATGATATGATGTAGACCAAGGTGTGCAAGGTCATCCATTTGAAAAACAGATAGTCACAGACAAAGAATGTCCTAACTCATACTAAGGGCGAAGTTGCCCCTGTCTTTTTGTCAAGACAATCCATAGATAGCAGTCAAAGAAAATAAAATAGGCTAGGAGACGTCATCACACCTCTAAATCCTTCATGGGACATCCTCGAGGTAGCTAGTAACATGACCACAAAGAAAAGACAGTAAAAATATAAGACAAAATAGCCAAGATAGTCAAAATATAAGACAAGATAGACCAAAAAAATTAACAGCCATTTAATTTTGTTTGCCAATGTTTGTTTGCCAAAGATTGATTTCCTGGCGATTTGATAGTTTGGACAGTTTAAGGGTTTTGCCAATTTGACGGTGTTGATAGTCTGATGGGGCCTATTGTCAGGAAGGACACATCCTGAAAAGGCAAAGGGCATTTTGATGAGGTCCAAATCCGAGAAGGACACATCTTGAAGAGGACCAAAGAGTGACGAGACTAACATTGTTTTGACTAATATGTTTTGGCAAGTTGACTGATGTTGACTGTATGATTGATTGGCTTATGTTGTCCGATTTTGACCAATTTTGACATTGACATTTCGAATGACTGTCTTGTGTCTGATTTTGACTATGTCTGACTTATTTGACCGATGTGATGATTGTGACAAATGCCATGATTTTATTTGGACCAACCTAAAAGGACTGACCTAATGTCTTGGGGACTCATCGACTGATGGCCTTGCCTACGTAGCAAATGCACAAAGACAACGTAGTTCGACAATGAAATGGACTGACTGACATGATTGAATTTGACTCCATTTTTAGGATTTTGACATTGATTTGGATGTTTTTGTTTTTTTCTTTAGGACGTTTTATGATTTTTAGGTCTTTCTTCAGGACATTTTATGATGTTTTTGGTCTTTCTTAAGGACATTTTATGATGTTTTTGTCTTTTTGTCATTTTATGATTTTTTGGATTTTGACGTTTAAGAGGATCATGACAAATGCATATGACTGATGCCTTCACATGAGAATCCAAGGACAAACATGATTGTGCCCCAAGTCAAGCTGAATACCAATTGACATGTGATGACAATGTTGTTTGACGTGGGAAGGACGCATCTCGAAACAACATGAGGAAAATGACGATAATGTGACGAAAGTATGGAGGTCTATAGCCGGGCTAGGAACGCAGTCAAGTAAAATTTTGGATAATGTGTTTGTATGGACGAACACTCATTGCATTTGGAATGACTTGGTTAGGGCTAGATGGGATGATGGAGTATCCTTAGACAGTTTGACAAGGGAAAGCCAAGATATGTGATAGGCATGAAAGGATAGGGGGTGGCCTTGGTAAAAGATGGGAGACATGAGACTAATGGAATTGTCATATGATTTTCAAGGACTATGCCATATAAGGACAATAAGACTATGATGGTCAATGACATGATGTTTCATGAATCGTGTATGACCGAAGGATAGACATGTCAAGAGTTTTCCCAAAGCATGATTTATGTGTGTCAGTTTTATGTCAAGACCGAGGTAAGTGGGAAAAATGCGTGGAAATGATAGGGCTTAGATGGACACCAATGTCATGAGGAAGGCATGGGAAAATGAGACGACTTGCCCCCAAGTATAAAATTCCACATAGATGATTTATTTTACACATGACACCTATTTGCCAGGTTTTCATCATGGTACTTATCCAGGGTGCCTGTTTGCCAGGTTTTCACTGTAGGACAAAATTTTTCTCTTTACTATTTTCTTGAATTTTTTATTTTTTTTGGGTCACTAAGACGCCTATTTTCCAGGTTTTCATCAGGGTGACGATTTTTTAATTTTTCAATTTTATTTTTTTTGTATTTCTAATTTTGTAGATAGCCTAGATGCTTTAGATAACCACTGACTGCTTTGAATCCAATGACGGTGCCGATGTAGAGACTGGTGCCATGATATGCCAATAATGACCTTGCTAAAGAAGTTGTCTTGTCAAGATCGTAGCGCTTATATACAACTAATCGATGTCATTGTGGTCCTTTCTAATACTAGAGTTGGCCTTATTAGAATATGCACATCATGATAGAGTGCCATGAGAGTCCTTGTGGTAAAGAGTTGCTGCCAAGATGTGACATATTTGTGACGTGGGATCATTGGACTTTAGATGAGATGTAGGGTTGTGACGAATGATGGTAGACGTGGAAAGATTGTTTGGATGTTTGGATGAATGAATTTTTATTTTCCAAACTTGGGATGGTGGATGACAATTTTTGGAGGGATGGTGTTTGGAACCAACACCTTTTGATGCCTTGCTTGATGACCATTTTGAAGGAGGTGGACATCTGTTATATGTGGGAGTCCTCTTTGCTTGTGGCTCCACATTGTAATTAACTTTTTCTTTTGACATATTTTCTTTGCTTGATCCACTTGTCTTTGGGATCCATTTTAATTTCATTTGTCCACTTGTCTTTTTGTCTAATTCGATGGCCTTTGACATTTGATTTTTAACTTTATAAGACTTTTTTTTTGTTGGTTCCAAAGGGAAGGTTTAAGATGTTGAGATTGATGGTTTATGGTGTGGATGAAGGGAGTGTTGGCAGTAATCTTATGACAAGGGTTTCTCATGGACTCCATTTTGATGTTTGTATCTGACAAAGTTGCTCCCAGTATTGAGGAGGTACCACTGACATCGTTTGATTTACTAACTGAGGAATAGCCAAGACCTTGATGTCTGTAATTTGCTTGAAGCTATATTGGTTCTAGAATTCCTTGCTCGTGTATGCCTAGTCCTTTGCCTTGATATTGCATGCTTTGACAAATTCTATTTGCGATGGGGTATTTGTTGTTTTGAAAGAAAGATGCTAACCCATCATTAGGTATGTGGATATTGTCACTTGTAATATTTTCATCTGCAAGAAAGCCTGCTCTGACAAAGATAGATGACCCTAGTTGATAAAGTGTCTTAGCGTCATTATCATGTTGGACATATTCCTGACTGATATCTTTGGTCTTATCGTGTGACATGTCAGGTTCAGATGATTCTGTTAGTGTTTCCAAGGTAATGTCGAAGCCATCATTATGTTTAGTGTCATAGAGTCCAATGATTTTAGCTATAGCCTGATCATATGCAAGCATGTCCCTAGTGGAAGATTCTTGTTCTGGAGGAATATCGTCTATGTGTCCCATGGAGGCAAGTGTCTCATTATGGGAAGTGTCAATAGTTAGGGCCTTTATAAGGTCAGCAAGTGTTTGATCATGAATGGCGTAAAGGTCAAGGAGTGGATCATTTTGGACTTCTTGGTCAATGGTAGGGTCTTGGTCGAAGATGGGGTTGTCATGGATTTGGACTGCTTGGTCAATGGTAGGGTCTTGGTCAAAGATGGGGTTGTCGTGGATGATACAATCAGAAATGGGGTAATGGGATGGACTACCTTGTTCTTGACATGAGGGTGACATTATAATGTCATGCTTTGGGCTTTCATTTTGACATGTATCCTCAAGTTTATTAAATGGGACTTGACTTTGAGTAATGACAGAATTTTCATGACTAGATGTGGCTTGTGAGGGGATGACTTGAAAAGGATTAATGAATGATGGACTAGGATAGGACGTGGGGACTTGGATTGGACTAGTATATGAAGGACTAGGATAGGACATGGGGACTTGGACTAGACTAGCATGTGAGGGACAAGGATAGGACATGGAGTCTTGGACTAGATTGGTGTAAGGTTGATTGAAATAAGACATGGAGACTTGGACCGGATCGGTATGGTATGATGTGGGGACTTGACATGAGTTGGTTGATGGTTGATAAGGGATGCAGACTTGGACGAGATTGATAGGTGAAGGGTCAGAATATGACGTGGAGGTTTGGAATGGACTAGTTGATAGTTGGCTTCCCTTGTCAAGGTTAGGATAAAGGTGATAAGTGGATGTTTGTTGTGAATTACTAGTAGGATTTATGTCAAGTGACTATTGATGGTGAGGGTAAATGGGTGGAAGTGGAAAAATATTTATGTCAAAGCCTCGTGGTGACTTAGCCCCTTGGTCCAAAAGCATGGCTAGATACCTTTGAGGGTCGCGTAAGACTGAGTCTTCTACGAAGGAGACTATATCAAGATTTTGAGCTGCAGCTTCTAAGTCTTCAGCATATACTCGTCCATTCTGGTCTCTTTTTAGTAATGGCTCAAAAATGTTTTGTGATGAAGATGGCATGTTCATGGAAGATTGCATGTTCATGTTGTGAAATGGGTCAGAAAAGGTCCAATGTTTGACTTGGTTGTTTCTAGATGTTTGACCATTGTTTGGTTTGTTTCAGTATCCAAAAAACACTTGCAAGCACGATATTTTGACTATAAGCAAGCACACATGAGACAAGTACAATCCTATGGTTAGGCCAGGACAATATTCGCTAGATTCTACGTGGGTTTCCCCAACCGCATATCAATAGCATGTGAATTTAGAAGCTTGGCTACATGGGCTCCCCCTTACAGTGCACTCTCTTCTCAGGCCAACCAAGCTTCCAACCCCCATGAAACTCCCATGGCAGATTGATCACTTCTACTAAAGACTACAAAAGTGCGGATGCCTTCACACCGACCGGTGCTACGCTAGCAAATAGAAGGTTTTTGGCTTACTACACAAAGGTGTTTAATTCGGGACCCTCATTCGAGTGGTCATACATGGGGCAAGAGATTAATCACCAATTAGGTGGCACTCCAACTTGAAGAGGTTAAGCTCAACAGGGTTTATGGGAGTACTACTCTGTCTGTATGACACATCCACACTCATAATCTTAGGTTTTCCTTTAAGATTCACATTTATATACCGGTTGGGGGTAGCTTGGCTTTAGCTCCGTTGCCGGTTTCAGTCGCGTTGGGGTGATGAAATCCCCAGGCAGGCCCAATTTCTAGAGTTAGTAACCATTTCTTACACCCAAGATCGCTTGAAAGCGCAAGGGGAGAGGATACTCTGATATACTAAGTCATGGGGTTAATAACATATAAAAATGGGTCTAGTTTTCTAATCACTGAGTTTTCACAAGGTGAGAGCATACTCACCTACCATTTTGCAAACACACTCAGGCATAGTAGAAAGACAAGTTCGTTTTAATTGCACCAAAAGGAAATGTGTATTATACTAAGAAAAAGACAAGCACATTGTTTTGATGTTTAGTCTTTGACGTTCGAACCTACAAGACCACACATTAGTAATTTGATAATGATCTTTGACTATCGATCAACAAAATAGTTAGATGCATCATTTTTGTCCACTTGATCCAATGTGTCCTTTGAAGTGTTTATTTTTTGCACATGCACAAAACCAACAACAAACCCTAACAAGATACTTGATCACTACTAGTAAGGAAAAAGAGACACATAAGATGTGTAAGAAATGTACAACAAGACAAGATACACAAGTATACAATGTTAAAGCTAATACAAAAATAAAAAGGATGGACTAGCATGTTACATTATGCCACGTTCATCAAATATGCTCACAAGGGCTAGTGCAATCTAGTATACACTAGGTGATCCCCAAGAGAAAAAAGAGAAATAGACACTAGGTCTACAAGGTGTGTACTCATAAAAAGGGTGGAAGATGGGAAGGTCACACCAGGTCTATAGGTCTCCCATACATCAACATACCAAAATTTATACTCCCTAATAACTTTGATAAGATGCCACAAAATGATCAAGATGTTATGCTAACACTACACTAAGTTCAACCTCTATGAACAAAGTGAAACAAGAAAATATCAAAAATTTCAATGCCAAAATGCCAAAATAATGCCAATGAAATAATTCCAATGTACGCCTCCACTTTAAAGAAATTAATAAACATCACATTTTGAGCAATTACTTTAAAGTAGAAAATGATAAATGCCAATTGATAAAATAGAAATGAGAGCAGTCTAGTATACCCTATATTAGGATTTTGCACTGCAGCTTCTAAGTCTTCTGCATATACTCATCCATTCTGGTCTCTTTTTATTAGTGGCTCAAAAATGTTTTGTGATAAAGATGGCATGTTCATGGAAGATTGTATGTTCATGTTGTGAAATGGGTCAGAAAAGGTCCAATGTTTGACTTGGTTGTTTCTAGATGTTTGACCATTGTTTGGTTTGTTTTAGTATCCAGAAAACACTTGCAAGCACGATATTTTGACTATAAGCAAGCACACATGAGACAAGTACAATCCTATGGTTAGGCCAGGACAATATTCGCTAGATTCCACGTGGGTTTCCCCAACCGCATATCAGTAGCGTGTGAATTCAGAAGCTTGGATGCACAGGCTCCCCCTTACAGTGCACTCTCTTCTCAGGCCAACCAAGCTTCCAACCCCCATGAAGACTTAGAAGCTACAGTGCAAAATCCTGATAAAGTAGAAAAATATGTGTCAAGAGGGGTCCAAGTGTACAAATGTTAGAAATATAGGATAACAAAGATCAAAGAGGGTGATCAAGCCCCCATGATCTAAGAGCCCATGGAAAACCAACATAAGGAAAAAGAGACACATAAGATGTGTAAGAAATGTACAACAAGACAAGATACACAAGCATACAATGTTCAATCTAATGCAAAAATAAAAAAGGATGGACTAGCATGTTACATTATGCCATGTTCATCAAATATGCTCACAAGGGCTAGTGTAGTCCAGTATACACTAGGTGATCCCCAAGAGAAAAAAGAGAAATAGACACTAGGTCTACAAGGTGTGTACTCATAAAAAGGGTGGAAGATGGGAAGGTCACACCAGGTCTATAGGTCTCCCATATGTCAACATACCAAAATTTATACTCCCTAATAACTTTGATAAGATGCCACAAAATGATCAAGATGTTATGCTAACACTACACTAAGTTCAACCTCTATGAACAAAGTGAAGCAAGAAAATATCAAAAATTTCAATGCCAAAATGCCAAAATGCCAAAATAATGCCAATGAAATAATTCCAATATACGCCTCCACTTTAAAGAAATTAATAAACACCACATTTTGAGCAATTACTTTAAACTAGAAAATGATAAATGCCAATTGATAAAATAGAAATGAGAGCTTATTTGGAAATTCCTATGCCAATGGTATGTTTCCAAATAAAGTTGAGTAATAAAAAAGAGGTTTCCTCCACATGTGATCCAAAAAGAATCACTTAAGGGATCCACAGATTTAGGGTTAGTGTATGTCTTTTCTATAGTGATATAATAGAGCTTGGAACCATCATCATTCCCCAAATAATTTGTGGAACAACAAACACAAAGGAGGAATGAAAAATATAGAGGAAAAAAAATAATTGGGTCAACATGGAAGAGACATAAATGTCTCAATGCCTTGCATCATCCCCAAAAGGAAAACATGAGACAAAATAAAAGAAAATTTTTATAAAAGATAAAAGAATGTAGATACAAATAGAAGAATGTCATGATAGATTTGTTTTCATTGTATCTTTGCACCAACAGAGTAACAAGGATCAATTAAAGGATGTTCACAAACATAAAGACACAAGCAACCCAGTATGGGGGGTCATGTTACACACATGCAATCACAAAGAACATAGAAAGAAAAGAAGAAGCTAGTATGACACATGCGATCCAACCTAAAGTAGATCATTTACATCCCAATCTTGTTCATGTCATATATATAAGGTAGATAACTAGCCAAAGGGGGTGTTGTACTAAGACAACCACTAGGTTCAACATGTGGTGAGCCACTCTTTTTAGGAAGATCATCACAATTGCACCCATATAAGTTCATGGAAGATGATTTTTTTTTTTTTTATCTTATTATGCACTTCCTCATTAGTATTAAAAATCTCATCATTGTTATATATTTTAATCACACTATGAGGTCAAATGACAATATCCATTGTATTCTTTTATTTTTATTGTGGCAAAGGTGGAGAATTGGTGCAGGGGCACCAAGTGCAAATTTTGCAAAGGTGAAATTTTTTTGAGTTTTGGTAGAATCTAGGTGGTTTTGAGGATTTTTTATCAATAAGGCCACAATAGGCCATTTTTTAATGTTTTTAGTCCATTTGGGTCAGGTTAGAGTTCACTATGAAAAAAGTACAAAAATTGAAATGTTGTCATTGTCAAAAGTTGTAAAATGCAAAAATTGCTAGTTTTTGGAAGCCCAATAGTCAATTGGGATTTGAAGGGTAGTCAGTTGGTTTGAGAGTTAGTTTTTGGTGGGAAAGTGCATAAATATCTTGAAAACTTTGAATCAAGGTTTGTGTTGATGGATTTGTGAAGAAACTCAATAAAAGTACCATGTTTTCCATAAAATTATGTGTTTTCTAGAGAAATTCATAGTTTCTCACATCTATATGAATCCGTACAGGAACTTCTTGCTCCAAAAGTAGTTGAATCTAGTGTAGGGTTGTAGTAGCTTTAATTTGCATCCAATTTTGCGTAATTTCATTGAGTTTAACAAGATTTATTGTGAAATAACAAAGAACAGGTTTGTAACTATAGAACTAAGGGTTTTGAGGGTAAAAATGGCTAATTGAATCATTCCACCTATTGTATTCCCTTTGTATTGTAATGATGCCCTAGTTGGCATTTGTGAGTGTTTTGGGGTGAAAATGAGTGGTTAGAAAGGGTAAATGGTAGAAAACCTTGGGGGTAGAAGAATTTTATGATTGGTTAAGCATGTGCAGGTGAGTTCAAGAGTGTTTGATGCATTTGTGAGGTGCTAAGAGGTTGGGAACATGGTTTTTAAATAAACCCTTGTCAATTTGTAAGAAAGGAGGGTTTTGTGTTAAGGTTCCTTATTGAGCATTCCCCTTGAAGGGAGTAGTGAATTCTAAAGTTTTGCAACCTATTGACTTTCCAAAATAATTTAGGAGGGGTTTCTTTGAAAATCAAACCTAATTAGTCAAGTTGTTCAACGTAGGAAGCCTATTTAGATGATGTTGGTCCAAAGTGACCTATCTGGATTTTGAGATATGTTTTGAAGGAGAATAAAGGGTATCTATAAGCCTATTTTATCTATGGGTTTGAGTAGGATTTGTAGAGTTATGCTCTAGGTTTAGTGTTTGGACACCTATAAGGAAGACTAGGTGAGTTGGTGAAGGATTGGTAAGAGAAAGTTGTAAGGTATGAATGAATGTTTTATTTGGTTCAAATTGTGATTGGAAGCAAGTTGCCTCCCAGCTCTAAATCAATTGGTATCAGAGCATAGGGTATAGATCTTTGAAGGAAAAGAAGGTGTGTCAAAGAAAAATGGAAAAGATGCCTCCTAAGGGGAATAATGTGGCTAGGAAAATGCAAGAGATGGAAGAGAAGATTGAGAGGGAGATTAGAAATTTGAAGGAACTGCAAAAGAAGTTGGCAGTAAGATTGGAAAGTGTTGAAGCAAATCAGAAGAGAGGTGTGATGGTAAGTAATGAAAGCGATTCTGAAGAGGAAGAAGATGAAGAGTATGAAGATGTAGAAGAAGAGTTGGATCTAGAAGAGAAAAAGATGGCAAGGCTATTGAAGGAAATAAAAGGAAACAAACACAAGGTAAAAGTTGATTTGCCTATGTATGATGGTACTCTTGATGATGGAGCATTGTTAAATTGGATTGCAGCTTTGGATAACTTCTTTGAATGTGAGGATGTACCTAATGAAGAAAAGGTGAAGATAGAAAAAACCAAATTGAAGGGTCATGCATTGGTTTGGTGGGACTATGAACAAGATGAAAGGAGAAGAAAAGATAAGTCTAAATTTTTTTCATGGGATAGGATGGTAGAAAAATTAAAAGGTAAATTTTTTCCAAGTGATTATGCTATTCAAATTTCTTAAAAGCTTCAATATTTAAAACAAAGGGAAATGGATGTTAAGACCTATACTAAGGAGTTCTATAAGCTGAGCATAAGAGCAGAACATATGGTGGATGATGTAGAAAAGGTGGCTAAGTATCTCAATGGACTAAGATTTAACATCCAGGATGAATTAAGTTTGCACAATCCAAGGATAATTGAAGAATGCTACCAAATGGCTATAAGGAAAGAAGAAAAATTGAAAAGAAGGTAAGACAAGAATAGTATAGGTAAAGGTAACAATTCAAGAGGTAGATGTACAATTTCTACTTTAAGACAATTCAATGAAAGCCAAGAAGGTGCACATAAAGAACAAGGATAGTTTGTTGATCAACGTGATGGATTCAAAGGCTTTAGAGGCAGATTTGGTGGAGGTATAAGTTCAAACATGTTTTCTGGAAGGTGCTACAATTGTAATGAGTTTGGGCATCTAGCATACAAATGTCCTGAAAGGCAGGGTTCTACATCAAGTGGTAGTGAGAGAAGAAGTGAAAGAAGGGCTCAAATAGTGCATGAAGATGATTGTGAAAGTGTGAACTCTACAAATGTAGTTGTTGCTCCAGAAGTTGGGGACTCTTTTATGGTTAGAAGATAACTCCTCAAGGAAACAAAGGAGAAAGAACCAATGCAAAGGAAAACTCCATTCAAAACTACATGCAAATGCAAGGATAAGGTATGCAAGGTAGTCATAGATTCAGGTAGCACTGAGAATATGGTCTCTAATGAAATGATATATAAGTTGAATTTACAAAAATTTCCTCATGAAAATCCATAGAAGATCTCATGGTTGAATGATAGCCAATCCATCTTGGTTAGTGAATAGGTTGAGATTGAATTGAATATTGGTAGTTATAAGGATAAAAAAATTTGTGATGTTGTACCAATAGATTGTTGTCATGTTTTGTTTGGGAGACCATGGCAATATGACAAGCATGCCATATATTATTGTAGAGGAAATAGTTATCAAATTAAGCATGAAGGGAATATTTTTACACTAACTCCATTGCAAAGAGGTGTTGAAGATCAGTCTAAGGCAACAAGGGTGATAATATTTGGTAAGAAAGAGTATGTGAAGACAAAGGAAGAGAAGTCTAAAGAGTTTGCAGCCAATTCTATGTTTGAAGACATCAAAATAGAGAATTTGAAGAGTGCTTCAGGGTTGAAGGATAGAGTTAAAGTGTTGATGCCTAAAGCATACAAATAGAAGGCTAAAGAACAACTAAGTAAGCAGTCACAAGTTGGATGGAGGAAGGATGATACAATCTTAGTTGGGACAATACTTTGTCCTATGGTTTTTAAAGAAGACAATGGGAAGATAAATATTGTTAGAACAGAGGTTCCTAAATTTGAGAAGATAGATGTTTGTAAGGATGATAAGGTAGAGAACTTGGGGATAGTAATAAAAGCACAAGATGGAGTGTGGCAAGGTGAAAGGAAAAGAAAAATGGGTGAATTTTGTTATGAAATAGGAGTAAGAAGAGGGAAGATAAAAATACAGGTGGAAAAGGTATGCCTACAGGTTTGAAGATAGGTTTGACATTTTATTCAAATGAGAAGAAGGTCAGTGAACATACATCAAGACAATTTCCAAGGGTAGAGCATTGCCAAGTTAGAAACAAGCTCAAGAATATCAAGCATAGTGCAAGTTTTTAGAGTTTACCAGTGAATGGAATGTTTTTAGATTAAAGGGTTGAATATCTCAGAGGTGGAAAAGTTCCAAAATAGTTTCCAAGAGACTTGGAAAGGTTTCAAGGCCAGGTGTATGGTGTAGGGGCACCAAGTGCAAATTTTGGAAAGGTGAACAAATTTTGAGTTTTGGTAGAATCTAGGTGGTTTTGAGTATTTTTTCATCAATAAGGCCACAATAGGCCATTTTTTAATGTTATTAGTCCATTTGGGTTAGGTTAGAGTTCATTATGAAAAAATTACAAAAATTGAAATGTTGTCATTGTCAAAAGTTGTAAAATGCAAAAATTGCTAGTTTGTGGAAGCCCAACAGTCAATTGGGATTTGAAGGATAGTTGGTCGGTTTGAGAGTTAGTTTTGGTGGGAAAGTGCATAAATATCTTGAAAACTTTGAAGCAAGGTTGGTGTTGATGGATTTGTGAAGAAACTCAATAAAAGTACCCTATTTTCCATAAAATTGTGTTTTCTATAGAAATTCATAGTTTCTCATATTTGTACAAATTCATAGAGGAACTTATTGCTACAAAAGTAGTTGAATCTAGTGTATGATTGTATTAGCTTTAATTTGTATCCAATTTTGTAGAATTTCATTGAGTTTAACAAGATTTATTGTTAAATAATATAGAACAAGTCTGTAATTGCAGAATTAAGGGTTTTTATGGTAAAAATGGCTAATTGACTCATTCAACATATTGTATTCCCCATGGCTCAATGGAATGAGTCTTAAATGGTAGGAATAGGTGTTTGAATGAGATTTAGTAATATGGGAGGCCTTGAAGGTGGTTTTGTATGATGCCCTAATTGGAATTTGTGAGTGTTTTGGGGTGAAAATGAGTGGTTATAGAGGGTAAATGGTAGAAAACATTTGTGGCAGTAGAATTTTATGATTTACTAAGCATGTGTAGGTGAGTTGAAGACTGTTTGATGCATTTCTGAGGTGCTAAGAGGTTGGGAACATGGATTTTCATTAAACCCTTGTCAATTTGTAAGAAAGTAGGGCTTTGTGTTAAGGTGTGTTATTGAGCATTCCCCTTGAAGGGAGTAGTGGATTCTAAAGTTTTGGGACCTATTGAGTGACTTTCCGAAAGAATTTAGGAGGGGAAATAGATTTTAAGAGGGGTTGCTTTGAAAATCAGACTTAATTAGTCAAGTTGTTCAGCGTAGGAAGCCTATTTAAATGGTGTTGGTCCAAAGTGAGCTTTGTGGATTTTGAGACATGTTTTGAAGGAGGATAAAGGGTATCTGTAAACCTATTTTTTCTATGGGTTTGAGTATGATTTTTTGGAGTTATGCTCTGGGTTCAATGTTTGGACACCTACAAGAAAGACTAGGTGAGTTGGTGAAGGATTGGTAAGAGAAGGTTGTAGGGTTTGAATGAGTGTTTGATTTGGTTCAAATTATGATTGGAAGCAAGTTTCCTCCCTACTCTGCATCAAGAATTATCATGATTTTCTTGAGTTAGTTTTTTATCTTGGTTTGTGGATTTGTTCTTTTCTTCTAACTGACGAGCAATAACACAATGTTGTATGATGCTGAAAATGAAAACCTTGAATTCACAAATGAAAATCAACATGCATTCAACATCATTGCAATAGATATTTTCAAAAATGAAGAAAAAATGCAGAAATGAAATACTAATTTCTAAGAAATAAAAGCAAATGCATTCAAAGGAAAATCATGCCATTGATATCCTATCTATATGATCTTGTCTTTTCTCTTAGAGTTTTGCAACAAAAGCACAAGAGGCTATGTAGAATGGATTTGAGAATTATGAAATTGGAGTTTCACAATCAAAATTTGTATGATTTTTTTGTGAGAAGAAAGGGATTTTATAGATATCCTCGTGGGAAAGATCTATATTTCAAGAGAAATGTGGGATAAATGGTTATGTGGAATTTTATGAATATTTCATAAATGCATCAATGAAATTAGTGAATAGATAAATGATAATGAACTAAATGATTATGTAAATGCTTTAATGAAATTGGTTCATGTATGAATATACAAATGATGATAAATGTTTATGAAATAGTTATGAAATGGAAAAATGCTTATGCCAATGTATTAATGAAATGGGTGAAAATGGTTTAATGAAAGGTATATTTTAGTGATTATGCAAATATATTTAAATGAAATGGATTAATGAACTACGCAAAGGGGTAAATAATTATGCAAATGCATTTAGTGAAATATGCAATATTTTAATGGTTTTATGAATATGGAGATATGATTATGGAGATGATCAAATGAAATATGCAATGGATAAAAAATGATTATGAGGATATTTTTATGCATCTATAGATGTCTAATCCTATTCTATTTAGCATTTTAGTTTATTCTTATGCAGTTTCAAGTTGTGATGGTGAAGGAGCGGGTTTATTGACCATTGGTTTTTTTTCTTTCCACAAGGGAGGAACAAAAGGAACCATTGAAGGTTGGGAAACCACTATCTCTTTAGTTTTATAAAAAAATTTATTTTTACGAGGCACAATAGGAATTGTATATTTATCTATTAGTCTCTTATAGGAAATGGGGGGATAAATTATGGTGGTTTTATCTTAGTTACTTAAAAGGGATTTTGGCTCAAGCATAGGTTCATCAATGATAGGTTCAGAAGGAGGAGTGATAATGGACTTGGGATTATTACTAAGGTACAATTCTTCTATGCGCTTTGACTTAAACTTTTGGTAAAAATTGAAAAAGAAGTCGTCATGAGGTTTTATAGGTTCCATGGGTTTGGGCCAAAATAAATCTAATGAAAATTTTTAATGGGTAGATAAAGGTTTAAAACCACTATGATGCACAATAAAAATTTCATTTCCAAATGGAAATTTCAAGCATTTATGAATGACTGATGGGACAAAATCCATGGAGCATATCCATGGATAGCCTAACTTCACATAGAATCGATCCAACATCAAGATGATGGAGAATGAGACATCTAATTGTTTTGGTTCAAATTAATGGGAGAGTGATCTAACCTATCATAAGGATAGCAAAAACGTCATGTTTTTTAATCCATGCTTTTGATTGTTCATAAGAATCTTGGTAAAGTTCATTCACAAATAAGAATTCCTCAATGATAAAATTCTCTACAAAAATGGATCAATTAATATCCTATTTGTATGCTTATCATTGATTCTTCCAACTATGTAAAGAGGACCTTTGAGTGCATGTTTAATTATATCACTATTAGAGAAAGCAATGCCTAGACAAGTTGGTTTGACCCTTACGAGGTTGAACATCAATGAGTCCAATAATGGTATATAGATCATCCTCATTATCACTCTTTTCACCATTATTTATGTCTTGTATGTTATCAACATTCATCACATCATTCTTGGTATCACTAGCTTTAACAAATGAGATGGAGTGGTTTGTCACTAGAGATTGGTAAATATTTCCAAATTCTGATTGGGTGGGAAAATGGATTTATTTATGATCATTAACATTGCCCAACTAGATGTGATTAGAATCAATGTGGTCTTGCACTGTATGTTTAAGACACATACACTACTTTATATCATGTCCTTTATGTCAATGATATAGGCAAAAAGACTTGGATTATAATTTAGAGTTAAAGGCTTAGTGGTATTAAGAGGTCTAATAGTAGGCAAGGTGCTTAAGTTTTTGCTTGAGTTGTAACATGATTGAAAGGGGAGTATCAGGTAGCGGAGTGAATTGCCTATTCTTTTCTCAAAATTGGTATGAATTTTTTTTATGGCAGCCACTTGAGGTTCACCATGATAGGTTATTTGAGCTTGATTTATCTATATAAAGCTCTTATTTGGTTTCTTGAATGGTTAAAAATTGTTATGATGCACATTTTAATTTTTTTAGGATAGGTTGAAGGAGTTTTGTCTATATGTTGATTAAGTGACTTCTAATAATCATGGAGAGTTGTGTATAATTGTGTAAAAAGGGAAAATTTCTTTATCCCAAGCTTGTATTGAATATTTTTTGTAAGTTATCAATGAGCATCTTTTGAAGATCACCATTGAGAAGCTTAATGTTGATTTGTGAGTAAAGAAGTTGGTAATGTGCTATGAAATTACTGACCTTTTCACCTACTTTTTATTTACATTGCATTAAATCAGGTAGAGCTATCTTAGGACCAATGTGAGCTTGGAAATGGTTTAGAAAGGCATCAAAAATCTCATTGAATGAGTTGATTGAGTTATTCTGTAAGGAACAAAAGAATTCTAAGGCTATATCTTTCAAGGATCTAGGAAACAGTTTAGCCAAGAGTTTATTTTCAAAAATGAAGTTACTACATAAGGTTGTGTATGCTAAAAAATGGTTGCTAGCATCTCCTTTACCACTGTATTTCTCAAATCTATGAATCCCTATGCCTTGTGGCTTTTGTGTTCTCAATATCTTCAAGGATAATGGATTTATTTTGTCATAGTGTTAAGGTTTTCCATTTTGGATTTGGTTCAATGTTGTTATTTGTTGTTAAAGAGATGTGACATTTTGCAAAAGTTGGTTTATGATAGAATCATTGGTTATGTTTTGGGATGGAGAGGAATATGGTGGAGGTGTATATGTGTTGGGAGGACAAGTGAATTACATGTTTGTGAGAGGTGAAGGGATTAGAGATACAATGTTTGAATTCACAAAGCTAAAAGGATTTCTAGTGGAAATACAAAAAGTTCGAGTGATATTGCTAGTTATTTTCATTATTGTAGTGATAATTGAATGAGTGTGTGTAGGAATAGAGGCTATGGTTGTATAGGAAGGAATTTGATTCCCTCCTTGACTTTGGGTTTAACCCAAAGTTTGAGAACAACTAGCCATTGTAGGAATATAATTATCAATGATGTGAGCTAGGCTACTTACAATCTATATTCCATGTTCATTATCAAGCATTCATCTCATGTTATCTAAAAAGATAGGAAATAGGGTGTACCACCTTTTGGAGATGGAAATTTGGACCTATTTCATGCTTTAATTCATTAGGAACCTAAATTCCTCAAGAAATTGACTTGATTGAGGAATGGGTTGGGGGTGACTTGGTGTGATTAAACTGGGGTTCACCATTAAATGAATTTTCAAAGGATAAATGCAAACATGTATGCACAAAACCCTAGAAACTTAGAACATGAAATTAGATTGATAAACAAAGAGGAAACAAAAAAGTACCTTGAGGAGTGAAGATTTCTAAGAAAGATCTACAAACCCTAAAAAATTGTTGTTTTTGAAGTGCACTAGGAGTCATACGCAAGATGAGGAGATCTAGTCCTAGTTTAGGGTTTCTAGGCAAAATCTGTAACCTCCTAGTGATTGATTAGAATCCACAGAAAGATGTCGAAAGGGTTGTACTAGGAATCATACACCTAGTAGGGTGATTTAGTCTTGTTACTATGGTTTAACTAATATTTCTATAGCTTCTAGTGATCTTATGTAGCTTCCCTCTTGTCCGATCTTCAAGTCCAAAAGTTTGAATTCAGGCCTATAGGTGAGTTTCTGTGAAGATGGCAACTTCTTGACAACTTTTACAACTTTATCTTCAAAGGATCTTCAAGATTCAATTCACCAAGATTTGAAAACACACATAAAGAGAGAAAAATGTTGATTTTCTAGGGATTAGGGGTATTCCTTGTTCAAACCCCATTTCAGTAATTAAACCTTGAAATGAAATAGAAAAGTATGAAGGAATGATGAATGAACAAATGTAATGTTGTAATTCACCAAACCATTCAAATGAAGGTTGCAAAATTGTGTGAATTGACTTAAATGGATGTGGATCTTGACTCTTGATTGTTGATATGATACAGTGTATTTGAATGCATGCTTGAATCATAAAAACCTACATCGCAAATGTTAGCTCACAAGCACACATGATGCATGAAGACTTTGACATGATGCTCCAAATGCTTGATGATTTTCTCTTGAATGCTCTTGATCTCATAAACTTTCTATAGGAATGCTCTCTCAAAATTTCTAGCTTGTTGTTAGATTGATTAGATCTCTTAGCTGAAATTATGTGAAATAATCTTGTATTTATACTTTTTTATGCATAATTTTCTGAAATTACAACACTTCAAGTTGACATCAGATCTAGGATAATATAATCCTAGACCAAGAATTTGAATTAAAATAGGTCTAGTTTAAAGTGGGACTCATACACCAGGTTGGGAATATGAGTCCCAGTGGTTCAAACCTGGGACATAAATTTCAAGAAATGTTAAGTTCAATGTAATATTCAAAATCATGTTCTAAGACCTAGGTGGGACCCATACGCCCAAGGTGGTGTATGAGTCCCAAACCCCTAGATCTAGAACACAACCAAAAATATTGAATTATGATTTTCCATTTGTTAAATGTCAGGATTATCCTTGGAAAAATGCATTTGAGTAGGCTTGTGGATGCAAAATAGGACCAATTAGGGTATAAAGAATTCATGTTTTAATAGGGAGGGCCAAAACAAATGTGAAAATGTAAAGCGATACATTTTTCTACACTACATTATATGTGATAGGAACCACAATACTAGTAATATAGTCTATACTCACAAAATCTTGAAGTTTTTCTAAGGCTTTATCCATTTGTTTGAGTTTCTCTTGAGGGACATGAGAAAAAATGGCTTCAACATCAATGGAATTGGTTGATGGTAAAGTGGTCATGGGAGATGTGATATTAAGTATGGAATCCAACATGGGTTGACTAGTGCAACACTATGAGTGGAAGAGTTGGAAAACCCAAGATGCCATGAGTCTCAAAACGTGTCTCACTGAAGTATTGACAATAGGACTAGGTTGTAATACTCATACAAGTTTAACCAAATTAAAAGTGTACCCAAAATGGAAAAAATGCACTAAATAAAGATAGTAAGCACTTAGAAATAGGAAGTAAAATGCAAGTATTGAAGAAGATATTTGTAATTTTTAGATCTAAAATTGGTAATTGACTAATTTTTAATGCAAAAACCTAAAAAATGATCACTTTTAAATGTAAATTTTGATTTAAAAATTGCACTTTCTTTAACCAATCAAGATAAATGCAAGCAATTATAGAAAAATACAATTTCTGAAACTGAAACAAAGATCTACAGGTATAGGAAATTAAAGAAAATAGAAATTGATAAATGTGCAAAATTCTAGAAAATTGCTTGTACAAGAACATGTTCACCCTGGGGTGAAAGCTTCCTTGTACAAGGATATGAGAAATTAAATTATGAATGTTTACTTTGATATTTAAGCTCGTTGTTCCTAGTTGCAAACAGATTCTTCAGTGACAGTATTTCTATAAATTAAGATGAAATTGAAATGCAATTTGAATGATAATGTGTGAACAAAATGACAATTTTTCTTTAATGCAAATTTTTATGTAATTATGATCTAAATGATTGAAACACACTTTTAATGTAATCTAATATGCAAAATGTATGCAATGTTTTTTTTTTATGAATTTAAATGATGCAAATATGTAATTTAAAGGATAAGTTCACCCTAGGGTGAATGGGTCATGGTTAGGGTGTCTAGAATAAGTTTTGATGGTCCTCTAGTGCTAGATCTTGGCTTCTATTTGGAACAATTCCCATTGTTAGAAAGTTGGAAATAAAATCTATAATTGAGTTTTTGTGGATCAACAACAATGGTGACAACTTATGCAATATTTTAAAATTTCTCCTTGATATCCTTTTAGTCCTTCTTCAACCTATAATCTACACAAACAAAGAGAGGACAATTTATTTGTTTGAATTGGGGTTTTCCTTATTCAAACCCCGTGTTTGGAAATTAAACCTTGATAGAAAGATAATGTCAATTGATAAATGCAATGAATGATGAAACACTTGCTTGCTAACAATTGAAGTACCAAACCTTTAATGGCTTCCCTTAGAGGACTGAAGTTAAACACATCACTCCAAGTAACTTGATCTTTCTTTGCTTGATTGGACACTTGAAAATGCTTGGATGCTTTAGGATCAACAATGCATGTTAGCCTTCACAAGATGACATGAACACACATAAGCTTGAACATGATATGATCTTGAATGATGCAACAAATGACTAATAAATCTACTCTTGAATGCTCTTGACAATAATATTTTCTCATATGTAGTCTTCCAAAAGTGTGTTAGAATGCTTAGATTTTAATTGATAAAAAGACTAAGTATTTAATTTATCTAATTTCTCAAAAAATAGATTTTGAAAGCTAAAAATTGCATATGAAATTTGAATCATTGAAAGACCTCTAAAAACATATTAAAATTTGGGACCTAAGACTTAAGGAGGACCCATTTTCCCTTGGGCGAATGGTTCCTAGCCCATAAGTCCAATTCACACTCATTTTGAGGTGATTAAAATATTAATTGCATTAAAATTAAATGTATGTTCTTTTGATAAACAAGAAAAATGAAGATTTGGAATGTATAATTTGGAAAATTAGAAGCTTAATTAACTCAAATTAATTAAGGGACCCAAACATAGTGTGAAATTGTATTTAAGTTATACAATTTCCTACACTATAGTTTCTTCACATACATGCATCAAAATAAGGTTACACTTGACAATTGATCATTCCTAGTTAAGTAATTATGATGGCTTGGTGTACTTGACTTATAAGCTTAAAGTCATAAATTTGATTCATACACTACATTGAGAATAAAGTCTTTTGACATGAACCACCTACATGGTTCCCTTGAGTCTACCCTTAATATACACTAGGTAGGAGCATTCATGTGCCAAGGTCTAATAGGCTACTCCAATTCAAGGGTTCTTTAGTAAAATGTCAAGTCTTAGATGATAAAATGATTAGTCATAAGCATCAAATTCCACCAATAGAAAGTGGGCCTTACACTATAATCCTTAGAGTTAAAATACATGTAATTGTATCATTCATTTATCTTCATTAATCATCATCCTCTTCTCATTATTTTCTTCTTCTCTTATTATTTATTTTGGTGCTCATATATCTAAGAAACCTTGTTTTAATTCATCTAGTGAAGAAATTACATTACACAATGGAAAATGCAAATATTTATCTTTACCTTCTAAGTGTAAAAAAATATCCATTACTTATAATATTTTTGCCATAGTATATTTCATATTAGTGTCACCATTCTAATGCATCTTTACTTCCATTAAAAATAGAAAACCCCATTAAATCTTAGGTTTTAAGACAAATTTCACTAAACATATCTCATTTATTTTCATAATATCAACCAAGCTTTGGTTTTATCATTTTATAATATTTTCAACCTTAAAACCAAAAAATACAAATTATAACAAATCCATTATGGATTTTTATGATATTTATTAAAATGTTAAAAAGCTGAAAATTTTCTATGGTCTATGTCTTGTAGAGTGAAATTGGGAATAAATAAATAAATTCCAATAACTCGCTCAATTCTGATAATAAAAAGATAAATTTTAGACTATATTATGTAGTCTTGAAACTTCAAAAAAAATTATAAAATATGTAGTTATTTGTGAACTATAGGTGAATCATTAAATAATAGAGTTTCATCCTTATCTTTATCCAAATTGTAGGTTTGATACCACTTGATAAGATCTATGCATTTAATAATGGAAATATGATAATGTGTAAGATGGATCACATAACATTAGATATTTTTCATAGTCAAATCTTCCCTAATAACTAATATATGTAAAAATAGAATAGAACCTTAAGGTCCCTAGATAACACCATACAATACTCCTTATATGGAAGAAGTCACTCCACACTATACATCTAAGAGATCCAAAAATCAATATTGTACACTTTACATCTCCTAACAATGATAATAAACTCCTTCATAGAGACCTCTTAATAACATAATGGAGTATAAACCACTAATCTCAAGTAACTTTCCTACTTATTACCTGATATAATTAATTAAATAAGTTTTCCACATGACCCAATATAATTAAATAAAGGGATGTATGACACATGTCAATATATTCATCCACTTATATGTAATATAATATAATGTCCCTAAGTGCATAACAATTGTTGAAAGGAATAAATTCTATTAGATGTAAAAGAGTATTCAAAAAGAATATAGGCTTAGATGGTGGTATTGAGAAGTATAAGAAAAAATTTGTTGCTAAAGTATATTCCCAAGTTGAGGGAGAAGAATTTGGTGATATTTTTTCCTAGTTGTTAAGCTAGCATCTATCAATTTCAGATTATTTATAATAGACGATTTGTATTTAAAGATAGAACAAATGGATGTAAATGAAACACTATTGCATTATGACTTGCCAGAAATGGATCTGCATGAGACAAGCAAAGCATTACATGGGAAAAGGTAAAGAAACTTTTATTTTTATACTTAAAATATATTTTTATGGTCCCAATAGTCTCATAGGATGTGTTAGAAAAATTTTCATTTCTTTATGTTGGTATTGAGTTTTATGAGATCTAAATCATATCATTGTATTTATTATAAATGTGATAATGAATAATTCCCTATTATTAGGTTGTATGTAGATGATATGTTATTTATTGGTAATAGTAACAATGTGTTTTATAATTTGAAGTCTCAAATTTCCCCATAATTTTAAATTAAAGACTGTGGGGCTAAAAATTATATCTTGGGTATGGATACCAAAAGAGATAAAGTGAGGAAATTTTTTGGCTGGGACAAAGTAAGCATTTGAACTCTATAGTGCAGCATTTTAGTATGGAAGCAAATAGACCATTGATTCATATTGTTCTCATTGGGCTAAAATTTCATTTGAGTAGTGTCATACATCAGCCACAAATATGGAGGATGTCGCGGCATTTTTATTTTTCTAGTGTAGTTAGGATTTTGATGTATGTAATGGTCTATACTAGACTAAATATTGTTCAAGTAGTACGAGTGTTGAGTAACTTTATGATGAATCTTGACTAAGATATTTGGGATGCAACAGAGAGTATTTATGTATTTTTGGGGTGACTCAAAGTACTTTCTTTATCATGGTGATTGTTAGTAGAGACTATAATAGGAAATAGAAAAAAGGTGCAGAAGTGAAAATGGTCACAAATGCAATGCAAAGTAAAAGGATGACTAGGCCCCCTAGAATATGTATATTTTATAAGGGAACCATCCCTGATATAAAATATTTTTATAAGATAGAAAGATATTCTAAGACATATGTAAAATGTACAAGTGATAGATATATATAAGAGATTAAGAGAGAATAAGAGAAGAAAAAAGAATTGTATCAAGACTAGAAGAGAGTATATAAAATTATATGAAAGTATTATATAAAGGATATTGTTGAAGATAACATAAATAAATTTTTAGATGTTGCCTTATGTATATTCAATTCTTGTTAAGTCTCATATTGTCATATTCTATAAATTTCATAACATGTATTAATATTTCTCCTCAACTAGTCAAATATTATTATAAAATCCTTTGAAATTTTTGTTAAGTTCTAAAAAAATTAATCCTAAGTCTTAGAATGCATTGAGATGTTTGATAATAATTATTTTATAAATTTCCTTAGGTTCCAAGAGGGAGTGAAGAAAATAAGTTGTTAATTCAATGCCAAAATGAGGTAGCTTTGACTCTTATCCTTCTCTCTATTCATGCACCATGAGTTTAGGGTTGTTGTGTTGCATGAAAGAAATAGCTTGACATGGGACAGGACTAGAATTTGATTCATGAATTTTCTCCATATTTCATGAAGTTTTCTAAAGAGTTTTAGAAGATGGAAACACCATGTTGTATGTTGATGAATAGGAATTGGACATTGAGAAGTTTACGACATATGTTAGCTCTCCACATTGTAGAGATCAAATAGAGATAAAGGCATGTTATAGAGATTCACAAGGAGATTGGGGAATAGTGAGAGGTTGGAGGATTTCAAAGAATTTTTGTTATAAAAACTTACCTATTTCCTTTCACATTTTTCAAGGTATGCCATGAAAAATTCCTTATATTGTTAAATATTTAGAAATTCTTGAAGCATTCAAGAATTTATGTGAAGTCTATAGTTTAGAGTTTATTCAAAATCTTTGAGATTAATGAAAGCACTTGAATAGCACTTTGAAGACTTAAAATATCTTGATAGTGTTAAAGCATTACTCAAAAGGATGTAAAAAATTATACCAAATTTTTTTAAGTCATCCTTAAATCCTAGCATTCTAGGAATCACCACAATCCAATGATGTGAAGATGATAGTGATAGATCTTCATAATAGTGATAAAAGATAACAATTGCAAAAAATTAATAATAGTTGACAAGGTGAATGATAGAACATGAATGCAATCCTATATATTTTTTGCAAGATATGCATGTTGGTTATGTGAACTACAAATAGTAAGCACCAAATAAGTGACAAACTAAGTGTGACATTATACACAAAAGAGAAGAGGTAAATGCCATGAAATTTTAAGGAAAACTATGTAAGGTCATATAAATATGAACTCTTGTGAGCCCCTTTGTATCCCAAAAAGGAAATCATGAAGAATTGATGGGAAAAATATATCAAATTAATAGTCCATTCAAGACAAAAAGAGATAAGAGCATAAAAAAAGAGCTACAATTTAGATTAATAGAGAGCTAGTTTTTAATGACAAGGGCTAGTCAACATTTATAGAATTGTTTGTAAGAACCATATACCAGAGATTAAACAAGAAATTTTGTGACCAAGTTAGAGGGTAAGTTAATGATCTAAATGATGATTTTACTCCAATTTCTCAAAATGGAAAGAAGACTAAAAGGAAAGAAGTAACATAGACCTATTTTGTAATGATAAAGGAAAGTGGTCTTGGAAACCATAAAATAGTCACCATGAGAAATGATGAATTATATACATGAACAAAGATCTATGAAAGAAAATTATAGTCCTTGCTAACCATATCATTCATATGAAACCTAATAAAATAGTCCATTGTTGAAATGACAATGAACATTAAAGTTTTCAAGAGAACAATCCATTGTTGAAATGATAGTGAAGATGAATTTTTTGATGAGAACAACTACCAAAAGAACACATAGCTATTGATGATAATGCTCAAGGTAGTGTTGTGATAAAATCAAAGGGGTAATGAGTCATTGAAATTATAGTCCCATAGATCATAGTGGTCATGAAGGTCACAAAGGAAATTTATAAAGGCCAAAGGTTAGTTAGAAGGCCTTAGATATTAGGATTAAAACTAATGGAGAGTAAGTTGGGTTCATTGGAAGATCATTTCCTATTGGAATCACTTACAAATATAGTGCAAGTCTATTCATGAAGGTTTTTGTGAAACTAACAATAAATTATATGTATGACAATCACCATGAATGGTTATAACATTCATTATTGTAGGGATAGTGAGATATTGTTAAAGCATAAATGACAAGAGATATGTGATCCAACAAAAAGTCATGAAAGTAAGATGGCAATCCTTTGAAGAGATGAAGTGAGGAAAAGATCTCTTGATACACCCTAATTAAGAAGCTCATAAGGATAGTTGATCTTGAACATGCCTATGTTGACAGTTTTGTGAGGGGTTGTGGTTGGAGTGATGATGATAATTTGATTATGTCATTATTGAAGGAACTAGAAAAAGTAGATGGAACTATAAATTCATAAATATAAATGACAACCTTTGGATAAAATTGCAGACCATGTAAAATTCATGAACTAATATTTCAAGTGAACATAAAGGAAAGTGAAGAAAGATATAGTGGAGTATGCAAAGAGGTATGCAGCATGTTACTGTACAGGTCCCTTTGAAAAGAAAGGGGAGTTTCAAATGGCAGTTCACAAATGAGAGTGGATCCTTCACAAATGATAAAATTTTCAATATTCATGAAGGAGATTGAGGAGTCAATACTCAACATTACTAGGTTTCAAATGAAACATAAGAATTTCCCTACTACTCTTTGATGCAAGCCTCACTTGATGATTATAAACATTCATGGCTTGGTATGGAAGGTAACAGTCATAAAAGAGACATGACCATTTTTAGTTTTATTTTTCCTTTATAGTTTTATGAGGGCTATATGTTGAGCAATCCTAAAGAGGGCATGTATGAAAAGTGACAAGGTTTAAGGGCAGATATATGAAATTGATAGAGATTGATGGTAGAGATAAGAGAGTGATGGAAGGAGTGCACATAGATAGAAAGAAAAGGTTACCTCAAATCATACATAACTCAAAATATCCCTCTCAAAGGTACATACATAGTGATCAAAAGAATAGACTAGTGGTGTTATCAAAATAATTATGATAGTGATACATGAAGATAGCATCAAGAAGCATTGAGCTTTAAAAATTATTATACCCAAAGGATATTGTAGGAGACGGTTGGAGAATGAACAATAGCAAGGAAGACTAAGCAGGAAACTATGGAGGTAGTTTAAAGAGATGGCCTTAAATTTTTTCCTCATTTGATGAGGTCTTTAGGTGGTATTGGTGCAAGAGATAAGCATGAATCTTCCAAACCATCCACTGAGATGTCTCCCATAAAAGTGTGAAAGTGACAATCACTCAATAAAAGGGAGTTCAAGTTTTAGGATAACACAACATACCAATAATGAATTTTCCTTTAGATCCAATGTTTCAAAACACAAGAATAGTGATATAATGAGAATTTTAATGGCTTACCTATAAGGAAAGAGTAATCCTATATTGTATTCAAGTATCTGTAGTGCAAAGACAGTGGGGACAAGAAGATTTTATTCACAATGAAGACTTAGAAGAAAAACTCAATGACAACCAAAGGATAAAAAGACCAACATAATAGTGGTCAAAGATAGGGATATCATCATTCAATTACTTTGTAAATAGAATGAAAGTGACAGTTACTCAACAAAAGGGAGTTTAAAGTTTCAAAAACCATGTAATATGATGTGAAATTATAGTGTATTGGTGGTAGAAGGTGTCAGAGTACACTTAAAGATACTAATATAACTAAAGTGAATACCTATTTTCCTGAAGATATGAAGATAAGGATACTTAATTTGCAAAAGCATGCGAGAATATTAGCCTGAAATTTCTCCTACTCCATGTTGGGGAATTGACTCATTTTTAAACTTATCTCATAATTCCCTTTAAACATGGTGGAAATTATGAAAGTTGGAGGAATAATGAGTAGTTCAGAAGATATAGGGGACAAATTGAATGACCAAGAAAGAATTTTTCAAATATCTAGGAGTGGAAGGAAGAATATAGGAGTCTTCTTAGCATATTCCAAAGTAGGCTGAAAATGTCAAAGGTTCAAGGCCTTTAGCACAAGCAAAGTAGGAGAAATTTTCCAATGCTCAGGTAGAGATGAAGTGGTCAACTAAAGCAACTAGAAGTCATTAAATAATTCTAAAAAAAATCTTTACTTTCTCTCCAATGTTGGATAGATAAAAATAAATCCTATTCTCAACTTAGTTGGAGTTCTTACCTTTTTGAAAAATAGTTATGTAACTATAGCAAGTTCTTATATGTGAAAAATAGTTTTTAAACTCATATATATTCATTTTTTTATTGTAACTCAATGTATTTCACCATTTTCAAGCAATTTCAAAGTAGATGATGGACTATGTACAGCTAAAAAACATCTTTTTATCAGTGTCTCAACACTTTAGCCTTCAAAATCATGTTCTATTGTATGTAATTCCATGGTTGATGTTTATTTATGTGATTTTCAGAACATGGATCCTCAAATATATGTCCCATTTTTAGCATAGTTTGAACAAAAATGCATATTTGATGTAGGTTGTAGTTTATGCTAGTGTGAAGACAGTCACTAATTATGAAAATGCTTGCTCTTTTCCTTCAAAAAATTGTTAAAACTTAGACCTTTCTACAAAACACCCATACATCATTTTGCAAAAAAACTAGAGCAATGCCTTTTTCTAAATCGATTTATTGAACATTTTCATGTAGTAAAAATAGCAACATAAGTAAAAATAAACAATTGGTGCATCACTCTCATAATCATAGGTTCATTTCATTTCATTCTATGTCTCTTTTCTTTAGTATTAGTAGTAGCATAGGTTAGAATAGGTGAGTACTAAAGGGAACCAAACCTCTGTAGATATTTACTCCAAGCCATTGGCAACCCATAGGTCCGAAAGTGTTTCCATGTTTCACTAGATTGTTGATTCAAGTACTTGATAACATACAAGTCCTACTAATAATAATTTTTTGCATGCCCAGTAGGATTGAAAGCTATTGTTCAGTTAGATATAATAGTCATTACACTATTGTTCTAGTATGTGCAAAAGTGTTTCTATCCTTTAAGAGGTGTCACAATACATACCTGACAACTTTACAGATCTAGTTTTGAAGGAATCAATACAAAAGTGAAGAAGAAGGATACAAACTAGAGGGAGTTCATAACCATTCTCCTACTTGCATATCTTTCCACTTAGAAGAAGTAGAGTAGTTAGAAATTTTCAAGAATAGAAGTGAGAGTTCTTTCTAGACCCCCTCCTAGTAAGACTATTCACACTTTTTTATAAATCAATCACCTTTGGTTCATATGGCTACACCTAGGAATCATGGTTTTGTTCCATTCAATTAGGGAAACCCACTCAACTTGTAGTAGCATGATAGCCTTGAAATGTATTCCATTTTATACTAGTGAAAACCAAAATAAGCCTAATGAGTACATAAAATATGTGGCTACACTTTGTGAATTCCATCATACCATTGAAGAAAGTGTTGCAATTAGATTACTAGCAACATCTTTGAAAGGAAAGGCTTTATGATCGTTCATAGGGTTAGGAGTGAACTCAATCAACACTTTGGACTAGCTGGGTGAATTTTTATGCAAGAATTTTGAAGATAGACCTGTCCATTTTTCATTTGTGGAGCATCTTACTACAATCAAGAGGGCTCCCGATGAATGCATGAGTGCTTGTCAACAATTGTTTCCAAATGAAGGGATAGAATCCCACAAATAGTAAGATGATCTCTTGAGCATACATTATTATATTATTTGAGAGCTCTAAATACTAATGTTTCAATCATGATATAATATATGGGTGGGGGGATAATTCCATGTGCTTTGATACATAAATAAGGGCATAAAAAGCCTCATTTAAGTAGTTAAAATTTCACCAAGACCTCCTATGCATGTTTTCCCTAAAATACGATGAACCATTTCTATGTGAAAATCCCCCATAGTCAGTGTACCTATTATACCAACAACAAATAATTAGTCATTTTCTTTATAAAAGGCCATCCCAACACCATCATTTGAATTCCAAGAGGTAAATTTAGGCCTTCTCAAAACTTTTGGAAATGAAATTGTGAACCTCAAGAGGTAGAAAAGTCAAAATTATAAACCTTATCAATCCTCTTATAAAGCTCAATATTATCCACATCAACCCAATAACCGAGTCCAAAGACAAGCTCTTATCCCAAGGCCTTATCAAACATATAATCCTAATGCTTCTGACTCTTCAAGATAAATTGTACATGTACAAAACAATATGGAACAAGATTATGAGTGGTGCTTTCCAATAAAACAACCCAATAATAAAAATACATGTTTGAATGGAGTGATAAACCAAGCTCTAATGGTGCAAGAAAAAACTGAATGTGCATTCAAATGTAGTTTTAGAAGTACCATTGCAGCAAGGTGAGTCACAAGAACAAGTACAAAATGAATCGACCTTGATGAATTGTCAAGGAGAAGAAATTTGAGGGATGAATTAGCATTATTCATCTATTGCAACCAAAGAAAGGTCAAATAAAACTGTTGTATATTTGAGACAACAAGATGAGAAGGATTTTATTCAAGCTCCCCAAGTGAGCAAAGGAGTTGATGGTACATCCAATGGGTCAAATGTGCATATTTTTCCAAGAAATTAAATTATGGCCAACAAGGAGAAACCAAGAGAAAAAGGAAAAAATGTTGTTCCTAAAGAATATAAAAGGCTAGTGTAGTTCCATTCAATATTTTAGAGCACATGAGGAAGGAAAATATTAGTATTTCAATGTGGGATTCATTTTCCATTCTTGGAAAAAGGATCTCTTGCAAGCTGCCTTATCAAAATTGAATGTGTCACATGAGATTTCTAAGGATCAACACAAATTGGTGCTCACTAATACACTCCAAGTACCCCCAAAAAAGCATTAACAACAAGCCAAAGACATAAATCCACCACCTTTCCTATATTTATTTAATCATTGGAAATAATTTAGTTCATAATTGCATGATAGAATCAGGTGTTATTAGTCCAGTTATGCAAAAATAGATTATAGATAGGCTGGATATTTGGTATGATCCTCTTATAAAAGGGGTTGTGTAGTTAGATGGAACAACCATCAATATTTTAGGAGTTATCAAAAGTTGTAGTCTCACCTTGCATTCTTGTGCAAACTTTACCATCACTCAATATATCTATGTAATAGACCTACCACCATACTTTTCCTTATGCCTTTGTAGGGAATTTATTACAAAAATAGGTGACTATTTATCTTCATATTGGTTCCATATGTTGTTTAGAACAAGATATGGTACCAAGGCAGCCATAAAATTGAAACCAATAGCCAAAGACCACATAGAAGCACATATGTCCCTAGTGTTGTTAATGTAAACTTAACCATCATTGATCAAGAAGAACACCCTCATGTCCATGAATATAATACACTAATTTATAACATCCCCAACATACTATTAGATGAGTGGGTAGCTAAAAAAAATGTAGCTAGTTTATATCAGCAAGTGGAATAAGTTGGTTTGTTATCTATTTAATGCATGATGTTGATTTGGTGATGCCTAACCTTGTTAAAAGTGACAAACAATAATGTAAACCACAATCAAATGAAGTGTGGAAGATTTATTTTGATGGATCAAGGAGAAAAAATGGTGTCAGTGGAGGTATGATGCTCATATATCCCAAAGGTGAGAAATACTATTCTTCCTTTTTCTTTAATTTTAGTTGTACAAATAATATAGCTGAGTACAAAGCCTTAATTAATGGTCTAGAATAGGAAAAGAAGATAAAAATCAACTGTACATAGGTATTTAGTGATAGTAAACTCATTGCAAACCAGGTAAGAGGTCTTCATGTCACTAAAAATGATATGTTGAAATCTTACAAACATAGAGTATGTGATGTTATTGAATAGTTTGATGCTTTTAATGTGTTGTTTGTGCCTATAATAAACAAAAAATGTGTTGATAGGTTGGTTGTGATAGGACCATAATATGACATACCAAGTGGCATCATCAATGAGAAGGTACAAAAAAATGTAAAAGTTGTAGTAAGACCTCATATACTTGATAACACCATTTATTGGAAAGTGTTTAATAGTGATTGGCAATTTGCTAATTTCTTAAGAGAAGAGGCTGATTTTCAACTTGTAATCAAGAGATTATGGAAGCAATATAGTGAGAAAATGATACAATTGAAGTCTAATAAGATTCCCAAAGGATTGGTCACTTTGGAATCTATTTTTAGTTTTGATGATTAGGTAGAAAAGGGAAAAAATAGCATGCAAATCAAACAAGAACACTATGAAGAGGTTGAAATATTCAAAGGTAAGATTCTTATATTGGGGAAGGTATGTGTTGTTCATGTTTTGCACACATGCCCCACCAAAGGAAGGGACCCCCTTTTTTTTCAACCTGACAGGCCGTTTTTCCCTTGTCTCACTTTGTGTACCCCCATTTCCTAGCCCAAGTTGGTCATGAGCATTAAAATGATTGATTTCATATTGGCCAAAATCACCTAGCTGGGTTTCACTAACTCATTTGCCTTTGCTGGCTAGCTCCTATGAGCTTCCCTTAGCTTTTTGCTCGGTGCTTGTTGACCCTTGTGGACCTGCATTCGTGGGTTTCCCCTTGTCAATCATCATTGTGCTCCACCATTCACCTGTAGCCAAGCCCTGGCGTCCACCCGATGTGCGGACCCTGCACCCATTTTTGTTGCTGCGTCTTTCATGCTCCATGGACCTGCAATTGTGGGTTACCCTATGTGGATCTTTGTCCCCATTTCACCACCTTCGTAGTGACTGACACTTGGTCGCCGCCCACATGGCAAGCTCCAAATTTGGCCTGGCCATCCCCATAATTGCCATTGTTGAGGTAAACCCAACCCCATCACTTCAAAATCATCTAAGTCCCAAAATTTTTGGGGTCTTTGCACACAGCTCACCCTTGCTTGATCACCATTAAAAAATTACAAAGCTTTTCACATTCCAAGTGATGAAATTCATAGGGGCATTGGAGGCAACCATTTATGTGATGCCCACATCTCGGGTCTCTGCTTATCCTTCGCTAGCCCTTGGATAGGCTTTTCCCGAACATCCACGCTCATACACCCGTCTGCATCCGATTGCTCGCACCCTCAAGTAAGCATTCCCACAAGGCCTTCTTGCATACCATTCTTTCAAATTTCGGACCTTGGGGACTTAAAAGGAATCTTCATACCCATCATTTAATGGTTTATATCAGTTTTCCCAAATACCCCTCCCAGGAAAATCATAGGAATAAGGAATTTTAGAATTTTGTGGGGGCGGGAGGTGAGTGAGGAAATGAAATTGATAGGGCATCACCATGCATAAAATGGGTATGGGGGTTCTACATATCAATCGGCCACCTCCTGGTTTGGTCCCATGAATGAATTTCCTCCATGCGGGTTCAGTGTGCCCCACGATAGTTGTCTGGGTTCAACGAAAGGGACTTTCTCTACAGATAGCACATGATACCTATAAGCCCACACGATGTTTAAAAACCTATCTTCGAGACAGGGAAAACATGGAATCTATTTTAAACAACCCCATCTCAGGCATGGATCAAATGCCACCCTATGGGAAGCAAGGTACCAAACTCTAGTGAAAAGAACGATGTACGAGAGGTGGGCATTCTGTTGTTGAAAACAAAACTCATCCTATCAACTGAATCATGATGTAAGAAACTCATGGGTTGGGTGGGGTATGTGAGGAAGAAGGGGCAAGATGAAAATTCATGATAATGTAAAATCAAACAAGATGACGAGCAATGTGGCTAATTAGGAAAATTTAACATGGGTTAATGTGCTTCACTCTTGGTGCTCCCAAAGCAGGAATTCTAGTGTTGTTAAGGATACTAGATGGTAGGTATGGGTTGGTAGATAAGTGATTAAAAAATGTCATCAATGTGTGAGTGAAATGCAATACATCTCATGTTTGCTAAGGAGTAAGAAATGACAGTAAGAGGAGGGAAGATTTCGATAAATATGTATATCCAAAATTAATGACCTCGAGCGATAAAAATATAAAATTTTCAAATATTATTTCGATTGTGTTGGATCATCCTCATAAGGAATCTATGGTATCTCGCTTGGGGGGAGCATGTCATGCTTTGAGAAGTGCATGGATGACTAACACCATGGAGGAACATAGAAGCTCATAGTTAGCAAAGAAGCATACCATGTAGAGATAGTGACATGGGTTTCCTCCAGCCCATTGACGTTTTTCACGGCTTCCTTATCCCTACCCGCAGTGGTGGTCTTTTCGCAGAGTTCTTGGATGCGGGTTCTGCCTTCTCAATGGCCATTGATATCCGCCATCATTACTATGAAAATAAAAACATGGCGTCCCACCTTCTTTGACCCAACAACGACCATCCATGTAGATTTTGCACTCTATAATGCCTCCATCTTATCGAATTTTGGTTGCGGTAGTCACCCTACCACCTCCGTACATTTGACTCACTCACATCAGGGAAGTGGAATCTTAGTTTCACAATAGGAAAAATGAATAAAAATTTACTCATGATTATGCATAGCTTGTTGGAAAGAGGCATTTTGTAAGGCATAATTGAGAGTCATTCACTCACTAGCATGAGGTACTCAATGATTAAGGAAACTTCTATGATGATGTTGAGGTTAACCTAACATGGAATCCTTTGTGTGATTTAGTAGGAAGGGTAGAGTGTTCCTCTACCATATATGAGCACTCCATGGTGCAATGATCATTATCTTCATAGCATCTACGTTGGCCTCCTCCTAACTATTTACGAAGCCATGCAATGGGAGGGGGTGATGTGATAGGCACGTATCAGGCTCTAAATATCAATCATGTCTAAGGCATAGCATATTAGACTCGACTTTGCTCAGGATTCCTAATATATTCTACCATCGGGTGGCTAAAGAAATTAATGATCATAATGAAACAATGAATGTAGTGGAGTAGAAGGGAAAGAAATGGTTAATCTAAGAGCAAGTGAGAATTAGTAGAGTCAGGAGGGGGGACATAATAAAAAATAGACTAAGGTTAACATGTGAGCCTGAGGTGCGCCTTATAGGCATCCACTCATAGGCTTCTATAGCCTCGAAGCCATTCTAAACAATTTTCACATCACTGCCCCCCACGTGCTTCCTCCCACGTGACATCTCAATGGTAGGTGCCCACATTCCTTTTTTCATTGTAGGCTTATATCCCCTTAAACTATCAGCAATTTCCTAACATCGACCCTCCCTCAATACTAGAATTATGATGATAAGCACATTGGCATCTCACCAGACGTTACAACATCAAAGAATCCTCTTTAGTATCACAATTTTCTTGATTAACCAGTGGTCTGAAGATTAAAAAGGGTGGTAAACTATGAGGATATGATAAAATTCTAAAAGGTCTCAAAAAATATCTTGCTCGCTGATGCCTTTTCATAGCTAACAAGAAAGTTGGGGGCACTTATTCTGTGGCATGGTGATGTTCGAAGATGAGTGAGTTTCATACCCATGGATCCCTATGATGAACTCTGGTTTGTAATGATGATATTATCAAATGGTAATGACAATGTGTGCATCAAGATCAATAGGAGTGAGAATCATTATGAGGTTAATAAATGTGGAGCTAGTAGAACCAATAAATCATTCCATCAAAAGGCCTCAACAAGACTGCCTTGGTAATGTCGCAGGATGCGGGTTCCATCTCTTTGAGGGCCACCCATCTCCTTTACTAGTTGTGCAATGGCATCATTTTGCTGAGCGTCCTCCTATTCTGTAGGCCCCAACATTACCAATGTCATCCATCTTCATTATGGTTGCGATGACTTTCCATTGATTGTGCCCTGCCCTTCTCCACCCATGTAATGTGATAATGGACTCGAGTTGTGCAGGTTCCACTTGTTTCAATGTCGTCAGTCATTTAGTGATGGCATTACTAGTTGCAGGCTCCACAAGTAGGCAATCCATCTCTTACAATGTTGGTTTTCAACAACTCTTTTAGCACAACTACCTAGGTGCTTCCTTCTGCATAGTCGTGCCACTCCAAACTCCTGCGAGACCTTTTCCTGGCAATGTAATTTAGATTTAACATTGAGGGAGATAATTAATTAAGAATCATGGATGTGGTGATTGGTTGTGTTTTGAAGCTCAAACTCTACCCTATTGATCTAGGACACAGTAATCATGAATAATGCAGGATGAGAATGTAATTTGTTACAATATTAATGATAATTGTGAGAGATGTTCTAGGGCTCCATAATGTGGGCACATCCATTAGAAGGTGATGAGGAACATAAGAAAATGATGGAGGAAGTTAAAGGGATGCAAGCGTGGGTGTTTTGAGGGACACTCTTTTGCGACATGTCTATCACATCCTTCCCACTCCTCTGCTCTGCAAATGACTTGGTTCTTTGTGGTCTCTACAGAATGTTAACTCCTACTAGGCATTGTAAGCTATGAAATGTATGTGGGCGTAAACCAGTGAAGAACAATCTTGTAAAGGGGGGGAAGAGTGGATATTTTATGGGGGTGGTACTCATGTTTTATGGCAATCATCGAAGCAAGTTGAATGTGCATAAAGATTATGATGGCTAATCGGTTTGAAGAGGGAATGTGAATATGGCTCTTAATTTAATAGGGTGTTCGATGTTTTTTCTATGTCCTCACAATAAAATAATGAGTTTGCGAGTAGTTAATTGCAAAGGATAGGGTCACCTTCAGTGTAACAAAAATGGCTTCCCCTCCCTAGAAACCTAACATGCAGGACTTGCTACTCTAGACGATGTGGAGGTTATCACCATTGAGGTCATTCCCAAGTAGTGATTCTATGGAAACACCCCACCTTCTTCAACCCAAATAATGGCCTTCCCTGTGGGTTCTGCACTATGTGATGTCAATGTCTCTTTAATAAGAGACATTACCCTATTTAAGGCTAGTTGCAAATGTTTCAAAAATCTAAATCGATGGAGGTATTGCAAACTAGATAATCCCCGAGCCATTTACAATCCCTCATGGCAATTATAAAGTGAGTAAGATGACTAAATCAGCATGTCATTAGTGAATAGATGAAATCACATCCCAAATATTTTAATTGGTCGGATTCAAGATTGGGGCAAGTGATATAGCCGTTACTCATAGTAAGGACTCACTTGGGTTGGAAAAATGCAAAATTTATACCATTTAATAAAGATGATTACTGGATCAAGAAATTAAAATGGGGCGTATGATGAGCTTGTTCTTTTAATGTTCTATGACTTAGAATACAAAATGTACTTCAAATAAATTTGAATTTCCCCTTTAATATCCTTATTGCTTTTGTGTATGTATTAGGGGATGCAGTTTAACTATTGGTTGTGGGAATTGCTTGTAGGTATGTAGGACAATGGGTGATAACAAAAAGGAAAGTATCCAACCTACATGAGCACATGCCAAGAAAATCAACATCTAAGGTTGAGGGAGAAAATTTGAAAGCTGAAATCGCATATAGAGGCCTATTAAAGGTGATAAAGATAGAGGATACTAGGTTATAAAGTGTCACATACAAAGGATGCAAATGGAGTTTGAAATTTGAGGGAAAGCACTTTGTGCTATTAATATGTGTGCAACGAATTATGAGAATTAAGTAAAATTAAGAGAGAATGATTTTAGTCCTAAAACATTGCGATTCGTAGTATGGCCCTATTATCTAGTTGTGACTAGGCCATCTAATTTCCCTTCTCAAGTATTATTATTGCTTGTTATTGAAAGTATATGCAATGAGAAGGCTATTCAAATTGTAATTAAGCAACCATTTAAAATGAGCATTAAGTGGTCACACAAATACCAAACGAGTGTGCACAAAAGTTTGTATCATTATTTGCAAGATCTTAATTTAATCCACTATTTTGTGGAGGGATTTGTTTATGCATGGAGATCATCAAAGGAGTTTGCTATAGGAGGGGATTGCACATGATGGTTCATCCGTGAGTCTGCTGCCACATGTGTGTCTATGAGAATGTACCACTGTTGATAAGGATTTCCAACATAAGAATGCTTACTTGAACAATGATTAACTCATCAAAAAGAACTATCAAACTAATGGTTACATGATAAAGGAGGTCAGTGTCAGGGAAGCCAGATGGTTGCTTACCAAAATCAGGAATTACCAAAGTTTTATTGCTCTTCATTGAACGATCATGATCCAACATAAGTTGTCTCATCAGAATGGGTAGCTAATCTATTTAATAATGGTGCAAACCTACAAACGAGTCTTGTCTGATTCACCAAAGAACATTGCAATTCCATCAAACAAAAGGCAACCTTTTCTCAGTTTCAGCTATAGTAGAAAGAGAAATCAGCTAGAGGAAAAAATTGCTATAGTAGTAGGACACTACAAGACAAAATAGAGAAAAGAAAAAAGTTGTATTTTAAATTCCTTTATAATGGGGGTAGGTGAAACCCTAATGTAAATCAAATCTGAGCCACACAATGCAAATTAATCCTAGCCATTCATTTGGGATTTGGAAAACTATAAATAGGGGTCTCCCCCTCATTTGCAAATGGTTGAAGAGATGGTGTAAAAGCATTCTACAACAATAGCGAGTAACATTGCATGATTTATGGGTGTTTCTTTTGAGTTTGTTCATTATGCATGCATGGTTCTACTTCCTTATTAGATTTAGTTGTTAGTCTCTTGAATGGTTGTTATAGTGGTGTTGTTATATAGTATTTGATGAGCTTTCAGCCCATACTTTTGGAACTTGTTGATGACAAGCTACTGTGTAAAGTTAGCCTAGGATTCTTTATTTAATTACTACAACTTTGTTCAATTGCATGTTCATGATGTGCATGTGCAATCTAAAAATCAGCAGACCTTGGGAGATTGCACTAGATTTTTGTAACTATAGGTTCCCCTTGGCCAAGCAAAACTTAGTTTGGGAAAGTTTGTCTATTGTAGCAACCTCCATTGTTACTGTTCATTCGTAGCTTAGGATTAGAACAACTTTCTTAACCCTTTCCTTTTCTGGTATTTATTTTAATCCTTGGTTAGAGTAGAATCCCAAGCATCGCCATGAAGCTAAATCAGGTGAACTTGGTGAGTTTTAGCTTGTTGTTCTGAGTGGGAAGCCATTGTTCATTCACCTACAACACTTTGAAACTGCATTTTCAAACCCAACCTCCCTTGCTTTGTAACTCATACATAAGACCGCCTTGTGATACTAGAAAAACACATCAACCAATTGAGATATTCCAAGCTTGTCATGACCTAACACCCGAGAGACCTTGGGGTAGTGATTTGTAACTCGTTTGTGGATTTATACCTTTCAAGAGAGGTATTGCATTCATGTATTGCCTATGTTGAGAAGGTGCAAAAACACCCATCAATAGAACTAGTGCTAGAAGGTGGGACTAGCTAAGCTTGAGGCTACAAAGCTAAAATTGGAAGTTGAAAAGAACCTTCAAGTAAAATCTGAGATAGAGAGATCTCCGTATATGTTGGAATTTCAAAATCAAAAATTTGAAGACAACAAAAAGAGTTGAGCTAAGATGGAATAGCATTTACAAATCAACATCACTTAGCTATATGCAGATTTAGATAGGAGATTGAGGAGACCATTGCAACAATTTACATTGGAAAATAAGTGTAGGATTCATTGCACTCACATGAACACTGAGTTGGGATGTCCAACTTTCTTGAGCAGAATTGAAAGAGTCTTGCAAGGAGAAATTCCCTTTTGGGAAATATATCAAGCATTGGCTCTTGCAAATACAAAAGAGGAACTTGCTAGCATGGAAGCCAAGGCATTCAAGGAGCTGATCCAAGAGCACCTAAGTGGTGAGGATGGGCTAAGATTGGAAGAGGTATTGATGTCTAGTTGGTACAGGTTCCACAATGCACCCTATTCAAAAGTTACTTGTCCATCGTGTGCAGATGTTATCACCCAAGTCATGGGTAGTTTGAACAAGTTAGAGCAGCCAACTCCCTATGAAGAGGATTCATCCCATGAGGAGGGAGAGTTTTCAACATCTATAGGACAACACATTGAAGTTGAACCAAGAAATTTGACACAAGGTAGTGCTGGGACAACAAATACTGAGTTTGAAAATCAAGAGGAAGAACCTGATTTCCTTGGGGAAGAAAAGGGTCTTAACTCAGTTAGAAGGGAATCAAAATGTCTTTCCTCCATCAATAAAGAGAAACCTTCCACTCAAGAAGAGGAACGGTTAGCAGCTGAAGATGAATTAATAGAACTTGCAACAACACATGCTAGGACAACCAATGTAGATGTTGAAAACCAGAAGGAAGAAGAGGTTGAAAGCCTTGAAGCAACAAAAGGTGATGGTGAGAGCCTAAGTGAAATCAGACTAGAAGACCTCTCCTACATAAATGACAGTGATCAAGCATCCGAAAATGCAGATTTGGAGGAGTGGGGGTTATGTGCAGGATCATCATGGAAAAAATAGGCCCTTAAGTGGTGAAAAATTCAAAAAAATCAGAGTAGGAAACTTGACGTAAAAATTTGAATAAGTTATCTATATTATTTCAAAAATATGTAAGAATAGAATCTATAGAAAATTGAATTTAGTTTCTAAACTACTAGGTTTAGTTAAAAAAAAAATCTATTTGGTGAAAATTTGAAATTTCAATGTAGTAGTACTTAAATTTTAGGGAAAAAATAAGAAGTAGGTGTATGTCTGACCACCCTAACCACAATAAAATGATAATATTTTTTTGCATGATTTTAGATATAAGTAGAGGACTCATCTCTCGATGTGATGCATATTTTTTTGTATTTTTTTTCCAAGTAAATAATTAATTATGATTTTTTTATTACAAATTTTAAAAAATATAAAAAACTTGTATGTATGACCAACTTAACTTGGTCAAAACATCATGGAATTCATTTTTTCTTTTTTAATCTTATAGTATGCAAAGCATAGAATGTGACACATGTTTCAAATTCAAAAAATTTGAAATCGTTTGAAAGCTAGAGATGTTTTTCAACTAGCCTACCAATCAGGACTTTAGTTGTAATTCAAATAGAAAATGAATAATAATTATTTATTAAATTCAAAGTAAAAGATAATTTATATTGGTGGAAAGATAAGAATCTCCTTTAAAAACTCTTCTCGTTTCATCAATTTTAGGTAAAGAAATTTTTTTCAGCAACATACCCTACACATACTGATCATATCACCACTTTTTGGCCCATCATGATCCTATACATGCCCTAGGAACAACCACAAGTCACAACTGTTTACTATGAAACCTCCTTCCATAGTGATGATGAGGATCCCATGGTGGAAAGATACAATGAACTTGTTTCAAGACTCACGAGGGATTGGTTGGAACTAAGACACCAAGTGGATTTGGAAATTTTATTGTTGTCGAGATGGTGTAGGCTCCATGATTCAGTGCATTTCGAGTTCACATGTGAACTATGCCAAGAAGTCATCGAGAAAGTTAAAGAATGAGTGGGACAACCGAGTGCACCACTTCCCACAGTTGCTTTGAGGATTGAATTGGAGGACCAAGAGCCGGAACCAAGTGATAATTTAGCTTAGGATAGCCCTCATGAGGATGTTGGGACAACAATAGTAGAAGAACAAAATAGTCTCGAACCCCTAAACGATGAAGTGGAGCAAAAAGGAGTGCTCTCTATCAAACATCAAGGACCTTTCCCTCTTGCAGAGCATTTTTATACAATGGATGATGGGCAATATGGGGAATCCTTGGAGGGGAATGTCGTAGTAAATTTTGTCTCCCTTGATGAAGTACCATCAATGGATGAATTCTTTCTACTAGGAACTATACTTCAGAGGTGTGCCAACACCAAGGAGGACTACATTTTAGAGGTTGTCAGTGATGAAGACATACTACCTGAACCCCCAAACAGTGAAGCATTTGAGTTTCTGAATTGGGAGAGGAATTCCTTCTCCATCTACAACAATAGTGAGCAAGGGGAGACAAGTGAACGTCACTAGGAGATAGATGACATATAGGAAGAAGAAGACAAAGAAAGAGATGTTTTGATAGCTGCCAATAGAGATGATGCACCTAGCCAACTATAGGATGCAACTAGAAGTCCTTCCACCATGACCATTGTTGATTCTTTTTCACATTTAGGGAACTGTAATAGGAAAGATTCATGCATTTCATTGTCTCATGACATTGAACATCATAAAAATAAGGTCAACACCTGGGGAAGAAGATGGGATATCATGCTTCCCCTCGAAGATGAAACTCAAGTAGAGGATTGGGTTGCGAAGGACCAATGTGATGAAGTGTTTTTTTCTTGAAGAACAGGTGATAGGGGCTACAAGTCCCACTAGTGGCTTGGAAGAGGTGTTTTATACCTCATTCTCTCAACCCTATGTAAGCCTAATATCAAGAATGCTACCCCATCCGGTGCTTCCACTCGAGGCTGCCAACACGACTACAACAGATGCAATGCTCGCTCTCGACTGTCGAACAATGTCACCTTCACATAGCGGCATCTAGGTTCTATCTTTCCTTACTCCTGTGAATATTTACAACTGCATTTATCATTTTGATTATGGGAATGATGGGAGACAAATGTGTTTATGGATCAACCATGGGTTCAATGAATTACCTCAATTGCTGATTTTTCCTGAATATGTGATTGAATTTAAATGCTGCAATAATAAACTTCTTTTTTCTGAGATTTGCATGGCTAAGAACTGTAATGATTTCCCTACTACTTGTGCATGCATTATGAAACCCAATGGGCGTGAATGTCATTTTTCCTTTCCTGAACATAGTGCTCTTTAAATATCCTTGTACATAGCTCATTTTGCGTAGTGTAGGTTCCCTTGTACATACTTCACTTTCTTGATTTCGTTAGGTTAGTTGGTTTGTTGTAGGTTGATTTGCTTTAGAGTAGTTTTCTTATCATTTTCTTTCACTTTCTTACTTTGGTTAGTTTAGGTGGTTTCTTTTCATTCGATTTTTCATTTGCTTTTTGTTTGCTTCTATTTTTGTTGTTGCTTTGCTCAGGGTCCCTTTGCTTTTAGCTAGGCACATCTATGTGCACAACAACTATATTTATTGTGTGGGGTTTGTTCTATGTATTTCTTCATCAAACTCTAATCAAGTCTTTAAAGTGGATGGTGAGGGTCTTCTATTAGTGTCAAGTAACTTGGATGTTTGATTCGAAGAGGATAAGTCATTGGTTGGTCTGATTTTGATGTATTCTGAAATATTACATCTCTCACATATTTTAAGAATTCGTAGGTCATTGTAGGTCCTTTTGCAAAGACCAATTAAGTGAAAAATCTAAAATTCTACTTCAGCGCCACTGTGCTTCTCAGCCCTAAGTGCAAGCTTCATTGCTTGTGGGTTGAAATGAAAAGAATTGAAAAGAGAAAAATTAAAAGAAAGGAAAAAGAAAAGAATAACATTGAAAATCAATAGAAAATTCAACTTTTTAGGAGGATCCAAGCAACTCTACCAAGGCTATGGATGCCAGACTGACAGTAGATAAATGTTCGAAAGAATCATAGCAACAACCTCGTCGGGGCTATGGATGCTTGATTGGAAGCGAGACAATGTTCCAAATGCTTTTAGAGTTAGAATAAACTACATAGCTTAGCTTGATGGAGCATAGGTTCCTATAGCAACTAAAGGATTGGAATTAACACAATTGCACACACTTGGATTTTTAGCATAATGAAGGTTGGGTTGACTAGTGGTTTTGATCCTTTGATTGAGTATCTAGTTTGTTTGCTCTAGCGTGGGATCAAAACCAGAAATTTAGGGTTCGTGATTCTATTTTTTCATCGAAATGCTCTAGAGAATTTCCTCAATGAGTGACCATTTGTTGCGTATGTTTTGCACACATGCCCCGCCTAAGAAAGGGACCCCCTATTTTTTGAACCTAATAGGCTATTTTTTCCTTGTCTCACTTTGTGCACCCCCTATTTCCTAGCCCAAGTTGGTCATTGTTATGCCTATAGCACACGTGCCCCATTCAGAATGGGGACCCTCTATTTTTGCCTTGCCGGGTTGCTTTTGTTGCTACCTCATTTTTGTGTGCCCCTTGTTTTTGTGTCTTAGTCATCAAGGAATCTTAGAAGAGTCATCTTGAGTTGACCATGTTTTTCTACCCTTGAATATTCAAGGCATGAGGCCTTTGTGGAACTACCTTAGCTATTTTCCTTCATTCTTTAAAACTGACGTGCTTGGAGTAGCACAAGTTCGCCCTTGCCGGCTGCTCTATGTGGGTTTCCTTGGTTCCCTAGCTGTTCCAAATGGCCATCAACTGACGTCCTTCCTTGCCATGAAACCCACACCCTCTGGTGCCATTTTTACCACCAACCACCTAAACGACCAACCTCTGGTTGTTGTCTACCTAGTGGACTCTACGGACCCTGCCGCTATTTTCAAAATGTTGGCTCACCTACCCTGGGTGCCATCATACCCTAATGTATGAGGGGCATTAAATGCATCAAATTCTATAAATAGCCCATCTTTAGCTGTCATTTTCACTTGCAAACATTTAGAGGAGTTGTCAGTTCACCCACAAATGCCACCCTCATGCCTGCTGAGCTTCGTCGTCGCTTCAAGACCTTTGTTACCTATTCACACATCCATCTTCATTGGGTCTTGTAGGTTGGTTTTTTTCCTTGATTCTTACTTCGAGTTTTCTTTAATTTCTCAAAAGTTGTTAAATCTGGGTGAAAAAAAACATAGAAACTAGTTAGCACACACCTTGGCCAACAAAACCCATATCTTCGAATCTTGGGAAAACCTTTGCAAACCCTCATAGGTGACTTGTGGAACTAGAGTTCCCCATAGTCATTCTTCAACCAGGGCATTCATTCCCTACGGGCCCATAGCCTAACCATCACCATCACCTTCTTTTGACAATTCTTATACTTTAAATGACTAAAAATCTCATCGGGCCCACCCTCATGGAAGCCCCCCCGTCAACTTGGCCACCCTAAAATTAGCTCATATTCGCAAAGTCCAAATGGAGGGATATTTTGGCCTACTCGAGTTTGCAAGTATGGGTCTCCACCCTCACAATGTTGTTGGCATGTTGCAGGTTCAAATGGCTATCTGGTGCCTTCCTTCTGATGAGTGGATCTCGCCCCAATCATTTCCATTCAGGCTCAAACTGCCTAAGTATAGGCCTATCACGGGTTCCTCCCTTCGTACATCTACCTACAGGTTTCCACTCCAGTGTTGTCATCCCAAATGAATTTCACACCTCATCCTTTCACCCAATGAATTTTTCATTCATGGCCTCCATCTGAGCCCAAAGCAAAGCAATCTCTTCTTGTAGGTCATCCTTCATAGGTCGCTGCTCCCCTTTCAACGTCACACCAATGATTACTCAAAATGACAAAGTGGTTTCACCTTTTTGGTGACCAGGTCTCGACCTCACCTCTACCAGCCAATCTCCTTCATTCCCTAAATGACCATTTTTGAGCTTCCCCGCCGGCCTTGCCCTGCGGACTTCAGTTTGCAGATTGCCATGGCGAGTTTTTCATTCCAAATGGGCCAAACACGGTGACCTTCCATAGTACAGGTTCCAATCCCTCCACGTCCGTCTGAACCAAAATGAAATGAACAAGTGTCAAACCCTAGGTGGACTACTTCTAGTGGGTGGCTGGTCACAGAATTTTGTCTTGCTCCCGCAATTCCAAAATGTCCACAGACCTCTGTCGGCCTGTAGTGGGGGCCAATCCTGCCATCTCCTTCTGACTACTCTGTAGTAAGTAAGAAAACCAAAGCTCCATGTGGACCCAATCATGCAAGCCTCCTTTTCCAGACTTCTATCTCAATGACGCTGCTCCAAAGGACCAACACCCAATGTCGTCCCGCATCTCCCAGCCCACATTCTTCTAGGCATCTTGAACCTCCACAAAAAAGTGCCACTATCTCCCAAGGCCGCGGATCCTGTAGTACGAGATTTCGCCTATAGGGTGTCACCTTTCCAACACCATTTCAATAGCGGGCCTCAAACAACTAAGTTACTCCCTGCACCTGCATGCTTAAAAGATGAACTTAACACCTCCAAAACCTCAAAGTGATTTCGACCCACATGCCAAAATGGATTGACTTCCTTGGTAGGCCCCACTTCATGGAAATTTTTTGATGTAGGTTGGGACATGCGGGCTGCCATACCCTGATTGTTGTCCCCTTTGCAGCTATCTTCAGAATGGCCACTAGCCTAGGAAAGTCTGCACTCCTAGGCCTGTATTGTTATAACTTCCTCTAGTGAAAGACTAACACTGCTCTGAAAGAGATGTTAGGATCTTTAAGTGAAGAATTATCTAATTTAACATCGTTTTGAAGGATTTTGGCTAACTTTTCCTATGTTTTCATGCTTGAATGTGCTTACTACTCTCTCACCCATGGGATATATGGAACCAAGTGCAGGACCCTTAGAGGTGGCCATGGAGAAAGAAAAGGGAAAGAATACAGCTAAATCACCTAGGGGTAAGGAGGATAAATACCAAATGAAGTACAAGTTCCAAGCAGAACCCCTAACTCTAAGGTCACTACAGATTGGAGGGAGATCTCAGTTATTAATCTGGGACACATTGGTATCGATGAATTTAAGCAAAGGGTTCTGATCAACCCCACAACAGAAAATGCCAAAAATATTAAAGGTAGTGGGTTGGCCAAGGTTGTTGGTTTCCCACCTACTCTAATTGCTCCTGAGCTTGTGATGGCCTGCAGGGAGGCATTTCAAGAAGATTCTAGAACAATTGTAGACAAGGATGGAAATGTATTGGTTAATTTGTCTGCCAGGTCAATAGGGAAGACTTTCCATGTCCCTACCTTCGGAGAGATGGAGGAAACATCCAAAGAATATGCCAAGGAGATGTGGGATGTAGACCCCCTCAAATGCAAAAAGCTCATCAATCAATATTGGTTAAAAGAAAATAGGGGTAGTGAAAATAAAGTGCCCCAAGAGCTCTTTTGAAGCGATTTCTAGGAGGATTACCATGACTTGGTAACCCTATTGAGTAGAGTTATGGGCCTTCCAACTATAGCCTACTTTTAGGAGTGGATGCTATACTTCACTGAAGAAATCCTTTGAGGCAAATCCAAATTCTACTGGGCAGGGATGATTAGTAATTGCTTGCACGAGCAATTTGTGGCGATTGAAAGGACCTCACAATTCTACATGACATCATACTTGGTCTATCTACTGGAAGAGAAAATGCAATATCAAGGTTTATTTGTGGCTCCAAGTGAGACTCCAGGAAGGGAGTTAAAGGTATATGATAAGTATCCTCAATTTCAATATAGAAATTTCAAGAAGGATTATTGTCAGGTCAATGACACCTTCATAGGCCATATTATCAAACTACTTGGAGGTGACTTTGAAAGAAGGGTCACCCATAGTGTGAATGCTTACATACGCCAGTTTAGATTCCTATTCATTCATTTTCCCAAGTTTACATACATTCTAGCTGAAGGTTTCTCAAAAAATTCATACAAGCTTCCCCAGTACCCAAATGACTGGTTGTTAATGCTCGAGCTCTCTTGACAGTTGCAACATGCACACACCCTCCTAAGCAACAAGCATAGACTAGGGATCCCTTATCCCCTCACCTTTGGTCAGGACCTGTATTCTCTTCCTGCATCCCAATGTGTGGAGTACTCTGACAAGGAGTTAGTTGAGTACAACTTGGAATTCCATACTCCCCGACCACAAATGGACCCTTATGGAAAATTGAAGAAGGCGGTCGGGATTGAGTACACCTATTTACATAATGTAGAGGAATTTTGGGCCAATTGCAGAGATGACAAAGAAGTATTCATGAGGAACTATATGCATATGATGGCCTATTTTTTCAAAATAGTGAACCTATTTTTGGTGCCAGATCAAGTTGTCGAAGAAGAAGATATGGTGGTGGATCCTTGATATGATGTAGTGGCCTATCTACCACTGCCCCTAATTGATTGGGATGAAGAAGAGGTTAATGACCTCAACATTCTGATGAAGCCCATTGAGGCAAGGACCAAAGAATGGATTGACAGGAAGATTTCCCAATTGAAGTAGCAAGGGATCACCCTAACATATGGTGAGCTTGAAGAACCACTTGAAAGAAAAACTAATAGTGCCTCTGTTGTTGCTACCCTCATGGGAGAAACTTCAAAATATCCTCTAGCTACCAGGTCGAGAAAGAGAAAAGAGATGGTTGAATGATAGACTAAGCCCAGGGTGTACTCAAGAAAAGCATTGGAGGGCGAGCCCCCAAAAAACCAAAAATATCAGGTAGTTTTACGAAAATTCCTACCATCCAAGAGGACGCACTCCATGAAGGAGAAGAGAAAGAGGACAAGCAACCAAATTCCCCATCCGATGCCTCTTCTTGCAATCGCTACTTCTGTTGCCACTTTCATTTCCTCTCCACCTACTTCTTAGGCAATGGTTGCTACTTCTCCACCTATGGTGGATATCTTAGTCCACCTTGCTTCCACCCTACCTGCTATGCAAGTAATGATAATAGAATCTTCCTCTGCCACTACTTCTCCACTCTCCTCCTCCTCCATGTCTCTATCATTATCTCTTCCACTAGCTACTACAAAGATGTCAATACACACTCTCTCACTCCCAAAGGCTTTCAATTGTCACATGCAGAATATCCCAATAGAGTTGTTCAGGGTGTTAATGAACTCGACAATACAAGCTTCCTTGGAAAAGATTGTTACTAATCTCCCTATGCCTCCTCCTCCAACTGAACCACCCACAATGGAGGCAACCATGAAAATATCAGAAGAGCTGGAGAGGCAAGAAAAGGAAGCTTCCAAGGGGATGGAATAAGAAGTGTATGACTACCATGAGCATGCCGAGTATCAACATCTAACAATTCATGAAGTGGTATGTGAGGAGGAAGAAGCACAATCATCTGAGGAAGACACTGAGGAGCCTAGCACAAAGTATATTGCAGAAACTTTTGATCTGAAGCTTGAGGAGGAGTTGGCTCAACAAATCAAAGACATTGGGGAAGAAGTAGAGAAACAACCCTTCGACAAAGAGAAGGATACAAAAGAGAAAATAGAGGACACTGAGCCTCCAATTGGGGAACAAGATAAAATACCCAAGCATGATAAGGAAATGCCTATCTCAGAAGATTAAGAAGAAGACAAGCCTAAAGAATAGGTTGAAGCCATGAAGAAAGGCCTAGAAACAAAGCATCTCAAAGAACATGAGCATGGGCAAGAAGAAGAAGAGAAAACCACTAAAGGGGAGGACAACCCCAAAGAGCACACAGAAACCAAATCCCCATGAAAAGAAATAGTATTCATCCAGGATTCCGATGAGGAAGAAGAAGAGAAGATAGAGAAAGAGACTCTGGGTAGATTTGTAATTGAAATCCAACATAGCCATGAGGAAGAAGGTGATCACGAATCACCAAAAGGAGAATCTCAAATGCCCGAATGGCTTGAGAAATAGTTGGAGAAGAAGACCTCAACTCCGGTGGATCCAAAGGAAAGGTTGGAGGCTATCCTGGGTCAAGTCCAAATAAGCACAAAGACAAAGAAGAAGCCAAAGGTCAAATATCATCTGACAATGAATGCATGAGGATCTACAACGGTGCAGATAGCCACTCTAGTTATGGGACAAGAAGGGGTCAGTTATAATATTTCTACCCTTGATTTGGGAAAAACAACAAGAGAGTAGAAGATCGGCCATCTTTAGAGATCTGTTGCCAATATTGTGCACTAGATGCATAAAGATAAGACTTCCAAGGAGGAGTTAAAAGCACAAGTGGTAGATCTGACAACTTACATCCAACAATGGTCATTGGTTGAGAAGCTCCCCACCACGTTCTCCGCACTACCTCAGCTGCTATCTAAAGACCACATTGAAAAATTGGAGAGAAGAAATAATTGGACAAAGGCCACAGAGGGTTGGTTCCAAAAATTCCTTTACAATGGAAACATGGGCATAGGTCGTGCTTTCAAGACAACCAACAAGTTCCTGGAGGTGCAAAAGATACTCGAGGGAGTAAAGAAATTTTGCATTGACTTCCCAGAGTTATAGAGAATTATGTATCCCAAGCTTGAGATTACTCTCAAGAATTATGTATCCCAAGCTTGAGGTTACTCTCAAGATACTCGAGGGAGTAAAGAAATTCTGCATTGACTTGTTTGGAGGATATTTCTTTTCAAGAGAGGTGATGCATGATGCATTTCCTATGTTAAGAAGGTGCAAAAATAGTCATCAACAAAACTAGCACTAGGAAGGCCCCCTTTGAAGTTAAGCTGGATTGAATTGGATCATTTTCCCTTGAAAGATTTCATAGAGTTCTAAGATCCACACCCAACAAAGGGGAATTTCAAGAGCTGTAGCCCCCTACGAGGGATAGAAAGACTAAGAGAAGAGATTCATCCTCTCCTTCCTCCTCCATTCTATCAACTTCACCTTCATCTTTACCTTCCTCCTTCCATCAATCACACACTCACCCTTCCTCTTCTGTCTCCACCTCTTCCACTCAGCCATCCCAAACTGCCTTTCAACCACTTGCTTCCCATAGCTGAGGTGTTGCTCTGGTCCTTGCCTTCCAAGTCCAAGGCACAGTCCCAACTGTCACTGCCCCTATGCAGCCCAAAGTTGTTGTTCAACAACGAATACCACCCCCACCTCCCCTCATGGCTTGGCTAGGAAATAATCCTTCCCCACTATCCTTCAATTATTATCATGATATGCCTAAGAAGTTAGAGATATTTACACGAAGTTCAATCCTCAGGATCAGCAATGGATAGTTGAAGAACACATTAAGATCTTCCAAGAAACATCAAAAGATATGCAGATTGATCACAAAGATCTAGCGTGTAGGATTTCCCTTATTCTTTGGGAAAAGAGGTCCATCACATCATGGGACTTGTTAATGAATTTCTTCTTACAGAAGTATAAGATCCCAATCAGCCCTTTAGAGCTATATTGACAATCCATGTCTGTCTGTAGGGATGTTAATGAGTCGATCAGCTCCTTCAATGAGTGATTCCACCAAGCATACACAAGGTTACAACCTCCATATGCACTCAATAATGTTGCTTCCTTGCTAGTTTATTATGCAACATTAGACAACCTCACAGCTACATTGGTAAAGCAGATAGGACCAACTCCCACTAGATTAGTGGTTGCTTATGTTGAGGCAATTATTGCCAGCACGGACTTGGGACAAAACATTTTGGGTATGCTACCCTCCTTGGGGTAGGTTTTCCATCCTATGCAGATTCAAGGACTCACTCAAGCTCTGTAGCATCAGGCGCCTATCATGAATTGAGTGTCACAACTACCCATAGTGCCTCATCTAGGGCATCCCATGAACCAGATGCCCCTAGTGCCTCATTACTTGGAACCTCAACAACAACAATAGGCCTACGCACATTCATCACAAGTATTGACATACCTATAAGGGCCCAAATTCCTGCCTGCTCAGCAAAACCAGCCGGTAGCACAACTCGTCTTCCTTCAAAATCAAATGCCATAGCCAAGAAATGTAGAGAAAGATTGGTTACACGAGTTGATTGAGATGATCAAAAAAATGTCCATGGAAATGAATCATCTTAGGAACCAAAATAATCATCTATAGGCCTCTCAATGTAGCATTCAGGCCAACCTCAATCGAGACCACATGTACAACCATGAAATGATTACCTCATCAAGGTAGAATTATGAGTGAGGATAGAACTGCAACTAGAATTTTGAGAGGAGACCCTCATAGACACAGAGTAGGACATGGAATACAAGGCCAAACAATGGAGGTGTTCCCACCCCTCTTGATCAACATACTAATGCAAAGAAGATAACCAGTGGGGTATATCTCGCCAAGGCTACCTTATCTAGATGGTGCAGGATTCATAAGATAAGTAGACATTCTAAATTAAACTGCCCTAAGTTCCAAATAGCCACAAATATTTTCTAAGTGGAAGTCTAGAATGTTGTTGATAATGCAAGTTGTAGGGACATAGTTATGTCTGAACCGTATGACTCCTCTGTGCTTGTGGTCAACCAAGCCCCATTTTTGCGAAGTGAGAGCAACGAGCCTAAAAGTGTAGTCACCTCCCCAAAGAATGAAGAAGTGAAAGAGGTAAGTAACGAAAAAGCTTTATCCCAAATCTTTACTTTAGTAGATAATGGTCTAGTAGATGAAGAAGAGTCTCGTGAAGATGAAATTCAAATGTTCCATCATAGAGCCTCTTCATATAATTTAAGGAATAGACAAATAGGAGGACCATTCACTACCTCCATTCTTCCTAACAATTTCAGCACCCCACCTAACCCTAATGCTAACAACAACCCTAGTTTTTTGTATGTTCCTATGCAATATTTGAACAAAAATAAATAGCCAACTTAAATGCAAAGCCAACTAGCCAACTCTTCCATAGGTAGATCCTTAGAGGCTGAAATTGAGAAAATGGGGGAGTATGTCACTGAAGAGTTCAAGAAAGTCAAAATTAGCTTATCTTCTTTCGAGTTACTTAAGGTTCCTACAGTTAGGTATGCTTTCCTTAGGGTGATTAATGGGACCCCCTCCTCTAAGGAGACACAAGAAACACCTGCCAAGAGAGTCTCTTTTGAAGAGCCCTCACATGAGCCCGTAATCCAAGAGATCATAGGTAAAAAGAAAGATGTCCCTTCCAATCAATAAGCTGGGAAGCAACCTGCTAAAGAGAAAACTCCAATGCAAACCAAAGAAAATACCAATGAGAAAGATAACAACCAAGTGGCCCAAGCCAACATGCTTGTAGGGTTATTTCAAAGAAAGCTAAAAATACCACCCTTTCTCACAACAATTAGAATATTTAGGAAGAATTTGGACAACTATCTGATTGACTCAGTAGCATCAACCAATGTCATGCCTTTGGCTATATGCAAATCTCTAGGAATTGTCCCCACAACTTCAAGATGAAAAGTGACTTAGCTGGACAAGACAAAAGTGAAAATTGTTGAGGAAATCATTTGTATCCCAATGCATATTGTTGCAGGCCTGAGGGTGCAGCAAGTTATTGGCATCTAGGTTGCAGATATTCCTGACACATACAAGATAATCCTGGGTTAGGACTTCACCTAAGCATTGAATGGGCATGCCACAACTGATTTCTCCTACACGTGGTTGCAATGGAAAGGGCTACCAAATCAAATTCACATAGATAGGGAGCCACACATGAAATTTATGATTACAGAATATAACAACACCAATGAGGTGTTGTTTGCTGAAACAAAATTAGGTAAGTATTTGTCCATTACTTATCAGGAAGAATCAGAGCCTCAAGAAGAAGAGACAATTGTAGAGGTCTTCATGGTACAATGTAGCCCTCTTGCTTACTTAACTTGGGCACCTCAGAGCACATAAGTGCTGATAGAATTAGAAGATGATTTTTACGAAGATGGTTACTTAGGACTACTAGATGGATTCCAAGACTTTATGGAAAAATGCATACAAGATCAACTCAGTCTAGAAGCAAGGGTGGACTTCCAAGAGCTTTTTCTACTTAATTGGTGCAAGGTGCATAATGCTACCCACTTTGAATTTGAGTGTTCCTTGTCTCAAATGGAAGTGGAGAACATCAAAGGACAAGCCACATCTCAAAAGGAGCCTCCTACCATATAGCCTACAACCAACCATGATGAGCCCATTCCCGTTTCAGGAATGACGAACGTAGATGAGCAACCAAGGAAGGATGCATGCATGATCGACCCAGAAATCAAAGAACCCTCCAAGTTTTGGATGCTACACTTCACTAGATCTAAGTACAAGCAAGGAGCCAGCACCAAATTTGAACTCATCATCCCCACAGATAAGACCCACTTCGTTGCTCATAGGCTTTAGTTTTATTGCACCAATAACGTAGTAGAATATGAAGCATTAGTTCATGGTCTCTTAATGGCTCTAAGGAAGAATGCTAAAATGTTGCAAGTGTTTGGTGATTCAAAACTGGTAGTAAAACAAGTCAAGAAATTATTTTCCTACCATGACAGAAGGCTAGCAAACTATAGGCATAGGGTTTGGGATCTTTTAGAAATTCTAGATGCATTCAACATACAACTGATCGCTTGTTCTCAAAACCACACTACTATTGCCCTGGCTCAAGTAGCTAGTATGCTACAACTGCTCTCTTTGTTAATACTCAAGAGTTATTGTTGAGTTGATCTCCACCCCATTTGTGCTAGAAAATGTCACCCATTTTCAATTGTTCAATGATGAAAAGCATATCCTTGAGTTTATCACTAGTTCTGATGTGTTTGCAACCCAAATAATTGATGAAGTTGACCCAAAAGAAGTTGAATTAGCTATAGAGGGGATCATCAACCTAAAAAAAAATACTATTCCTAGAGGCATGGTTCAACTTGAGTGCATATTTGATCTAGACTAGATTTGAGACCAAGATCAATAAGCAAAGAAGGATTCCATAAAAAACCAGTGTGATGCCCATAACCTTGGAACAACTGAGGAAGTTAAAAATGTGTTCATTGGCAAGGTATGTATGCTAGAGAAGAAGAAAGGAATCATTAATGCTTTGAAAAAGTATCATGATGTGGTAGCATGGAGTTATGAAGATTTAAAGACTTATGATACCTCCATTATCATGCACACTATTCCCCTTAAGCTAGACGTGCAACCATTCCAGAAATTACCATGTCCCATCAATGCATTGTTGGAGCCCATTATTTACATGGAAGTGCAAAAGTTACTATCATCCAGAATCATCTTTCTAGTTAGAAACTCCACGTGGGTGGCTAATTTAGTCTCAGTTAGGAAAAAGAACAGAGAAATCAGATTGTGTGTGGACTTTCGCAATCTGAATAGATCTTTGGAGAAGGATAACTATCTCGTACCCTCCCTCGATGAGGTATTGCAGATTGTTAATTGGTCACATATGATGTCTTTCCTTGATGGATATTCTAGGTATAATCAAGTCATGGTACAATATGAAGATCGACACAAGACAATGTTTACCACCAAGTGGGGAACCTTTGAATACAAGAGAATGTCATTCGGACTCATCAATGTCAGCACTACTTTCTAGCATGTGATGGATATAGCTTTCAAGGATCTCATTAGAAAATGAATCATCATTTACATGGATGATCTGATAGTGTTTTTAAACAAGTGAGATGATCATGTTTCTGATTTGTGCTAAGTTTTTCAAAGATGTAGAGAATTTGGGATTTCACTTAATCCAAAGAAATGTATCTTCAGAGTCATTGAAGGCAAGTTACTCAGGAATTTTATCTCCAAACAAGGAATCTCCATAGACCCCAATCGTATTCAGTCCCTGTTGAAGATTCAATTGCCAGGATGGAAGAAAGAGCTGAAATATTTCTTCAAAAAGATAAATTTCATTAGGAAATTCATCACGGACTTTGTTGAAACTGTTAAATCGCTCAATGCAATGTTAAAGCAAGATGCTAAAATTGAGTGGACTTCGGAATAAAATCAGTCCTTCAAAGAAATTAAGAAATCCATTGTCGACGCACTCGTGTTAGTAAACTTGGATTATTTGAAGCCCTTTTACATTTACTCTGCTTCAGATCACTCATGTGCCGGCATTTTAACTCAGAAATATGAAAAATAAACTAAGCACCCAATTGCTTTCATGAGTGCTCCCTTAAAGGATGCTAAACTAAGATATCACAGTGTGGAGAAAAAAGAATATGATCTCATCTAAAGATTCAAGAAGTTTAGACATTACATCCTGCAAAATAAGGCATTCGCCATTGTTCTTGATCCATCAGTGAAAATGTTTCTAATGTAAAACAAGTTATGCGAAAGAAGAGAAAATAGGGTCATCCTGCTGCAAGAGTATGACATGGAAATTCAACCAATGAAGTTGGTAAGAGGACAGGCACTCATCCATACAATAGCTGAAACAACAACTAAAGTGGTACTTGAGCTTACAATTCAATAGTATTAACTCGAAGATGTTTCTCCCAAAGAATGGTAGGATGATATTGTCTATTACTTGTTGAACAACAAGTGCCCACCTCATTTACAATTAGTTCAAAAGCATGGCCTCATTCTAAAAAGTAGTAGCTATATGCTACAAGGATCCATACTCTACAAAAGGAATCATGAAGGAGTGTACCTTCGATGCCTCGAAAAAGAAGAAGTAGCATGTGTGCTGAGGGAGTTTCATGAGAAATTTGGTACTGGTCAAAGGTTTGTTCCTTCCACTACTCATCAAATCCTACGAGTGAGATATTACTAGCCAACTATTTTCAAGGATTCCCATGGCCATGTTTTCACGTGCCATGTCTTCCTGGCCACCACAACCAGTGAAAGGAATGTTGTCCCACTATAACTAGTCTTGGAGGTAAGACCATTCATGCAATGGGGTCTCAACTTCATCAGTAAGGTAAGCCCACCATTATCTATGGGTCACAGGTACATTCTAACCACCTCTAATTATTGTACTATATGTACGAAAGCTATTGCATGTAGGCAATGTACAACAGAGGTAGTTGTTAACTTCCTTGAAATTTTTATTTTAAATCATTTTAGTTGCCCTTATGCTTTATTATGTGATAATGGCCCTACCTTTTCCTCACTTAAATTCTCCAGTTGGGCCTTTGGTTATGGGATTGCACTTAAGTTTTCATCCAACTACTATACTCAAGGCAATGTAAAAATAAGAACCTCATCACCATCATCAAGAAACTACTCGACAGAAACCCTAAGGATTGGCACACCCAACATTGTTTTTCCCTTTGGGCAGATCGCACACACCATAAGGCCTACTTGGGTGATTCCCCATTTCATCTTGTCTATGGCCTAGAGTTTGTGTTCCTAATTCTCCTGAAAATCCCCACCCTCCAATTCATTAATACCTTTTACAAAGAATGGGATCGTAGAGAAGCCCGCTTGGCTAAGCTACTCCACCTGGAAGAAGTATGTGATTGAGCTATTGAAAATTTCTCTAAACATCAGGGCATGGTCAAAAAATGGTTCGATCAATGAGCCAAAGTCAAGGCCTTCAAAATTGTTGATCTAGTCCTATGTTGGGACAAGGCCCATGATAAGAAAGGGGGACATGACAAATTCGACAAGCTCTGGCTTGGCCCCTTTCACATTGTTGAAATCCTTAGTGATAATTCTTTTTGCCTCAAGACCTTAAATTTTGAAGATGTCCCATTGCCAGTCAATGGGCAACACCTAAAGCATTATTTCCAAGCTTGAGCTCTCTTGAGATATTCCTATAAATAATTGTATATAGGTTAGTCTAGGTTACTTTTGGTTTTCCTTTGTCTCACTGCTTCACGTTGTTTTATTTTGCTCATTTCCTGGCCACTTTTTCTTTGATTATTGTGTCTTTATTCATGATGCGATGGTCATGCTCATTCAAAAAATGGTTCACTTTGCTACTTGCTTTTAATGTTCATTGGATAATTATTCACTCTTAACTCTTGGTCTTTGATTGCTTCCATGGAGCAGTTTCCTTATTTGAACTCACACTTGACTTAGAACTCAACCCTTTATTGAATCCTTTTGTACTCATCTTGGATCTTGCATTAAATACACTAATTGTCTTCGAGGAACCATATAATGGTTGTTATGAAGGTGAGGCAAGCAAAAAATATCAAATTTGCTTCAATGACCACTGTGATCCCAAGCCCACTGTAAGCTTTAATGCTTACATGGTTGAGAAAAATAGGTAGTATAAAAAGAATATCAAAAGAAAGAAATGTTAAAAAATCAAGCAACCATGCGAGTGTGAAGAAAACTCTACTGGGGCCATGGAGATCCAGCTGGTAGTGGAGCAATGTTCATGGGGATCACAGTGACAACTCTATCAGGGCTATGGATGCCTGACTGGCAGCAGGGCAATGTCTAGGTTACTTTTGGAGTTAGATAATTAATGTAGCTTGCTTGGCTTGATTAGTTTCTATTGGTCATGGTTTCCAAGGAGAGGAAATGAATTTACTATTTACACACACTTCTGAGATTCTTTTATGATCTAATTCAATTAAGGATTTTGTTCTCCCTTGAGCCTCTTAGTTCACCTTTGGAAATAGGCTCCTAGTCTGCAAAACCAGAGATTCTGGGTTCTGAATGAACACTTATCCTTAGAATGCTCGGGAGCATTCTCCACTAGAGTCACCATTTGTTGTGCCTATAGCACACATTCCCCATTGGGAATGGGGACCCTCTCTTTACACCTTGTTGGGTCACTTTTGTTGCTACCTCATTTTGCGAGCCGCCTATTTTTGTGTCTTAAGTGGTCAAGGAATCTTAGAAGAGTCATCTTGAGTTGACTATTTTTTGCTACCCTCAAATCTTCAAGGATTTAGGCCTTTGCAGAACTACCTTAGGTATTTTCCTTTATTCTTTAAAACTAGCATCCTTGGAACAACGCAGGTATGCCCTTGCGGGATGCTCTATGCAGGTTTCCTTTGCTCCCCAGTCATTCTGAATGGTCATCACCCAGTATCCTTCCGTGCCACGAAACCCGCACCCTCTGATGCCATTTTTACCACCAACCACCTAAATGACCAACCTCTCGCTACCATCCACCTAACAGACTCTGCGAACCCTACCACTGTTTTTGAAATGTTGGCTCACTTACCTTGGGTGCCAACTTACCCATAATTATGAGGGGCATAAAATGCACTAAATTCTATAAATATCCCATCTTGAGCTATCATTTTCACCTACAAACATTTGGAGGAGTTGTTAGAGCACCCGCAAATTTTTCATTTCCACCCACTGAGCTTCATCACCGCCTTGAGACCTTCACTACTTGTTCACATGTCCATCTTCATAGGGTCTCTCGGGTTGGTTTTCCGCCATGAGCCTTACTTTTATTTTTCTTTAATTTCTCAAAAGTTGTTAAATCTGGGTGAAACAAAACATAGAAACCAACTAGCACACAGCTAGGCAGACAAAACCCATATCTTCAAATCTTGGGAAAACCTTTCACACCCATCGCAGGTGACTTGCAGAACTAGAGTTCCCTACAACCATTCTTTAACTAGGGTGTTCATGCCCTGGGGGCCTGTAGCCTAACCATCACCATCACCTTCCTTTGATAATGCTTACATTTAAATGACAAACACTCTCATCGGGCCCACCCTTATGGAATCCCCCCCTCAACTTGGCCGCCCTAAACTTAGCTCAAATTCGCAAAGTCCAAATAGAGGGATCTTTTGACCTAATCAGGTCTACAAGCATGGGTCTCTACCCTTGTGATGTTGTTGGCATGTTTATGTTTTAAACAACTGTTTAGCAATTTTCTTCTGATGAGCGGATCCCACCCCAATCATCACTATTTAGGCTCAAAATTCCTAAGTCTGGGCTTATCGCGCATTCCTCCCTACAAAAATCTTTCTTGTAGGTTTCTGCTCTAGCGTTGTCATCCCAAATGGCTTTCACACCTCGTCCTTCCACCCAAGAGATTTTGCGTTCATGGACATCATCCAAGCCCAAAGCAAAGTAATCTCTTCTTGAGGGCTATCCTTCATGGGTCGCCACTCCCTTTTTCCATCACACCAATGATTACTCAAAATGGTGAAGTGGTGTCACCTTTTTGGTAACTAGGTCCCAACCGCACCTCTACTGTTCATTCTCCTTCACTCCCTAAATGACCAAGTCTGAGCTTCCCTGTGGGCCTCACCCTACAAACTTCCATCTATGGACTTCAATGGAAAGTTTTCTATTCCAAACGGCCCAAACACGCCAACCTTCCACACTGAGGGTTTTGAACCATCCACATTTGTCTGAACCAAAATGAAATGAACAAGTGTTAAACCCTTGGCAGACCACTTCTTGCGAGTGGTTGGTTGTGGACTTCTGTCTCACTCCCATCATTCCAAAACATTCACAAACCTCCATTGGCCCCCTATGCTAGGGATGACCCACCATATCTGTCTAATTGCTCGGTAGCAAGTAAGAAAACTGAAGCTCCTTGCGGACCTGATCATGTGGGCTTCCTCATCTGGACTTCCGCCTTGACGATGCCACTCCAAATGGCCTACACCCAATGTCATCCTACATCTCCCAACCCACATTCTTCCAGGCATCCTAAACCTCCACAACAAAATTCCACAATCTCCTGAGGCCGCGGATCCCACAGTGTAGGATGCTATCTTCGAGGCGCTACCTTTCCAGCGTTGTTTCAATGACAAAGCCTCAAACAACTAAGTTACTCCTTGCACCCGCATGCTTAAAAGACTAACCTAACACCTCTAAAACCTTAAAGTGATTTCAACCCACATTCCAAAATGGATTGACTTCCTTGGTGGGCTCCAATTCATGGCCAAATTTTGGTGTAGGTTGCGACATGCGGGCTGCCCTACCCTGATTGTCGTCCCCTCTGCAGCTATCTTCAAAATGACCACCAACCAAAGGAAGTCCACACCCCTGGACTCACATTGTTATAATTTCCTCCAGTGAAAGGATAACGTGGATCTAAAAGATATGTTAGGATCTTTAAGTGATGAATTATCTAATTTAACATCATTTTGCAAGATTTGGGCTAACTTTCCCCATATTTTCATGCTTAAATGTGTTTACTACTCTCTCATCCACATGATATATCGAACTAGGTACAGGACCCTCAGAAGTGGCCATGGAGAAAGAAAAGGAAAAGAAGCTAGGTAAAACACCTAGGGGTAAGGAGGATAAAGACCAAATGAAGTAGAAGTTCTAAGGGGAAACCCTCAACTCTAAGGTCACCACAGATTGGAGGGAGATCTCTTATATTAATTTGGGACAGATTGATATCGATGAATTCAAGCAAAGGGTCTAGATCAACCCCACAATAGAAAATTCCAGAAAGATTAGAGGCAGTGGGTTGGCCAACGCTTCTAATTTTTGGCCTGCTCTCATTGCTCCCGGGCTCATGATGGCCTGTAGGGAGGCATATCGAGAATATTTTAGAAGAATTGTAGGATAGGGATGGAAATGTATTGGTTGATTTGTCTGCCAAGTCAATAGGGAAGACTTTCCATATCCCTACCTTCAGAGAGATGGAGGAAACATCCAAAGAATATTCCAAGGAGATTTGGGATGCAAACCCCCTCAAATGTAAAAAAACTCATCAATCAATATTGGTTAAAAGAAAAGGGGGGAAATGCAAATAAAGTACCCCAAGAGCTCTTTCGAAGTGATTTATGTGAGGATTACCATGACTTGGTAACCCTATTCAGCAAAGTTATGGGCCTTCCAACTCCAGACTACTTTCAAGAGTGGATGTTATACTTTGTTGAAGAAATCCTCTGAGGTGAAGCCAAATTCTACTGGGCGGGGATGATTAGTAATTGCTTGCATCAACAATTTGTAGCAGTTAAAAGGACCTCACAATTCTACTTGACATCATACTTGGTCTATCTACTTGTAGACTAGATGCAACAATGAGGTTTATTTGTGGCTCCAAGTGAGACTCCATGAATGGAGTTAAAGGTATATCATATGTATCCTCAGCTCCAATACATAAATTTCAAGAAGGATTACTATCAGGTCAATGACACCTTCATAGGCCATATTATGAGACTACTTGGAGGTGACTTCGAAAGAAGGGTCAACCACAATGTGAATGCTTACATCCACTGGTTCGGCTTCCTATTCATTAAATTTCCCAAGTTTACATACATTTGATTTGAAGGTTTCTCAAAAAATCCATACAAGCTTCCTCAGTACCCAAATGACCGGTTGATATTGCTCGAGCTCTCCCAATAGCTGCAGCATGCACACACCCTCCTAAGCGACAAGCATATACCAAGGATCCCTTATCCCCTCACCTTTGGTTAGGGCATGTATTCTCTTCCCACATCCCAATGTGCAGAGTACTCTGACAAGGAATTAGTTGAGTACCACTTGGAATTCCATACTCCCCAGCCACGAATGGACCCTTATGGAAAATTGAAGAAGGCGGTCAGGATTGAGTATGTCCATTTCCATAATGTAGAGGACTTTTGGGCTAACTCCAGAGATGATAAAGAAGTATGCATGAGACACTACATGTGTATGATGACCTATTTTGTTAAAATAATGAACTTGTTTCTAGTGCTAGATCAAGTTGTCAAAGAAGAAGATACGGCGGTGGATCCTTGATATGATGTAGTGGTGAAACTACTGCTACCCCTAATTGATTGGGATGAAGAAGACATTAATGACCTTGACATTCTAATGAAGCCCATTGAGGTAAGGACCAAAGAATGGATTGATGGGAAGATTTCCCAATTGAAGCAGCAAGGGGTCACCCTAACATATGGTGAGCTTAAAGAACCACTTGAAAGTGAAACTGATAGTGCCTCTGCTGTAGCTGCCTTGGTGGGAGAAACTTTAAAATCTCCTCTAGCTACCAAGTCAAGAAGGTGAAAAGAGATGATTGAACGATAGCCTAAGCCCAGGGTGTGCTTAAGAAAAGTGTTAGAGGGTGAGCCCTCCAAAAACATCGGGAAGTTTTATGTAAATGCCTACCCTCCAGGAGGACCCACTCCATGAAGGAGAAGAGCAAGAGGTTGAGTAGCCAAAGTCCCCACCTGTCACCACTGCTACAGTTTCCACTTCCATTGCCCCTCTGCCTCCTTCATAGGTGATGGTTGTCACTTCTCTATTCGTGATGGATATCTCATTCCACCTTGCTTCCACCCTGCCTGCTACACAAGTAATGATAATAGACTCTTCCTCTGCCACTACTTCTCCACTCTCCTCCTCCTCCATGTCTTTGTCATCATCTCTTCCACTAGCTACTACAACAATTCCAATACCCACTCTCTCACTCCCAAAGGATTTCACTCTTCACTTGCAGAATATCCCAACAGAGTTGTCTGGGGTGTTAATGAACCCAATAATACAAGCTTCCTTGGCACAGATTGTTGCTAATCTCCTTGTCCCTCATCCTCCAACTGAACCACCCATAATGGAGGAAACCATGCAAATATCAACTGAGTTGGAGAGGCAAGAAAAGGAAGCTACAAAGGGGATGGAAGAAGAAGCGATTGACTACCACGAGCATCCAGAGTATCAACATCTAACAATCGATGAAGTGGTATGTGAGGAGGAAGAAGCACAATATTTCAAGGAAGACACTGAGGAGCCTGGCATGAAGTATATAGTGGAAAATTTTTACCCAAAGCTCGAGGAGGAGTTGGCTCAACAACTCAAATACATCGGGGAAGAAGTAGATAAATATCCCTCTCATGAAGAGAAGGATACAAAAGAGAAAATGGAGGAGGAAACTGAGCCTCCAACTAGGGAACAAGATAAAAGCCCCAAGAATGATAAGGAAATTCCTATCTCAGAAGAGCAAGAAGAAGACAAGCCTGAAGAAAGGCCTAGAAATAGAGCATCTCAAAGAACATGAGCATGGGCAAGAAGAAGAAGAGAAAACCACTAAAGGGGAGGACAACCCCAAAGAGCACATAGACACCGAATCCCCATGAAAAGAAAAAGTATTCATCTGGGATTTTGGTGAGGAAGAAGAAGAGAAGATAGAGAAAGAGACTCTGGGTAGCAAGGTAATTAAAATCCATCAAACCCATGAAGAAGAAGGTAATCATGAATCATTAAAAGGAGAATCCCGGATGCCTGAATGGCTCAAGAAATAGTTGAAGAAGAAGACCTCGACTCTGGTGGATCCAAAGGCAAGGTTGGAGGCCATCTTGGCTTGAGCCCAAATAAGAACAAAGAAAGAGAAGAAGCCAAAGGTCAGATCTCATTTGACAATGGATGCATCAGGATGTAGAACGGTGCAGATAGCCACTCCAATTATGGGAGAAGAAGAAGGGATCAATTATAATATTTCTACCCTTGATTTGGCAACAATAACAAGAGAGCAGAAGATCGACCATCTTCAAGGATCTGTTACCACTATTGTGCACCATATGCATAAAGATAAGACTTCCAAGGAGGAGTTAAAAGCACAAGTGGTGGATCTAACAACTTACATCCAACAATGGTCATCGGTTGAGGAGCTTCCCCCCACCTCCTTTGCACTATCTCAATTGTTATCCAAATACCACATTCACAAATTAGAGAGAAGAAAGAATTGGACAAATGCCATAGAGGATTGGTTCCAACAAGTCCTCTACAAAGGAAATATGGGCATAGGTCATGTTGTAAGGACAACCAACAAGATCCTAGAGGTGTAAAAGATACTCAAGGGAATAAATAAATTTTGCATTGACTTCCCAGAGTTATATAGGATTACATATCCCAAGCTTGAGGCTACTCTCAAGATACCTGATATATCTTAGGAAAAGGAGCTCACATTGGAAAAATATGACCACTGGCTCATGGAGACATGGAAGCTGAGCTTAGACCATCAAAAGGAAATATTGGAATGGGTGCTCCATGAAGCGGAGCTCAGTATTGATTGGGTCAAAGATATTAGGGTGGCCCGTGAAGAATATCTAATATTAATGAAAGATTTTGATGTGCTTGCCATTGAGCTAGACCTAGAGATAATAAAACCATACTTCCATAAGAAGATGGAAAATGGGACCACAAATGCACTAACACCAAATTTTATGGGTTTTGTTGCACGAGCCTTCACCCTATCTAAACAGGTGATAAAGAATGCACAAAAGTATGACAGGGACTAGGACATACTCACCGACAGATCAAGGAAATTGAACTTTCAAGTGCTTCAGTTGGATATATTGTAGTGGAACAAGCTGCAAGCATTGATCATAAAGTTTGTGGAATATATGACAGTGAAGAAGAGGGAGGGAAATCCTATCATAGATGATGAATTCCTCACCAAGTAGCTGGAAAAAAAGGAAACCAGAAAGAAGACAAAAGATCTACAGTGGTACCACATGAGGATAAAATAGAATAAATGACAAAATGTAATTTTAAATTGTAATATATTTGGGGGTAGGTGAAACCCTAATTTGTAGTGAATCTTGGCCATTCATTTTACTTTTTGAACACTATAAATAGGGGGTCTCCTCTCATTTTCAAGAGAGAGTTGAGTTGTTGTAAAGACATGCTGCTAGAATGTTAATAGAAATTCATTGATTTGGTGGATTCTTGAGTTCCAACTTCATGTTGCATGATTCTTCTTCTCATAGTTAGTAAATTTGAGTAGATTAACTTTGTTGTTGTATGTGTTTTAGCTTTCTTTACCAGATTGGTTAATGGCATTCATTGGTTTTGAAGAATTCTATTGTGTTGATGCCTTCCATGGTTCATGCTTTTTGTTGTTTATTGATGATAAACTACAGTGTAAAGATAGTCTAAACTTTATATGAATGATGCACTTAAATTTCATCTCTTGTTCAAGATCTATGGTGAATTAAAAGTCAAAAATATGTAGACCTTATAAGATTGCACAGGTTTCATGAGACTGTAAGATGATTTGGTTAAGTGGAACTTTGTTTTGGGAAGGTTGTTCACTGTAGGGTCCTTCATTATCACTGTTCATTGCTAGTTTCAGGTATAGGAACTTCTCCCTTCCCCTACCTTTTTTCCCTTTTTAATATTGACTTTGAACAAGGTTCATTGGACATTGTAAAGCCAAATCGGAAGTTGAAATAGGAGTTCTAGACTATTGCTTGAACCTATAGCAATTGTGCAATAACTTTCCCATTTTAAGATCCAATTCTCCTCCAAATTAACTTTTGTAAGTTTTCCCTGTGATTACCAGCAAGATCACATCAAAACAACTAAAAAATTCCATGCATTTCATGACCTGACACTTGAGATTCCTTGTGGTAATTTTTTGCAACTTGTTTGTAGGAGATTGTATTTCAAGAGAGGTGATGTACCTATGCATTGCCTATGTTGAGAAGGTGAAAAAACACCCATCAACAGAATTGGCAGTAGAAGGAGGGCCCCCTTTGAAGTTAAGCCTCTCATTTCTCCTCCATTCTATCTACTTCACATTCATCTTTACCTTCCTCCTCCTTCCATTAGCCACACACTCACCCTTCCTCTTCTATCTCAACCTCTTCCACTCAGCCATCACAAACTACCTTTTAGCCACTTGCTTCCCACAGCCAAGGTGCTACTCTGATCCCTACCTTTCAAGTCCAAGCTGCAGTCCCAACTGTTGTTGCCCATGTGCAACCCCAAGTTGTTGTTCAACATCAAATACCACTCCCACCTCCCCTCATGGCTTGGCTAGGAAATTATCCTTCCCTGGTGTCCTTTAATGATTCCCATGATATGCCTACAAACCCATAGAGCTTTTTCACAGACTTCAATCCTCAGGATCCACAAAGGACAACTAAAGAACACATTAAGATCTTTCAAGCAACATTGAAAGATATGCAGATTGATCATGAAGATGTAGCATGTAGGATTTTCCCTTATTCTTTGGGAGAAGAGCCTTCTATTGGTATATCAATTTACTGATGGGGCCCATCACATCATGGGAATTGTTTATTAATTCCTTATTGTAGAAGTATAAGATCCCAATCATCCCTTTAGAGCTATATCGACATTTCATGTTTGTCTGTAGGGAAGTTAATAAGCTGATCAACTCCTTCAATGATCTATTCTAATGTGCATACACAAGGTTGAAAACTCCATATGAGCTCAATGATGTTGTTTCCTTGCCAGTTTATTATGCAACATTAGACAACCTCACAATTGCATTGGTAAAGAAAATGTGACCAGCTTCCACTAGATTAGTGGATGCTTATGCTATGGCAATTATTGCCAACATTGACTTGGGAATGAATATTTCAGGTCTGCTACCCTCCTTGGGGCAGGTTTCCTATCCTATGTATATTCAAGGACTCACTCAAGCTCTGGAGCATTAGACGCCCCTCATGAATCAAGTGTCATAGCTACCCATAGTGCCTCATCCAGGAAAACCCATGAAACAGACGCCCCCAGTGCCTCACTACTTGCAGCCTCAGTAACAATAGGCCTATGTACATCCATCACAAGTATCAGCGTACCTACAAGGGCCTGAAATCTACTCAATAAAACCAGCCAGCAACACAACCATCTTCCTTTAGAATCAAATGCCACAACCAAGCAATGCTTAGAAAGATTGGTTAGAATAGTTGATAGAGATGATTAGAAAGATGTCCATGGAAATGACTCATCTCAGGAACCAAAATAATCAGCTACATACCTCTCAATGCAGCATTCAGGACAACCTCAGTTGAGACCATAGGGACAACCATGAAATAGGTACCTCATCAGGGCATAATTATGAGCAAGGAAAAAACTCCAACTAGAATTTTGAGAGGAAACCCTTGTAGAGGCAAAGTAGGACATGGATTACAAGGCCAAACAATGGAGGTGTTCCCACCCCACGTGATCAACCTGCTAATGTAGAGAAGACAACCAGTAGGGTATATCTCACCAAGGCTGCCTTATCTAGATGGTGTAGGATTCACAAGACAAGTAGGCATTCCAAATTAGACTGCCCCAAGTTCCAAACAGCTGCAGAGATTTTCCAGGTGGAAGTCCAGAATGCCTTAGATAGTGCAAGTTATAGGGACATAGTTCCATCTGAATTGTATTACTCTTCTGTGCTCGTGGTCAACCAAGGCCGATTTCTATGAAGCGAGGGCAACGAGCCTAAAAGTGTGGTCACCTCCCCAAAAAATGAAGAAGTGAAAGAGGTAAGTAATGAAAAAGCTTTATCCCAACTATTTACTTTAGTAGATAATGGTTCAGTAGATGAAGAAGAGTCTCATGAAGATGGAGTTCAAATTTTCCATTAGAGAGCCTCTTCATATAATTTAAGTAATAGAAAAATAGGAGGACCATTTACTACCTCCATTCCACCTAACAATTTCAGCACCCCACCTGACCCTAATGCTAACAACAACCCTAGTTATCCCTATGTTCTTACATAATATTTGAACAAAAAAAAACAACCAACTCAAATGCAAAGCCAACTAGGTAGCTCTTCCATAGGTAGATCCTTAGAGGCTGAAATTGAGCAAATGGGGGAGTGTGTCGCTGAAGAGTTCAAGAAAGTGAAAATCAGCTTGTCTGATTTCAAGTTACATAAGGTTCCTATAGTCAGGGATGCTTTCTTTAGGGTGATTAATGGGACCCCTCCTCTAAGGTGACACAAGAAACACCTTCCAAGAGAGTCTCTTTTGAAAATCCCTCACATGAGCATGTAATCCAAGAGATCATAGGTAAAAAGAAAGATGTCCCTTCCAATCAACAAGCTAGGAAGCAAACTACTAAAGAGTAGACTCCAGTACAAATGAAAGGAAAGAACAACAAGAAAGATAAGAACCAAGTGGCCTAGGCTGACATGCCTTTAGGGTTATTTCAAGGAAAGCTAGAAATGTCGCCCTTTCTCATAACAATTAGAATATTTGGGAAGAATTTACAAAACTCTCTGATTGACTTTGGAGCATCAACCAATGTCATGCCTTTGGATGTATGCAAAGCTCTAGGGATTGTCCCCACACCTTTAAGATGAAAAATGACTCAACTAGACAAGACAAAAGTGAACATTGTTGGGGAAATCAATCTTATCCCAATGCGGATTGCTACAGACCCAAGGGTGTAGCGGGTTATTGACATCTAGGTTGCGGATATTCTTGAAACATACAGGATAATCTTGGGTCGGGACTTCACCTGAGCATTGAATGGGTATGCCACAACTGATTTCTCCCACATGTGGTTGCAATGGAAAGGGCTACCAAGTCAGATTTGCATAGATCGGGAACCACGCATGAAAGTTATGATTATAGAATGTAACAACACCAATTAAGTGTTGTTTGTTGAAACAAAATTGGGTAATTATTGCCCCATTACTTATCAAGAAGAATTAGAGACTCAAGAAGAAGAGATAACTATAGAGGTCTTATTGATCATGGTTTCCAAGGAGAGGAAATGAATTCACTATTTACACACACTTTCGAGATGCTTTTGCGATCTGATTCAGTTAAGGATTTTGTTCTCCCTCGAGCCTCTTAGTTCACCTTTGGAAATAGGCTCCTAGTTTACAAAACCAAAGATTTTGGGTTCTGAATGAACACTTATCCTTAGATCGCTCGGGAGCGTTCTCCAGCAGATTCACCATTTGTTGTGCCTATAGCACACACGCACCATTTGAAATAGGGACCCTCTCTTTTTTGCCTCACCGGGTCGCTTTTGTTGCTACCTCATTTTGTGTGCCCCCTATTTTTGTGTCTTAAGTGGTCAAGGAATCTTAGAAGAGTCATCTTGAGTTGACCATGTTTTGCTACCATCGAATCTTCAAGGCTTTAGGCCTTTGTGAAACTAACTTAGCTTTTTTCCTTCATTCTTTAAAACTAACATCCTTGGAGTAGCACGGGTCTGCCCTTGTGAGATGCTCTATGCAGGTTTCCTTGGCTCCCTGGCCATTCCAAATGACCATCACCCAGTGTCCTTCTACATCACAAAACTTGCACTCTCTGATGCCATTTTTACCACCAACCGCCAGAATGACTGACCTCTAGGTGTCGTCTGCCTAGCGCACTCTACAGACCCTATTTTCATTTTCAAAATGCTAGCTCACCTACCTTGTGTGCCACCATACCTACATTTATGAGGGGCATTAAATGCATCAAATTCTATAAATATCCCATCTTGAGCTGTCATTTTCACTTGCAAGCATTCAGAGGAGTTGTCAAAGCACCCGCAAATGTTTCCTATGCACCCGCTGAGCTCTGTCACCACTTCGAGACCTTCACTACCTGTTCACACATCCATCTTCTTTGGGTATCATAAGTTGGTTTTCTGACATGAGCCTTACTTTTAGTTTTATTTAATTTCTCAAAAGGTGTTAAATATAGGTGAAAGAAAACTTAGAAACCAGCTAGCACAAACCTTGGTGGACAAAACCCATATCTTTGAATCTTGGGAAAACCTTTACAACCCCTCGCGAGTGACTTGCAGAACTGGAGTTCCCCGCGGCTATTCTTCAACTAGGGCATTCATGCCCTATGGTCCTACAACCTAACCATTGTCATCACCTTCCTTTGAAAATGCTTAAACTTTAGACAAAAAGCACTCTCATCAGGCTTGCCCTCGCAGAAGCCCCCCCTCAACTTGGCTGCCCTAAACTTAGCTCAAATTCACAAAGTCCAAATAGAGGGATTTTTTGACCTACTGAGGTCCACAAGCATGGGTCTCCACCCTCATGATGTTGTTTGCATGTTGCTGTTTCAAATGACTATCTATTGCCTTCATTCTAATGAGCGGATTCCACCCCGATCATCATTGTATGCCTAAATTCAGGCCTATCACAGGTTCCTCCTTGTGAACATTTTCCTGTGGGTTTCCACTCTAGTGTCGCCATCCTCAACAACTTTCACACCTTGTCCTTCCACCTAGTGGATTCTACATTCATGGTCACCTTCCGAGCCCAAAGGAAAGCTATCTCTTCTTGTGAGCCATCCTTCATAGGTCGTTGCTCCCCTTTTGTTGTCATGCCAATGATTACTCAAAATGAAAAAGTGGTGTCACCTTTCCAGTGACCGAGTCCTGACCTCACCTCTACCAGTTGTTCTCCTTCACACCCTAAATGACCAATTCTGAGCTTCCTCGTAGGCCTCACCCCACAGACTTCCATTTGCGGACTACCATGGCGAGTTTTCCATTCCAAATGGCTTGAACACGCCGACCTTTCACACTATGGGTTTCAGACCCTCTGCATCCATTTGAACCGAAATGAAATGAACAAGTTCCAAACCCTAGGCAGACCGCTTCTTGCGGGTGGCTAGTTTCCGACTTTCATCTTGCTCCCTCCATTCCAAAACATCTATAGACCTCTGTCGACCTACTATGAGGGAGCCAAGCCCAATATCTCGCTCTGACTTCTCGGTAACAACTAAGAAAACCAAAGCTCCATGCAGACCCGATCATGCGGGCCTTCTCTGTTGGACTTCCGTCTTGACGACGCTGCTCCAAACAGCCAACACCCAAAGCCCTTCCACATCTTCTGAACTACATTCTACCAGGCATCTTGAACCTCCACAACAAAGTGCCACCATCTCTCGAGGCCATGGATCCCACAGTGTGGGATGTCACCTACATGGCGCTGCCTTGCCAGTGCCATTTCAACAGTGGAGCCTCAAACAACTAAGTTACTCCCTACACCTACTTGCTTAAAAGATTAACTTAACACCTCCAAAACATCAAAGTGATTTCGACCCATGTGCCAAAATGGATTGACTTCCTCAGTGTGCCCCAATTTATGGCCAAATTTTGGTACGGGTTGGGACATGCGGGCTGCCATGCCCTGATTGTTGTCCCCTTAGCAGCTATCTTCAAAATGACCACCAGCCCAGGGAAGTTTGTACCCCTAGGCCCACATTGTTGTAACTTCCTCTAGTGAAAGGCTAACACTGATCTAAAAGAGATTTTAGGATATTTAAGTGATGAATTATCTAATTTAAAATTGTTTTGTAGGATTTTGGCTAACTTTCCCTATGTTTTAATGCTTGAATGTGCTTACTACTCTCTCACCCGCAGGATATATGGAACCAGGTGCAGGACCCTCATAGGCAGTCGTGGAGAAAGAAAAGGGAAAGAAGCCAGCTAAAGCACCCAAGGGTAATGAGGATAAATACCAAATGAAGTACATGTTCCAAGGGTAACCCCTCAACTCTGAGGTCACCATAGATTGGCGGGAGATCTCAGATACTAATTTGGGACACATTGAGATCAATGAATTTAAGCAAAGGGTCTGGATCAACTCCAAAAAAAAAATTCTAGAAAGATTAGAGGCAGTGGGTTGGCCAAGGCTATTGGTTTCCCGCTGCTCTCATTGCTCCCGAGCTTGTGATGGCCTGCAGGGAGGCATATCAAGAAAATTATAGAAGAATTGTAGACAGGGATGGAAATGTATTGGCTAATTTGTTTGCCAAGTCAATAGGGAAGACTTTCCATATCCCTATCTTCAGAGAGATGGAGGAAACATTCAAAGAATATGCTAAGGAGAGGTGGGATGTAGACCCCCTCAAATGAAAAAATCTCATCAATCAGTATTGGTTAAAGGAAAAGAGGGGCAGTGCAAATAAAGTGCCCCAAGATCTCTTCTGAAGCAATTTCTACGAGGATTACCATGACTGCAGCCTAATTTTAGGAGTGGATGCTATACTTCATTGAAGAAATCCTTTGAGGTGAATCCAAATTCTACTAGGTGGGGATTATTAGTAATTGCTTGCACGAGCAATTTGTGGTGGTTAAAAGGACCTCACAATTCTACATGACATCATACTTGGTCTATCTACTGGCAGACCAGATACAATACCAAGGTTTATTTGTGGCTCCAAGTGAGACTCTAGGAAGGGATTTAAAGGTATATGATAAGTATCCTTAGCTCCAATAGAGAAATTTCAAGGAGGATTACAGCCAAGTCAATGACGCCTTCATAGGCCATATTATCAAATGGCTTGGAGGTGACTTCAAAAGAAGGGTCACCCACAGTGAAAATGGTTACATCCACTGGTTTGGCTTCCTATTCATTCAATTTCCCAAGTTTACATACATTTGAGCTGAAGGTTTCTTAGAAAATCCATACAAGTTGCCTTGGTACCCAAATGACCGATTGATATTTCTCGAGCTCTCCTAGCAGCTATAGCATGCACACACCCTCCTAAGCGACAAGCATAGACCGGGGATCCCTTATCCCCTCACCTTTGGTCAAGGCCTATATTCTCTTCCCACATCCCAATGTGCAGAGTACTCCAACAAGGAGTTAGTTGAGTACCACTTGGGATTCCATACCCCCTAGTCGCAAATGAACCCTTATGGCAAATTGAAGATGGCAAATTGAAGAAGGTGATCGTGATTGAGTACACCCATTTACATAATGTAGAGGACTTTTGGGCCAACTATAGAGATGATGAAGTATGCATGAGGAACTACATGCGTATGATGGCCTATTTTTTTAAAACAGTGAACCTATTTCTAGTGCCAGATTAGGTTGTTGAAGAAGAAGATACCTCAATATGATGTAGTGGCTAATCTACCACTACCCCTGATTGATTGGGATGAAGAAGAGGTTAATGAACTCAAAATTTTGATGAATCCTATTGATGTAAGGACCAAAGAATGGATTGACAGGAAGATTTCCCAATTGAAGCAGCAAGGGGTCACCCTAACATATGGTGAGCTTGAAGAACCACTTGAAAGAGAAAATGACAGTGCCTCTACTGCTACTTCCCTTACAAGAGCAACTTCAAAATCTCCTCTAGATACTAGGTTGAGAAAGAGAAAAGAGACAGTTGAATGACATCCTAAGCCCACGGTGCACTAGAGAAAATCATCAAAGGATGATCCCTCCAAAAAACCAAAAACATTGGGCAGTTTTATAGAAATGCCTACCATCCAGAGGACCTGCTCCATGAAAGAGAAGAGCAAGAGGCTGAGTAGCCAAAGTCCCCACCTACTACCTCTGCACTTGAAGTCACTGTTGTTGTCATTTCCACTTCAGTTTCCCCTATGCCTACTTCTCAGGCGATGGTTGCCACTTCTCTTCCCATGGTGGATATCTCAGTCTACCTTGCTTCCACCCTACCTATTGTGCAAGTAATGATAATAAAATCTTCCTCTGCCACTACTTCTCCACTCTCCTCCTCCTCTATGTCTTTGTCATCATCTCTTCCACTGGCTACTGCAACAATGCTAATACCCACTCTCTCACTCCTAGAGGCTTTCATTCGTCACATGCAAAATATCCCAACAAAGTTTTCTGGGGTGTTAATGAACATAATAATAAAATTTTCCTTGGCACATATTGTTGCTAATCTCCCTGTCCCTCCTCCTCCAACTGAACCACCCACAATAGAGGAAACTATGAAAATATGATAAGAGCTCGATAAGAAAGAAAAGAAAGCTACCAAGGGGGTGGAAGAAGAAGTGAATGACTACCATGAGTATCCTGAGTATCAACATTTGACAATTGATGAAGTGGTACATGAGGAGGAAGAAGCATAATCTTCCAAGGAAGACACCGAGGAGCCTGACACTAAGTATATTGTGGAAAATTTCAACCTAGTGCTCGAGGAGAAGTTGGCTCAACAACTCAAAGACTTCGGGGAAGTAGAGAAACAACCCTCTGACAAAGAGAAGGATACAAAAGAGAAAATGGAGGACACTAAGCCTCCAATTGGGGAACAAGATAAAAGACCCAAGTATAATAAGGAAATGCCTATCTCAGAAGAGAAAGAAGAAGACAAGCCTGAAGAAGATGGCTGAAGCCATGAAGAAAGGCCCAAAAAAAGAGCATCTCAAAGAACATGAGTATTGGTAAGAAGAAGAAGATAAAACCACTAAAGGGGAGGACAACCCCAAAGAGCACACAGACAACGAATCCCCACGAAAAGAAACAGAATTCATTCAGGATTCTGATGAGGAAGAAGAAGATAAGACAGAGCAAGAGAATCTCAGATATCCAATGCACCCATGAAGAAGAAGGTGATCACAAATCACCAAAAGGAGAATCTCAGATGCCTTAATGGCTTAAGAAACAGTTGGAGAAGAAGACCTCAACTTTGGTGGATCCAAAGGCAAGGCTAGAGGCCATCCTGGCTCGAGCCCAAATAAGCACAAAGAAGGAGAAGAAGTGAAATGTCAGATGTCATCTGACAATGGATGCATCAGGATATAAAATGGTGCAGATAGCCACTCTAGTTATGGGAGAAGAATGGGTCAATTATAATATTTCTACCCTTGATTTGGGAACAACAACAAAAGAGCAGAAGATTGACCATCTTCAGGGATCCATTTCCACTATTGTACACCATATGCATAAAGATAAGACTTCCAAGGAGGAGTTAAAAGCACAAGTGGTAGATCTAACAACTTACATCCAACAATGGTCATCGATTGAGGAGCTCCCCACCACATCCTCCACACTGCCTCAGCTACTATCCAAAGACCACATTCACAAATTGGTGAGAAGAAAGAATTGGAAAAAGGCCATAGAGGATTGGTTCTAGCAAATTATCTACAATAGAAACATGGGCATAGGTCATGCTATCAGGACAACAAACAAGTTCCTGGAGATGCAAAAGATACTCAAGGGAATAAAGAAATTATGCACTGACTTCCCAAAGTTTTATAGGATTACGTATCCCAAGCTTGAGGCTACTCTCAAGATACCTGATAGATCCTGGGAAAAGGAGCTCACATTGGCAAAAGATGACCACTGGCTCATGGAGACATGGAAGCTAGGCTTAGACCACCAGAAGGAAGTGTTGGAATAGATGCTCGATGAAGTAGAGCTTGATATTGGTCGGGTCAAAGAAATTAGGGTAACTTGTGAAGAATATCTAAGATTAATGATAGCTTTTGATGTGGCTGTCGTTGAGCTAGACCCAAAGAAAATAAAACCATACTTCCATAAGAAGATGGAAAATGGGACCACAAATGAACTAACACCAAATTTTATGGGTTTTATTGCACGAGCCTTCACCCTATTCGAATAGGTGATAAATAATGCACAAATGTATGACAGGGACTGGGACATACTCATCAGAAGATCAAGGAAATTGAACTTTCGAGTGCTTCAGTCATATATAATGGAGTGGAACAAGCTCTAGGAATTGATCATAAAGTTTGTGGAATATACCACTATGAAGAAGAGCAAGGAAAATCCTATCATAGATGATGAATTCCTCACCAAGTAGCTACAACAAAAGGAAATCAGCAAGAAGACAAAAGCGCCACAATGCTACCACATGAGGACAAAATAGACTAAATAAAAAAATGTAATTTTAAATTGTAATATATTTGGGGGTAGGCGAAAACATAATTTATAGTGAATCTTGACCACACAATTAGATTGAATCTTGTCCATTCATTTTTCTTTTTGAACACTATAAATAGGGGGCCTTCTCTCATTTTCAAGAGAGAGTTGAGCTGTTGTAAAGACATGCTGCTAGAATGTTAATAGAAATTCATTGATTTGGTGGATTCTTGAGTATTAACTTCATGTTGCATGATTCTTCTTCTCATTTTTAGTGAATTTGAGTAGATTAAGTTTGTTGCTCTATGTGTTTTAGCTTGCTTTAGTAGATTGGTTAATGTTTTTCATTGATGCCTTCCATGGTTCATGATTTTTTTTGTTTATTGATGTAAACTGCAGTGTAAAGCTATTCTGAACTTTATATGAATGTTGCACTTAAATTCCATCTCTTGTTCATGCTTTATGGTGAATGAAAGGTTGAAAATTTGCAGACCTTAGAAGATTGCATAGGTTTCATGAGACTATAAGTTGATTTGGTTAAGTGGAACTTTGTTTTGAGAAGGCTATCCACTGTAGGGTTCTCCATTATCACTATTCATTGCTAGTTTTAGGTATAGGAACTTTTCCCTTCCCCTGCCCTTTTCCCCCTTTTTAATAGTAACTTTGAACAAGGTTCATTGCACATTGTAAAGCCAAATATGAAGTTGAAATAGGATTTCTAGAGTGTTGTTTGAACCTGTAGCAATTGTGCAATAACTTTCCCATCTTAAGAACTCCATTTTAAGATCCAGTTCTCCTCCAACTTAACTTTCATAAGTTTTCCCTATGATTGCCAGGAAGATCACATCAAAAAAATTGAGACATTCCATGCATGTCATGACTTGACACCCGAGAGACCTTGGGGTAATTTTTTTGCAAGTTGGTTGTAGAAGATTTCCTTTCAAGAGAGGTGATGCACCTATGCATTTCTTGTGTTGAGAAGGTGCAAAAACACTCATCAACAGTCATGATCATTAAAATGATTGATTTCATATTGGCCAAAATGACCTAGCTGGGTTTCACTAAGTCATTTTCCTTTGTGGGCTAGCTCCTATGAGCTTCCCTTAGCTTTTTTCCCAATTCCTACTAACCCTTCCAGACCTGTATTCATGATTTTCCCCTTGCTGGTCACCATTGCACTTCGCTGTTCACCTATAGCTGAGCCCCAACATTCACCTAGTGTGTGGACCCTACACCCGTTTTCGTTGTTGCGTCTTTCATGCTCCGTGGAATTGCAATTTAAGGTATCCCTATGTAGATCTATGTCCCCATTTCACCACCTTTGTAGCGGCCAAAACTTGGCCATCACCCACATGGAGTGCTCTACATTTTTCCTAGCCATCCCTGTCATTTCCATTTCCGAGGTAAGCCCAACCCCTTCTCTTCAAAATCATCTAAGTCCCAAAACATTTGGGGTCTTTGTGCAAGCTCTCCCTTGCCTGATCACCATTGAAAAATTATAGAGATTTTCACATTCCAAGTGATGAAATTCATAGGAGCACTAGAGGCAACCATTTATGTGATGCCCACATCTCAAGTCTCTACTTATTGTTCATCGGTCCTTGGACAAGATTTTCCCAAATATACATGCTCATGCAACTGTCCGCATTTGATTGTTGACACCATCAAGTAAGAATTCCCACAAGGCCTTCCTGCATACCATTATTTCAAAATTCAGACCTTGGGGTCTTAAAAGGAATCTTCATACCCATTATTTAACGGTTTATATTATTTTTCTTAAATACCCCTCCCGGGAAAATTGCAGGAATAAGAAATTTTAGACTTTTGTGGGGGTAGGAGGTGATTGAGGAAATGAAATTGATAGGGCATCACCATGCATAAAATGGGCATGCAGGTTCTGCATATCAATCAGCCACCACCCTAGTTCAATCCCACAGACAAATTTCCTCCATACGTGTTCTGTGTGCCCCTCGACAGTCGTCTGGGTTCAACGATAGGGACTTTCTCTACAGATAGCACACAATACCTATAAGCTCGCAAGATGTTTAAAAGCCTATCTTCGAGATGGAGCAAATGTGGGATCTATTTTAAACAACCCCATCTTAGGAATGGGCTGAACACCACCCTATGGGAAGCAAGGTACCAAACTCCAATGAAAAGAATGGCGTACAGGAGGTGGGCACTCTGCTATAAAAAAAAAAACTCATCCTATCAACTAAATCATGATGTGAGAAACTCATGGGTTGAGTGGAGTATATGAGGAACAAGGGGAAAGATGAAAAGACGTGAAAATGTAAAATCAAAGAATATGATGGGTGATGTGGCTAATTAGGTGAATATAACATGGGTTAATGTGCTTCACTCTTGGTGTTCCCAAAGCAGGAATGTTGGTGTTGTTAAGGATACTAGATGGTAGGTATGGGTTGCTAGATAAGTGATTAAAACAATGTCATCAATGGGTGAGTGAAATGAAATACATCCCACGTTTTCTAAGGAGTAAGCAATGATGATAAGAGATAGGAAGATTTTGATAAATGTGTGTATCCAAAATTAATGACCTCAGGTGATCAAAATCTAAAATTTTCAAATATTATTTCGATCGCTTTGGATCGTTCTCACAAGGAATCCATGCTATCTGGCTCGATGGGAGCATGACATGCTTTGAGAAGTGCATGGATGACTAACACCATGGATGAACATAGAAGCTCAAAGTTAGCAAAGAAACATACCATGTGGAGATAGTGACACAGGTTTCCTCCAGCCCGTTGACATTTTTCACGGCTTCCTTATCTCGGCCCACAATGGTGGTCTTTCTATGGATTTCTTGGATGTAGGTTCTTCCCTCTCAAAGGTTGTGATCTTCACTATTGTTACTATGGCAATCGCAACATGGAACCTCACCTTCTTTGACTCAACAACAACCACCCATTCTGATTCAGCACTGTATAATTCCTCCATCTTATCAAAGTTTGGCCATGACAATCACCCTACTACCTCCACCCATTTGGCTCACTCACATTAGGGAAGTGGAATCTTAGTTTCACAATAGAAATAATGAATAAAAGTTTACATGTGATTATGCATAGCTTGCTAGAAAGAGGCATTGTGTAAGGAATAATTGAGAGTCGTTCACTCAATGATTAAGGAAACTTATGCAATGATGTTGAGGTTAACCTAATGTGTAATCCTTTGCATGATTTAGGAGGAAGGTCAGAGCATTCCTTTGTCATATATGAGCACTCCATGGTGCAATGATCGTTATATTCATAGCATCTACGTTTTCCTCCTCCTAACTATTTGTAAATCCATGCAATGGGAGAGGGTGACATGGTAAGTGCGTATTAGGCACTAAATATCAATCATGGTTGAGGCATAGCATATCAGATCCAACATTACTCAAGATTCCTAAGATACTCTACTGTCGGGTGGCCAAGGAAATCAATGATCATAATGAAACAATGAATGTAGTGGAGTAGAAGGGAAAGAAATGATTAATCCAAGAGCAAGTGAGAATTAGCTGAGTCTGGAGGGGGGACGTAATCACAAATAGACTAAGGTTAACACATGAGCCTAAGGCGAGCCTTGCGGGCATCCACTCATGGGCTTCTGCAACCTTGAAGCCATTCTAAATAGTGTTCACATCATTGTCCCCCCCCCGTGCTTCCTCCCGCACAACATCTCAATGGAGGGTGCCTACATTCTTTTCACTACCATGGGCTTATATCTCCTTAAACCATCAATGATGTCCTGACATCGACCCTCCCTCAATACTGGGATTATGATGATAAATAATCTAGCATTTCACCAGACATTACAAGATTAGAGAATCTTCTTTAGTATCATGATTCTATTGATTAACCAGGGGTCTAAAGATAAAAAGGGTGGTAAACTATGAGGATTTGATAAACTTCTAAAAGGTTTAAAAAAAAATCTTTCTCACCGATGTCTTTTCATAGCTAACAAGAAAGTTGGGGTTGCTTATTCCGTGGCATGTTGACATTCGAAGATGAGCAAGTTTCATACTTGTGGAGCCTGATGATGAACTCCAATTTGTAACAATGATATCATCAAATGGCAATGAAAATGTGCACATCAAGATCGGCAGGAGCAAGAATCATTATGAGATTAATAGATGTGGAGCTAGTAGAATTGATAAATCATTCAATGAAAAGGCCTCATCAAGACTGCCTTGTCAATGCCACAAGATGCGGGTTCCACCTCTTTGAGGGCCGGCCATCTCCTTTACTGATTATGCAATGGCATCATTCTATTGAGCAGTCTCCTATTCTGCAGGCCCCAACATTACCAACGTCGTCCATCTTCATTATGGTTGTGACGGTGCCCCACCCTGCTCCACCCACGTAATGTGATAACGGACCCGGGTTGTGCTGGTTCTACCCATTTCAATGTTGACGGTCATCTAGTGATGACATTAGTAGCTGTGGGCTCCCCAAGTAGGCAGTCTGTCTCTTACAACACTGCTTTTCAATGGCTCTTTTAGCATGACCACCCGTGTGCTTCCTCCCACACAACCGCACCACTCCAAACTCATTGAGACCTTTTCCTAGCTATGTAATGTAGATTGAACATTGAGGGAGATAAGTAATTAAGAATCATGGACATCGTGATTGGTTGTGATTTTGAAGCTCGAACTCTACCCTGCTGATCTAGGATGCAATAATCATGAATAATGCAGGATGAGAATGTAAGTTACAATATGAATGATAATTGTGAGAGGTGTTCTAGGGATCCATAACGTGGGAACATCCATAAGAAGGTAATGAGGAATATAAGTGTATGATGGAGGATGTTAAAGGGATGCAAGTGTGGGTGTTATGAGGGATGATGTTTTGTGGCATGTCTATCATAGCCTTCCCACTCCTCTTCTCTGCAAACAACTCAGTTCTTCATGGTCTCCGCAGAATGTTAACTCCTACTAGGCACCATAGGCTATCAAATGTATGTGGGCATAAACCAATGAAGAATAATCTTTCAAAGGGGGGGAAAAGTGGATATTTTATGGGGGTGGTGCTCATGTTTTATGGCGATCATCGAAGCAAGTTGAATGTGCATGAAGATTATGATGGTTGATCGGTTTGAAGAGGGAATGCAAATATGGCTCTTAATTTAGCAGGGTGTTTGGTTTTTTTTTATGTCAATAAAATAATGAGTTTGCAGCTAGTTAGTTGGGGAGGATAGGGTCACCTTCGCTCTAACCAAAATGGATTCCCTTCCCCGAAACCCGATGTGCAGAACCTACTACTCCAGATGTTGCGGAGGTTATCACCACTGAGGTTGTTCCCAAGTGGCGATTCTATGGCAGCACCCCACCTTCTTCAACTTGACGATGGCCTTCCTTGCAGGTTCCACACTATGTGATGCCATTGTCTCTTTAATAAGAGGCGTTCCCCTATTTGAGGCTAGTTGCAAATGTTTCAAAATCTAAATCGATGGAGGTATTGAAAACTAGACAAGTCCCGAGCCATTTATAATCCCTCGTGGAAATTATAAAGTGAGTAAGATGACTAAATCATCATATCATTAGTGAATAGATGAAATGACATCCCAAATCTTTTAATTGGTTAGATTTGAGATTGGGGGAAGTGATATAGTTGTTACTCATAGTAAGGGCTCAATCGTGTTGGAAAAATGAAAAATTTATACCATTTAATAAAGACAATTGTTGGATCAAGAAATTAAAATGGGGTGTATGATGAACTTGCTCTTTTAATGTTCTATGACTTAGAATACAAAATGTACTTCAAAGAAATTTGAATTTCCCCTTTAATATCCTTATTGCTTTTGAGTATGTCTTAGGGGATGTTGTATAACTATTGGTTGTGGGAATTTCTTGTAGGTATGGAGGATGATGGGTGATAATGAAAAGGAAAATAACCAACCTACATGAGCACATGCCAAGAAAATCAGCGTCCAAGGTTGAGGGAGAAAATTTGAAAGTTGAGATCAGGTATAGAGGCCTATTAAAGGTGATAAAGACAAAGGTTACTAGGTTATAAAGTGTCACATACAAAGGATGCAAATGAAGGTCTGGGGCCACCACTTGATCATGAATATGTGCCAAAGGAGGATCATTGTTCCATCAAAACAGAGTCTAAAATTTGAGGGAAAGCACTTCATGCTATTAATATGTGTGCAACGAATTATGAGAATTAAGTGAAATTAAGAGAGAATAATTTTAGACTTGAAACGTTACGATTCATAGTATGGACCTATTATCTAGTTGTGACTAGGCCATCTAATTTCCCTTCTCAAGTATTATTATTGCTCGTTGTTGAAAGTATATGCAATGATAAGGCTATTCAAATTATAATTAAGCAACCATTTAAAATAAGTGTTAAGTGTTTATGCAAATACCAAATGGGCATGCACAAAATTTTATATCATTATTTGCATGATCTTAATTTAATCCACTATTTTTTGTAGGGAATTTTTTATGCATGGAGATCATCAAAGGAGTTTACTATAGGAGGGGATTGCACATGATGGTTCTTCCATGAGTCCCCTGCCACATGATCATCTATGAGAATGTACCAGTACTGATAAGGATTGCCAACAGAAGAATGTTTACTTGAATAATGAATAACTCATCAAAAAGAACTAACAAAATAATGGTTGCATGATAAAGGAGGTCGGTGCCAAGGAATCCTGATGGATGCTTACCAAAATCAAGAATTACCAAAGCTGACTTGCTCTTCATCGAATGATCACGATCCATCATAAGTTGTCTCATTGGAATGGGAAGCTAATCTATTTAATAATGGTGCAAACCTGCAAATGAGTCTCATCTGATTCACCAAAGAACACTACAAATCCATCAAACATAAGGAAGCCTTTTATTAGTTTCAGCTATAGTAACAGGAGCAATTAGCTAGAGGAAAAAATTGCTAGAGTAGCAGGACACTATAAGACAAAATAGAGAAAAGACAAAAGTTGTATTTTAAATTCCTTTACAATTAGGGGTAGGTGAAACCCTAATTTAAATCAAATCTGAGCCACACAATGCAAAATAACTCTAGCCATTCATTTGGGCTTTGGAAAACTATAAATAGGGGTATCCCCCTCATTTGTGAATGGTTGAAGAGATAGTGTAAAAGCATTCTACAACAATAGAGAGTAACATTACATGATTTATGGGTGTTTCTTTTGAGTTTGTTCATTATGCATGCATGGTTCTACTTCCCTATTAGTTTTAGTTGTTAGTCTCTTGAATGGATGTTATAGTGGTGTTGTTGTTATAGTATTTGATGAGCTTTCAACCCATACTTTTGGAACTTGTTGATGACAAGCTGCTATGTAAAGTTAGCCTGGGATTCTTTATTTAATTGTTGCAACTTTGTTCAATTGCATGTTCATGATGTGCATGTGCAATCTGAAAATCAGTAGACCTTGGGAGATTGCACTAGTTTTGTGTAACTGTAGGTTCCCCTTGGCCAAGCAAAACTAAGTTTGGGAAAGTTTTTCTACTGTAGCAGCCTCCATTGTTACTGTTCATTCATAGCTTACGATTAGAACAACTTCCTTAACCCTTTCCTTTTTTTCTATTTCATTTAGTCCTTGGCTAGAGTAGAATCCCAAGCATCACCATGAAGCTAAATCAGATGAACTTGGTAAGTTTCAGCTTGTTGCTCTGAGTGGGCAGCCACTATTCATTCACCTACAAAAATTTGAAACTACATTTGTAGATCCAACTTCCCATGCTTTGTAACTCATACATAAGACTTCCTTGTGATACAAGCAAAACACATCAAACAAGTGAGAGATTCCAAGTTTTCCATGACCTGACACCCGAGAGACCTTGGGGTAGTGATTTGTAACTTGTTTGCATATTTATACCTTTCAATAGAGGTAGTGCATTCATGTACTACCTGTGTTGAGAAGGTACAAAAAAAACCAACAAAAATATGTACCAAGGAAGAAAAGGAAGCTTTAATTTTTCTTTATCAATAATTTCATGATATTTTTGCTTGGGAATATTCTAATTTGAAATGTTTTTACCATAAAATTCCCAACACACCATTGATCTTGAACCCAATGTCAAAATAATGAGACAAAAATAAATGCCATTGAACCCCAAGCTTGAGCCACTCATGAAAAAATATTTGAAATTTTCGATTGAGGGTAGAACCATTTTCCCAATCAAACACACCTCATGGATATCCAATCTAGTTCTTGTGAGGAAGAAGAATGGAGAAATAAGGCTATGTGTAGATTTCAGATACCTAAATAGAGCCTCACTCAAATACAACTACCCATTGCCTTCTATGGAGAAAAATTTATAGGTTGTATCAGGTTCTGACAGGCTTTCATTGCTTGATGGATATTCGAGATCTAAACAGATTTTGATGAAGGAAGAAGACTAGTACATGATAGCCTTTACTACCAAATGGGGAACCATGGAATACAAGAAAATTCCTTTATGTTTTTCCAATACTAGGGAAACATTTCAAAGATCCATGGACATGGTTTTTTAGAGGTTAATGTATAATATTGTGCCTATATATCTTGATCATATCATTATTTTTTGAAAGGATGCTAAAGAAATTTATTGTTGATGAAGGTAAGGTCCTTTGACATGTAGTCTCAAAACATGGGATAACTATTGATTTTAAGAGGGTAAGTTCCATTCTTTCTTTGTCATTTCCAAGTCATAAGAAATGTTTTCAAAGTTTCCTTGGAAGAATAAATTGTGTAATAAGTTCTATCCTAATATAAAGAACCTTTTGAAGCCACTAATTGCTATGTTGAAAAATAATGTGAGTTTCAACTAGACAAGGGAAGGAAAGGGTAGTTTTGAAGCCATTAAGAAAGCTATAGAAACGACACCTGCTCTTGTAAATCCTAATTTTTCTAAGGATCTCACACTATATACTTTTGAAATCTTTTACACTATCTCAACTATGTCAATAAAACATAATAAAGATGGTTTAGAATAGCTAGTATCCTTCTTTGGTCAAGGCTTGAGGGCTACGAGGAAAGGTTTACATTTGTTGAGAAACATGTACTTGATGTGATGAGGGGCATCCAAAAGTTTAGACATTTTATTTTAAATAATAGAATTCATTTGATGGTTTCTCACCCGAGTATAAAAGATCTTTTGTTGAGTAAAGACAAATGACAAGAGAGCCGGTTGGATAACCAAAGTAATGGAATATGACATGGAAATCAAAGTGACAAAGTTGGTGAGAGGTAATGGACTATGTGAACAACTAATTGTTGGGTTAGAAAATGGCAAGGAAATGCAAAAGGAGGTTCTCCTCTTATCTAGTTGAGATCACCAAACAACTACACCTTTAAATAATACAATTTGGACATGTGAAATGGTCTATTATCTTTAAATAGGTGAGTACCAAAGGGAACCAAGCCTCTTTGGAGATTCACTCCAAGCCATGGGCAACCTAGAGGCCCTAGATTTTCTCCATGCTTCACTAGATTGTTAAGTCAAGCACTTGGAACGTACAAATCCTAGTGACATAAATATGATTATTCTATTTTGTTAACATTGGGGTATAAATATAACTCCTAAGAACTCCTAGGTCTCATAATTCTAGTCTATGTCCCACTTTTCTTGCTAACATTGTTTATGTTTTCAAGACCCTAGTAAGGAAATATAGAAGAAATCAAAGCACCAAATAAACTTTCAAAATAGACCAATAACTTAAGAAATATATTATAAGAAGGACAAAAAATAACAATTATGGTAGAATCCACTAAATCTTAATCTTGTGAGAAGGGGTTTGCCATCTAGGGGATGGTAAATAGAAAGGGAAGATCTTCAAAAGAGATCCTTCAAAATATGTGACTAATCAAAGTGAGCCTATCATAAACACCATCAAACACATAAAAGGGTAAGTGTAACGCTTAATTATTAACATCCATGGCCAAAGGAGAAAATAATCAAATAGTAGAAGTTAGAGAGGAAACTCAACTAAAAAACTAATTGAATAGGATGGAAAGAGAATGTCATATCTTGATGTCATTGCTTGCATTTAAAAATGTTGAGAAAATTGAAATATCTGTAAAATGGAATTTATCATTTTAATTTATGGATTTGATAAAATGCAATGATGAAATTGAAAATGGATATTATGCAATTTTTTGATTTAAAGAAATTATTCCATAAGATTATCGGTTAAAGGTTACTGATAAGTGGGAAAGTGTAAAAATGTGTGTGCAGGAACAAGTTGAAGGACGAGAACTTGATAGAGGTAGGCACACTTAGCTAAATGACCACAATAAGCAAGAATGGAATTTGTAATCTCACACACTGCAGTAGATCATGATATCTGCATATGTTTGAAAAGTTGATAGATTTTATTTAAATTTGGTGTGAAAACTATAATTAGTGAAAAGAATGAATTTGTGCATTCTTGTCTTATCCTGTCTATTTCAAAATTGATATTCAGTGAAATTGAAAAAATAAAACTCATCCTATCAAATACAATTATCATATGAAAAGAAATTGCATTGTTTGTTCTTTTGGATGAATTTGAAATATATTTTGAAACAAGGAAATGAAATGGATAAAACAAACATATAAGTTTAAAAAAATACATAATTTTGAATATATATATATATGTATAATATTATGAGGACAAATTATATATATATGTACATACATACAAATGAGTATACACACACACATATATGTATGAATGTTTTCCCTCAAGTCTAAATTTTACTTTTCATGGAAAATAATGAAATCATGGGATAAAAGTCTGTAACTCCCATCATTAATGGGAAAGGGGTTGACCTCTCTCATGAAAAAAAGCTTTAGTCTATGTTCAAAAAGAGGAGGAAGTGGGCGACTAGGTAAGGGATATGGAGATAGGAGAATTCAAGACCACTATCTCCTAAAATTAGATAAAAACATTTGAAGTGAAAGGGAGAAATTAAGCATATATTTGGAGAGAAAAAAGCAAGGGAAGATCTAGGAGGATTGACATAAGAGAAAAAGTAGAGGGATTGAATGATTGTTGCCAAAAAACAAAATGAAAAATCTCCATTATTACAGAAAAGTGAGGTAATACAAATCCCCTCTATGATACTTTCTTGAATCGAATGAAAATTTCTTCATTTCATTATTTTGAGGCTATGTTAAGCATTTCTAGTATGAGGTTGAATTCGTGTCTTTCCTCTGATAATTAGCTTGGGTCAAATCATATAGCAGTTGGGGGTTGAAGCCACCATGGCCAGCTTATGATATGTTAAGCTTGCATGCGTGGGTATCGACTAGATTTCCACAACGAGTTCTACCCATTTTTTTATTTTAAAAGGTCGATGCCATTTGGCCTGACTAGTATTCACATATTCTTTTAACAACCTCTGTGAATTATTGCATTGTAGCTTGACACCTTATGGTCTTGATTTTATTGCATCAATGTCATCCTATGGGTGCTTAGCCAAATGGCCAAGCAAATTCATATCACTGATAATGGCCGAATGATTCATATCACTAATAATAGCCTAATGTGCACATAAAATTTATGGATGGGTAAGCCTATCGCTATCTTTCATCATAGGAATTCATCATACTCTGTGAATGATAAAATGTGAAGGTCATAGTTAATGTTCTATGAATTCCTTAGTCGAGTGATGTTATCGCTCAGTGAAAGAATTCTCTCTTAGAATTTTTGTGACATCAATCAATGCATGTTAAATGCTAATAAACTCTGTGATGAAATAAATGGCCTTTTAAGGCCGTAGGGTTATAGAACCCCATTCTTCCTCATGTGAATGTTGGTGTATGTGTATATATGTATATGTATATATATGTACCCACATATATATATATATACACACATATACTTATTATCATTGTCAATTATCTCAAGTTCCAAATCCATGGTTGGTAAGTGATTACTCTATTCTTTTATGTGTTCTTGTGGATTGCTATCATTTATTTAAAATCTCAACTGAGGTTCTATTTCCATTGTATATAATGTAGATCCTGTAAAGAAAACACTAGCATTATATCATGTCTATTTATTTCTTTATAATGATGTTATTTTAAGAAAATAATATAATGGGAAGTTGCAAATTGAACAACAAAAAAATATATTTGATCATAAAAAGATATCTTAGAATCTTATTTAAATTTATTGAAGACATTCTTCTTTTACGAATGAAATCATATTTCTTTGGTAGTGATCACTATGAATATTGTAGATCAATTATGTTAGAAAAATGTCTTTGGAATAAACATTTTTCCCTTGAAATTTCATTTAGCCTAAATTTCATTTAAAATACTAAATGGAGCATCTAAAAAATTTGATGGCATCTTTATGAATGTAGGTTTCCTATTGTGAGGAAGATTTAACTTTTTCTATTTAGAATGTATACACATTTTATTTCCAACTATGTTCACTATAGGCATATATGTGCATGTGCATAAATGCTTCATTTATGCACATGCACATACATGTGGTATACCTTCTAATTCATCTCTATTAATCTTTGAGTATAAATTGTTATTCTTGTTTCCAAAGGAATGAACTAAAGAAATAGAACATTACAGATTTGCATGCGTAGAAAGAGAAGTGTATGATGAATAAACAAATGGTTATACTTGATTTTGATGTTTTAGTTGTGGTCAAACAATGAAATGGAACGATACATGAATTCATTGGTAGACTATAACACACTAGATTATGATGCTATTAGATGGTCTAAAAGGTAGGGATATCCCTTTGATATGATACACTTTCCTTTCGAGAATGGGTGCCAGAGAGTATAGATTTTCTTTTCCATATCTAACAAGAGATGCATTTTATGTAGCATGAGCTTGGACAAGCTTCACAATAATTTTCATATATACATATACATAACAAACTATTATTAGTTATTCTCTCTCTTTTGATTTATTTAACTGACATGAAACTTGCATATTCTAACAATAGATAGAAATGCATGAAGTTAGGAATGCACATATTGCACCTTGCAAACTGTATCTCTTGCTAAGTGTTTCATGCAAGGTCAGGTATTCTTCGACTAATTGAAGAATTTTGAGGAAATATTACTTCAAGGTTGGGTGGAAAATAACATCAATCATGTTCTCATCCACCAGTGGAGGCAATCTATCATAAAGGAATCATATCAAAATTGTATTATGTATTTGTATCATTGATGTAAAAGAATGAAATGGTGTAGCAAAAAGAAGACTATATAATTGAGAATTGACTTTGAGGCATTTAATGCCAAGTCAAACTTATATGTGACTATTGACATTTGGAAATGAATATACTTATATTTTAGATTTATTCATGAATTATGAACATAAAATTAATAGATGGAATTAGCTAAGGAATTTGTGTCATAAATTTGATATTCATAATTGTTAATATTAATTGTTTTTTAAGTAAATCTAGTTGATAATGTTACATTTGGCATCCTAGATCAAGGTTCATCTCTAGGCCTATGATCCCATGGTGAATGAAATAGAGAATAGTAGATCCTTAACTAGATTTGAGATACCTAGAGAATGACCAAATCTGAATTGGCTACAGGAAATAGGAAGGTCCATGTCAAGAAGAAAGAAGGGAAAAACCAATAGGGCTACAAAAAAAAAAAAATTATCGAGGAGAATCCAAAACCTAAAGACCAACTCGAGATTCCTAATGAAGAAACTCTAGCACACACCCTCATATGTCTCAAGTTGGAGAGAGGAAAAAAGATAGAGGAGACCAAACAAACTCCTAAGACTAAGAAACCCTCTGAATTTATGGATTGGCTCTTAGGATGTGAACTTGATGCACCTCTTTTGAATAAGGAGGAGGAGTTCTTGCATGCACATCTTGCCTCACCCAAGAGGGAAGATATAGATTCAGATGAGGATCTTGAGGAATGCCCTCTTTCTGATAATGAGGGAACTGCTTAGAGTAGAAAAAAAAAGTTTTTTTTTTATCAAAGGCATGAAGCTTGAAGGCTTGTCTTGATGAGAATGAATGTGTATGTTTTCTTTTCTTTATTAGCTTCTAATTTTTGTGAATTGTATTTCATAGATGCAAGAGAATAAGAATAAAACCTTTTTCTTTAATGCTAAACATAACTATGATACAGGTCAAGTGTGAGTAACTATGGTGACCACTAGACAAGATGCTGGTGGTAGTAGAGAGGAAAATGGGACAGACAAGATGCTAGACCAAATCTTGGAACTCCTAAACTAGCAATAATCCTGAATGGACCATTTTGAACAAGAAGTCTGAGGGGTGAAGGAAGATTAGAATCTTAGGAATGAGGTACCTGACCAAGGAGAAGGGAATTACAATCGTGGTCGAATTGAGGAAGAATTGGGGAAAGATCTTAAGAAGGTAACACCACTAAAGTTGGATGGAAAGGTCATTAGAGATGGCATTGAGGCTTGGATCATTGAGGTGGAAAAATACTTTGGGCTTTGTAACCTATTTGACCAAACCAAGGCTTCTTGGGATACATATCAGTTGTCTGGAGAGGTAGGTACTTGGTGGGACAATGAGAAGGCAATAGGGAGACTTCCGCAAGAAGAGATCACATGGGATTTTTTCCTCCAATATTTTAGGAAGAGGTGGCTACCACATCTTTTCTTTGACAAGAAGATGACTAAATTTTAAAATCTAGCCCAAGGTGGCCTGACAGTAGTTCAGTATTAGGAGAGGTTTATCAACTTGCTCAAGCATGTGTCGTAGTATCATTCCGATGAGAAATTCTGAATTCAAAAGTTTATATTGGGATTAAGACCCCACATTGGAGCTAAAGTGGAATTTCACAATCCTCTTACTTTGGAAAAATATTTTGTGAAGGCCATTAAGCAAGAGCAGAAGTTAAAATAGTTGTCAAATCTTTACAAGGGATTAAAATCCAAGCCTAGGATCATAAATAAAAGGTTTCAAAAGGGTGATAGAAATAAGGGTGATAAGTTCCATTCCACCAAATTATAAATTTGAAAAGGGAAGGTGACCATTGAGAAAAAGGAAGAAGGAAACAAGGGAAATGATGCCTGCAACGGAACTTAGCGGCACTCAAAAGAAGATAAGTCTAGAATTCAAAAGGACTACATGATGTATGTTACACTTGTGGGAGAGACCATTATGCATTTAATTGACCTCAAAACTTGAGGTCATGGAAGGAAGGAAACCTATAGCATGCCTCACAACACAAGATCCATGCAACAGTGGATAACAGGAAAGCAGAGTACTAGACATCTCTGATACAATTGAAAAGTAAGCTCTATGGCCAAACCATTTCTATTTTGATATATACTAGAGATACTGAGTGTTTCATAGACCCTGGGATGATTTATAAGCTACCCAATCAACCTAAATATATGGAAAATTCACAGTCTATTTATTATGGGAATCAAGCAGAGTGAGAACTATATTCATGTTTCTTTTGCAACGAGTTGGAACTTCCCAACTTCTTGACCCAAGTTAACCTTTATGTTGCACCATTAGGGTCCTATAATGTAATTTTGGGAAATAATTCGTTGAATGATCACAAGGCTATTATAAATTATGAGGATAAGATGGTGAGTTGTTTGGATGACAATGGGAACCCAACTAAGATACATGAGATACAGAGACCCCTAGAGCTTAGGAAAATTTCAGCTATGTAGCTCAAAAGAGCTCAGAGAAAGGATTGTGTCATATATATTGTGCATATTAGTAAACCTAAAAATGAGAAGCCATACCTTGATGACTATCCAATTATTAGGGAATTCTAAGATTTGTTTCTTGAAAATCTCACTACGATGCCTCTAAAGCAAGAATTTGATTTCTCCATTGATTTAATGCCAAGAGTCAAACCTCAATCTAAGGATCTATACAAAATGACAACCACAGAGCTTTATGAGTTGAAAGCCTAGTTGTAAGAGTTGCTACATAAAGGGATTATTAGGCCCAGTGTGTCACCATGGGGAGCACTAGTTATCTTCATGAAAAAAGAAGGATGGAACCTTGCATCTATGTATTGATTATCAGATGTTGAACAAGGTGGCCATCATGAATCACTACCCTCTTTTGATGATCGATGAATTATTTGATTTGATGGAGGGAGTGATAGTTTTCTCAAAAATAGATCTCAGGTCTAGATACCATCAATTGAGAATAAAGTAAGAGGATATTCCAAATACAACTTTTTAAACTTGGTATGGACATTACAAGTTCACCATTGTACCATTTGGGCTAACTAATGCACTCGCAACCTTCATGAACCTTATGAATAGTGTGTTTCAATATTTTTTGGATTATTGAATCCTAATATTTATTGATGACTTTCTGGTTTACTCCAAGCCTATTGGAGAAAAAAATTGATACTTGCTTGGATAGTCTTACAACGTCTAAGGGAAAAGAGTATTTTTGGAAAGATATCCAAGTGCTTGTTCTATCAGGATAGTGTGCATTACCTAGACTACATTATCTCAATTGAGGGAGTCATTGTAGACCTTGAGAAGATAAAAGAAATTGTAGAATGGTTAGTGCCTCAAAATGTGACAAAGGTGCAAAGTTTTTATGGGACTTTCCAAATATTACAAAAAATTTGTGCAAGGGTTTTCTAAAATAGAAGCCCTAATAACATCTCTTCAAAAGAAAATAAAAAGCTTTGAGTGGACTGAGAAGTGTGATTACTCTTTCCAACTCCTTAAGGAGAAGCTCACGATAGCCTTGGCATTAATTATTCCCAATCCCAATGGCTAGTTTTCAGTGATCACAAATACTTTAGGAGATAGTGTAGGGGCAGTGTTGATGCAAGAAAGACAAGTGGTGGCATATGAGTCTAGGAAGCTAGAACAATGTGAAGTAAACTATGCACCACACAATGTGGAGTTAGCAACTATAGTGCAGTACCTACAGATGTGGAGGCATTATCTTTTAAGAAAGCTATTTGATCTCAAACACAAATCACTTAGGATTGAGATACATTTTCACTCAACCTAACTTCAATTCATGTCAAAGGAGATGGCTAGAATTCCTTAGCGAGTATGACTTTGGAATTGAATATATTAAAGGAAAGGAAAATAAAGTGCTAGATGCTCTTAGTAGAAGAATACATCTATAATCCATGACCTTTATGATGTCCAAACTGAGGCAACAAGCGATGCAACACTTGCAAGGTGATGACCACTATGAGAGGGTGAAAAGGCTCTAGAAGATAATCCATCAAATCATCGATTCGATGGGTACAAATTTGAATTAGATGGTATTTTAAGATACCAGATGTGGATGTACATCCTAGATTCTAGAGAGCTTAAGAATATGGTCCTAGAAGAAGTCCACAATGTACCATATTTTGGACACCTAGGAGTTACAAAGATGATCATAGAATTGACAACCTCTTACTTTTGGCTGAAACTCAGGAAAGGCGTAGTGGAATATGTAGCCAGATTCTTGGAGTTTCAATCATTCAAGGCTGAGCACATGCATCTATTAATGCTCTTTTATCATCATGATATACCTATGTGAATGGGTGAAAATATACGTTCGAAAAGGAGCAGCAAACAAAAGAGTGCAAACAAAAAATATAAACAACCTACACCTCAAGATTGGGCAATAGTTTAACTTAACAAAGCAAAATGAAAGATTTCACCTTGTCAAACTGTCATTTGGTTGGCCCTTCGACCTTTGATGTTGTATGATCCTTTTATGGCAGATGATGATGATGCAAGATGGTTGAAGTTGGATAACAATGGATGCAAATGCTATGGTGAGTGCAAGAAAATGAGAAATTTGACTAAGTATGACTCAAATGGAAAATTTGCAAGAGTTTGGCTAGCACAATGATCTCCCACTAAAATGAGAGAAAAGAGGGGGTATTTATAGAGAATTTTGGATTCTCTAGAGAAATGGATGGTTGAGATTAAACTAACAAGGCCAAGATTTAGGGCTATGATGAGTTGAGGACTCACAAGCCCTCACATCTTGACATGTGGCATGTGAAGTGGCTTGAAAAAGATTATGTGTAAATGAGGTGGAAGGAGAGTACATGACATGGAGGTAATACATAGTACCTTGGGATTTGGACAAAATCTCCTCATAAAGGAGGTCCTTGTCCCATGCGGGTAAGAGGAGATGTGAGGAATTAAAAATTCCTCAAATATCCACATGGGAATGAGAGAAAGAATTTAAAATTCTTTGGAATGCATTGGGGGATTAAATTTGAATTGAAAATTCACATGGGGAAGGGGGTGCCTTCTCCAAAAAGAGAAAATCCTTTAATAAGGTTGACTTAAGACACATTCCATAAATGACATGGAGATTAGGATGACCTAATTAAGTGATTAAGGTTGTGCAAGTACCTGATTAGACAAAATAATGACATATTAGAGGCAAGTGGGAGAAGGGGAAGAGTTCACATGTGACTTGATGTGATAAGTCAAAGATCACATGGGGAAGAGAAAAATGAATTTAATATTCCTTGGAAGGATAAAAGGAATTAAAAATTCCTTGAGAGGTTGATTAGGCTAGTTAATGAAGGATTAGAGGAGGGTTAGGTGGCTAAGAGAGATTAGTGGCCAACTTGCAAAAGTTAGAGGATGTGACACATCTTAATCAAGGATTGGGCATGTGCACATCTCTAATGATTAGATTAGAAGATGGATTAGGATTAGATAAAAATGATGGAGGATGTGACATATGAGGAATTAAATAAATGTCATATTTATTTAATTAATTTGATGAAAAGGAGGATTAAAGAGATAAGGTATTTATTTATTAATTAAATATCTTAGGGATTTGGCAGAATTAAGGATATTAATTAAATAATAGCGATATTACTTAATTAATGCAAATAAGGGGATGTTTAGATGAAAGGGGATAAATTTGGATAAATTAAGTGTCCAAATTTAGGTGTCTACATTTTTCCCCTCTTTAAGATGGTGTTACGAAGTAGCATCATTTCAAAGAATATTAAAACATAGAACCTAGAAGAAGATGGTTAGATTGGGAAAGATGCCCCAGTCATTCAAAGGATTGATTGGGAAGAAAGATGATGGGGATGAAGATGAAGGTTAAGGATGAATGAAGACGATGGGGATGAAGATGAAGGTTAGGGATGAATGATGCCCCCTCGAGAGGACATGTGGGTTCAAGAGAACAAGGGTGTGCTCTTGAAATGGAGGAGATGATGCGAGGGGTATATGAGGCAGATGATGCAAAGGGTATATGAGGAAGATGATGCAAAGTGATGGGAAAGAAAGGATGAAAAGGTGGCAAGATATTGGGAGGGGAGAGTGATGAAGGATGAATGGATGGGGGGATTTTGATAGATGAGAGGATGGAGATGAAATGCAATCCAAATGCAATTTTCCATCTTTAGGAGCACTGAGTTTTGTTGTAGAAGAAGACACGATACACCAAGGTATAAAGGACCAAGGAAGATTAGTGTCTAATACATGAAACAAACACAACAAACAAGAAGGCTATCTCTACACCCCAAAGTCGTGATGACCTTGGTCGGGCTAGGTATTGGGATAACCACAAGCACACAAGGATTCCCCAGTGTAACACAAGACCTCAGTGATCTTGGTGGGTACTATGTGGGACAACTAAGAAGAATGATGAGAAAGGATAGGAGATTGAAAAGATGTGTAAAAGAAGTAGAAGTGATGGTAATGAGATAAATGGCATTGAGTTGCATGGAGGGAGGCCTATAGCTAGATACTGATGACAAGAGATTATGAGATGGGATGAGGATAAAGATGAAATAATGGATAGAGAGATAGGGATGGGATATGGAAGGGATTGTTTGGATGGATAGGAAGATAAGGATTGGGAGATGAAAGGGATGCTAGGATAAATGGATAGGAAGATAAGGATGGGGAGATGGAAGGGATGTTGTGATAGATGGATAGGTAGATGAAGGGATGCTATGATAGATGATGTCTCCAAACAAAGGAAGTAGATGTCCCCACTCTAGATATGTCATGTATGATGAGGCATGAGGGATGGAAGATGAGTGGATGGGAAGATAAAGGAGATAACTAGAGGAGGATAGGATGGGTGACCAAGGAATACGACAGAGCATGGATGAAGGGAATGTATACCAAGAGGTGTCCAAAGCATGTATAGATAGGTGCCCCTATTTTGATCAAGATCACAAGAAGGATGGAGGAATGGGAGATAAATGGGATATGATGGTAGGTTGCATAAGATAGGTGGGATGGAGGAAAAGGATGTAGGGGATGTATATCAGGAAGATGTGTGCATAGTAGGAAGCATAGCAGATGGAGGGGATGCATATCAAGAAGCTGCCCCCAAGTGTGAAAAGGGATAGATAGGGATTTACACATGATGCTTGTTCATTAGGTTTTCATCATGGTACTTATCCAAGGCACTTGTTTTCAAAGTTTTCACCATTGGACGAATTATTTCTCTTTTTTTCTTCTTCTTTTTTTCTTTTTTTTAATGACTTTTCTGATTTTTTCTTCTTTTTTTTGACTTTTTTGGATTTTGTGAATTTTTTTTATTTTTTATTTTTTTTATTTTTTTTTTTTTGGATTTTGTGGATTTTTTGAATTTTTTGGATTTTTGACTTTTTGGATATCATACGGAAGGAGGTGGATAAAGATAGGGAGGAAAATAAGTGGATTTAGAAGACATATGATAAGGATATGGATAAAGGACTCAAGCATCAAGTTCTATATGAGGTATTAAGGGCGCATGCTTGAACAGACTGTCGGATGTTGGTACAACCTTATTAGGAGAAATGTATTATGCAAGAGGATGAATTAGAGGGATTCGATGGGGGAGATATGTGGGATAATGGATGGGATGCTGGAGAGGGTATGGATAGAATGATGGGGTAGTTGTGTGATGGGGTGGTGATTTTAGGACCAACATTGGCACATGTGTTGATGAATGTGAAATGATAGGAGTATTAATGGATGGGGAATGTGGGGATAATGAAGGAGATGGGATGGTGAGTTTTGGAACATAAGGACCCAAAAGAAACTTAGGAGATGAAAGGGGTGTATGATTAGCTTTTGGATTAGCAACTTTGGATGTTCTTACAAATTTTTCATTTGATGGAATTGCATCTTTTCTCTTTGGGATCCACATGGTTTTGATCTTTTTTTTGGTGGTCCTTTGTGGGCTATAGATTTGATCTTGATTTTTCTTATCTTCACCATGTCTTTTAGAGGGGACATGGGGAGCTTTAGATTCATGTGGATGTTTAGATTTATGTATTTTTACTTTAGCATCCAAAGTATTTTTAGTAGCAATGGGATGGGTGCAAGGATATGGATGATGTAGAGAAATGGAGGTAAAATTATGAGGATTACGTGTAGATGGAGAATGTGTAGGTATGTGCATTTGTTGATCCTGATTAGGGGATATTCGAGAGGGATGTTTATGATGGATGCCATGGATAGGATTCAGATGGATGAAAGGATGAGATGGAGGAGGTGATTTTGGGATATACGGACCCAAAGCAGATAGAGTGGGTGGAGGGACATAAGAGCATAAGATGGATGGAGTAGATGAAGGATGGGAGATAGTGGATGGAGGGATGTAAGGACACAAAATGGATGGAGCAGATGAAGGAGGAATATGGACAGTTGTTTTGAGGTAATATGACGAAGGAGGAGGGATGGAAGCATATGATCTGGTGAAGCAATAGGAAGAGCCTATATTTCTTTTGGAAGAGGCTCATTGAGGACGTCTAGAGGTTGTACCAACATCTTTAGTTTGTGAGTCTTGGGAAATAGGTCCAAGACCTTGCATACAAATTTGTCCTTTAACCTAGATGGGCTCTAAAATACCTTGCTCATGAAGGCCTAAACCTTTTCCTTGATAGTTCATGTTCTTGAGAATGCGATCCATGATAGGATTTGTGTTATTCTGAAAACATGATGCGAGTCCATTATTAGGTGGAGGATGATGGGTGGTATATACATTGTGTTTTTCTTCTACAAGGAGGCCACCATGGAAGAATGTGAGAGTACCAAGGGGATATGCAAGTGGTGTGGAGATAGCAGTTTTAGGCAATGATGGGGGATCATGAGAGGGAGATGATGGGATAGTAGCATTTGGATGGGTGGTATCAAGAGAGGGATTAGGGGATATGATAAGATTTGGTTTTGTGGTAGTGGGATCATGCGATGGAGATGGAGTGGTGGAATCTTGAATGACAAGGGGATCATGGAATGGAATGGATGGGGGACTGTGATCTTGAGGTGGACTAGATGGGATGGTAGGAGATTGATTTGTAGAAGGGTATATGTTGGCATGCTTTGGATCAGGCTCTTGGAATGACTCATCATGTGCAGGAGGCATGATAATGGAGTCTTGGTGGGACTTTTTAAGTGGGGAAGATGGAGGGATAGAGGATTCAAAACATTCATGGGAATGGATTTTAGTGACACTATGAGTGGAAGAAGTGGATTGGATTTGGGTGTTGTTGATGGGTTTGACAGCTCTCGGAGTAGGAAATGGGTGTTCAATGGATTCAGTAGATGTGATGGTAGGAGATGGGGGCTCAGTGGATTCAGAGGATGTGATGGCTTCAATGGTTTGAGTGGTGCTAGGGGTGGTATCATCAATGATAGGTGTTGGGTGGAGAAGGGTCTCATCACTAATGACTATGGATGATGGGTTGGGATGGCATGATTCCATAGCTTCAAGGTGTGGAGTACGAGATGTCTTCTTTCCTATAAGTCCTTGGAGAAATTTTGGAGTGAGAAACTTGAATACTCTAGGCTGAGATGGCGTGGTAGAAGTGGATGAAGGATTATGGATTGGTGAGGGATTAAGACTAGGAATTGGTGGACTAGGATTAGATGGGGGAATGGGATTGGATGCATAACTAGGAATAGATGGGGGATTAAGATTACATGAAGGGTTAAGATAGGGGTATTGGAATGGTGAATTAGGACATGAGGATGCAGGTGGTGGATTAGGATGGGAAGATTGAGATGGAAGATTGAGATAGGGAAATGTGGATGTCGGATTAGGATAAGAAGATGTGGATGTTAGATTAGGATAGGTTGGTGTGGATGTTGGATTAGGATAGGAAGGTGTGAATGTAGGATTAGGGTGAGTAGATTGGTATGGAAGATGAGGGTAGTGGGTATATGCAGATGAAGGATTGAGATAGGAGGATGTGGACGGGAGATTAGGATAGGGGTATTGTGATGGTAGACTAGGATAAGAGGATGATGTAGATGAAGGATATGATGGATATGCTGGATATGATGGATATCCCTTGTCAAAGGTAGCATAAGGAGCATGACTAGGCATGGATGAAGACATAACAGGATAACTCAAAGGGGTGATTGGATTTGGGAAAGTAGGTGGAGAAAGCTTACTAGCAATGATAGTATCAAGGGGATCTATGTCATATTCTTCTTGATCGCTAAGACTTTCGTTATCATTGTCGACATAATTAGGGTTTCCCTTGACTACTATTGATGGAGGATAAGGATTCATGATGATGAAAGGATAGAGGATGGATCAAATATTTTGGATGGGAACAAACTAAAGCTCAAATCATGATTTAGGTCAATCTCAGATCAAGATTGGATTAAAGCTCAAATTAGGATGATTGGATGATGCGATGGGATTGATTCTGACGATCGGATTTGGTTACTAAAGGATGATTACAACACCAAATCTACTTCGAGATGGAAATAGATTGATTGGGTCGAAGGTGATTGGAAAACCCCGTTCAGAGATTACCCTAGGTGACTTAGGATACCGATTGATTGGATTAAAGGATAAATGGATGATTGTGGCACCGAATCCACTTTGAGATGGAAAATGGATTGATTGGGCTGATGATGATGAAAATCCTAAGTAGATGTTGATGATGACAATCAATTCAGACACTTAGGTCAATTTGGATAATAACCCGAGATGAAGTTGTAGGGATTTGGATGGGGAAAACGATGATTTGATTGGAGGAACGAATGATAAAAATGGATGAACAAATAATCAAAACAAGTAAATGATTGACCAGAATGGATGAATGACTACTCGGAATGAGTAAACGACTATTCACAATAGATGAATGATTCCCAGAATGAGAAGATGTTTGGAATAGATGAAAGATTACTCAGAACAAGTAAACGATTGATCAGGATTGTTGAACGAGAGTTTGAAATGATAGGAGGTTTGAAATGGATGAACATTTATTCGGAACAAGTAAAAGAATGATCAGAACAAAAGAACGAGAATTAAAAATGATGAAAGGAGGTTTGAAATGGATGAACGTTTATTCAGAACGAGTAAATGAATGACCAAGATGATAGAATGAGAGATCAAAATGATGAAAAGAGGTTTGAAATGGATGAATGTTTACTCAGAACGAGTAAACGAATGACCGAGACAATAGAACGAGAGTTTAAAATGGTGAAAGGAGGCATGAAATGGATGAAAATTTACTTGGAATGGGTAAACGAATGATCAAAATGGCATAACGAATAATCAGAATGGATGGATGAAAGGTTGAAATGAATGGAAGATTACTTAGAACGAGTAAATGAATGATCAAGAGGAATGAATGGAAGATTACTCAGAATGAGTAAACAAATGACCGAGACAATAGAACGAGAGTTCAAAATGGTGAAAGGAGGCATGAAATGGATGAAAATTTACTTGGAACAGGTAAACGAATGATCAAAATGGCAGAACGAATAATCAGAATGGATGGATGGAAGGTTGAAATGAATGGAAGATTACTCAGAACGAGTAAACAAATGATCAAGAGGGATGAACGACCACTCAAAATGAGTAAAAAAATGCTAAGAACATATGAATGACTCTTGGAACGAGAAGACGAAGGTTTGGAATTAATGATAGATTACTCAAAACGAGTGGATGATTGATTGAAATGGGTGAACAAGAGCTCGAAATGAATGAACAAATGCTCAAATTGGGAGAATGACTCTCAGAATGGATGAAAGGATAAATAGGACAAAATTGAAGAAGATGGAGGGAAGGATCTTAAGATTTGTTTCAATATCCAAATATCTTGACTGCAAATGGATTAAAGCTTAGATTAGGATTTTGGTTAAGCTCAAATTGGGATTAGATTAAATCTTAGACTAGGATTGGATTGAAGCCTAGAATGATTGGAGGATGTGACGAGATTGATTCTACACCAAGTTTCAGGGTTTAAAGGACGTAAGGTGTTGACAATCAGATTTTTCCAGATTTGAAATTTTTTAAAAAGTGTCAAATTTTTCCATTTTAGGAAACTTCATGGACATACTTTTGAGAGTCCATTTTTTTCCAAAAAAATACCCAAAACTAAGATAGGATGAATTTCCAGCTAACATCCCAACTCTGAGACATGCATTCTGAGTTATTAACAAAAACAATTTTTGAAATACTGAAAAAAAACACTAAATTGCAATTTTGAGGGTCAAGATGAAAGTTTGAGGCCCCAAAAATGTGGCAAAATGGGGTCCAACCAACTCAAGATCTATTGTGAATCCACATGCCACTTCATAACGCAACCACCCATAAAATTTTAGCTCAAACGAACACCCGAGTCAAAAGTTATGGCCTCCGAAAGTTTCAGCATAAAAATCAAAACTCTCGAAACGAAGTCTAGGTGATTGGGATGGATGATCCGATGATGGATATGGATTCTAATGATGTTCTAAGTAACACTTATGTGATTTTGGTGATGAAATTATGATTTTCAGAAAAGTGTTGATGGCAGGAAAATAGGTGCTCGAAACGACTAAACGAAGGGTGGAAAATGTTGTTTGAAGGGTGGGTCTGCCTGTCAAGGGGGAAGGTTTGCCTGTAGGGTAGGTTTTCCTATCCAAGGGGGTAGTTCTGCCTATAGGGCAGGTCTTCCTATCCAAGGGGGCAGGTCTGCCTATAGGGCAGGTCCGCCCCTAGGTAAAAAAAGGTCAAAAAATAGTCGTTCGAGCACACGAAACGAGGAGATGGATGCTCGCAATGGATGAATGACACTCAGAATGAGAAAAGGAAGATTTGAAATAGATGACCGAGCACTCGAAAAAACTGAACGAGTGCTCAAAATGGATGAATGAGTAATTGGAATGAGTAAACGGTGACTCATAATGGACAAAGGACTCTCAGAATGAGGAGATAGAGGTTCATAATGGATGAATGTTTACTCAGAATGAGTAAACGAATGGTTAGGACGGCAGACCAGGAGTTCAAAATGATAGAAGCAGGTTTGAAATGGATAAAATTTTACTCAGAACGAGTAAACAAATGATCAGAATGACTAAATGGGAGTTTGGAATGATGAAACAAGGTGTGAAATGGATGAACATTCACTCGAAACAAGTAAATGAATGATCAAAATAGAAGAATGAGAGTTCAAGACAATAGATAAAGGTTTGAAATGGGTGAACGTTTACTCAGAACGGGGAAACGAGTGATTGAAATGATGAAACGAGAGCGCAAAACAATGAAACAGGTGTCTAGAATGATGAAACAAATGATAAAGCTGACTGGTCAAGGGCCAGGTTCACCCCTGGTCAAGTCCACTTGTCCAGAGGTTAGGTCTACCTGTCTAGAGGTCAGGTCTGCCTGTCTGACAAAAGTTGGCCAGAATTGGCTAAAACAGGCTAAAAAGGGTTGGTTCAAAGGTCATGTCCACCCTTGGAAAAGGTCAAGTCTACCCTTGGAGGGCAGGTCCACCCCTAGACAGGTCTAAAGTTTAGTTTCAAAAAGAAGACTAAGGAAAATGACTCAAAAACACAACAAGCATCAATCAAAGGATAAGGCTAACTCAACTGAATAGAGATTTATTGGTTTCACACAAAGAAGACAGTTCAGATAGCACGATCCTAAATCTACTAGAAGTGGGTATGGCTGATAGAGTCTTCTATTCTAGGATGAACATGGTTGCTAAGGAGTCCTCGATATACACCCAGTACGTGAGGCGCAAACTGTGAACACCAACTCATTACAAGCGTGACTCAGGAACCTTAGCAAGATACTAGAGGCTCAGACCAACTCTTCACGTCATCCCGACGCTTTGCCAATTACAATGTAGTTGGATTGAGGTACAACTTTTGCTCTCCCCCTTTTATATATCCCATCGGTATGCATGGTTGGGATCGTCCCTTGGGGTGATGAAATCCCCAAGTAGGTCCCCTAATAAAAGAAAAAAAGGGAGACACAAATACTTGGTAAGCTAAGATTTCTCATCACCCAGGATCACCGAATGGCGCAAGGGGATTGGATACGTCAAATAGCTTACCAACAAGCACGACAAACAAGATTAATTGACACTCCTAGTTAAACTATGTGCCTAACTTATGTAAAACAACAAGCAGTAGTTGGTAAATAACTAACCCTGCAAGGAAACTTGTTAGTGATTTTTGTCCTTGTTTCTTGCCAAATGTTAATCAAATGCTTGCACAAACTCAAAAAGGACACATTAGGAGGTCAGAAATACTTAAAACTGCCAAAAAAAGTGCTAAAAACTAAAATTTCACCTTCTAAAAAACTTTTCTAGGTTAGGTCCACCTGTTTGAAGGTCAGGTATGCTCATCTGGAGCGTAGGTCCACCTATCTGGAGGTTAGGTCCACCCCTCTATGAAAAATCTGCAAAAAATTAGTTTTTGGAGTATGTGGAGGGCATGTCTGCCCCTGGGCAAGGTTGGGTCCACCTCTAGAGGTCAGGTCCATCCCTCGAGATCAGGTCCAACCCTGGATGGTCGGGTCTGCCCCTCTGTAGGTTGGTTCCACCCCTCTGCAACCTACACCTACAAAAAGTGAAAAAAATAGCAAACGCAAAAGATATAGACCCATTTGTGGGTCCCACCGGGCATGCCAGAAATGTGAACAGGTGAAGATATACGTTAGAAAATGAGAAACAAACAAAATAATCCAAACAACAAATATAAACACCCTACACCTCAAGATTGGGCAATAGTTTAACTTAACAAAGCAAAATGAAAGATTTTACCTTGTCAAACTATCATTTGGTTGGCCCTTTGATCTTTGATGTTGTATGCTCCTTTGATGGTAGATGATGAGGATGCAAGATGGTTGAAGTTGGATAACAATGGATGAAAATGCTATGGTGAGTGCAAGAAAATGAGAAATTTGACTAAGTATGACTCAAATGGAAAATTTGCAAGAGTTTAGCTAGCACAGTGATCTCCCACTAAAATGAGAGAAAAGAGGGGGTATTTATAGAGAATTTTGGATTCTCTAGAGAAATGGATGGTTGAGATTAAACCAACAAGGCCAAGATGTAGGGCTATGGTGAGTTGAGGACTCACAAGCCCTCACATCTTGACATGTGGCATGTGAAGTGGCTTGAAAAAGATGATGTGTAAATGAGGTGGAAGGAGAGTACATGACATGGAGGTACTACATAGTACCTTGGGATTTGGACAAAATCTCCTCATAAAGGAGGTCCTTGTCCCCATGTGGGTGAGAGGACATGTGAGGAATTAAAAATTCCTCAAATATCCACATGGGAATGAAAGAAAGAATTTAAAATTCTTTGGAATGCATTGGGGGATTAAATTTGAATTGAAAATTCACATGGGGAAGGGGGTGCCTTCTCCAAAAAGAGAAAGCCTTTAATAAGGTTGACTTAAGACACATTCCATAAATGACATGGAGATTAGTTTGACCTAATTAAGTGATTAAGGTTGTGCAAGTACTTGATTAGACAAAATAATGACATATTAGAGGCAAGTGGGAGAAGGGGAAGAGTTCACATGTGACTTGATGTGATAAGTCAAAGATCACATGGAGAAGAGAAAAATGAATTTAATATTCCTTGGAAGGATAAAAGGAATTAAAAATTCCTTGAGAGGTTGATTAGGCTAGTTAATGAAGGATTAGAGGAGGGTTAGGTGGCTAAGAGAGATTAGTGGCCAACTTGCAAAAGTTGGAGGATGTGACACATCTTAATCAAGGATTAGGCATGTGCACATCTCTAATAATCAGATTAGAAGATGGATTAGGATTAGATAAAAATGATGGAGGATGTGACATATGAGGAATTAAATAAATTTCATATTTATTTAATTCATTTGATGAAAAGGAGGATTAAAGAGATAAGGTATTTTTTTATTAATTAAGTACCTCAGGGATTTGGCAGAATTAAGGATATTAATTATTTAATAGCGATATTACTTAATTAATGCAAATAAGGGGATGATTAGATGAAAGGGGATAAATTTGGATAAATTAACTGTCCAAATTTAGGTGTCTACAACCTTAGTATAAATGGCAAGTGATCAACATGGACTTTGTACAAGGGTTACCTTTAAGCAATAATAAGCATGATGTCATTCTGGTAGTAGTTGATAATTTGACTAAGGTGGAACATTCTATCCTAGGGAACCTTAAGGATGGATCGTTGACCTTGGCCAAGAAAATTTTCTAAGAGATATTTTGTTTACATGGAGTTCCAGAGACCATTATATTCGACAAAGCTATGCAAATGAGATCAATATTTCAGACAACTTTGAATGCAGCATTGGGGACTAAGTTAAACTTTAGTTCAGCCTACCATTCTCAGACTAATGGTCAAATTGAGAGAGTGAATCAGGTATTAGAAGATCTCCTTCAGATGTACTAAATGGATCAATAGTATAAGCAAGAAGAGTACCTACCACTAGTATAATTTTCTTATAAAAATCCCATCATGAATCCTTAGGTATGGCACCTTTTCAGGATTTGTATTGGTGAAAGTATTTTACTCCCATAAATTGGGAAAAATTGGAAGATAAGATCATAGTGGGTCCTGAGATGCTAAAAGAAATGGAAGAACAGATGAGGCATATCAAGAGAAAACTGAAGGAGGCGATAGATAGACAAAAGTGTTATGCCAACAAGAATAGAACCTTTAGAAAATTTTCATTCCAAGACAAGGTATTTTTGAGATTCAAGCCACATAATATCTCTATTACCTTCGAGAAGTCATCCAAGCTAGACCTGATAGACGTGGGCCCATTCAATGTATTAGAAGTAATCAACCTAGTTGCTTAAATACTTACTCTACCCCCTACTCTAGCTCAAGTCCATAATATTTTTCATGTTTCTTTTTTAAAATCATACCACCTAGATGCCTCTCATATACTTGATTGGTGTTCTTTACAGGTGGAGGATCCAGGAGTGGTGCTAGTGGAGCCCAATAGAATTCTAGATAGACGTAATGTCAAGTTGCAAAAAAGGGACATTATTTAATATAAGGTCCAATGGGATCAGTATCATGAGGAAAATGCTACATAGAAGGATGCAAAGGCGATAGAACACTCCTTCCCTCATTTTCTTTCTTAGATAGACTACTAATGATTATCTTTATATTGTTGCCTAATATTTTGGATTGGTATGCTATGATGTTTTGGCTTGAAAACAATATGATTTTATGAACATATGTGAAACAATTTTGTTTTATCAGACATCAAAACGATGTCTCTTTCTAGTGGGAAAGAATGTCATATCTTGATTTCATTGCTTTCATTTAAAATGTTGAGAAAATTGAAATATCTAAAAAATGGAATTTATCATTTTAATTTACGGATTTGATAAAATACAATGACAAAATTGAAAATGGATATTATGCAATTTTTTAATTTAAAGAAATTATTTCATAAGATTATCAGTTAAAGGTTACTAATAAGTGGGCAAGTGTAAGAATGTGTGTATAGGAGCAGGTTAAAGGATGTGAACTTGATTTAGGTAGGCACACTTAGCTAGATGACCACGATAAGTAAGAATGGAATCTAGAATCTTACGATCCATAGTAAATAATGATATATGTATATGTTTCAAAAGTTGATAAATTTCATTTAAATTTGGTGTGAACAATAATTAGTGAAAATAAACAATTTATGCATTCTTGTCTTATCTTGTCTATTTCAAAATCAATATTCAATGAAATTGAAAAAAAAGAAACACATCCTATCAAATACAATTATTGTATGAAAATCAATTGCATTTTTTGTTCTTTTGGATGAATTTGAAATATATTTTGAAACAAGGAAATGAAATGGATAAAACAAACATATATGCATGTGTGTGTGCATATATATACACATGCACCTACATTCACATGAGAAAGCATGGGGTTCTATAACCCCATGGCCATAGAAGGCCATTTATTCCTTCATAGAGTTTATTAACATTTAACATGCACCGATCGATGGCACAATTGTTCTAAGAGAGAAGGATTTCGCTGAGTGATAACATCACTAGAACACTAACTATGACCTTCACATTTTATCATTCACAGTGTATGATGAATGCCCATGACAAAAGATAGTGGCAAGCTTACTCGGCCATGCATTGAAAGATTAAGTTACCACCACCACTTACCACCCAAATTGGTGGGACGGTATATGGTAATGATACAAGCCATTCATTGCTCAGCTATTATTAGTGATATGAATTGCTTGGCCATTATCAGCGATATGAATTCACCCAACCATTTGGCTTAGCACCCACAGGGCAACATTGATAAAATAACACCGACACCATAAGGTGTTGTGCTACAATGCAATAAGTCACAGAGGTTGTTAAAATAATATGTAAATACTGGTGGGATCGAATGGCCTTGACCTTTTGAAAATAAACAAATGGGTAGAACCCATCATGGAAATCTAGCCGATAGCCACACATGCAAGCTTAACATATCACAAGTTGGCCATGGTGGCTTCAACCCCAGCTGCTATATGATTCAACCCAAGTCAATTATTAGAGGCAACACATGAATGAAAGCTCATACTATAAATGCTTAACACATCCTCGAAACAATGAAATGAAGAAATTTTTATTCGATTCAAGAAAGTATCATAGAGGGGATTCATATTACCTCACTTTTCTACAACACTGGAGATTTTTTCATTGTTTTTTTGGCAACAATCATTCAATCCCTCTATTTTTTCTCTTATGTCAACCCTCCTAGATCTTCCCTTGCTTTTTACTTTCCAAATCTCTACTTAATTTCTCCCTTTTCACTTTGGATATTTTTTACTAATTTTAGGATATAGTGGTCATGAATTATCTTATCTTCATATCCCTTACCTGGCCACCTATTTCCTCCTCTTTTTAAGTATTGATTGAATATTTTTTTCATGAGAGGGGTTGGCACCTTTCCCATTAATGATGAGAGTTACAAATTTTTATCCCATGATTTCATTTTTCTATAAAAAGTAAAATTTAAACCTAAGGGAAAACATTTATATATATATATTCTTATTATTACTGTTGATTATTTCTAGTTCTAAATCCATGGTCAGTGAGTGATTATTTTGTTCTTTTATGTTTTCTTGTGGGTTCCTGTCATTTATTTGAAAGCCCAACTAAAGCTCTATTGCCATCATATATAATGAAAATCCCATAGAGAGAATGGTAGCATGATATCAAGTCTATTGATCACCTCTTTTCTTGAAAACTCATCTTAATAGATAGAGCATCAATGCTTTTTTTTTTCTTTATAATGATGTTCTTTTAAGAAAATAATACAATTTCAAGTTGCAAATTGAACAACAGATTGACATAGCTAACCAGAAAAAAGACATCTTAGAATTTGATTTGAAATTTATTGAAGAAATTCTTCTTTTTTGAATGAAATGATATTTCTTTGGTAAGGATCACTATGAATATTATAGATAAATTATGTTAGACAAATGTCTCTAGAATAATTTTTTTTTCCTTGAAATTTCATTAGAGACTAAATTTCATTGAAAATACTAAATGGACCATTTGAACAAGTTGATGGTATCCTCTTTGAATGTGGGTTCCTTGTTCTGAGGAAGATTTAACATTTTCTATTTAGAATGTATACACATTTTATTTCCAACTATGTTCACTATAGGCATATATGTGCAGGTGTATATTTATGCTTCATTTATGCACATGCACATACATGCAGTATACCATCTAATTCATCTTGATTAATCTTTGAGTATATATTATTATACTTGTTTGCAAATTAATGAACTATAAAAATAGAATGGTATAGATTTATATATGTAGAAAGAGAAGTGTATGATGAATAAATAGATGGTTATACCTATTTTTGATATTTTAATTATGGTCAAACAATGAAATGGAATGATACATGAGTTCATTGGTAGATTGTAGCACACTAGATTATGATGCTAGTAGATGTTCTAAAAGGGAGGGATACCCCTCTAATATGATAATATTTCCTTCTGAGAATGGGTGTTAGAGAGTGTACATTTGCTTTTCCAAATCTAACCAAAGCTGCATTTTATGCAACATGAGCTTGGCCAAACTTTGCCGTCATTTTTATATACATATAAAAAACAAAATATTATTATGTATTCTCTCTCTATTGATTTATTTACCTAACATGGAACTTGCATATTCTAACAGTAGATAGAAATGCATGAAGTTGGGAATAGATAGATTCCACCTTGCAAACTATATCTCTTTCTAAGTGTTTTGTGTAGGGTTAGGTATTCTTCGACTGACTAAAGAATTCTAGGGAAGAATGACTTTGTGCTTGGGTGGAAAATCACCTCAATCATGTTCTTGTCCACTAGAGGAGGTGAGCTATCATAAAGGAATTATATCAAAATTCTATTATGTATTTGTATCATTGGTGTAAGAGAATGAAATGATGTAACAAAAAGAAGACTTTGTAATTGAGAATGGAAAAAGAAGAAAATGTTGAGAGTGAAAGTCCAAGAAGGGTGATACTAAGTGTGCCAATGTTGGCTCTACAAAAATTTAAAAAGATTGTGTAAAGGTGGGTGATGCCAAATTAAAAAATAGCACACTAGTGTGGGTGCTACCAATAAGGAAATAGAAATTTACCAAACTCTAAAACAAACTAAATCTTGAAAAATAAAAAGAAATGTTAACAAAGCTAATAGGAAGTATAGAAAGGTATACGGTATCAAGGAAGGACTTAGAATAATTTTTTGGGATTATCTAAGCCCCACCACTTCCACCTTTAATTAAAGCACCAAAGTTACAATTGGATTTAATTAATATTCAAATTACAGTTGAAGAAAATTTTGAAAAGTCACTAAAATATCTAGAGAAAATACAACCTTTAATATATGATGTGGATTATTTAGATAAGTTAATTAGGAAGAGAGTGAGAAAATTAAGAAAGGATGAGATATCTAGAGAAATTAAATCTATGTTCAATTTAGAAAAAGGTTTATAAAGTCAATAACTAATCAAATATTATTTATAAATAATAAATTATCTCCTAAAACAAAATGCCACTTTGAATACTTACACCCCTTAGACCAGAAACCATCCCATATGTCGTATAATTCAAGAATGATTTTATCACAATGTACAAGTGAAGAAATTAATAAAACATTAGATCCACAGTAGTAGCTTCTAAAATATTGTGAAGCTATATTGAGGAAGGAACATTTTAACATTCAATTATCAAGATTTAAAGGAGGAGAGAATAAATTGGTACCAAAAAAAAAAAGCAAAAGGAAAAATTACCACAAAGAAGAAGAAAATCCTAAGACCAAGATGGACTCCCTAATTAAATTACCAGTATTTGGAAAAGATACCACAAAATCTATGGAATACATATTCATTTTAGTATTAATTTGAAAAAAAGCATACTAGAAGATCATGTCTAATTGTTTGACTTTGTGGGAACATTGAGGAATGATACTGTCAACTAGTATAGAAAGACCTACCCACAACATGATAAAGAGTGGGAAGAAGTTAAAAACAAATTCTTGGCCAATTTTAAATATATAAAAGATCCCACAAAAGCATTAGTAAAATGAAATATTTAGTTTAGGAAGAAGGAGAGCCAATAAAATACTATGGCCTACGGTTTAAGGAAGTATTAAGAAAATTAGAAGACCCATTAATGAAAAACCAATGTATAAAATGGTTTATTTTAAGACTAATTATTGAGATTAGAATATTATTGTATGAAAGAGTATTTAACACATTCAGAAGTGGTAACCCTATCCTACCACATAGAAGCACAAAAATGGAGAAGAATAGAAATGCTTACTGAAAATAAAGAAATGGAAAATTTAAAATTGGATTTAGAATAACTAAAACTTAAGTAGAAGATAATGGATAAATAAGATACTTTCCCACAAAGGAAGAGGAAATTTTTTTGGTGCACATAATGTTCAAGAGAGGGTCATATAATAAATGAATTCTCAATCATCAAAGGAGAAAAAGGAAAACTATGTTTTGAGGGTAGACCTAAAAAACTCCAAGGAGAACAATTATTTTGGCATCTATGGATAATGGAATAACCATGAGATAGATAACTTCCCTTTACTCTTCAAACTTAAGGAAAGAGAAGAAGAACAAGAATAAAAACATGATCCATGGTATAACCATCACCATACCAATAAAGGAATTTTAGATCAAAATATGGCCTATGTAAAGGGGCTTGTGATGAGACCTCCTTACAACCAAGATCGTGAGTGTAGGGAACCTAGCTAAAGGAATCAGAGAAATATCATCACCCTAAAAAATACACCTCTACAAAACCAAATGGGGATATAAGATATTTTAGAAATTATAGATTAGGTGGAGGAAGAGGAAAAAGTAGCCTTGAAAGGGAAGATGAAAGTTGTTATAAATATGGTAGATAGGTCCACAATGCAAAAGAATGTTGGTCTAATAAGAAAAAATAATGTGTCTTTTATGATAGTCTAGACCATGAATTTTTCACTTGTGATAAGGCACAATATTAATTAAAAAAATGTGCCACCACAATCGAAGAGTGATGAACTACAAGGACTAAATTTAGTTAAGCTAGGATTATGAGGAAATTCCTCAAGGATATACTATAAGGGATAAGATTTCATAAAGATAAATACAACTTTAATATTTTTTATGAATAAGAAACCTCTAAAGAGGATTACCTAGAGAAGAAACAAAGGCCAAAATAAATAGACTTGGTCAAGTATAAGGGTAAGAAAAAAGTTTCGGTGATAACAAGACATGGTACAAACACCATAAAGTAAAAAAAAACCAATATATGCTATAGAAAATAGTGATAAAAATGAAGAAGAATAAATTTTCCCAAATAAATATTAACATGATAAAATTGTAGAGGAATCCTTGAGTATGCCATAACTAAAGAACAATAGAAATAAAATAATAATAATTACCTTTGAAAGGAAGAAGATTCCACACTAAAATAATTCACTTATTTAAAACAATAGAATAACTTAATAAAAAAATTAAAATAATTATAAATATTGGAATAAATAGGCAATGCAAAAACCCTAAATTACAAAAATAATAAAAATTATAAAAATGGATAGATCATAGAAAACTAGAACATTGATGATCACCATATGTATTAATCATAGGAAAATCAAATAAGTGATTGTGAATCTAGGAGTAGAAGTAAATATGCTCCCAAAGAGAGTTTGGGAATAACTAGGTAAGCCAAGATTAGGAGAAACTCCATACAACATTAGCCTAGACAATGGATTGTCAATGGGAACAACATGAATGTGGAAAAGGGTAGAAGTTAATATATTAGGAATATTTAAAAAATGAGATTTTCTATAAAAGAACCATTTGATATTTTTAATGCACAATTAGGGTTACAATGGTTTGTCAATGAAAATGGCATAGTAGATTCAAGAAGGAAAGAATTATCTTTCACAAATGATAAAAAAATAGTTTACATACCCTTAGGCATAGATATAGATAATGCATATGTAGAATAAATATCCCAAGAGTAACATGACGATGAAGACTCTAAAATCATCTATTCAATAGCCAAGTTACCTAAACCAAAACCTTTAGAAGGACCTATCTTGAAGGGAGAGATAGAAATTAAAAGTAACAATCAAGGTACTAACAATGAATATGTTTTAAATGCTTGGTTCAAGGAAGAATTGAAGTTGAAATCCCTAAAAATGAGAGTGTTTAGAAGAATCTTCATGATACATAGAACAAAATATGTACTACATATTTCCACATCCATGAAATTATATTGTAAACAATAGATACATATCAAAATACAACTCTAAAGCCTCATCCAAAAATCATAATAATTAAACCTCATCTCACAAGATATTTCACACATTAAACTACTAAAGTACCCAGGGATGAACATCTTAACACCTATTTGGAATATATAGAATGAAATTTTGATAACACATGAGGTTAGATGCATTGCAACTTACACTAGTGTGCAATGCAACAAGTTTGTGGAAGACCCACAAAGATAATATTTATCAATTGTATGCTTTTAAAATTCTAATAAAAATAAGATACTTGCAGGTAGAATGGGAATGTGAACTAATTTCAAAATGCAATAGGAAAATTTTACTATATGAACACTTAGAAATCTCTATAATTGTGTGGAAGGATAGAAGAGAATATGACACAATATTATACATGTACATATGTTTTACTGGATCCTCACACTAGTCATATAGACTTGGTATTCTAACCAAGAAAGAAGAACATAAACAAGGGATTGGTAAGAACACCAACAGGGCTTTCTTAACATTTTTATTCTAAACTTCAAACAAATATATCCATAATGTATTACAAAAAATGCAAGAAACCATATTTAACCCTACGAATGAGGACATGACAAATACTTCAATAAACTCCAATGCCACCTAAAACAAAAGGAATATGGAATTCATAGAGTGGAACGATAAGGAAAACTAGTGATTTGGAAGAAGGTGTTGCATAAGACATCAAGAGGAGAATGATGAAAAATAAAAATTGGATATAGAGTTGAAAAAAAGAGAAAGAGAATAAACACTAAATAATGATTCTAAAGAAAAATATTATAACCAACCAATGAAATTTAGAAAAGTAAATATAGCTACCAGAGGGGACCAAAGCTAGCGAAAAGTAGGGATTATTGAGATGAGAAGGTGGTTGTGCATGTAGTATACATATTATCAAATTATGAAGACTTCTTACCTTACATATTTACTAAACTAAAAGGAATAAAATAAGAAGCATAAATCATGAAAATATAGTTGAAACAAGGGAGAAAACCACAAAAGAATAAAACTTATAAGTTAAATCCAAATATGAAAAAGAAAGTAAAGGTAAAATTGGATAAGATGTTGGCCACAAGAATCAAAAAATCAATACTAAAGGGGAATATGATACTTACTCAATATCTAGCTATGATACAAACGTGAATGGATGAAGGAAATAAATAGGATGAATAGGGTGGAGGATGAATGCAATGGATGAATAATGTAGGATAAGCCAAAGAGCCAATGGTAGATGGGAGATGGTGCTTATTTACACAAGGTGCCTTTTTTCTAGGTTTTCACCAAGATACTTTCTGAAAGCACCACCAAAGTGGTTTTCACTAGATGATGGTTTTTATCTTTACTATTTTGATCATTTTTCTATATTTTTTTGTGGATTTTAATGATTTTCTAATTTTTTACATCTTTTTGATTTATACCCTTCAAGAACTAGGCATTAAATTTTTTGAGATGTGTGCTATTTATGGGCTCTTGCAAGGGCTCTCCTTCAAGGGTTGACAATTGATAAGCTTTGGAACCATAGCTAGTTGTGACAATGAATGGTCTTAACCAATTAGGTTTAAAATTCCCTTTGTTGTTCTAATCTAGCATGTTCTTTTGATTTTATTTTAGGACAAGGTCTCCCACCTGGAAGCATTGACATTTGATATTCTTGTTGTAACTCCTTCTAAGTCAGTTTTGATATGCTTGTAGATGATTTAAAGCTTCAAGGTGATGTTCATATAACAACTTTAGCTCATTCAATCTAGATACTCTATATTCTTCATCAGTGATGAGATGTTGCAATGACACTCTTAGTGATGGGAGCTTGACCTCAATAGGTAGGATGGCTTTGGTTCCATAAACAAGGGAGTAGGGTATAGAACTTGTGGGTGTGTAGATACTTGTTTGATAAGCCCATAAGGTGGGGTTCAACTAGATATTCCAATCACAACCAACTTTATTGATTGCATTTTTAAGGATCTTTAGGATAGTTTTGTTAGAAGCCTCAACTTGACCATTTCCTTAGGGGTAGTATGGATTGGAAAAGCGATGTTGGATATTAAATCTTTGGAATAGCTCGTAGACATCCTAGTTCTTGAAAGGTGTTCCCTTATTTGTGATAAGAGCTTGAGGAACATCATAACAACAAATGAGATAATGTAAGATGAATTTGGATATCTATTTTCCTATGATATAAGTCATTGGTATCACTTCAATCCACTTTGTGAAGTACTTAGTGGCTATAATGATAAATTTGTGACCATTGGATGAGGTAGGGGTGATTTTTCCCATGAGGTCGAGTCCCCACTACAAGAAAGGCCCAGGTGTAGTGATTAGCCTGAGCTCTTGAGCCAATGCATGAACGATATCCCCATACTATTGAAAATGCAAACATTTCTTGACAAACTCATTTGCTTCCTATTCAATGATAGGCCAATAATATGTTGTCCTCACAAATTTCATGGCCACGGTTATACCACTTGAATACAACTTTTAGATTCATTTGCATACTTCTTTTAACACTGTCAAAGCTTCCTCTTGCTTAAGACATCACAATAATGTTCCTTCAAGAATTTATTGGTAAAGGGTATCACCTAAAAGGATAAATTAGGATGATATTCTTACAAAATATTTTCTAAGGTTTGAATTAAGGTCATATGGGAGGATACCTCTATTTAGGTAATTGAATATTTCATGATGCCATGAGGAACTAGGACCAATAATTTCACATACTTGGATTTGGGTACCTCAAAATTTGGTACAAGAAGTTGCTCAATGAGGAATTCACATTTCAAAATGTTGTGAGGTATATCTAGCAAGGACCCAGTAGTAGCCATAACATCTACTTCTTGGTTATTGATCCTAAGTATTTGATTAAATTTTATGTTAATCAAATAATCCTTGAAACTTTCCATCATCTTCTTATATTGCATGAACTTTTCATCCTTGGTCTGGTAGTCATCATCAACCTGGTTCGTGATCAGCTGAGAATCCCCATAGACTTTCAACTCTTGGATTTTCCATTATACTATGATTCTTAATCGTATGATAAGGGCCTCATACTTAGCTATATTATTAGTACATGGGAAAGCTAACTGGAATTTTATAGGGATGAAATCACCTTATTGGGTAATAAAAAGGATAGCTACTCTAGATCCATGTTGGGTGTATGACCCATCAAAATACAACTTCCACTACTCTATCATTCCAAGGAAAAATACTAATTCATCAATAAATTTAGACACCAAAGGATTCTCTACATAGATAGGTGACGCTTCTAGTTCATCTATGATAATGTTCCTCTTGATAGCCTTTCAATCCACATGCTTTATGTAAAATTTCATGAGGATCAATACCCACTTGGCCATACATCCTATAAGAGTATCTTGGGATCTAGTAAATACTTCAATGGATCCACCTTAGAAATGATCTTTACCTGGTGAGAGAGCATGTAGTGCCTTAGCATTTTGGAAGCAAACACCATTACTACGTAAGCTTTTGCAAGAGATGAATAGTTTAGCTCATATCCCACAAAGATTATGCTAATATAGTAAATAGCTCTCTCCTTTCCCATTTTTTTATGTTGAGAAAGAAGAAAACCCAGGGCCACTAAAGTAGATGAGATATAAAGAAACAAGGGTTTACCCACTATTGGTGGCATAAGGATAGGTGGTGTTGCTAGATAAATTCCTTGAGTTACTAAAATTCTTGTTCACAATTTGAGTCACATTTGTAACCTAAAACCTTGTGGAGGAGATCAGAAAAAGGATGAAAGTTTGTCCACTAATTGTGAAATGAATCTGTTGATGGACTGGAGTTTTCCTTATAAGTTGTGAAGCTACTTGAGAGTTTGTGGTAGTTGCATTCCATGATTCCTTGACCTTAGTTGGATCCACTTCAATTCCCCTTCGTGATACAATGTATCCCAAGATCTTTCCTATAGTGACTCCAAATATGCACTTCTTAGGATTTAACCATACCTTATACTCTTCAATTCTATCAAAGATTGGTCCTAACACATCCATTTGTCCCTTCATTTTCAATGATTTAGACAAGATGTTGTCTACACAATTCTCTATATTCTTGTGAATCATGTCATGAAAAATCAAGGTTATTGCTCTTTGATAAGTGGCTCTAGCATTCTTAAGATCAAATAGTATCAAATTCCAATAATATGTTCCCAATGGGAATGCAAACATTGTCTTATGTTGATCTTCTTTAGCTATCATAATTTGATTGTACTCCAAGAATCTATCCATAAGGGAAAGAATTTCATGTCCAACTATTAGATCCATAATTATGTCAATATTAGGCAGAGGAAAATCATTCTTGGGACATGCCTTATTCAAATCCCTAAATTTTGTGCATATACTTATGACCCCAATGGGTTTTGAAATTAGTACCAGGTTGGAAACCCACTCTAGATAGTCAATCAGCTATATGAATCCCATGTCAAGAAGCTTTTGCAACTCCACCTTGATTAATAATGCTTTTTTTTGATGAATTTTCTTTAAATTTTGCTTTACAATTTTAGCTTGAGGGTGAACTGTAAGATGGTGAACAACTACTGATGTGTCAAGGCCAAACATGTCTGCATAGGACCAAGCAAAATTTACCTTTCTCTCTCTTAGGAAATTTGATAGGTTCTTTTGTTCTTCATTAAGGAGAGATTCTACATAAAAGGTGATTTGTGATGTCTTATCTGTTCCCACATTGATTGGATAAGATTTTTGGCAAGCACCGCTTATTTCTCTTGATGTATCACACTACTCGGTAGATTGAATCCCTCATCCTTAGATGCCTTTGAGAGGTTTTGACCATTATACACATCCTTTATTTTTATTGTTTTGTGATCAGAAAGTGCCATAGTGTGGTTTTCACTCAGGGATCAAGATATGATTTTCAAATTTTTTATTTTGTGACTAATGGATTCAATCATTTCCCCATAGTATGCTTGCATATCTAGTTCAATGTTAAAAGCTTCTGTAATGACCTAATCCTTGCGTAAATTAAAATTTTCCAATTCTCACTTTAAACATGTAAAGGTAACAAGTACAAAGATAATATAATAAAAATTTTCCTTTCTTTATTGATAAATGTATACAAGTTACAATATATTTCCATATGAATTCCATTTCCATTGGAAACACAAATCAGAGTTCAAAAGTATTACAGTTACATACATAGATCGTAAGCTTTTGCACAAATAGAAGTAAGAAGGTCCAGGAGTCCATCCTTTCAAATCTTGGTACATCGGCTGCTTGTTGTGGAGGAGAAACATCACTCGGGCGCTTTTCTACCAACCACAGACTTATAATGCGGTCCCTCGCACACCTATTGTTAGATAGATGGCCCTCCATTCGAAGAAGAGATTGGTAGGGTATCCTTTAATGATTACCAACTGAGCATAGTGTTGTGTCCTACACAACTAGAACCTTGCTATTTCACAATCTCGAACTAGTACTCGAATCACAATGAACTAACAGTCTAGTCTCAACTATCTCACACCTAGGTGGATGTCGTACCTTTCACTACTTTGGCCAAAGTATTCTCATTCAGTACTTCGAATGAAGGTCATCTATCATAAACACTACTCAGGGCCAATTTGACTTGAGGCTTCCTTACTCTATGCATAGGTTTTGTCCTTCAATGGATGAATTCGTCTCCCCAGACATCCTACAATCATACGAACCTACTAGAAATGATACAGTCTACAAGTGTCTTGTATCAATCCTCCTGATTAGGAAATCTTTATCCTAGGAGTACTTAGCTTGTCTCAGTTATCCTAATAACTTAAGCTAAAAGACCTTACTTGATTTTGCCTTCATTTTGATCCTAGTAGATAATAAGTACATCTACGTATTCTCCATATACAGAGATCATACACAACATGCAATAACCATTCAAAATACAAATAAATCCTTCCCTTTTATCTTTTTCCATTATTTCTTTTTAATGTAAGAGAAATAATCTAATCCCTTAAGCTCTTTATTCATATAATCCCTTTTTCATAATTCCCCTAATCATTGAATCCCTTACACATATTCTTCTTTAATGAATTGCTTTAAATATTCATCAAAACAGTTCTTTCCTACTAGAGCTAATTGAAAGCAAAAATAACAAGACCAAAAAGGAAACAACACTTCAATAAAAGTTATAAACTAGGAGGATTCATGCCTGATTTTAAAGCTTCTCCCTCGAATTGCTCTTCTAGACTCTCCTTCAAATAAGCTTCTAGAATTCTAGTTAAAAATGGCTTCTTTGTGATAGTATTTCACTCTATGTTGAACTCCTTTATCTCTTCTCTCAATCGTGTTTCCACCACTCAATTCCTACTCAACTATAATTCACAAATACCTCACTCTGATCTCAAAATGATATAATCACTGTAACTAGTAAATGGTGGTAAAAATTCACTGTATTTATCAAACTCAGCAATACAGAAAATTCAAGCAATGCAATGAAATGGATATGGGATAAAATACTAAACTCAGATTGCTCAATGTGTCTTTTTCAATGAATGGTAGGGCATATATATATAGGCCCGAATTGCAATGAATTCCACCAATGGAGGTATGTGGATTGACAACAAAGTGCTCAGAAATAGTCAAAATGATACTTAGCGAGTTCTTAAACCGTTAATCATCAAAATGGAGGTGATTCGACTCCCTTTTAAGCTAGTAAGAGAAGAATAAATCAACTCTAATTTAAAGAAAACGTCACACGTTTTCTTTTGGCCAATTGCATGAAAATAAAATGATTTATTTGCTGCATTCCTATGTTCACACATCACCATTTTGGCCCTTGAGATCAGCATTCAGTTATTCCTTAGACCAGGTCGCAGTCAAAGTCGCGAACCAGACGCATTTTCATCAGGTGCGCGACTTTTCCCATGAGTTTTCATGAGCTTTTCAAAATAAAATGTATTTTCTTCCTTTTCAAATGTTCATTAAAAATAAATTCAAATTCTCTTGTTTTTAATATCTCCAGCAAAACAATTTGATTTCTATGTTGAGATTATTATTCTCTATAGCCAAAATCGAAATATTTCACCATTTTAAAACTTTATTTTTCCATTACCTTTGTGTTCAATTTCATATTTCAATGTCATATATTTATATATTTTATCATATATGTATTTTAATTAAGTGTAATATTTTTAAATATATAAATATATATATTTTCTGACATTACATCGTGATATTTATATATATTTACATATATGTAAATATTACCTTAATATTAGTACATATATTTTAAAAATATAAATATATAATATATTTACATAGATATTTATGTATTTATGTAAATATCCATAAATATAATCACATCGTTATTATATACATTTATACATAAATATATATGTAAATTTGCTAGGCAATAATATTAAATATTATTTTCACCACAGATATCAAGCGGACTATTTACATATATACTCTTGTGTTTACGTATGTATGTGTATATACATGTCGACACATGTGTATGAGCATATCCATCTGCTTAACGTACACATTTATTGATATGTCTGTACATATAAATACGTGTTCACAATGTATAGATGTATGTGCATTCCCAATCAATCTTTAACACATATCTTTCACATTATTCATACATTGGTCATGATATAGCAAGTCTGATGTTAATCATATCTCCTAAAGCATAAAGAAGTGAACTTTAGTCTCCTAATGTCAATAAACAAGCCTATGGATGACTTACCCTTATCTTGACAAACAGACTTGGCTTACTCAATCTATAGTATGTGTGTGTATGCTCAATTTGGTAATCGTTACTATTTACCCGACCAAGTTCCTCCCCGAATGATGTCTCTCCTTTATCCGGAGGAATAGTCTTCATACCTGCACACCATGACATGACATCGGCAGTCATATGCTCATAACAAAGCAGTTTGCATAAAACATCTCAAAAGTTAGAATAACATTATTCCATAACTTATATGCTACATTTAATTAAGAATTAAATCAATAGAAGTAACAATCAAATGAAATCATCATTCAAATAGGACACATTCATTTAATAACATGATCAATCATGTTTTATTCATCACAAAGATTTAAACATTACAATCAATTTCCCCATGCAATAGTAGCTATAAAATTGGGATGTAACAGCTTCTTTGTGATCTATAAATGGCACATGGTCTTAGAGCCTCAAGAATTCAGAGATAGACTCATCTTTTTTTAATGAATCCAAAATAGGTGGTCCTCAATGGTCCTAGTTTATAAGTTGGGGATAAACAAGTTTCAATTTAGTGATTTGGCTAGTGGAAGCAGAGGATGTGGTAGTGATCATGAATATGCAAGCATCCTAAAATAGTTCTATGATTTCTAGGGGATTTTTTTCAATGGTATCATTACATGATGTAGGTAACCAAGAGGAAGATTTATTTCTCAAGAGCAAGAAGTTCTAGAAAACTATTATTATTTTGACCAAGCTTTTCATTTTTGGTGTATCTAATTCTCTTCATTAGTTGAATTCCTTTGTTTTCATCATCCATTTGAAGAGGAGGCTTTGGTTTCTCATCTTGGTAGAGCCATTCTGATGTATTATCCTCACCAATAAATTATTTATTCAAATCTCCCCATTTCACAAAGGTGGTAGATGCCATCTTGATTTTCTTTCCCTCCTTTTTAGTAGGTTGAGGTTTCCCATAGGATCTAGGAGAAAGAGGAAGTTCTCCAACTACAAAAGAATCTTTTAGGTTAAAGTCCCCACAACCATTGTCTTTCTTTGATTCATAGGTGGAAGGTAGGGTATATGGTTAAATAAAAGATGAGGGTATTTGTACTTCATCATTCTTAAGAACTTGTGGGACCCTATAATACTTATCTTCTAGATTCTTGAAATATTAAAAGGGTTTTGGATCACCATGGATTGTGATTTCTCTATATTCATAGGGAAAATTGATGCATTGATGGTAGGTCAAGGTTAGGGCTTGCATGGTATAGATCCATGGATGACCAAGAAGTATATTCCATGGTAGGTCAAGGTCAAGAACTTGGCAAGTTGTTTTTGCAATTGCAGGTCCTACTTGGATAGGTCTTTTGATAATTCCTTTAGAACTCCATTCATTATCATCGTAGGCTCTAATAGTAACACATTTTTCCTTCTCAATAATATCCTCTTAATATCCAAAGTTTTTGATCAATTGAAGATTACAAATGTTAAGACTAGCATCTCCACCCACCAAGATTTTTTTGACTATTTTTATGGATGTAGACCTTAAGATGTAAAGATTGGTTATGTGATGGTTGTGTTGGGAGGTCATGCTCAGAAAATGTAATGATATGGGGAGAAGTGATGTTTCCAATCATAGATTTAAATTGTTCGATATCAAGATCATTAGGTATAGATGACCAAGACAAAGTTGTCTCTAGGATTTCCTTGTGTGCCTAAGATATTTTTAATAGCTTTGACATAGAGATTTGGGTGGGGGTCTTTTTCAATTGGTCCAAGAGGCTATAATCAATGGGATTTGACTTCAATAGGAATATAGGCTATGACGGTTCTCCTTGGATGGTAACTTTCCCTCTACATGTGGTGACTCCACACTCTGGACTAGGTCCTTTGATAGTAATGATTGATATATGATGATCACAAGCCCCTACAACATTGTTGTAGACATGACCAAATTTGGTATAGTTATTCACTTTTTCATTATTATTTCCCTTGCTATGATCTGGCATCAGGGTCTTGTATATATTAAGGTCCTAATTTCTAGGTTGTTGATCCACACTTCTCCATTATCAATGATATCTTGAATAATGTTTTTCAGCTTCTTGCAGTTGGATATTCTATGTCCCTTGGTTTTGTGAAAAGTCACAAAGATCCTCATCTTTATACCATGTAGGTTTTACTTGAGGTTCTTGATAATTATTTTAATCAAGGAGCATAATGGAATTTGATTGTATCAACTTTTGCATTATCACTTCAATAAGCTCCCCCAAGGGTGTGTATTTGTGTTGTTGAGGATAGTTATTTCGAGGCAGTGGTCCCATTTGGGGGTTTGCATTATTTATCATATGTTTATTATTTGGTGGTTGGGTGTCTTAATGTTGCATATTTCGTTGTTGTTGGTTCACTTGTGGTGGAACACTTATCACAACCTTTGCATCAACTATTCCATCGTTAGTAATTTTCTTATTTTTGGCCCATATATAGGGTTTGTCATTGGAACTAGATGATGGACAATTGTCTTTTTATATTTTTGTTTCTCCTTGTGTGATGAGGGCTCTTTCAATGTTAATGCCCTTTCATATTATTTCTTTATATGTCAACACACATTGCATCTTCAATTGGAAGGATAGATTAGTTTCTACATTTCAAGTAATGATCTTTACTTGTTTATTTTCTGGTATTGGCCATTTACATTTGCTTGCTCTATGTATCCATTGTTGTAAGAATTATGTGAATACTTCTCCCTTACTTTGTTTAAGGGTATAGAGTTCCTCCAAGCTTACATCCATATCAATATTTTAGGAGAAATGTGCTACAAATTGATCTATTACCTCTTGGAATGTCTTGATTCTTGGAGGTAGGTGTAAGAACCACTCTATAGCTTGGCCTCCCAAACTTCTTGGGAAGAGACACATCAAGTATGAATCATTGTATGCTACTTCCATGAATTCCACATAAAATTACCTAATGTGTTTTTCTATGCCCTTTTTACTTTTCAAATTTAGGTATCATAAATCCTGGAGGGAATTGTACCATCGTAATATTACAATCAAATGGATATGGACACAAATCTTGCATTGTCTGTGACTTTTTGGTTTTCCATGCTTGAATATCTTGGATTTTCTATGTGAGTGTCTTGATTTGTGAAGAATGATCCTCTTGAGGATTGTTCAATAGTGGAGCATATGTGTTAAATTGTGGGATGGTAGATGAGTTGTAAACTAGATTTTGATATGATGATGTCTTTTTATATGTGTTATATGGTGTGAATTGTGGATTGGTTTCATATTGTTGATTTTGAGGTGATGATGGTGGTCATGTACCATATGCTCCATATGAATGTTGATTTGTGACATTTTTTTGAGAAGTAGCATATTGTTGTTGTTCTTTATTGTATTATAAGCCTTGTTTTTGTTGAGCATATTGTTTTTGAGCTTGCAAAGCTTGTTGAGCTTGAAAGGCTTGTTGAGCTTGTAATGCTTGTTGAGCTTGCAAATATTGCTAAGACTATTGTACTTGAAAGGATTGTTTTTGTGCAATAGCTTGTTGTCTTTGTGGGTATGGAATGATGTGTTATGAAGGTAGAATGTTTGGATTCGATGTGACGTATTGATTTTATGGAATATGTGATGGATTTTGTGGGATGGTATTATGAGGATGTTATGATGCAACTATTACATATTTTTTGCCTCAGCTCAAATGGAGGAGCTGGCTGATTGTTATTTGACATTAAGTGGAATTGTAGTGTCATGTTCGAATGCTATTTTGCATTATTTTCATTATGCATCGAACAACAGTTATGCATTTTAAAGAAAGTAGGGTTTTAGAGTGCCATTCATATGTTGCAGATTTCAAAGAAATACAGAATTGAGTACATGAGCAAAATAGCATTTTAGATGCTTTTATTTATTTAGTAAAACTGATATTTTTACAAGGCTTCTTTTGATTTCGTAATCAAAACGATATTACAAAATTGCATGAAAATGCATTTTCTTTTCGATTGAAAAGCATAATTGAAATCAAAGATCCACACAAGCCATGGATATAACTATGACAACATATTTCTAATAGCACATTGCACTACTGAACATGCAAAAGGAAAACACATAAGTGACAAATAATCATCATTACCTGATTATTGACGTTCGATGCTGAATGGTGCACCTTGCCTTCTCGAGCTTCGTCGACCTGTAAGAGGAAAAGAGGGGTGTTAGTGGCTCCAATTATGATGTAACTTATATGATGCACCTACAATAGTACAACATACTATTAACAATAAATTGAAACAATCAATTAAGTGATGTATGAAAGAAGTGAGCTGAAGGAGAAATAGCAACATCATGATCATCATGTTCCATTTTTTATGCTAACATTGTTTGCTTCCTTGTGCAGGTATAGGTTAAGTCATGAAGCTGAAACATTATTTGAAGACCAAGCATGTGGAGTAAAACAGGCTCCCACAAGGGTAGAGCATGGCATGCTGCCCTATTCATTAAATGGGCTGATTTTAAAGCATACTTCATTATATACATCGAATGAAATGAAATACAACTGAAAGAATAAAACAAAGAATCCATCAGGTAGCGAAACCAACTGTGCATTCATAATAATCAGGGTTGCTTTCTGAAGGCTACAAGTGAACAGTGAGTTTAGTTCACTTAATAAATTCAACTGAGTGCAATTACATCGGGTATTGTTGAATAACTTCATTTTCTGTGCTGATTATAATTTTATATCATGTGAGTTTCAATTGATCAATTCTCTTTCGGATAGTGAACAGGCATACATATGCTTTAATGTTTTGTTCTAATTTACATCATCAAGAGGACAGATCTTAAGAGCAATTTTGTACAATGAAATATAAAAATGCATGAAGAGTACCATGTTACACAAGAATACAAATACAAACAGTGCATTTTAGTGTTGAATGAACTTCTGGTTCCAGTTGACTAATTAAGTAAATACTACATCATGAATAAGTAATAATAGGGAGATCATTCCAAAACAATAATGGAGGAGTAAGTATTTTCTTTCCAGAATGATTCTGAGTTACCAGTTATACATATAAACCAGTGAGCAGAGGAGGTTTGTACTAATGTAATGTTTCAATCCAAAAGCAAAGGTAAAACCTCTACAAAATTCAAATGTAGAAAGTGAAAGTTGTCGTGTTAGAGTTGAGGGAGGATAAAAGGGACACTGCTGTTTATATACACAATATGCATCAGGAATTATAAGCATTAATCTAGTGATCTTTTCAGATTTCTAAAGAGGGAGTAACAGTTTATTTCTAGAAAAGTTTCTGAAGTTATCAGTTATGCATATGAACTGGTAAATTGAGGTGATTCATAGTAATGCAATATTTCATTATAACAATTTCTACAGAGTTCAAAAGCAGAAGATAGATATTGCTTCATTAAAATTGAGTGAAAATCAAAGGATACTGATATATGTGCAGAATACGAGCATGAAAATTCCCCTCTTCACAATGAACTTATACAGAAGCATTTTCAAGGTGTCTTAACTATCAAAGAGAGTTACAGAAAATGCCAGAACGGAGTACCTAGTAATATGAGCCAAAGAATATAGACAAGCACACAGATTCTTGTTGTTCCCATCATGTTCTTTTATTTTTCTGAAGGTATATTAAAGCAAGCAACAGTGATGCAATGAGTTGTTTTCTTGGGATGAATAGAATGCTAAGAAGGTTTGAAGTAAAGACAAATATTCAAGGCATCTTTTTACAAAAGTGAAAGTAAAACAACACTGGTGATTTGAGTCAAAGCCTTAAGAACAAATACAAGCAAATATACAGTTTTATCACCATTTTCAGGCAAATATGGGAGGTTGAGTTCTGTCAGAAAGTAAGACTGCATGCTTTTAGCTTTGAGAATTTTTATTCAAGGAGTTGAAAATAAATCACTATTTATTTTAGCTCGAGTCCATGTGGAGATGACAAACAAAGTAATGAAAGATACAAAAGTGAATATTTTTCCTTCAAATATCAAATGCCAATATGGAGTTTTCTGTTACAGCTAATGATGTAAATACACAGTTTTTGTTAACTCCTCCAGGTGTTTTCAGTCCTAGGGGTAAACAATGATGAACAACAGCTTCTTCATATTTTCAATTGCCTTCAAAATACAGGAAATGTATTAATCTTGAAGACCCATGTGAGTGTTTACCCAAAACAGAAGTAAATCACAAGATACACAGATTTTTGTGCTAGGTCGAGCTTCAGAAGAGAGGAAAATGCATTTTTTCTTGAATAGTTCCAAAAACCCACTTTCAATTTAGCATTAGAATATAGAAAATACAGTTTCTCTTTAAAAGTTTGAGTACCCATTTTCAGGGTTAGCTTCAAAGTGTAGAAGAAACAATTATAAAGATAACCCATGTGAGATCTTGAATTTAGAAAGCAAAGATATACAACTGATGCAAGTATCTAAGTTGGGTCGAGCAATACATGCAGTGTTATTCAAAAAATTTGCGATACCCATAAACGGAAATGCTTTTAAATTGACATAATGGTAGGTAATCTGTTCTGGGTCGGATCAAAAATTAATCAAAAAGACTTTCAGTATGACTCGAGATATCTATGAGAGGTCTCCCCAAAAGTGATATGTCATGGCGACAGGAATGAAAGCATGACTTTTCGACAAGACACAGGATGCTCTATGAGATGTCACCCCGACTACACATTGTCTTAGCGACTAGGAAATAATTAAGATTTTCGGTATGACTCAAGCTCTCTATGAGAGGTCTCCCCGATGATGGTAAGCTATAGTGACACTCATAAGACAGAAACTAGAGCTTCATGAAGTATTCAGAAACCAAAGGGTCTAGCTCTCAAACTAGCGGTCGAGCTTTAATAGTAGTTTGAGCAAAGGAAACACACAGAAAAGAAAGGCAAAAGATATTAGAATGTGTAAAGCCATGGCCTCAAGGCCATAATAAACCATTAAATAAAGATTACATTTGCACAGTGAGGGAAAACCAAAGTACAAGTCAAGCTTTCACGGAGTGAATTGCAGAAGCCAAACTCGAATTCATGTGCACAGGAAGTCACAGGAAGCATAGCAATGCGTCAGAAGAAAAAAAACTCATGCAGGTCGCGGCCTTATCTCTTTTGGTATTCGACAGTAAGTGAAAAGAGCTTCAATACAGATAGCACAAATCTTACCCACTTGAGTTTCAGATATCTGGAGTATGTGGAATAGTTCTTCCAACCATTCGAGCTCGAGCTTGACAGAGTCATGGCGGCGGCAGAGCTCTTTCTTGCAAGTGGAGAGTGTGAAAATGAGTGATCATTAGGGTTTGACCTTGTTTTGATCAAACCCTAATTCAATCCATCATCTCCAGAATGTTCATTTAAGGCACATGGAGGATATCAAAGTGGGGTCATAAATTTTAATTTATGCCTTATGTCTTTATTGGAGTCTGAGTTCAAAGCCTATGTGAGTGGGGCCGAATCTTCTTTGCTAGGTTGAAGGTTAAGTCTTTTGGACTTTTCTTTCCTTAGAGTTTTGAGGGATTTGAATATTGAATATTTGAAATATGGGTTTGTGCCCTAGGTTGTTATTTTTAGTATGGGACAATTAAGGGAGAATTATGAATACCCTATGCCAGAGGTCAATATTTCTTTAGGGTTTTTATTTTTGATTGATTTTGAAGAAATCAATTATGGAGTTGATCGGAATATGATATTATGTAAATGTATTTTTATGATTTTTGAGAAAATCAGAATGTTGTAATGGAGAAATAAGGATATTTTCTGTTTGCAAAAGATTTTCAATCTTTAATTGCAAAAATAGACAAATTGTAAAAATCTGCATCTTGTAAAGCAGAATCATAAAAGTGATATTTTATAAATTGCTTTATGTTTTCTTGCTATTTTTAGCAGATCTTTGACTGACTTTTCCTCTTGGTCGGATTTGAGACTTATCTTGGAGAGATAAGGTGTTTTTGTGCTTTTAAAGTAGATTTAGCCTATTTTTAGAGGCTTGACAGTGTAATCATAAAAGCATTGTGCTTTTTTCTGCTTTTAAAGCAGTTTTTGAGTTTGTTTGAAGCCTTTTTCTTGGAGATTTTTTCTGAGCTCGGATTAGGGTTTCCTTGAGAGTTCTTTGGATAGACTTAGTCTTTCAACTCTCCATTCTCAGTAGTTGAGATCATAGTTTCTTGTCCTTACACATTTTGGGGGAGCTTGTAAACTTATGTGCGCTCAGATTCTGAGAGTTTTCACTCCATCATTCAATAAAATAGTAGAGTTTTCCTTTCTTATTTCCTTTTCATGACTTGGAATAGTAATCTGATTTGTTCTGTGATTCAAATTTGTTGGATCCTTTTCTTTTCTTACTATTGTCAAGAAATTTGCAGGAGTTGCATGCTAGTTCAGGTTATGCCTTGTGTTAACTTAACCTTTGCATAAATCACTGTTGAACTGCCTGTGTTATGAGATTGTGAGATTTCAATTTTAAAGAGTTGGTGAGAGTGAGTTATTATCTAGATTTTCTTACAGTTAATCATTATTTTTAGAATGATAGAATTTCAGTTTTAGATTTCAGATCCAGTTTATCCTTCTATCCTTTTTCCTAAAAAGCCACTTAGAATAGAATTCATCATTCAGAGAACCAGCTCACTCTGGAGATTCCTCTTTCATGCAGATCACCCACATCTGAAGGAGGTTTCCATGTTTCAGTAGTTTGTTGAATACTGCATTCAGTAGGGTGCAAAACTATTGATAACAGTTTTTGGCACGCCCATTGGGACATTGAAAAGTAACTTTCAGATAATATTTAATTTTTCAGTTTGCTGTTTGGTGTATGCAGCAAATTTTTTCCAGCCTTCTGGAGGCTATCAAAATACCTAGCGACTTCGGTTCTATTTTGCAGGCTAGTACAACCCGCACATGAGAAATATTCAAACAAGATCAAGTTCAAAACCCTTCAAGTATTAGGAGTTGTCCCCATCACGAAGAAGAGGCAGGATGACAAGAAGGCTTTTTGAAGCCCCTGCAAGATCAAAGTAAACACCACCCGTTCTTGGTGCTCTAGTTCTGTCACCTGGTATACCAGTATTGATCTCACAAGTACCATCAATGGCAACACCACCGAGGCAACACTTGTTCACACCCTTCAATGGAGGTAGTCTGTTAGATCTTGCTCAACATGATGATATTCTAGTTGCAGCCCTTAGAGGACTACCATATTTCACTAGAGAGGATTACACTACACTAGTTGAACACATCCGTGATGTGGCCACGCTATGCTCGGTGTACAATATCACATAGAAGAACGTTTCTATAAGGTTGTTAGTTGCGTCACTTAAGGGCAAAGTGCTACAATGGTTCAGAGGCCTCACTGCAAATTCAATCACAACATGGGATGCATTTGGCAATGGCATATACCAGCACTTTACTAATAAATCTAATAATTTATCTCTAATAGAGCAGTTGAGCACCAGTCAAAGGGCACCGCACGAACATTTGGCAGATTTCAACTACAAATTTTAGAGGACTTGTGACAAAATCCTAGCAACGGTAAAGCCCTGACCGACACATGCATTTCTATTTTATTTAAGGGCTTTGAATAGTAAGATTGCTATTATGACTCAGTCTATGGGTGGTTTAATGCTTCCAAATGCTTATAATATTGATATTAATGCTGAAAATTACCTTATTCAAGCTGGAGACATAGCTCCTAGACCCCCCATGCCCTTGTTTCTAGAAATACAACCACCTATTCCTATTGTTGTACCTCCCTTGGCTACTGTCTCGCCACTTCCAGCAATAGGATATCATAGTACAGTCCAAGAAGTTGCTGCCCCAGCCTCAAATCCTGAAATGCAGGAGCTAAAAAACATATTAAAGACTATCGGGAACAACCTCGTGACTATTAAGAAGCACGTTGGCCAAGAACATAAGCCTTATCAAGCCCCTTATCAGCAAAACCAGCAAAATAGGCCCGCTTTCCAAGGTGATTATCAAGCCCAAAGAAGGAATTTTAACCCTCGACCATTCTAGCCATACAATCCAAACACGGACAGCACATCAAAAGAACTTGTGCCACAAAACAATGTTGCTCAAGATTGTGACTGGTGTTACCCATGCAATCAACCCCACAACCAATCGACTTGTGCCAACGGAGTGAGGAATCAATCTTTAATGGTGCAGAATATATATGTTGCTTCAGAACATGTTGCAGATCAGAATCAAGAACAAAAAGATAATTTAGAAGTCGCCTTGCTGAACTGGCAGAGCTCCAAATTTTGTGGTGTGAATGGCCAAGACTAGCAAGATTCTCCTATTTTGGCTAATACTAGGTCTAAAAAATGAGCTATGGATCTAGGACAGCAAGCTGGAAGTGCACAGCAGCAACCTACAGTTAGTACTTAGCCTGTTTCATCAAATGTGAACACTGTCACACAGCCTAAAATGTAGATTCTACAAAGAAGGTAGGAGATACCCGATAAAGAGCAACTAAAAATGCATTCTCAGCCTGTGTAGAAGCAAAATGAAGCTGTTGTTACAAAAAACTAGCAGAAGGTAAATGTTTCATGCTTCAATATCATTGAGCATCTCAAGAGAACTACTGTCAATATGTCGATATTAGATGCTTTGCAGCTTCCAGGGCAGAAAAGTTTACTGCAAAATGCATTAGCTAAGTTATCTATTTCTGACAACCCCAATCAAGGAGTTGTGAAGGTTGTGTTGGCTAACAATCTAGAGGACAAAAGTGGGCAGAAAGCAAAAGAGGTAAAGCCCCCTCTATTTTACTTAAGTTTGATCATAGGTGATAAAATTGTGCATAATTGTATGGTTGACTCTGGTGCCAGTAGTTCAGTCATTCCTAAGAGTTTAGCTGATAAATTAGGTCTTGTTTATGAGCCAAATCCTCAGAAAGGCGTAGTGCAATTAGATGGGCCTGCTGTTAAGACTGTTGGTATGATTAAAAATTTGGCCCTTACCTTGCACACATCCCCAAGTTTCACTATCCATCAGGATATTCATGTCATAGACTTACCGCTGCACTTCACTATTTGTTTATCAAGGGATTTTATAGCCAAGTTGGGTGGGTTTTTGTCTTCTAATTGGTCTCATCTATTTTTTAGAACAAGGTATGGTACGAAAGTGACCATTAAGTCCGAGCCTCTTGCCAAAGACCATATCAAACCGTACTCCCCAAACCCTATAAACGCTAATCTCTACGCCACCTCTGCAATGGAGGGGCAAACCATGACCTCAGACTGTAGCACCCAAGGAGACTACATCAGTCTCGATGAATGGGCAGCCGAAGATCACGAGCTTGATCCATTCCAAAACATAGATGAGGTAGGTTTAGGAGTTTATATGATTCGCGAGTCTGATTACGACATGCCTAATCTTTGCAAAGAGGATGAACCATCTGCAGGAAAAGATAATGAGTTGTGGGAACTTTATTTCGATGGTTCGAGGAGCAGTGTTGGTGCCAGAGGTGGAGTTATGCTAATATCGCCCAAAGGAGATAAGTATTATTCAGCTTGCAGATTCACTTTCAATTGTTCAAATAATACGGCTGAGTATGAAGCATTGGTACATGGCCTTGAGTGGGCTCGCAAATGAGGTATTAAATACTTACAAGTTTATGGTGATTTAGAGTTGATTGTGAATCAGGTCAGAAATTTAAATTTTGCAAAAAATGATGTACTTAAGGAATACAAGCATCGTGTATGGGATTTAATGGAGGATTTTAATTCTTTTAATATCATGTCAATTCCTCGAAATCAAAATAAGCATGCTAACAAACTCGCTGCCATAGGAGCTCAGTTTGACATTCCCAAAGAAATTCATAAGGTAGAAGTACATCAGTACGTGAAAATAGTGGTCAGACCTTCTATACCTGACAATAATGTGAGCTGGCAAGTTTTTGATAGCAATGAGCAAATCATGAATTTTTTGATTACTAAAGCTGAGTTCGCAGATGGAAATCAACAAAAATGGCAGTAGCAGTATGAGGATCAGATTGTGCAATTAAAGACCAATAAGCTGCTGAAAGGATTGGTGACCTTAGAGTCTATGTTTAACTCAGATGATCAAGTACGAAAAGACAAGGACAGCTTGACCATCAAGGAGGAGCACTATGCAGCTATTGAAATTTTCAAAGGTAAGCTTCTCCAACTGGGAAAGGTATGCAGTCAAGAGGAATAGCAAGCTTTCATCCTGTTATGTCAAAAATTTAGTGATGTTTTTGCTTGGGAAAAAAAAGATTTAAGAGGTTTTAACCCCGAATTAGCTCAGCATACTATCGAGCTTGAACCTAGTGCAAAGCTGGTAAGATAGAAGCAAAGACCGCTTAATCCCAAGTTGGAACACCTTATGAAGGCTGAACTGAATAAGCTAGTGGAAAGCAGTATTATTTTCCCTATCAAGCACACCTCTTGGGTGTCAAATTTAGCGCCAGTCAAGAAAAAGAGTGGAGAAATTAGACTTTGCGTCGATTTTCAAGATCTGAATAGAACGTCTTTGAAAGACTATTACCCACTCCCTTCTATGGAGCAAATTTTACAGGTAGTTTATGGTTTTGATAGATTTTCTTTGTTAGATGGCTACTCAAGTTATAATAAGATTCTGGTTAAGTAAGAGGATCAATTCAAAATAGCATTTATAACCAAGTGGGGCACGATGGCCTACAAGAAGATGCCTTTTGGCCTATCAAATGTTGGAGCAACTTTCTAGCGTGCTATGGATATGGCCTTCCATGGCCTTATGAAAAAACTTGTTCTAGTATATTCAGATGATATTATGGTTTTTTCCAAAAATGCTAATGAACATTTGGATCATTTGGAATAGATTTTTCAGAGGTGTAGAGAGTTCAGAGTGTCTCTCAATCCGAAGAAGTGTATATTTTCAGTACATGAAGGCAAATTACTGGGACACATTGTCTCAAAGCAAGGTATTTCAATTGATCCTGAAAGAGTTTCTGCAATTCTTGAATTGCCATTACTAGCCCATAAGAAAGGCTTGCAAAGCTTTCTTGGGAGAATAAATTTCATGAGGAGGTTCATACCAAATATCGGAGCCTTACTGCAACCTCTCACTTCTATGCTAAAAAAGAATATGCCATTCAGTTGGACCAGGGAAGGCAAGAGGAGCTTTGAGTAGATCAAAGAAGTGCTCGCAGCCACTCCTACTCTTATTAATCCAAAATTTGACAAAGATTTCATTCTATATTCTTTTGGAGGAGTGGATACAGTTTCAGCCATGTTATGCCAGCAAAATGAGGAAGGTTTATAACAGCCTATTGTGTTTTTCAGTCAAGTTATGCACGATTACTAGGTAAAGTACTCTTTTATGGAGAAACATGTTTTTGTTGTTGTAAGAAGCTTGAAGAAATTTAGACACATGATGTCCAACAGCAAGGTTCATTTATTAGTGGCTCATTCAACTATTAAGGATTTTCTGCTTAATAAAGACATTAATGATAAGCGTGCTGGTTGGATCACTAAAGTGATGGAGTTCGATGTTGATATAAAAGTAACCAAGCTCGTTAGAGGCAAAGGTTTGTGCGAGCAGATTGCTAGAAGTGAAAACGACAGCCTAAAAGAGGCTGCAAATATAGAAACAGTATTAAATAATGATGTTTTAAGTGTTGTTCAAGCACCCCTTGTTACATAGTTACAGTAGATGATACATTATCTGCAAACTGGATAATTCCCCGAAGGCTTGGACAGAACAAAAAGAAGGTATTATATATTACAAGCCATCCCTTATGCAGTTATCGATACCGTTCTTTATAGGAGAGATTTCCAAGTTATTTTATTATGTTGCATTTAGCCTGATCAAGTGGATAAGCTACTGGCAGAGTTTCATGATGGACCTTCAGGAGGTCACCTTGCTGCAAGAACAACAGCTCTGAAAATTATGAGAGATGGTTATTATTGGCCAGATCTATTTAAATATGCTATTGCATGGGTTAGAAAGTGTGAGAAATGTGCATTATTTGCTGGTAAACAGAGGCTTGCACCGCTGCCCCTACATCTGATTCAGGTAGAACAGCCCTTTGCTAAGTGGGGCTTAGATTTTATCGGTCCTATAAACCTTCCGTCAAGTGCAGGTCATAAGTGGATTCTTACTGCCACAGATTATTTTACAAAGTGGATTGAAGTTGTTGATTTAAAGGAAGCAAACAAGACTTCAGTGCTTAATTTTTATCAGGATCTCATATCGAGATTTGGTATTCCAAATTCAATCATTTCAGATAATGGCTTAGCTTTCATAGGGTTAAGGATTTCAGATTGGTCTGTCAGAAATAACATTTATCTGAACACTTCATCAAATTATTATCCGCAAGGTAATGGACAGGCGGAATCCACAAATAAGAATCTGATTTGAATAATCAATAAGACTGTTGAGGATAATCAAAGAACGTGGCATGAAAAGTTGAAACTAGCCCTTTGGGCTGACAGAATAACTCCTAAAAGAGCCACTGGTTGTTCACCTTTTGTTTTAACTTACGACAGAGAGGCTAAGTTGCCTATTTCAATTGAGTTACCAACGTTAAGTTATGTTAAAGAATTGGAGTTGCTGAAAGAACAACCTCTTGAAGTGAGGTTTACACAGCTGGTCGAGCTTGAAGAAACTAGAAAAGAAGCTCTACGATAGCAGGAAATACATCAAGCTCAAATGAAGAATACTTTTGACAAGAGGGCGAAGCCTCGTGATTTCATTGTTGGAGATCTAGTCTTCAAGTGGGATGAATTCAAGAGCAGACCTGGATGACATTCCAAGTTCAATGCAATATGGGATGGGCCTTATGTGATTATGGAATGCAAGGAACACAACGCATTCCACTGGCGAGGTGCTATCTATCCCAGTAAATGGGATCCACCTCAAGCACTGCCTTTAAGATAAGTTATCTCACTATTAGGTAGAGTAGTTTGCAAATAAGTGTGTTTCACACATTTCATTTCAATAGTTTGCTTTCTCTAAGCATTGCTACGCATTGTTTTGTTGGCCACCAGGGCCTGTTTGTTTGCTTTCAGTTTGTTTTGTTTTCTTACTGCTGTTTGGAGTGTTACTATTCAAGTTTTCTGAGTTTCAAGAAGGGGCAGAATTGACTCTGTGCCCAATGAATTGTTTTAAAGGCCACTGATCTATGCTGAGCAAGCAAGGATATAATGGAAATCACCAAAATGTTACATAATTTTTTCCTCAGCTCAAATGGAGGAGCTGGCTGATTGTTATTTGACATTAAGTGGAATTGTAGTGTCATGTTTGAATGTTGTTTCACATTATTTTCATTATGCATCGAACAACAGTTATGCATTTTAAAGAAAGTAGGGTTTTAGAGTGCCATTCAGATGTTGCAGATTTAAAAATATATAGAATTGAGTACATGAGCAAAATAAAATTTTAGATGCTTTTATTTATTTCATAAAACTGATATTTTTACAAGGCTTCTTTTGATTTCGTAATCAGAATGATAATACAACATTGCATGAAAATGCATTTTCTTTTCGATTGAAAAATGCATTTTCTTTTCGATTGAAAAGAAGAATTGAAATCAAAGATCCACACAAGCCGTGGATATAACTATGACAACATATTTCTAATAGCACATTGCACTATTGAAGATGCGAAAGGAAAACACATAAGTGACAGATAATCATCATTGCCTGATTATCGGCGTTCGATGCTGAATGGTGCACCTTGCCTTCTCGAGCTCCGTCGACCTGTAAGAGGAAAAGAGGGGTGTCAGTGGCTCCGATTATGATGTAACTTATATGATGCACCTACAATAGTACATCATACTATTAACAATACATTGAAACAATCTATTCTATATATGTATATAAAAATGACTGCAAATCTTGGCCAAGCTCATGCTGCATAAAATGCAACTCTAGTTAGATTTGGAAAGGAAATCTACACTCTCTATCACCCATTCTTGGAAGGAAAGCTTATCATATCAAAGGGGTATCCCTACTGATGGCACCTTCAAAAAAATTTCAAATTTTGAATGCCCATTTTGAAAAATTTGATTAGCACACTCAGAAGTGCACTTGCAAAATCTACCATAGTGAACTACTTTAGAGGGTAAAAAATCAGATCCAATTGATTTTCCTATCAAATCCTTTCATGGGAATACTCATGTGATATATGTGAACATGCATGTTAGTTCTTAGCTTCCCATGATGAGTTTTGATAGGGTTTTGAAAAGAAAAGCCAAAGGGTTTTGGGATTGTTTTGCTATTTGTGAACTTCTAATCCTGCAAAGTGGCCTCTTGTTTGAGCTGATTGTAGATGTTCAAATTATCTTGATTGATATCGTGCACTCGATTCTGATTCACTAACACCAATTCTTCCTTAATCACTTCTTTACTAACCAATTAATTAAATAATCCTTATTTACTTAATTCATCAAGATTCCTTTTTTAATTAAATAAATCAACTTTATTTGATTAAATCTAATGATCTTCTTTTAGTTAAATAAATCATAAATTATTTAATTAAATCCTAATGTTCCTCTTTTGATTAAATAAATCCTAAAGTCATATCTTTTAATTGAATAAATCAACTTTATTTGATTAAATCTAATGTTCTTCATTCAATTGAATAAATCAAATTTATTCAATTAAATCACTAATCTCCCAAATATCCTCTCAGTTGATTTAAATAAATCTAAATATCTAAATCAAATGTCATATCAACTAATTCCACCTAAGTTAATTAAATTCTAATTAACTCCTAACACTAATCCTCCTTTCCTCTAGCTTTTGCAACTTGCATAAGTAAATCAATTTATTCAATTTATTAATTCCTCTATTTTCATTCAAAAGTGGCATATTCTTGGAATATTCCACCAATTTGAAATCTCCCTCCCAAAAGGACTTTGTCCTCCAACTTGGCATTTAAGGCTATTACATGTCCTCTCCTTGAGCCAACTTGGCATTAACTCCACTTACATCCCCTCTTGTGCAAGTCACTTCCTCAAATTCAAATCCACCAACATGCATTTAACATGCACATTGTTCAAAATGTGCTCCACTCTCCTTCATTAGCATGTTGAAAAGTGGCGCAATGCCATTGGTTCAAGTTTAATCCCACATTCTCCTATTTCTCATTCCTCCATCCTTCTTTCTTATAAATAGAGGCCTTCTCTATTTGATTTGGCATCCAAAATCCATGTAAGATCACTATGCTCATTTGAATCCATAATCATTCTCAAGTTTAGGCAAGGTAATTGTGGTCATTTTGAATTCAAAGTATCCATTTCATCCATGTTTGCATAAGAGTTCATCATTCATAGCAAGGTTATCGACATTTTGAATCAAGGAACACACAATCATCATCAAGCTTATCAAGGAGTTGGGAAAGGGATACTTTCCACATCAATGTAGCACCAATTCCCCAATGGGATGCTGGTTTGACCATTTTGAATAAGATTTCATTAGCTTTCATTGGATATTTTACTTTGTTTTCTTGTTCATTGTGTTTGAATGAATTTCATAGGGAATACTAGTTTATGACTTGTTTAATGACTAATGTTTTATTTTTTGTTCATGTTTGAGTAGGTTTAAGCTAAGCATTCACATTTTGACACTAAAAGGAGGGGGGATCTTTTAAAATTAACACATTTTTTGGTCAATTCCACAGTTTTTTCAAATTTTTGTGCTTTCAGGAAACAATGATGCTGAGAAGGACAAACAACGATGCTATTAGTCTAGTGTCGCTATATAGAAATGTTGCTTTTATTCCAAAAAGCAACACTATAGGGATTCTACTGAGGGCTAGATCTGTTAAACTCCAAAGGGGGACACTGGAGTAAAATATCGATGCAATCACAGTCTCTGTTTCTCCACAGAGTGACATTGACTTCACCAAAGTGACGTTGAATCTCCAAACAATGATGGCTTCATGGATTGTGATGCTGGGTTGGGGTAAAAGGTAAACTTTCAAGTTATTTTAACATGTGCCTTTTTTTTGATAACCTTTAAATTTTAACCTGTTTTGTGGCTTTGTTTTCTATAGATTGACCAGTTTTTGTAGGTTGAGGTGATCAAGAAGGGAAGGAGGAAACAAGGAGAATGCTTCCTATGATATTATCTCATGATTGTAACAAGTGTTTTTAAACACTTTGGGAGCATTTATAATCTCATCTTTAGGATATTGTTATCTTCAGTTTTAGGACTCAAATACATTTCATCTGGGTTTTAAAAAGAACGATCAAAGGGTTAAAAAGAACATTAGAAACTCACTAGATTTGGTTTTGGGTTATTAAGAATTGAACAAACAAATCCAAACACTTCATCTTGGTGCTATAAAAAAATGCATTACTACTTTTGAAGTGTAAAATGAACATGTGTCTTTCTTATTTTGTAATTTTTTTTCAAACTAATATCATTTAAAGGCGTATGCACTTCTCTCACACTTCACGATGATCTTGAGAATCAAAAGTATTTTGGTGATATTAGGTTGTCTAAAAGATTTCCTCCACACTTCAATTTGGGCTCTTAAAAATTGAACAAATCTTGTTGGTGTGAGATAAGTATATTGCGTGTGTTATCTCTTTGTTCACGCAAACAAAGATTGATCGAACTACGAATGTACTTAATCACTTTTGTTTACCTTTAGAGGGCCTATGTTGGTGGGAAAAATTACTCACCCCAAGGGAATGACCCAAGCGATAACGAGCATAAGCCAAGCTCTTCCAAATTGCTATATAAATTTGTGGTTGCGATGAAAATCCTAAACAATGGGAAGCAATGCATGATAACTCTCCCCCAGTGTCTTTATGATGCATAAAGCCCTTGTTATAGGGGTTGGGAGATCTCTCACAAGGATTTTATCATTGCACCCCCTAAACTGGATGCCCTTACTACGAACCTTTGTTTAGAATCCAAAATCCCAATATTTGTTGGCGTCAGGAGGTTGGACCTTTAGAGCCATCCCACATACTTGCGATTCTTTGTAGAGATGAAAAGTTCATCATGGGAGATTCATGAGAGCTAAAGCTTGGTTGACCCATAGAAGTGAGTTCCGTGGAGGGGAGCTAGTGTGGTCAAGATTCTAGTCATCCACTCTGAATAAGTGCAGCTGGATTTATCCAAGTGGGAATTCAACAAATATTTTCTTTTCCATCCTAGGATTGTGCAATTTTGAGTCGGTTAAACACATTGTTTGGATCCAAAATATTGAAAACAAACATTTAACAAGGACATCAAATTTCAAACCTTTAGAAGAAGCAAATACCTTTGAAAAATCCAAGTGCTACTGCTTGTCCCTAGGGATTTCATCCCTAGAGGCTTTTAAGTATTTGGGTTTATATCTTAATTTTCTCTCTAAAGTCAACACTAGGGAACTATTTCCTTGATTATCTTGATTTCCACATAATGGACTTTGTGGGATGAAAAAAAATTAAGACATGGACATTTAGTTCAAAAGCTAAGCAAGAGAGTGTTTGTGGTAAAAATGACTCATTAAGAAAAGATAAAAAGACAAATTGAACCTCACATGCGTTTTCTCAAATGATTTTCCACAAGATCAAAATACCAAAACCAAATTCCATCAATTGAAACAAACGTCGTAGTCCAAGGAATCTCAAGAAAAATTAGTTTATGCTTTACGTAGTTAGAGAAAGATTGGTCTATAATTTTTACAAACGTGGATCAAAGGACAATCCCAATTTGTACTCATTTTATTATTGTCAAAATCCAAGTCTTTTTCAGTGTTTCGAATATCTCACTTTGTAGGTTTAACAAGTTTTTGGAAGTATAGCATGTTCTTCAATACCAAGGTCTTGTATACATAAGTTTCTTTAAGTTCACTTAGGATCAAAATCAACACTTTTATCCATTTCAAAACATCAATCAAAACCCATCTCACAAACAACTCTTAGAACCTTGGAAAAAATACTTCATACTGGACTTTTGGAAAATCCTTTAAATCAAATCAAAATCATCTTGTTTGACTAAGTGTGTGTGGATGCATCCTTCTTCATAAACTTAATTAAATTATCATCTTGTGGAAAAGTTTATTCCAAGACAACATCTAACCTCTTGGAGTTTATGAGTTCATTATTGTCATGCCCATAATTTTTGCTAGAAAACTGAACTTATTTTTTTTTTTACAAACCATTAGTTAAGGTAATTATTACATTGGCTAAATGACATGCCCAAATTTAACATTGAATCAAAACACATATTCCACAACCTTTGTGTCGATCAACCTTTATGTTGATCACGCTTAATTGAGAATTTAAGCGTCAATAACTTTTTGGGACAATTAGGCTTTTAACGATTTAAACATTATTCCCAAAGCTTCCATTAACCCTAATAATAATATTATTAATGTGAACTCTCATATTGTTATATTAATATAACTTCTTTTATTTATCCCTCATAATCTCATTAATTAATTCTACTACAATAATATTTACTCATTAATTACAATATTAATTTTATTACTATTTAATCAAACCAAATTATTTATTTATAAAATAATATTACTAAAATAAAGTTCTCATTCATTCTATCCTAATACAATATTACCCTTTAATAATAATAATTTACTAATATCAATATTACATTCAATCTTTAATTTACTAATTACCCTATTTGGTAGAATAAAACCCTTATGAAAGTCTCTATTTTACTTTTAACTACTATTATTATGCAAAATATTAATACCAATATTGCACTTACAATTTAAAATCTAAGTTGAATTTAAAATTACTCCTTGATTTAACCACATGACTAAAATGTAAAAATAAAATGATGTCTATTTATGATTATAATCAATAATATTAACATCTATATTATTCCTTTAATATTAAAAATCACATATCAAGATTTTTTAATTACTAATATATCGAAGATATTATTAAAAGAAAGTTATATTTTAAGTGTAGCTATTGGAAATGAGTCATTCACTAATGAGTGTTTATTTGAGACAATAAACAATTTTTATTTACAGAAGCAATTACATTGTTCTATACCACCATTATTTGAGAGATTAATATATACAGCAACAAGTCTGAAGATCATTGATAATGTGTGATCAAAATTACATTGTAAAAGGCAACAAATCAACGAGGAGGAGACTTCGATTAGCATCCGAATAACAATGATTAAATGACTGAAATGACATAAAATAGAATGGACGAGTGCTATATCTAGCTGAGAAAAATGCTAATTATCCTGCATATCGATTAAGAATACAAAAATGTGTTTTAATAATGAATATGCATTTAATAGATATTGTCAATCAATAAGAGGCTACAATTTGAGTTAGTATATATTTGGTTGCAAAATCAGTCGGGTGTGCACTAGTGGACTAGATAACTCTAAATTGAATGCAATTGTCTTTAGGTACCTATTTACCTTGGTGCCCTCTATCCACAACTATGGAATTTATTACAATATTGTCATCATTATGTAAGGATCACTGCAGTATGACTCTTCCAAGCATGGTCTGTGTAGTCACCCAAAATTGTGGTCTATTTATTGATGATGTGATAGATTGGAGTAGCCACTCAATTCAGTCAGGCCCATAAAAGTGTCGACTAAGGACTGTTTATGGTGTCATGGTGTGAACGCCATTCTTACTATAATTACTTCATGGAATTTGTTGTCCATGAAAGTGCAAGGACTCTGACAGGGGTGACATCTACACTTGACTACATTTAGCACATGCATATTGTCTGTATCAATGCTTTGGTTCTTAGCTGTATATTTTGATTTGATATAAAGACAATGCTAGTTCGGTTGGGCTGACACTCTACATGGATAATTACTAAATCTCTGAATAGATGGGGCAGCTAATAACTTTTAACCTACTCTTCAATTAGATTTCCATGCTTGTGTTGTGCTCGAATTTACGATCATGCGGTCTTACCCATACTGTGAATGGAGCCGAAACCATATTTGACAGAGATTGCTTCCAATGCCAGACTAGATGTGAATGATGGTACTTGACCCACGTCGGATATTATATTGCCTGATCACAAACTTTATCATGTTGCTAATATCTATTTGAAAAGATCACAACTACCTTTCTTCTAGCTCAAGGTCAAACTTCTGGGTTTCTCTTTATTACGGTACTTCCAACTAGCTGCTTGAGAAATGCTAAGCCTATGTCAATGTATGTTGGTGGTGACCTTTGTATTAGGCGATCACTGGCAAAGCAGTGTTTTATGGATATCATTTTATCACTATGCCCAAAAGATATAGATTTAATTCATTTTTTTCTTTTTCTTAATTAAAGCTTTATTTATTTAATGCGCACCTCTCCGACCTGCAATGGGAGCTCTCTTCACAGCTGTGGCCTTCCAGGTCTGCACTCATATTGCAAAGTGCCACGACGGACTTGCTGTAGATTGTTCCTTGTTTGCCCAACCCAAAGTGGTGTGAGAATTTTAAATGCCATTTGTGGGGGAGGGGGGGGAGGGAGGGAAGAATAAAGGCCTTTGTCTTTTCAAGCTTGAGTACTTGCAATTCTAATTCCAAGGTGGTAAGCTTTACGCTGAAAAAAAAAAATTCTTCCATTGTATCATCAACAATGCTGATCATATTTCTTCTACTCCCAAAATTGGAAGGCAACGTACCAGGGGAAGGTTTTACTTACCTAACCCATCCTTGTGTAACTAGTTTGCTTAGCATTTTTGTGGTTAGAAGTTGGCCTGCTATGGGATTCCATTACTATGTAACCCAGTGTGTGAGACTTTGAAATGTCAAACCATTTTTCTCTTAGTTGAAACTTTGCGCAAGCTAATGCTGTGTGTTTATTTTGTTGGAGGACAGTGGACATACAATATATCACCCAAATAAGTAACAACTTCTATAGTATGTAATGCAGAAAGTGCTCATGAGGTTTCCCTTTGTGTGATGGAATGCCAAATCTCTTAAAATTTATGCTTAATGTTTCATTGCCAGTTTATTTATTTTATTTTATACCCGGCTATACAAATTGATGCATTACCATTAATCTTACTCGAATTTGATTGTACACTAATCAAACCAAACCATACATGATAAAGAGAGGTTATAATGACCACACAAAACAGTCACATAGTCTAATACTGAAACAGAATACTGGGCACTCGTCATATAACCCAAGCTGAAACATGAGTTTGATAAACAATCCATAAAGGTATGGTAATATTACTTAGTTGACCACTATTTGGATAGGATTGTAAACCTGAATCTTCCCCTAAGGAAATTTAGTTGGTTTCTAGAAAGTTTCCCTTTGTTGTTTCATTCTTCTTTTCTTTAGTAAAAAAAACATGTTATCACAACCAAAGCATATTGCATCGTAGTTACAAATAGAATACCCATTTCATTATCTAGTTATAGCCTCTTTTGTTACACTTTTATGCATACTACCATCATTAAAACTGAACAAAATGCATTTCCAGATTGTTGCAATGCTACAACATATAACCATTTAACTGCATAAGATATTTTGCAAAGACTTCATAATGTACCTTGCAGAAGATGTTTTGCTACAAATCACAAGGTAAAAATGTTTTCTTCTTTGCAACAAAATATAATACTTTCTATGCTACATTCAATATTTAGAAACACAATGAGCAACACACAAAGGAACAAGGCTTGCTCTCCACCCTGCCGTAATGGCGTCATGGAGCCTCATGGGCCCTAGCCATACCCCCAAGCAAGAATATTTCAATCCCCAAGATGATGAATGGGGTTGTATCAAACTTTTATGAAGGAATGAAAATAGCACAAAATTCATATTACATACATATAGGCTTTTCATCCACCATGTCCAACGAAAATCCACACAAATATATCACTCTCTTGCTGCAACTAAACAAGGAAAATGGAAATAGTAAAACTTATCTCTTTGCTTTAGGTGCTGGAATTTAGCTCTATTATCCCTCTTCCTCTCCAACGAAGCCATCTTGATCACTCTTTTCCAAACAAGACTCCTCTCTTCTCATTTTTCCTACCATCTTTTCTAAGTTCTCCAAAAGGAGAAGTGGGTAGCACCCCACTCATTCTTCCTCTCCAAAATATATTGGAGTTTCCAACTTGCAACCTTTGGGTGAGGAGGTGAGAAATGTACCTACCTCCATCAATGAGAGTCTTTTTCTTATTAAAGAGGAACATGCACTTGGACAACCCTTTCATCATTCTATCTCATCTCCTCCTCAAAACTCGTCACTCTCCATTATGAGGGTTTTTGGGGGTCAAATCATGTCCTTGGGGCACTATTATAGGCCTACTTGACCCCTACCACTATGGTGTAGACCCTAGGGGGTTTCTTTTTGCATCCCAACCAAGGAAATTGACCAACAACACTCTTTAAAGACCCACTTAAGGTTCCATCCGAGTTTCACACTTGGATAAGGATTCCTAACCCCTAGCCCCACTTACACCCAAATTCACTCACAAACTAACAATAAATTATCCTTTAATACCAACCACTACAACTTTAATCTACCAACACATTAGCTTTATTTCTTTCTAAGCCCCAAAAGGGATCACATTCATAACCACAAGAAAATACCCCTTTTTTTTTGGTTTTCTTTTAATGATCTTCCCTTCTTGTATTGGCATCCTCTCCTGCACATTACCAATGAAACCATAAGCAAGAATTGTAAATTAAATAAATTTTCTAGTTGAATATTTTAAGATTTTATTGCATACAATATCATTCAAAATTCCCATTCATAATCCCACACTTTATGAATATTTAATACTTTCACGGTAGTGACAATTAAACAAAATGTCAAAATGAAATGCAAGAATATTGTTACACAATCACACTATTTATCATCTATAATACATCTTACCATCTATTTAGGGAAATATGAAACAATTTAGGGTTTTGCTAGTCAGATGTGAAATGGGGTCTTACAATTATCAAATCCAAATCAAGTCCAAAATAAAAAATCCAAAAGTTCTAAAGTCTAGTATCTCCTTCAAGGTTTATTAAGAGTTCAATCATTCATATCATCCATCTTTCATTTATCTCATCATCACCTTTTGATCCTTAACATCTTAGATTTTCTTTTTTGTGCCTAAAGTTTAGATCAATCTAAGGAGTTAGAGGTTCACCTCCCACATTCTTGAAATTTGATCCATATTTTATGGTTCAAACTAGATCTCAACACAAGAAAAACATGGAAGCCAACAAAGAAACATCTACTTCAAGTGACTTGAGTCAAATTGCACCTGAAATCAACCCCATTGGACCTAGCAATCCCCCACTCAACCTTCCTCAACTTCCACAAGATCTTCAAGTGGGAGGTTGCCAAGTGGAGGATATCACCGACAATGTCCTAGGAATGACTCTAGATGAAATCATAGAAATGGTCCAAAACCCATAAAATCACAAAATTGTCAACGTAATGATGAGACTTAATCCTTCACAATACATGTTGGAATTGGCTAAAGAGGGGGCTAAACTCCCTTCTGACTATGATATAAGCAATATTGTGGAGAGACCTCTTGGGATTATGCCACTGGTCTCATTCACACCTTCCTTCCAAAGCATCATTCAACCCATCCTGCAACCAATTTCATCTCATGCTCCAAGTCAACCCATAGTTACCAAGGGGAGTTCGTTGCTTCATGCTCTTCAAACAGATCCCCTTGTAAACAACCAAGACTTGGATGCAAACACCATCTTAGGTCAATCTATCCCTCAAGATCCAAAACACCCATATGTTCTGCTTGTCTTTCATGACACCAACAATCCATCCACCTTCTCCTCAACACTAGCATATTTCCTTAACACACAAATCTCTCTCCCCATGACCTCACAAGGACAAGGGGAACTATTTAGACAAGGGGAAATCTTTGATCCCTCACCATCACTTTCTCAAGGGAACACACCACCCATCTTCCCACCATTTCCCCCTCTACCATTGACATCCAAACCAATTCTCAGTTTAGGGAAACCCCCTTTACCAATCCTCAATCAACAAAATCAAAACAATCCTCCAATCATAAATTAAATCAGCATACTTAATCCTCTGATCATGCCACCAATATTGCAACACTAGGTGGCACCAATCCAGAAAACACAATCAATCGCTGCACCATCTATAAATATGGTCTCCCAAGGACCTAGCATATCCACCACACCATCTACCACACAACCCCCTATCATCAATCCAATGGCACCCCAACAACCACCTCAAAGAACTCGCATCACAACATCTCATAACATTCCAAATCCTCTACCTCCACCACCAAAACCAAACATGGAAAACCATTATAGCATCACATTGCAAGCTACCCAACAAGCCCATCAAAAGGAACTTAAAGAATTTCAAAATCAACAAGCCACAAAGCTACGTAGCTAGCCACCCAACAATCACAAACACAAAAAGCCACACAACAATTACAATAGGCTGCCCAAGCCCAATCATTATTGCAACAACAACAAGCCGCCCAAGCTGCGCAAGCAACACAAGCTACACAAGCCACACAAGCTGCACAGGATGCCTAGGCTGTACAAGTTGCTCAACAAGCTCAAGCTCAAGCAGAAGCTCAATATCAAGCCCAACAAGCTCAAGCGCAAGCACAATACTAGGCACAACAACAAGCAGCTAAACAACAAGCCTATTAGAAAGCTTTGCAACAATACCAAGTGCAACAAGAAGTTGCTCAACTACTGGACCAACAACAAGCATTGTTGGCACAACAACAAGACCAACAACAAGCATTGTTGGCACAACAACAACAAGACCAATAACAAGCATTTTTGGCACAACAAAAATTTCAGGCATACCAACAAACATTGATCGCACAGTAAAGCTTGCAACAACCTCCCACAAACATGCAATCAAACCACCCCAAAACCCATTCATCCCACCACTTGATCCGCAAAATGATGTGTTTGCACAAATCAAACTACTCTCACAATAAGTGCTAGACATCCAATCAAGGAAAATAAAGAAAATGCCAAGAAATTTGTGCCCTTACCCATTTGATAGAAGCATTATGATGGTTCCATTCCCAAAAGGATTTGAAATCCCTAAATTTGACAAATATCGTGGGATGGGAAATCCTAAAGATCATATTAGGGAATTCTAGGTAGTTGCATACAATGACACTTATCTAATGCGACTATTCCCTTGGAGTCTGGTTGGACCAACAATGGAATGGTTCTCTCGCCTTCCTCCCAAAATAAAAAAGTTCCAAGAAATTGTGGATGCATTCATACAAAACTACACATTCAACACAGGTGTGGACGTAAGTTTGGAAGAACTATCTATGCTCAAACAAGCTAAGGGGGAAACATTCACATCCTTCTTACAATAATGAAAATCCAAGGACAACAAGAGCAAGTGGACCATGCCTAAAGAACAAAAAATCTGTGTTATCATTGCTAATATTGAAGGAACCTTGTTCTTCCATCTAAAAATGCAATGCATCACCACATATGACCAATTGATCCTCAAGGAAATTAACATTGAAAGAGCCCTTATCACATAAGTGGGGACACCTACTTATCAAGACAACTGCCCATCAACTAGTTATAATGAAAAGCTTCACACATGGGTGAAAAATAAGAATGTCACTAATGATGGTGTCATTGATGCCAAAGTTGTTATCAGTGCCCCAAGGAAAAACACACTATCATATCAACAATCACAAACCAATAATCGAAACAACACACAAGCCAATGCAATATCACAACCACCCAATAATCAAGCGGTCAACAATCTAAATATTCAAGGGGGACCACCCTTGTGAAATAAGTATCCCCCCAAATGAAAATACACACCCCTAAGGGAATCAATTGAATCTGTCATGAAAAAAATTGTATAGGAGAATCTCATTAAAATCCCTATTTATGAGAATTATCAAGAGCCCCAAGTGAAACCACCATAGTATAATGAAAATCACCTTTGCAATTTTCATAAAATCAAGGGACACATGATGGCCAGTTGAATGAGACTGAAAAATTTAATCCAAGACCTTATTGATGACAAAACCATAAACATTGAACAACCTGTAGTAAACCAGGACTTAAAGATATACACGAATTCGATGCTAGATCACAATAAAGGGAACAACCATGGAAAGGAAAAATATAACAATGTATACCATGTTTACGACCATGTTGTTACATCCTTGGATGAATGGGTCACTATTGTCAATGTCAAGGGAGCTAGAGCCAACTGTGGAGTCACCACATGCGGTGGAAGAGTCACCATTCTTGGACCCTCACAACCACCCAAGGAACTAGCCTCTAATCCAAAATCTATTCCCAATGGTTATAATGTCTTGGACATAATGAAAAGAACCCCAACTCAGATCTCCATCATGAAGTTACTAAAGATCTCACCCACACACAAGAAAATCCTAGAGGAAGCATTGGCTTCATCCACTGTTCCCACAAATCTTGATGCAGATTAGTTCCAAGCTATGGTCAAACACATCACCACACCACATCTCTTAATATTTTTTGATCAGGACTTCCCAACACAATCATCTCATAACCGCACACTCCATCTTGAAGTCCTAGTCCATAAGAACAAAGTCAAAAGAGTCTTGGTGGATGGGGGTGAAGGTTTGAATATCTATACTCACAAGATGATAAAGAATATGGGATTCTCCAAGTACATTATTGAAAAAGGTAAAGGTATTATGATCAGGGCATATGATGATCAAGAAAGAGAGTCTCAAGGCACTATTCAACTCCCTATTCAAGTAGGGCTAGCCATCATGGAAACTACATGCCAAGTCTTTGATCTAGAATTACCTTATAATATCCTCCTAGGGCACCCATGGATTCATGGAATGCAAGCTGTCACCTCTACCTTCCATCAATGTGTCAAGTTTCCCTATCAAAATCAAGAGGTCACAATCCATGGTGATCCCGAGCCATTTTATTATTGCAAGAATCTGAAAGAAAAGTACTAAAAGATTCCTAAAGTCCCAAAGAATTATGAAGGCCCTATGACTCCATATGTAGACCCATCTACCTTAACCTCCACTTCTGAGACAAAGACACCCGCCATTCCTGACATCTTTGATATCAAAGTCATTAGCCAAGACAATGGGTGTGGGGATTACAAAATGAAGAAAAGTACCTTTGTAATAGGAGAGTTACCTCAATCTCCTTGGTCTCATGGACAACCTCAACCAATTGACACTTCAACCTAAACTTCAAAGGCATACCTCTCTAGATTCAGATGTTGGGGGGACCTAAGTCAGGAAGTGGTGGATGAAAATGGACATATCAAGTCTGTTGTATGAAGATGAAAGGCCCGTGCTTGATCTTCCCATTGATGATAATAGTAAAGGACTACAAATAATGCAAGGATGGGGCTACAATAAAAAACAAGAAATTTGGACAGAATGACAATGGTCTTTTAGAACCTATCATTCTTGAGAAGTGTATAAGGAATCTTGGCCTTGGATGTACTCCAAAATTAACCATACTTGGAAAATGTGCCCCAATTAGAAAATTCAAAGCTTTCCCCTCAGTTCCAGATCAATTACTTACCATTTTGAGGACCCCCTCACTAACTTACCCATGCTATTCAAGGATTCCTCCCTTCTCATGATTGGTACCCTATCTTTTGAGTCAAGCAACCAAACCCATGAGCTAGGCTTAGTCTATCCCCAACTCATCGATTGCGACAAACGAGGACCACCAATTTTGGACATGTTTGAAAATGATGAGGCTCTCTTAGAATTCATGGGATTGTGGGATACTATACCATGTGGATATCACAAAGTTGGGTTTGAAATTGAGCTGAAAACACATGCCTATTATGGGGAAATGATTGAATCCCTTAGTTGCAAAAGTGAAAATTTAAGAATAATATCTAGGTCTTTGAGTGAAAATCACACTGTGGCACTCTCAGACCCAAAAATAGTAAAAAAAAAGGATGCATCCAATGGTGAAACCTCTCTGAGGCACCAAAGGATGAGGGATTCAATCTTCCTCTTATTTCTATTCATCAAGAGAAGTCAATAGTCTTAGTAGAGAAGTGCAATCCGATCACACTGGGAATAGAAGAAACACCACATATAAACTTCTATGCATAATCACTTTTGACAAAAGAACAAAAACTCCTAGCTGCTTTCCTAAGAGAAAGAAAGGTAAAATTTGCATGTACCTACACTGACATGCCTGGTCTTGATCCAGAAGTTGTGGTTCACCATATAGCTACCTATCTAGAAGAAAACCAATAAAAAAAAAACTAAGAAAGATGTATCCACAAATAGCTTTACTAGTTAAACTTGAATTACAAAAGCTCCTTGATGTCAATTTCATATGGCCAATTGATTATCTAGAATGGGTTTCAAACCTAGTACCAGTTACTAAGCCCACTAGGGGCATCTGAATCTGCACTGACTTCAAAGACCTAAACAAGGCATGCCCAAAGGATGAATTTCCTCTTCCCAATATCAACATGATTGTGGATCAAATAGCGGGACATGAAATTTTGTCATTAATGGATAGATTCTTAGGGTATAATCAGATCATGATAGCTAAAGATGACCAATACAAAATAGCTTTCACTTGTCCATGGGGAACCTACTACTAGAAGATGATGCCATTTGGGTTAAAAAATGCAAGAGCCACTTATCAAAGAGCTATGACATTGATCTTCCATGACATGATTCAAAAAACTGTGGAAGACTATGTGGATGACATATTTTCCAAATCAAAGAAGTGTTAGGATCACATACTAGCTCTAAGCTCCATCTTTGATAGGCTAGAAGAATACAAGGTCAAAATCAATTTGAAGAAGTGTGTCTTTGGGGTACAATTAGGCAAGCTCCTAGGGTACATTGTATCTATGAGAGGAATCAAGATAGACCCCACCAAAGTCAAAGAAATTATAGAGATGGAGGTACCAAGAACCTTGAAGTAGTTGAGGGGTTTAAAGGGAAGGCTCTAATCCATTCACTAGTATATAGCCCAGTTAGTAGATAAGGCTATCCCATATTCTCATCTACTCCACAAGGGGGTAGCATACAAATGGGACAAGAAATGTGATCAGGCGTTTAACAAAATCAAGGAGTACTTTCTCACACCACTAGTTCTCATGCCACCAATTCTAGGAAAGCCCTTGATCCTATATATTAGCAACAACAACAACCCTTGGCACTCTCCTAGCACAACATGATGAAAACAAGAAAGATAGCTATTTACTACATCATTAGAACCATGGTGGGACATGAGTTGAATTACACATCCATTGAGAAGACTTGCTTAGTAGTTGTGTTCACCGCACATAAATTTAGACACTATATGTTGGCCATCAGATAAAACTTATTGCCAAGATAGACCCTCTCAAGTATCTACTTTCTAAAGCAATTCTCACAGGGCAAATAAATAAATGGTTTATGATCTTGACAGAACACAACATTGATTATGTAGAACAAAAGGCCATTAAAGGACAAGTAATTGTAGATCAACTGGAAGAAGCACCAATATATTCAGAAAATCCACTGGTATCAGAGTTCTTGATGAGTCAATCTTTAACATAAGAATAGTAAATCACTTGAAAGTATTTTTTGATGGATTCTACACACAACATGGGTCAGGAGTTGGAGTCTTCTTCATTACACCTCAAGGAGATTGCATACCCAAGTCATATAAGCTATCTTTTCCTTGCACAAACAACATTGCAAAATATGAATCCCTTGTCATAGGACTTAGAATAGTAGTGTAGTGGAAAATCATGGCACTCAAAGTCTATGGAGATTCACAACTAATCATCAACCAGGTCAATGATGAATACCAAAAGAAGGATGACAAGTTGACTCCATACAAGAAACTAGTGGAAAGCCTCAAATAATTCTTCATTGACATCACGCTTGAGAAAATACCAAGGGAAAACAACAAAGAAATGAATGCTATGGCAACAATTGGATTGCTATTGGATATCCCATGCAACGTCCCTAAGCAAGAATTCCTTGTAGAGCAGCTTCTCATACCAGGATTTGAGGTACCAAAGTCTGAATTTGTGTGTGAAATTGTTGGTCCTGGTGATCCCTAGTATCATGATATATACACCTACTTGAGAATAGGAGTTCTCCCCACTGATATAACACCAAAACTTAAAATAAAATTTTGTGAAGAAGTCATCCTGCTTTGTTATCTTAGGAGACACCCTATACCGTAGGAGTATTGAGGGAACCCTTTTACAATGCGTAAATGCTGGGGAAGCTTTGACTGCTTTAACTGAGGTACACAATGGCATTTGTGGGTCACATTCAAGTGGTATGACCTTGGCAAAGAAACTATTGAGGACTAGGTACTATTGGCCTACAATGGAGAAGGAAGCTCACTACTATGTTTGAAGGTGCTTGCAGTGTCAACAACATGGGATCTCATCCATGCACTAGCTCAAGAGCTCCACCCAATCATTACACCTTGGCCCTTTTCACAATGGGGGTTCGATCTCATTGGTGAAATCACTCCCATCTCATCTAATGAACATAATTTCATCATCACCACCACTAAGTACTTCACAAAGTGGTTAGAGGCCATTCCCATGACCTATATTACATGAAAGTAGATTTCCAAGTTCATCTTGAACTACTTAATTTTCTACTACGGTGTCCCTCAAGCCATTATCTCAGATAATGGGACACCTTTCAAAAACTAGGATGTTTGAGACCTATGCCAAAAGTTCAATATCCAACATCACTTTTCTACTCCATACTACCCCCAAGGAAGTGACCAAGCTAAGGCTACCAATAAAACCATCTTGAAAATCCTAAAGAAAATAGTCAATGAAGCTAGTCGTGACTGGACTTACAGTTGAACCCCACCTTATGGGCTTATCAATCAAGTATCCACATGCCTATAGGTGCAACCCCTTTCTCCCTAGTCTACGAATTAGAAGCCATCCTTCCCATTGAGATCAAGCTCCCATCCCTAAGAATATCATTGCAAAATCTCATCACTGATGAAGAATATCGAGTGTCAAGATTGAACGAGCTGGAACTACTTAATGAGTGGTGTGTGGACACCTTAAGCCATTTGCAAGTCTACCAAAACCATCTCAAGAGGAGCTACAAAAAGAAAATTAGGAGTCTGGCCTTTCAAGTTGGAGAGTTTGTGTTGAAGGAGAATCAGAAGAATGTACCAAATCTAGACAACAAGGGAAATTTTGAACCCAATTGGTTGGGACCCTTAATCATCACAACGAGCTACAAATAAGGTGCATATCAGTTATCCACACTAGAAGGTGAACCTCTGTAGGAGACTATGAATAGCTTCCATCTTAAAAAAATTTTATGCCTAAACTTGCAAGGTATAAATCCAAAAAATCCAAAACAATCAAAAAATATAAAAATTGAAAAAAATCAAAAAAAAGATTGAAAATAGTAAAGAAAAAAATTGTCCTTTAGTGAACCTCTTTAGTGGCACTTTGGGCAAGTACCTTAGTGAAAACCTGGAAAACAAGCACCTTGTGTAAATAAGCACTTTCCATCCACCCTGGTCTCTGCGGCTTGTTTTGCATCATCCATCCATCACACTTCCATTGATCCTTCCATCACCCATCCATTTTCACATCATAGGATGATCCTTTGTTCGTATCATGATCCCTCCTAGTACTACTCAGCCCATTCCTAAGGTTAGTTTTTCCTACTTATATTGGAGTATTCTATTGCATCATGCTGGAGGCATGTTCTTATACATATATTGGATTAGATTTGTGTATATTCTTACAATATTCCTTAAAATTAGAAAATCTAAAAAAATTCATAAAATTAGAAAAACCAAAAACATTCATAAAATTAGAAAATCCAAAAAATTCATAAAATCAGAAAAAAAAAAAAATTCAAAACATTTCAATATCCAAAAATAGGTCAAAAAGTCAAAAAAAGTCAAAAAAAGAGTCGTCTTGTCAAACTACGGGTCTTTGAGCTCTGAACGTAGGAAAGGTTGATCTTTGGTCATCCCCCGAGACACTTAGGTTAGTCCTCTAGGAGTTCGTCATAATAAACTGACAATCCATTTTGTTCATAGCTTCATCTTGTAAATTAAGTGAGTTTGTGTTAGTTGAAATACATGGTCTCTGTGTGTATAACATAGGCAATGATAATTTTTGATTAGCCCCTGAGTCCCTTAGGATAGGTCTTTAGGTTAGGTTCTTGGTCAAAATCTCATAAAACACCAAAAACATTAGAAAATTAGAAAATCAAAACATTTGTAAAACATCTTGAAAATACCAAAAACAACCTCAAAACATTTCAAAACATCAAAAACATCCAAATATTTGAAAAAATCCATCCATCCTATCTCACTTTAACCCACAATAAACATCCGCTCATAATAAATGATCATCATCCTTAACCTTTGGTGAAACAACAAAAACAAGTCTAGCAGGTTACAAAGTAAAAACTCATTCGTAAAGGTCTCAAGTCTAGGTTAGTAGATAAATAGTTGGTAAACTCTTGGTATTAATAGCCCATCATCCAATTATCTCAAAATCATTTGATAACATCATGTCCTAGGATGCATCCTTCCTACAATGGACATCAACATCAGGCATCATCGTAGTTTAGTCTTGGCTAGTGGTATGAAGAACATTAGCTTGTTTGTTTACTTGATCTTTGTCTTGTTGATTTATATTATTACACTCATTCCAATGGCCTCTCGATGATGTCTAATAAAAATGATTTAGAGAGAAAGGAATGGGGAAATGATCATTATCTTTTATCTACTATGCTTGTTGGATATTCGAGCGTAATATAACTTTGGTCATGTGCGTCTTGTTTGGTTTGTAGGGAAGGTGTTTTAGATGTCTTGTTGACCACATAGAAAGGATTGCCTTTCTATGTTTTGGTCCGAGATGTTTGAAATATTTGAACTGCATCTTAAATAAGGTTTCGTATGCCAGGTGTGAACAAGGATATTCCTATTTGATCATCGAGTCAAAGTCCATTGCACTAGGCACAACGCCATTATGGTTCTTTATACCTTGATGCATCGTGCCTATGTGTGTTATCAAATATAAGATAAGTAAGCCCTTTTAAAATCCCAATTCCCGTTAAGCAATACATCATCATAATTCATCGTCATTGTCTTTGATAAAGTCTTGCAAATCATGTACTTGTTGGATCCTCTTGTCATCATCTCATTTCTTCTTTCTTCTCTCCACGCTAACATGGTACCATGACATTTAATCAAAACATCACCAATGGCATTTTGCATCCACAAATCATCAACATGCTGCATATCACTCATATCGTATATAATAGGAAACAATGATCATCTAACATGCATTTCATTTCATCATTGCATAATATAGATTGGTTATTCTAAGTCATCTCATAAACCATACATTTGCATCCATTTCATAATCATATAGGCATCATCATATCATCCATATATGCATCATCATATCATACATGAAAAGGATACTGAAAAAGAAAAGGAGCATGCCACAACATCCCATACATCTTATAATCATAACATTTAACATCATCCATTTTGCATTATCATTTAGGGAATAATATAGATCTATTAGTCTAAGCATATTAAAATCATTTGCATATCATAAACATTTGCATCCATACATCCATACTACAAACATCACCATCATAAAAGCAGATAGAGATAATACAAAAAGAAATGCATGCATAACATCTATCACATAAAGTAAAAGCCATGCATATAGAATCACATTGCATATACATAGAACATCAAATTCATCCATCCATAAAGCATAAATAAAGTAGACACATCACATAATAAATCGATCATATCATATATATCAGAAAATCATCACTTTCATGGTACAAATATGAATCATGTGTATGTATATCAATAAGTGTACAATGCCCATAAGGATATATAAAAAAATGGAGCCTATAAGTCCCAAAAAGAATCGAATGTTGTGATAAAAAAATTGTGTACGATAGCTAGCCCTGATGGCTGCTCCCCTCACCCGGATGCCTCTTTGGCTGGTCCTCTACCTATCTCAACCCTATCTGCTGAGAATAATCTGGCACCCGAGCAACCGAAGGTATAGCCTATCGATAATGGAATTTGTAATACTTCACCTCTTTGACAACATCATGGTACATCCATGCAGGTATTGTCCTCCCATGGGATGAAGCAGCCATGATCTCTAGCTGCTACCTTCGGTTGACCTCCTAGGCCAGTTGCAACTTTGTTGCTTTCCTCTGCTGGCACTCATGATCTCTCTCTATGGTGAGGGCTTGGACTTGCTATCTAGCCTGGTCCCTCTTTGCTATGATCATCTACAACTGTGCTTGTAGCCCTTGAATCTACCCCTGTAACTATTGTATCTGGGCATCCTGTGGGTCTGGTTGTAGTGGCTAAGGTGGCTGGTGAGGCTGCTGGCCTCTCTGCTAGTCCCTCTACTAATCTGACTGTTTCTTTGGTTGTTGTGGAGGTGGCCCATCTTTGGGTGGTTCCCCAAGATTTTGTCCACCATTCCCTACCTGTGCTCTCCTAGACATCCTACCTCAGGGTCTCCTCTGTGGAATCGCTACCCCTGGAACTGTTAGCCATGGTAGGGGTCTAAACCAACCATCATATGCATGTGTAGTGCCTGGATTTGCCTACCCCTGATCATAGGCCCATAGCCTAGCCACCAACTACTGAAAGCTATTAACTATGTCAGACACTGGAATCGTCCACCCCCATGTGGTCTCTCTGGATGTCTAGGAAAAGATGGCCACATATTGATCGTTTGGCCATTCTTGAACATTGCTAAACTGCTGGGCTGCCCTATCTAGTAGGTAGCACTCTATCATCATGTGCTCACACGCCTACATAAATCGATCCTGCCAAGCATAGAATAACTATTGGATGTCATCATACCAAGTAGGCATATGTAACCAGGCCTCTAGGTCAACACTATCATCTCATCAATCACTCTTTGCTAATGGGGTAGGCCTAGCCATCTTGTATGCCTGAAAGTAATGCCACCCTTGTACCTCCAAACTATTGGATCATTAGGCTCTACATTGACCATAGTGACCATCAATCGGAGCATGACAATATGCTCCCAAGCCCATATGTGCAATAATGTAATCCCAGTGCCTATCACTCACCTATCACAGTTGGAAAACTCATGCAGATCATGGTATAATGAGGCCAACATCATTGGTCCCCAAGAAAACTGTGTCCTCTAGAAAAGCATCCACTCCCAGGCCAGGCCCCATCCCATGTTGAAGTATCAACCTCACCAATCTGGAGCTACCAATCCACATATGATCATTGCCACAATTAGCCAAAAAGTCAGCACATGACCTCTGTAATACTCTAAATCGATCTGGCCCTCAGAAAGTGTGAGCTCCTCGACCTCCATAATCTCAAAGCATGCATCATTGTTGACATCTATGTCATAGATAACTTGGTTTCCATGAATTGACAACCTCAAGATGTGCTAGATGTCCTCCAATGTAATAGTTGCCTCACCAGTAGGAAGGTGAAACAATGAGGTCTCACTATGCCACCTCTCGGAAAACATGGTCATCATCGCTAGGTGGGTCCAAACAATGGGCGCATAAGTGATGTACTAGAGGTCAGTCTCCCCCAAATGATCCTATCGCAACTCGTGCAAACTGCTCAATCTTCTCAACATCAAGGGTTGATGCTCATGTGAAAGCACAAACTCTCTAATATACTGCACTCATAAAGCCACAACGTCAAAATTTGTAAAAAAAAATTGACCCCGTTTGGAGTTTTTGACACAAGAACAACGATTGCATCACTATTTACAAAGGCGTCGCCATTTGAAAACTCCAAACAATGATGCTAGACCCTTTGAAAATGCAAACCAAGCTACGATGTCGCTATTTACACCAGCGGGTCCCTTTGACCTAGAAACCCTAATCTTAAACTAGACTGTGGCATCGCCATTTACACTGGCGTCGTCATTTGGAGTTTGGAGCCCTAAAGTCAAATTGTGATGTAGCGTCACAATTCACATAAGTGGCGCTATTTGAGCCCTAGCATCACCGATTTTGCACTTTGAGCGTCGCTATATAGCGATGCTGGGGACTTTAACTTTTCAAAATGTAATAAATGCACCTAAAAATCAAAACTCAAAGTCGGGTTAGGGTCACATATTGTTGGTCCTGTGCTTGCAGGTCTCTGGTACACCTAGACTCACTTGGAAATGTGTCAGGGAAGCACTTGTTGTGCCATTCTGCAGAAGGGTCAGAGCTCAAAAAGCTAGAAATCTCAAGGTGTGAATGCAAAAATGAATGGAAAGTGACCCCTCCAAGCCTATTTAAGCATGAAAATTAGGGTTTTTTGCCCCTTTTTAGCCACCAAACTAGGGTTTTGTGCCCCTGACACCATTTTTTCCAAACCAAAGCTCATTTCACATATTTTTTTTTGTGTTTTGGCATATTTTCAGCATTCTAGAGCTTTTCTGGACCCATTGGGAAGCTTATCTTTTTTCGAGAAATCACCCAAAAATCCAAATTTTCATCTGATCTCTTAAGGGGCCAGTATACGATCGTAATTCTTCTCGCTAGGGCATCAGTGGGGCATCTGAAAAGATCATAAAAGTTTTGAATTTTGATCTCTACAAGGTTATTCTATGAACCAACGCAACATGTACATTGCTTCAAAGAGCCTGGGAAAAATGTAGACATTCAAATTATCCTGATTGATATCGTGCACTCGATTCTGATTCACTAACACCAATTCATCCTTAATCACTTCTTTACTAACCAATTAATTAAATAATCCTTATTTAATTAATTCATCAAGATTCCTCTTTTAATTAAATAAATAAACTTTATTTGATTAAATCTAATGATCTTTTAATTAAATAAATCATTTTATTTAATTAAATCCTAATGTTCCTCTTTTATTTAATAAATCATTTCATTTAATTAAATCCTCATGTTCCTCTTTTGATTAAATAAATCATTTTATTTAATTAAATCCTAAAGTCATCTCTTTTAATTGAATAAATCAACTTTATTTGATTAAATCTAATGTTCTTCATTTAATTGAATAAATCATATTTATTTAATTAAATCACTAATCTTCCAAATATCCTCTCATTTGATTTAAATAAATCTAAATATCTAAATCAAATTTCATATCAACTAATTCCACCTAAGTTAATTAAATCCTAATTAACACCTAACACTAATCTTCCTTTCCTCTAGCTTTTGAATCTTGCACATGTAAATCAATTTATTTGATTTATTAATTCCTCTATTTTCATTCAAATGTGGCATATTCTTGGAATATTCCACCAATTTTAAATCTCCCTCCTAAAAGTACTTTTGTCCTCCAACTTGATATTTAAGGCTCTCACATGTCCTCTCCTTAAGCCAACTTGGCATTAACTCCACTTACATCCCCTCTTGTGCAAGTCACTTCCTCAAATTCAAATCCACCTACATGCATTTAACATGCACATTGCTCAAAATGTGCTCCACTCTCCTTCATTAGCATGTTGACAAGTGACACAATGCCATTGGTTCAAGTTTAATCCCACATTCTTCCTATTTCTCATTCCTCCATCCTTCTTTCCTATAAATAGAGGCCTTCTCTATTTGATTTGGCATCCACAATCCTTGTAAGATCACTATGCTCATTTGAATCCAAAATCATTCACAAGTTTAGGCAAGGTTATTATGGTCATTTTGAATTCAAAGTATCCATTTCATCCACATTTCATCTATGTTTGCATAAGAGTTCATCATTCATAGAAAGGTTATCAAAATTTTGAATCAAAGAGCACACAATCATCATCAAGCTTATCAAGGAGTTGGGAAAGGGCTACTTTACACATCAATGTATCACCAATTCCCCCATGGGATGCTGGTTTGACCATTTTGAATAAGATTTCATTAGATTTCATTGGATATTTTACTTTGTTTTCTTGTTCATTGTGTTTGAATGAATTTCATAGGGAATAATAGTTTATGACTTGTTTAATGACTAATGTTTGATTGTTTGTTCATGTTTGAGCAGGTATAAGCTAAGCATTCACACTGATATTTCACAACTAGATGATTTTCAAGACAAGTGGATTGGTTCCCTCCATTCCCCCCACATTTTTGTGCTACCTAGTCCGGTTTTAGAGCCTCATGATCAGATTTGATATGTTTTCAAGATCAAAAGAAAATGCAGTTTGTTTAGTTTTTGCATCTGCATTTTTAGAATGTTTCAAGGAGGTCAAGTTTGAATCCTAATATCTTGTGATGAATTATGATTCAAGGAAATCCCTCTTGCACACATACTCAATGTACCTAAATGGCCTAGTGTGTCCAATGGCAGTTCCCTAGGAGATGATTTAGTATTTTTTTGAAGTGGCAACTTGGTGAGTTTTAATTAGTTTTGATTAGGCACAGTTGCAGAAAAGTTTGAATGAGCAACGTTACACATGGGGACCCACATGAGGACCTGACATACTTTACACATGTGAAGGTTTCCTAAAAATGTGGTTGCATGTTTTTTAGTTGATAAGGGATGATATTAAAGGTAGATATGTGATCACTATAAAGGAGATGGCCTTATTTGCATTAATTACTTTTGTATGATAGAGTATGAGGGTGTGCAATCATAATTTCCTTCAAGATTTTAAATGCAAACAAGGTACTCAAAATGATTTTCTAGATCAACATGGTTATGTTGTTCCTATTTTTGCAACCAATCAATTATTTAGATCATCTGCCTCTAACAAGAAAAGTTGATACTTTGGTGTATGTTCAAGTTTTGTTTGACATAAGAAGATTCAGGGGAGAGTCAACATACTCTTTGTTTGCCAGGTTCTTTGATACATTCTTACAGATTTGTAATGATTACAAGCCTGAAGAGGATATATGCATTGACTTGTTTATTATATAAATTAGGGAATGATGAGATAGTAATAATTTGATAGGGGAATTTGACCAATGTGATTGAATTAGAAGTGTAAAGAAGGCTATGGCTGGAATTAAGCACATAAACTTGGAGGGCCTTTGATGGAGAGTTTTTGATTACAAAGGGTAGGTTCTTGGAAGATTAGCATCACATATTTGTTATGTTAATTGGGAAAGGAAAAGCTAACCTACTCTCTAAATCATGATGGTGGGGATGTGTATTTTCCTTAATGCAAAATATATCTATGTAATAGGTTGGAATTATGTGGATGCATATCTTAATTTTGCAGCCATGGCTCAGGCTCAAAGTGAGATCCAATCAAGTTTTAAATTGATGGGGAACGTACAATAGTTAAAAGGATCATCAAATGCCTTATGATGCACAACATGAAACCACATACGATTGCTTGAGATAGATGAATCAATTAAAGGATGCATCAAGTGAATGAGGATGTGGAATCAAAGGTAGTTACAAATTAATAGAGAAGAATGGATTTAGGTGTCAACTATAGATGTAGTTTTAGGGTTTCCCCTTCTATATCTTCTTTCTTCTTTTCATTATGAAAAAGGTTGCACAATTTTTGGTTTTCATGGGAACACTTTTGTAATAGGGGTTCAAGTGTATAATGTTGTTTTTCAGGTTTTTGGAGTGGTCTGAGTTTTGTAATGAAGAATGTAATTAAAATATAGTCATAGTTGAATGTAAATGACATAATATTCTGAACTGGTTGTCTCCATTGTTCACATTGCATAAATTATGAATATGAGTTTAATCAAAGATTGTTATTATTCAACTTCTTTTTTTTCCCTGTATGTTTGTTTGATATTATTAATCTCATTCAAAGAATGAGTTAATTTGTAGTAACACAAATGGAAGTTTATGCAACTGTGTGCTAGGATTGCTAAGTATGGCTACTTTAGTTGTTGGTATCAATGGTGTAATGCATCATCTGATAGGCATAATTATGATAGATTGAATGTTGTGTTAGGTTTTAAATTACACGGTTTAGATGAATCCAACTTGGGATATGGCATTGGTCTCTTAATGTTGCAATTTCCTGAGACTGTTTGTGAGTAACTACAAATTTAAATCAATTTACTTATCGATCTTAGTTTGTTTATGTGTGAAGTTTAATGAGTTACATCTCTCATGTTTAAATTAGGCATTACTATAGAGGTCAGCCAAGCCTTTAGAGTATTGTGTCTATTAAGCATCTAAAGGAGAATAATCTTTTCATAGTGTTCTGGGTACTTTGACACACAAAAGTATCTTTAAGATACTATTAGGGTCACCCCCCTAGGCCCTACAGAGCTTGAAGTGCAGGGGAAATGTGTTCCAATCTCACTTCCTATTCGTTGGAAAAATCCATCTTTGAGTCTAAATATGAGAAAGTGGCTATTCTTTAGGACTCACTAAATCTATTGATTTGGGAACCAACAGATTGGCGAATCCACTGAGGAGAATCAAAAGAGTATCTATTTGCATAGAGTTAAGAATTTGGTGAATCTAAACATATAGTTCAAATATTGAGAATTTTTCAGACCTAGAAGTGATTTTGTTGCAACAATTTCAAAGATTTTTTAGTGACTCTACTGAGGGAGATGACCCATAATGAAATTAATTTTTGAAAGAGCCTCATGCTGTTTGAAATTTAGTCCTTTGTGAAGAGAGGTGGCGAATCTATCAAAAGAACCTTATAAAGATGTGAAGAAAGTTCCAGAGCTATAAAATTTTTAATCAAGAAGAAAGGTTAGCAGCTGCTCCAAGTTTCCAGGTATTCTCATAAATTTAAAGAAAGTATTATTATGTTTGAAACTGATTTATGAGAAGTATTCAAGTTTGAAAGAATGTTGATTCTCTATTGAGTTAATTAAGCACTAATAAAGGGAATGGTAGTGGTAATTTTTTTCCATACTTTTGAGTTATAATTTGAAGCTTCTATGTTGTAATGAAGAAGTATGCTTTTTCTTGAAATTTTCCCATTAGAGAGATCTTAGATGTAGATGCATTTGAGTTATGCATTGTAATATTTTAAGGTCATGATAAAAGAAAGAAATAGGGCAGTGATCAACTGTAGAGTTGATGTTTAAATTTTGTAAAAGGGGTGTAAGAAAATGTATCATTCACTTGTACATCCCTATGGGGTGCATGATGTAAACATGAAGAGTGTGCAGCCCCTGTCATGCGATCAAAGAAGTTTCTCTGTGGAAAGATATAGACCATTGAATTTTAATGGTATTCAAGGTTTCCCAAACCTTGTTCCTAATGAAGTTAGGGAACATTTTCCAAAGTTCAAAGGGAAAATATTAGAATCAACATCTCAACATTTGCAAGAATTTTCTGATTTGATTGGAGATTATGAAATAAGTCATGAAGATGTTGTCATGAAGTTCTTTGTTCAATCTATGAAGAAATATGCTAGAGATTAGTTTTCATATTTTCCAGTGTGTTCTATCTCTTCATGGAATGAGTTCATGGCAGCATTCATAAAATAGTTTGGAGAAATAATTAATCCGCATTTAGTGAGACAAAAACTTAATAACATCCAAAAAGAAGATGAGTTAGTCCCAACTTTCAATCTCAGATTTTCAAAGACATTAGGTGATATTCCTGAAAGCGTGAGACCAAATGATATAGTATGTCTGATTGAGTACTTTGATGTATTTGATGAAGAAATGAGTTATCTACTAAGAGATAGAACCTGTAACATTACATCAGGCATACCAAATTGCCATGGATATTGAGAACAATCTGAAGTATTCAATGATGAAAGGATACATGGCTGCAAGTGTTGGTTATCCTAGCACACTTCATGCAAATGGAATTCATGGATCAGGAAATAGAAATGATTGTGAAGATGATAATGCTTCCGTTGTTCTGATTTGTCCTTCACTACAACACACGAATAATAGTGATCTCCAAGTTGAACGTCAACAAATTTTGAATAGTGTTGATTAGATATTTTTTGTTCAAGAATTTTCTAACATGAAGAGGCACAAGGGAGAATCACCTTGTGATTTATTCTCAAGGTTTTTGGATTCCTTCTTGGAATTCCTAAAAAATTTCAGAGCTGAGGATTCAACATGTATTTAATAAATAATTATTATTCATTTTCTATTTGAATTATGACTAAAGTCCTGATTGATAGGCTGATTAAAAAACATCTATAGCTTTTAAACGGTATCATTTTTTGAATCCAAAACATGCATCACATTCTATGCTTCACATACTATAGGATTAAAAAAAATTTGAATTTCATGAAGTTTTGACCAAGTTAAGGTGGTCAAACATACGAGTTTTTATATGTTTTAAAAGTTATAATAAAAAAATCATAATTAATTATTTACTTGGAAACAAATTACAAAAAAATATGCATCTCATTGGGACATGAGTCCTCTACTCATATCTAAAATCTTATAAAAAAATATTATCATTTTATTGTGGTTAGGGTGGTAGGACAAACACCTACTTATTTTTTCCATGAAATTTAAGTACTACTGCATTGTAATTTCAAATTTTTGCCAAATAGTTTTTTTTTTTTTTTAAATAAACCTAGTAGTTTAGAAACTACATTCAATTTTCTATAGATTCTATTCTTACATATTTTTGAAATAATATAGATAACTTATTCAAATTTTTACGTCAAGTTGCCTAACTCTGATTTTTTCTGAATTTTTCGCCACTTAAGGGACTATTTTTTTCATGATGATCCTGCACATACCCATGTATTGATTTATTTTGTGAAGTCTTCGAGTCAGGGTTGAGTACCTTGCAAAATGAGTTGAAGCCTCATAGTTTTGATCAAGTTCTTTATTAGATAAAGATTGAAGAAAGAGCCAAGTATGACTACACAAAATGAAGATAGCAACTATTGAGAAAAATCAGAAAACAATGCAAACAAGTGAAAAGGGCATATCAAAAAATGAACATCCATCTTGTTGTATGGACGAAGATAGTGATTGTAATCAGTCCACAAGAAACATATATGCAGATATGTATACCAGTGATGAAGATAAAGATACACTTGCAAGTGTTGTTGATTTCTCATCACAAATCGATGGTCAAGATATTGAAGATGAAAATCTAAGCATTCACTCTAAAAATTATGAGCATAATTTATGTAGTGATGAGTTTTCTTGTGATGAAGATCATGATGATAGTGAACCTGATTATTCTTTTGAGGGTTATGAATGCTCCTATGAGGAGGAGCTAGAGGTGTTTTCTTCACATGAAGGATGTGGTGATATAAATGATGATGAAGTCACTTATTCATAGGTGAATGAACAAATACTACTAGATGCATACCTAGAATATAATTCAGGTTTTCCATCAATGGAACATGTTAATTGTATGAATGATGAGGAATTTGAAGATAAGAATGTGTGTGTTCAGTATGTTGATCCTAATCACAGTGCTATAAATGATGAATGTGCTCATGACCCTGCTGCTTATGACTGTTTATATGAAGTAGATATGGAGATGTTAGCTATGCATGAAGAGGATGATGATGTGCACATTGATGAAAGAAGGGGATCGTTATTGAATGATCAAAATGTACATCATGACAAGCACATGGATCTCAAATCAACATTATCACCCATTGATAATGTGAAATAGTTTGATGAATTTTCAAATTGTGTTGATATTGCAAAACCTTTTGGTCCATGTGTAGAGTAGCTAGATGACTCAAAAAATAGTGGATCTCATGTTAGTAAATGTGAAATTGAGTTCTTTGTTGATGTTCCTTATCTTCACAATATGATTATGGACATGTTTTCATCCAATGAGGAAAACATTTATATGAAGGAAAACAAAGATGATTGTTCAAATGCTAATGAACAAATTTTAGATAACAATGAGTCTTTGGCACATAGGTAAAAATTCCTATCAACTGATAGTGCACATGAAGTTACTAGTGCACATGAAAGTGTTTTTACTGATCTTGTTAATCCTTAAAGTGATGGCATTCAAAGTGATTCAGATGAAGGTATTGTGGGTGTCGATAAATCTAATTTTCAGAACCTTGAAGCATGTGATGATGTGACTGAGTTGTGTTGTTGGAATGAAAAAATCACCTATGATGCAATTCAGTTGGATGAGTTAGAAATGTGTGAGCATTCTTTGCTCAACACACAAGAGGATTGCACATTGTTTTTGAGGCATGATATCTCTTTTAAGCATAATCATTATGAGGGGGTCGATAAATGTGATAAGACTATGCTTTCATATGGTCTCAGTCATTATCCTCATATGCTACCACTTGTTTCAAAATCATAAAATGAAGGGATTCGCAATGATATGGTGTATGTGATCTGGTTTCCATGTGATAGCAAGGCTAAATAGGGAGCAAGTACTCACTTGTTCAAAGGTAGCTTGACACTTGTTGTTGAAAAAATGAAGTCACTCATGTTTCTGTGGTTTTACAGAGGAAAGTATGGATTGAGGAAGATTAGTTCTTTCAACAGGTTGATTTTTGATAGAGGAAAACATGGGTTCTTCTTTTGGTGGCCTGGGGCCATCAACTGTGGTTTGGAAATTTAAAAAAGACTTGGTCACCCAATGTATTGGCACTTGGTCTACTTTCCCAGAGATCTAGAATCTTTCCATGCCCACAAGGGGCATGCATCCCCAGTCAGAGTCATTGATGGCACCTTCAAAAAAATTTCAAATTTTGAATGCACATGCTAAAATTTTTGATTTGTGCACTTAGAAGTGCACTTGCAAAACCTGCCCCAGTGACCTACTTTGGAGGGTCATAAATAAGATACAGTTGATTCTCATATAAAATCCTTTCATGGGTGTACTAATGTGATATATGTGAACATGCATGTCATTTTTTAGCTTCCCATGATGAGTTTTGATAGGGTTTTGAAAAGAAAAGTTGGAGGGTTCTGGGACTGCTTTGTTGTTTGTGAACTTTCAGTCATACGAAGTGGCCTCTTGTTTGAGTTGATATTTCATAGCTGGGTCATTTTAAACACAAATGGATTGTTTCCATCCATTCTACCCACATTCATATGCTCCCTGGTTTAGTTTCAAAGCCTCATGATTAGATTTGATATTTTTTCAATATAAAAGCAAATTCAATTTGTTCAGTTTTTGCATCTGCATTTTTATAATGTTTCAAGGAGGTCAATTTTGACCCCTAATATCTTGTGATGAATGATGAAATCCCTCTTGCACACATAATCAGTGTACCCAAATGATCTAGTGTGTCTAGTGGTAGTTCCCTAGGAGATGATTTGGTATTTTTTTGAAGTAGCAACTTAGTGAGTTTTAATTAGTTTTGAATAGGTGCAGCTGTAGAAAAGTTTGATTGAGCAACTTTGACATTGAATATCTTGCACATAGAGATATATTTTTTTGATCCATTTGTTGCATTGCATTCTTGGGTCAAATTTCTACATGCTTGTATATTTTCATGACTTCAAGAGGTCATTTGATTAGTTTTCAAGGGAAATTCCAGAGGCCACTTGACCTATTTTTACTATAGTACAAAGTGCCTAAAAATGGATTATGATGGTTACCCACTTCAAATTTTTCACCTCAAATGCATATGCAAGCAGCCTTAGATCAATTTTGGTTGAAAATTTGTTCGAAAATGATTTTTTTAGTCGAGCCCACATGGGGACTATTGATGGGTGTTTTAGCACTTTCTCAACATAGGCAGTGCGTAGGTGCACTACCTCGCTTGAAAGACAATCTCCAACAACAAGTTACTACAAATCACCCCAAGGTCTCTCGGGTGTTAGGTCATGGCATGCATCAAATTTCTCAGTTGGTTCAATGTAATTTTGCTGGTAATCATATGGAATACTTACAGAGTTAAGCTGGAAGGAAGTTGGATCATAAAAGGGAGTTCTTGAGATGGGGAAGTTAGTGTGCAATTGCTGCAAGTTCAAACAACAGTCTTAAACTCCAATTTTGGCTTCAAAATTTTCTTTACAATGTGAAATGAACCTTAGCATAGGTTACTTATGAAAAAAGGAAAAAGGGAAAGGGGGAGAAGAAGTTCCTGGATCTAAAACTAGTAATGAATAGTGATCATGGAGGACCCTGCTATAGACAACCTTCCTAAAACAAAATTTCACTTAACTAGATTACCTCACAGTCTCATGAAATTTGTGCAAGCTTCTAAGGACTGCAGATATTCAACCATTCATTCACCATAAGCATGAATAAAAGATAGAATTTTAGAGCAACTTTTAGATCATGTCCAAACTAACTTTTACATAGCTGTTTATCATCAGTAGGCAACAAAAAGTATGGACAAGGAAAGTTGCCAGCACACAACAAAATTCTTCAAAATCAATGAACAACATTAACTAATCTACCAAAGTAAGCTAGAACATGTAAAAAAAAAATTAAATCTACTCAAATTAACTAACTATGGGAGAAGAACCATGTAACATGCAACTAAAACTCAAGAATTCACCAAAAGTCAATGAACTATTAAAATTTCAGCAACATGCCTTTACAACAACTCAACTCTCTCTTGAAAATGAGAGAATATCCCCTATTTATAGTGTTCAAAAAGTAGAATGAATGGCCAAGACTGATTTGCATTGTGTGGACAAGTTTCACTACAAAGTAGGGTTTCACCTACCCCAAATATATTACAATTTAAAATTACATTCTTGTCCTTTTCCTTATTTTGTCTTCTTGTGGCAGCACTGTAGCTCTTTTGTCTTTTGCTGACCTCCTTTTGCTGTAGCTACATTGTAAGGAATCCATCATCAATCACATGAATTCCTTCATTTCTCTTCAAGGTGGCGTACTCCACAAATTTTCCAATCAATTCCTGGAGCTTATTCCACTCTAATATATCAGATTGGATTACTTGAAAATTTAGCATCCTTGATTTGTTCGTGATGGAAACCTAGTCCTTGCAATATTTATGCATGTTATTCACTACTTGCTCAAACTTAGAGAAGGCTCGTGCAAAAAAACCCATGAAATCTAGCATCAGTGCATCCACAGTCCCGTTTTCCATTTTCTTGTGGAAATATGGTTTTAATTTCTCTTCATCTAGCTCACTGGTGGGCACATCAAGATCTGTCATCATCTTCAGGTATTTTGCGCAGTATGCCTTCATTTCCCTGACCTAGTCAATATCTAGCTCCACTTCATTGAGCACCCCCTCCAACACCTTCTTCCTATGATCTAAACCCAGCTTCCATGTTTCTACAAGCTAGTGGTCACCTTTTACCAAGCCAAGCTCCTTCTCCCAGGATCTATCTGGTATCTTGAGAATGAACTCAAGTTTGGGGTACGTATCCTGTATAACTCAAGGAAGTTTGTACAAAACTTCCTTATTCCCTCGAGTATCTTTTGTACTTTTAGGAACTTGTTTTTTGTCCTAATAGCATGACTGAAGCCCATGTTTCCATTATAGATGACCTATTTGAACCAATCCCATGTGGCTTTTGTCCAATTATTTCTTTTCTCTAGTTGATCAATATGGTTCTTAGACAGTAATTGTGGTGGCACCGAGGATGTGGTGGTAATCTCTCCCATTGATGACCATTGCTGAATATAGGCCGTTAGATCAACTGCTTGTGCCTTTAGTTCCTCCTTGGAAATCTTATCCTTGTGCATTTGATGCACAATAGTGGCGATAGATCCTTGGAGGTGATCAATTTTCTATTCTCTTGTCGTGGTTCCTAGATCAAGGGTGGAAATGTTATAACTTACCCCCTCTTCATTCACCATTGGGGTGGCTATTTGCACGGTTCTAGATCCGGAGGCATCCATTTTCAGCTGATATCTGACCTTAGGTTTCTTCTCTTTCTTCATGCTTATTTGGGCTCAAGCCAAGATGGCCTCCAACCTTGCCCTTGGATCCCTTGGGGTTGGGGTTTTCTTTTCCAACTATTTCTCGAGCCACTCAGTCATCTGAGATTCTCCCCTTGGTGATTCATGACCACCTTCTTCTTCACGGGTGTGTTCAATCTCCACTACCTTATCACCTAGAGTTTCTTGGTCTATCCTTCCTTCCTCCTCATCAGAATTCTGACCACTCCTCCTTTTCTTTTGAAAGGGGCATTTCTACATCATGCTTGGGGATTTTGTCATGCTACCTAGTTGGAGGTTCAGTATCCTCTTCTATTTCCTCTCTTGATTCCCTCTCTTCATTAGAGGGTTGCCTTTCTATTTCCTCTCGAACATCCTTGAGTTGCTGAGCCAACTCCTCCTCAAGGTTAGGATTGGATGTTTCCATAATGTACTTGGCACCCGACTCCTTAGTGTCTTCTTCTAATGATTACATTTCTTCTCCTTCATGCACCACCTTGTCAATTGTCAGATGCTAGTACTCGGGGTGGTTGTGGTAATCATCTGCTTCCTCTTCTATATATTTTGTAGTTTATCTTTCTTATCACTCCAATTCTTCTGATATTTCCATTGTGGCCTTCATTTTTGGTGGTTCAATTGGAGTAGTATGGATAGGAATACTAGCAACAATTTTTGTGAAGGAAACTTGAATGGCTGGGTTCATCAATACCCCAAATAGTTCGGTAGGGATGTTTTGCATATGGTGGGAGAAGGCCTCTGGGAGTGAAAGAGTGAGCATTGGAATTGTTGCTATTGCTAGGGAGAGTGATGTTGTTGGAGACATGGAGGTGGAGGAAAGCAGAGAGGTCGTGGCAGAAGAAGAATCTATTACCATTACTTGTGTCATGGGCTAAGTGGAGGGAAGGTGAATTGAAATGTCCACCATAGGCAGGGAAGTAGAAACCATCACCTGAGAGGTAGGCACAACGGAAACAACAATATTAACAACATCAGTAGTATTAGTGGCAAGAGTGGAGGCAACAGGTGGAGACTTTGGCTATTTAGCCTCTACTTCCTCTCCTTTGTGGAGAGGGTCTTCCTGGATGGTATCAAGACCTCTCGATGTCTTTGGTATTTTGGAGGATTCACCCTCTGAAGCTTTTCTTGAGTATACTTTAGGCTTGGGCTGACTTTTAGCCACTTATTTTCTCTTCCTTGACCTAGTGGCTGGAGGAGATTTTGAGGTCTCTCCCACAGCTGTCCCACTGCCAGTTTCCCTTATAGGCTCTTCCTCAAGCTCCTCATAGGTCAAAGTGACCCCTTGCTGCTTCAATTGGACAATTTTCCCATCAATCCATTCCTTTGTTCTAGCCTTGATGGGATTGGTCAGAATATCAAGGTCATCAACCTCTTGCTCATCCCAGTCAATCAGTGGCAATGATAGGTTGGCAACTGCATTGTACCGAGGATCCATCACTATGTTTTCATCTTCTACTACCTGGTCCGATACTAGGAACAAGTTTACCTTCTTCACAAAATATGTAGTCATGCGCATGTAGTGCCTCATTCACACTTCATTTTCATCTTTGCAGTTGTCCCAAAAATCTTCAACACTATGCCCATGGGAATATTCAACCATGACCATCTTCTTCAATTTACCATAAGGGTCCATTCGTGGCTAGGAAGTATGGAACCTTAGGTTATACTCCACGAGCTCCTTATCTAAATTGTCAACACATTGAGATGTGTGGATTTTGTATAGCCCATATCCAAAGGATAGGGGATAGGGGATCCCAACCTTATGCTTGCTACTTAAGAGGGAATGTGTGTGCCACAACTGCCAAGAAAGTTATAACAATATTATCTAGTCATTTGGGTATCGGGGCAGCTTGTACAGTTTCTTTGAGAAACCTTCAGCATGAATATAGGTAGACTTAGGGAATTGTATAAATAGGAAGGGAATTTTTTGGAAGAAAGCATTTGCACTGTGGGAGGCTCTTCTCTCAAAGTCACCCCAAAGCAATCTGATGATGTGACCTATGAAGCGTCATTAACTCTGTAATAATCCCTCTTAAAATTCCTGAATTGGAGTTGAGGGTATCTGTCATAAACCTTCAATTCTATGCTTAGTTCTTTATCTGGAGCCCTAAACAAGTGCCTATATTGTGTCTTATCAACCAACAAATAGATAGGGTAGGAGGTCATGTAGAAGCACGGGGTCTTCTTCACAACCATAAATTGTTCATGCAAGAAATTGCTGATAATCCTAACCCAATAGAACTTGGTTTTACCCCAGAGGATCTCCTCCGTGAAATACAACTTCCACTCCTAAGAGTAAGCTATTGTAGGAAGGCCCATTAATCTGCTTAGTAGGGTCACTCAGTCATGGTAATCCTCATAAAATTCACTACGAAAGAGCTCCTGGGGCACTTTGGCTGCATTACCTCTCTTCTCTTTCAACCAATATTGATTTATAAGTCTTTTGCACTTGAGGGGGTCCTCATCCCACATCTCCTTGCCATCTTCCTTGGTTGCTTCCTCCACATCCTCGGAGGTAGGGATATGGAAGGTCTTTCCTATTGACTTGGCAGAGAAATTAGCTAGAATGTTTCCATCTCTATCCACAATTGTCCTAGTCTCTGGTTGATATGCCTCTCTACAGGCCATTACAAGCTCAGGGGTGATGAGTGCAGGAGTGAAGCTTGCAACTTTGGCCAATCCACTGCTTCTGATCTTTCTCGCACTTTCTATTGTAGGGTTGATCCAGAACCTCTACTTGAATTCATTGATATCTACATGTCTAATGTTTGTATCTGAGACCTCCTTCTAGGCTAAGGTAACCTTGGAAATGAAAGGTTCCCCTTGGAACTTATACTTCATCTGCTCTTTTTCTTCTTTTCCATGGGGGCTTTGGCTATTTTATTTCCATTGTCCTTCTCCATGGCCACCTCTGAGGGTCCTGCACCTAGTTCCATATATCCTGCAGGCGAGAGGGAGGTAAGTACATTCAAGCATAAAAATATGGGAAAGTTAGCCAAAATCTTGCAAAACGATGTGAGATCAGATAATCCATCCTTTAAGAATCCTAACATCTCTTCCATATTGTCATCAATCTTTTGAAAGAAGGAGTTTAAGCAATTTGGGTCAAGGGGATCGGACTTCCCTAGGCCTATGGCCATTTTGCAGCAGCTAGGAGAGGGATGACAATCAGGGCATGATGACTTGCCTGTCCTGATCCGCCTTGAGATTTGGTCAATATGTGGGGTCCACCAAGAGGGCTACTTTGTTTTAGCACATGGTTCGAAGTCCTTTTGAAGATTAGAGGGCATCAATATCATCATTTGAGCACTCAGAATTAGGGAGTAGCTTGGTTGTTTAAGGGTCTACCATTGAAATGACATTGGCAAGACAACGGTCCACGGGAGGAGTTCTGACATGCGGGGCCCACGGATTTGGAAGGTAGTGACATTATTTATTTGACATTTGGGATTTTTGGGTCAGAAGGAGCAAGAGGCTATTAGGTGATCACCGTCGAAAATGGCGAAGGTCAGGTGGTGGCCTAGCAAGGGAAACTTGCAGCATCAGATCTATGGAAGGTCTTTGGCTTCGTTCATTTATTGTTTGAAAGTTTAGCAATAAAGGAGAGGCCAAGTTTCGGGTAGTAGGTGGATGTTGATAATTTTTTGTTTGAGTATGATGAAGCATAGATGGAGTTCTGATGGTGGAGGTCCATAAGAGATAGCCCATGGAAGGTTCATCACTTATAAATTTTCTCATTTTCACGTGCTGGTAGCCTTGGGGAGCTAGGGACCCGGAGGGCGGAATGCCGGCCCTCAGAAGCTGTTTGAGATGGCGGGTTCACCAAGGTAGCTCGTAGATGGAAGTCCACTAGGCAGGGCCCAAAAATAGGTTGACACTCGATCACTTTTAGGATTCAAATGAAGGTGGCCTGCAAAGATAGGCCTGAGATTCGATAGTCGGGTGGATAGTTAGGTTTCACTGTTTAAGATGGCCATTCGTGCAAAGGTGAAATGGGGATGGAAGTCCATGGTGGGTGACCCACCCACTTAGATGGTTGTTCATTTTCTCAACTAGCGAAGGAAAGGGTGAGGCCCGAGAGTTAGAAGGATGGGGTTGAAAAGCTGTTAAAATGATGAAGTCAAGGTGGAATCCAGTGGATGGAAGTCCACTGGACTCAACCCACAATGGAGTTAGGTCCTCGGTAATTTGGCTTAATTGTCTAATTGGCGATGACTAGGGTGGGCCCCGCCTGCTGGGAGGATGTGGTCAAATAGTTGTTTGAAATGATGTGATTTGAGGGGCACTCCATAGGCGAAAAATCGCGTATGTGGATCCGATGGAATCGTAGGATTATCTTTTGCATTCAAGAATTTTGGTAAGTCTAAGATAGTTGAGTTGAAGGGGCTTCCCGTGAAGGTGGACTTGGTTGGGATGGATGCAACTTTAAACCCTAGACACTTTGAAAGGGAATGACAATGACAGAAGTTTGGTTGCGGGCCCGCAAGGCACAGGTGCCCTGGTAGAAGAATGACCATGGGGAGTGCAAGTCCCACAAGGTTCCCATGGAAAGATTTCAACATTTCTTAAGTTTTGACGATATGGGTTTTGTCCACCAGGAGTCATTTCAACTGGATTTAAAGTTTTCCTTGAAATATTTTAGCAATTTTTTAGAAAAATGAAGGAAAAATTGGAATGTGAGCGGAAATGGCATACCAACCTCTAAAACCTGATGAAGATAGACACGTCCACAACTAGCAAAGGTCTCAAAGCGGTGAAGAAGCTCGACGGGTGTGGAGGTGGCATTGGAAGGCACTCTGAATTTCTCTTTGATCAAGCTGACAAGTGAAAATGATAGGTGCAATTTCCTATTTATAGAAATTGAGGCATTAAATGTGCCCAATTAATGATGATACAGCGAGGCAGAGAGTTGGTAAGTCACAATTTGAAAATGGTTGTGGGCTCATTGGAATCCACTAGGTAGGTGGCAGTCATAGCTCGGCCATTGATCGTTCAACAATGAGGAGATGGCATCGAAGGCTTCGGGTTCTGCATAGCAGAAGGGCGCTAAATGATGGCCATTCGAAAAGTCAATAGTGAGGAAGCGACGAACAAGCATGTAGGTTTCACCGGGTGGAAAGCTACTAGAGAAAGGACGTTTGGAATGGCTGTGGGGTGACGGAAACCCATGAGGAGCGGCTCGATAGGGTGGACTCGACAAGATCCATAGATGCCAGTTTGAAGAAAGAAGGAAAAAAAACCAAGGAAACTTTGCAAAGGCCTAGAGCCTTGAAAATTTAAAGGGGAAAAAACATGGTCAAATCAAGATGAATTCTTTGGGAATCATAGACCTCTTATAACACCAAAACAAGAGGGCACACAAAATGAGACGATGACAAAAGTGACCCATCAAAGTGAATAGAAAGAGGGTCCCCATTCCAAATGGGGCATGTGTGCTGAAAGCACAATAGGGACCTGGCATGCTTTACACATGTGAAGGTTTCCTGAAAATGTGGCTACATGTTTTTTAGTTTATAAGGGATGATATTAAAGGTAGATATGTGATCACTATAAAGGAAATGGCCTTATTTGCATCAATTTTTTTGGTATGATAGAGTATGAGGGCGTGTAATCATAATTGCCTTCAATATTTTAAATGCAAACAAGGTACTCAAAATGGTTTTCTAGATCAACATGGTTCTATTGTTCCTATTTTTGTAACCAGTCAGTTATTTAGATCATCTGCCTCTAACAAGAAAAGTTGATATACTTTGGTGTATGTTCAATTTTTTTTTGACATAAGAAGATTCAGGGGAGAGTCAACATACTCTTTGTTTTCTAGGTTCTTTGACACGTTCTTACAGATTCCTAATGATTACAAGCTTGAAAAGGATATATGCATTGACTTGTTTATTATATAAATTAGAAAAATGATGAGATAGTGATAATCTGATAGGGAAATTTTACCAATGTGATTGAATTAGAAGCGTAAAGAAGGCTATGGCTAGAATAAAGCACAAAAACTTGGAGGGCATTTGATGGAGAGTTTTTGATTACAAAGGGAAAGTTCTTAGAAGATTAGCATCATAGATTTGTTATGTTAATTGGGCAAGGACAAGCCAACCTATGCTTCAAATCATGATGATGGGGATATGTGTATTGTCCTTAATGCAAAAGATATATGTGTAATAGGTTGGTGTTATGTGGATGCATATCTTCATTTTGTAGCCATGGCTCGAGCTCAAAATGAGATCCAATCAAGTTTTAAATTGATGGGGAATGCATATTAGGTTAAGGATCATCAAATGATTTATGATGCTCAACATCGAACCACATATGATTGATTGAAATCAAGGAAGAGATTAAAGACTGCATCAAGTGAATGAGGATGTGGAAGAAAAGGCAGTTATAGATCAATGAAGAAGAATGAATCAAGTTGTCAATTGCAGATGTGGTTTTAGGGTTTCCCCTTCTTCTATATCTCCTTTCTTCTTTTCATTTTGAAAAAAATTTGCACAATTTTTGGTTTTCACGAGAGCTGTTTTGTAATAGAGGTTCAAGTGTATAATGTTGTTTTTCAAGTTTTTGGAGTGGTCTGAGTTTTGTAACGAAGAATGTAATTACAGTATAGTCATAGTTGACTGTAAATGACATAATATTCTGAATTGGTTGTCTCCATTGTTCACATTGCTTAAATTATGAATATGAGTAATCAAAGATTGTTATTATTTAGCTTCTTCTTTTTCCCTATATCTTTGTTTGAAGTTATTACTCTCATTGAAAGAATGAGTTAATTTGTAGTAACACAAATGGAAGTTTATGCAACTATGTGCTAGTATTTCTAAGTATGGATAGTTTAGTTGTTGGTATTAATGGTGTAATGCATCATCTGATAGGCATAATTATGATAGATTGAATGTTGTGTTAGGTTTTAAATTACATGGTTTAGATGACTCCAACTTGGGATATGGCATTGGTCTCTTAATGTTGCAATTTCTTGAGATTTTTTTTGATCAACAACAAATTTAAATCAATTTACTTATCAATCTTATTTTTTTTATGTGTGAAGTTTAATGAATTACATCCCTCATGTTTAAATTAGGCATTACTATAGAGGTCAGCCAAGCCTTTAGAGTATTGTGTCTATTAAGCATCTAAAGGAGAATCATCTGTTGATAGTATTCTGGGTACTTTGACACACAAAATTACTTGTAAGCATACTATTAGGGTCACCCCCCTAGGTTCTACAAAGCCTAAAGTGTAGAGGAAATGTGTTTCAATCTCATTGCTTGTTTGTTGGCTAAATCCATCTCTAAGTTTGAATATGAGAAAGTGGCTATTCTTTAGGACTCATTGAATCTATTGATTTGGGAACCAACACCTCCCTTTTATACCATCTCCTAGCATCATAATATAGTGTGCTATAGTCTACTAATGAATTGATGCATTATTCCATTTCATTGTTTGACCATAGTCAAAACATAAAAAATAGGTATAATCATCTATTTATTCATCATACACTTCACTTTCTATGTATGCAAATCTATACCATTGTATTTCTCTAGTCCATTCCTTTGCAAACAAGTATAACAATCTACACTCAAATATTAATCAAGATGAAACAGAAGTTATACCACATGTATGTGCATGTACATAAATGAAGCATAAATATGCACTTGCACATATATGCCTATATTGAACATAGTTGGAAATAAAATACATATACATTTTGAATAGAAAAACTTAGATCTTCCTCACAACAGGAAACCCACATTCAGAAAAGATACCATCAACTTTTTCAGATGCTCCATTTAGTATTTTCAATGAAATTTAGTCTCTAATGAAATTTCAAGGGAAAAACGTTTATTCTAGAGAAATTTTTCTAACATAATTGATCTACAATATTCACAGTGATCATTACTAGAGAAATATACTTTCATTCAAAAAAGAAGAATGTCTTCAATGAATTTCAAAATAGATTCTAAGATGTCTTTTTCTAGTCAACTATGTTTGTCTGTTGTTCAATTTGCAACTTTCCATTGTATTATTTTCTTAAAAGAATATCATTATAAATAAAAAACCATATATTCTCTTTCCATTAAGATGATTTTTCAAGAAAAGGGGTGATCGATAGACATGATATCATGCTACTATTTTCTCTATGGGCTCTGCATTATATACGATGTCAATAGAGATTTAGTTTGGATTTGAAATAAATGGAAACAACCCACAGGAACACATAAAAGAATAGAGAAATCACTCACCGAACATGGATTTGGCACTAGAAATAATCGACAGTGATAATAAGTATACATACATACATGCATATATATATATATGAAAAAAGTGTATTTTGAATATATGTATATATGTATATAATCTTATGAGGAAAAATTGTATATATATACATACATACATACATACATATAAGTATATAAATACACACACACACACACACACACACATATATATATATATATATGTGAATGTTTTCCCTTGAGTATAAATTTTACTTTTTCACAGAAAAATGAAATCGTGGGATAAAAATCTATAACTCCCATCATTAATGGGAAGGGGCTGACCCCTATCATGAAAAAAATCTTTAGTCAACACTTAGAAAGAGGAAGAAGTCAACAAACAGGTAAGGGATATGGAGATAGGAGAATTCAAGACCACTATCTCCTAAAATTAGTAAAAAATATCCGAAGTGAAAAGGGAGAAATTAAGCAGAGATATGGAGAGGAAAAAGCAAGGGAAGATCTAGGAGGATCGATAAAAGAGAAAAATCAAAGGGATTGAATGATTGTTTCCAAAAAGCACAATGGAAAAATCTCTAGTATTGTAGAAAAGTGAGGTAATACGAATCCCCTCTATGATACTTTCTTGAATTGAATGAAAATTTCTTCATTTCATTGTTTTGAGGCCGTGTTAAGCATCTATAGTATAAGCTTGAGTTTGTGTGTTTCCTCAGATAATAGACTTGGGTTGAATCATATAGCAGTTGGGGTCGAAGCCACCATGGCCAACTTGTGATATGTTAAGCTTGCATGCGTGGGTATCGACTAGATTTCCATGATAGGTTCTACCCATTTTTTTATTTTCAAAAGGTCGAGGCCTTTTGACCTGACCAATATTTACATATTATTTTAACAACCTCTGTGAATTATTGCATTGTATCACAACACCTTATGGTGTCACTTTTATTGTATCAATGTTGCCCTATGGGCACTAAGCCAAATGGCTGAGTGAATTCATATTGTTGATAATGGCTAAGTGATTCATATCATTGATAATAGTTGAGTGATGAATGGCTTGTATTGTTACCATATTCCATCCCACCAATTTGGGTGGTAAGCGGTGGTGATAACTTAATCTATCAATACATGGCCAAGTAATCTTTTTGCTGTCTTTTGTCATAGGCATTCATCATACTTTGTGAATGATACAATGTGAAGGTCGTAGTTAATGTTTTAGTGATGTTATCGCTTGGTGAAAGACTTCTCTCTTAGAAAAATCGTGTCATTGATTAGTGCATGTTAAATGTTAATAAACTCTATGGAGGAATAACATCCTTCTAAGGCTGCGAGGTTATAGAACCCCATGCTTCCTCATGCGATGTTGGTGCATGCATAAAGATGTATATGTATATACATGTACCCATATATATATGTTTGTTTTATCCATTTCATTTCCTTGTTTCAAAATATATTTCAAATTCATCCAAAAGAGCAAAAATTGCAATTGCTTTTCATACGATAATTATATTTGATAGGATGAGTTTTTTTTTTTTTCATTTCATTGAATATCAATTTTGAAATAGATAGGATAAGACAATAATGTACAAATTTTTTATTTTTACTAATTATATTTCTCACACGGAATTTAAATGAAATCTATCAACTTTTGAAACATATGAAGATATCATGATCTACTATGGATTGTAAGATTCTAGATTCTATTCTTACTTACCGTGGTCATCCAGTTAAGTGTGCCTACCTAAATCAAGTTCTCATCCTTCACCTACTCTTACACACACATTCTTACACTTTCCCACTTATTAGTAACCTTTAACCGATAATCTTATGGAATAATTTCTTTAAATTAGAAAATTGCATAATATCCATTTTTAATTTCGTCTTTGCATTTTATCAAATCTGTAAATTAAAATGATAAATTCCATTTTTCAGATATTTTAATTTTCTCAACATTTTAAATGCAAGCAATGAAATCAAGATATGACAACCTTTCCTTCTAGAAAGAGACATCATTCTCATGTTTGATCAAACAAAAATGTTTCACATATGTTCATTAAATCATATTATTTTCAAGCCAAAACAACATAGAATACCAATCCAAAATATTAGGCAACAATATAAAGATAATCAATAGTAGTCTAGCTACGAAATAAAATGAGGGAAGGAGCATTCTATCTCCTCTGCATCCTCCCGTGTAGAATTTTCCTCATGATACTAATCCCATTGGACCTTATATTGAGCAATGTCCCTTTTTTGCAACTTGATGTTGTGTCTATCTAGAATTCTATTGGGCTCCACTAGCACCACTCCTGGATCCTCCACCTATAAAGAACACCAATCAAGTAAATGAGATGCATTTGGGTGGTATGGTTTTAAAAAAGAAACATGAAACAAATTATGGATTCGAGCTAGAGCATGGGGTAGAGAAAGTCTATAAGCAATCCAATTGATTACTTCCAACACATCGAATGGGACCACGTATCTCGGGGCTAGCTTGGACGAATTCTTGAAGGTAATAGAGCTCTTATGTGGCTTGAATCTCAAAAAGACCTTATCCTCGAATGTAAATTGTCTAAAGATTCTATTCCTGTCAGCATAGCTCTTTTTTCTATCTGTTTCCTTCTTCAGTCCACTCTTGATAAGCCTCATTTGTTCTTCCATTTCTTTTAGCATGTCAGAACCCACTATGATCCTGTCTTCCATTTTTTCCCAACTGATGGGAGTATGACACTTTCACCCATACAGAACCTCAAAAGGTGCCATACCTAAGAATGCATGATGGGAGTTGTTATAAAAAAATTATACTAGTGGTACGTACTCTTCCCATTTCTATTGTTGATCCATATAGTACATTTGAAGGAGATCTTCTACTACCTAATTCACTCTCTTGGTTTGACCGTTAGTCTGAGGATGGTAGGATAAATTGAAGTTTAACTTAGTCGCCAATGCTACATTCAAATTTGTCCAAAATATTGATCTCATTTGCATATCTCTATTAGATATAATGGTCTTTGGCACTCCATGTAAATGAAAGATCTCTTGGAAAAATTTCTTGGCCAAGGTCAACGATCCATCCTTAAGGTTCCTTGGGATAAAATGTGCCACCTTAGTCAACTTATGAACTACTACCAGAATGACATCATACCTATTCTTGATTAGAGGTAACCCTTGTATAAAGTCCATGTTGATCACTTGCCATTTATACTCAAGTATATCATGAGGGTAAAGGATCCCTACAGGATGCACGTGCTCAACCTTGACTCTTTGACACTCCAAGAATCTAGCTATGTATTCCAATATGTCTTTCCCGAGTTTTGGCCAAAAGTAAAAAGGTTTTTAGTTCTACAATCATCTTTGTAACTCCTAGGTTTCCAAAATATGGTGCATTGTGGACTTCTTCTAGGACCAACTTCTTAAGATCTCCAAAATATCAGACATACATCCACATCTGGTATCTTAAAATACCATTTGATTCAAATTTGTACCCATTGAATTGATGATCTAACATATTACCTTCTAGAGCCTTTTTCACCCTCTCATAGTGCTCATCACCTTGCAAGTGTTGCATCACCCGCTGCCTCAAATTGGACCTCATAAAGGTTATGGCTGCAATATTCTTCTTCTACTAAGAGCATCTTCAACTTGATTTTCCTTTCCTTTAATATGTTCAATTCCAAATTAATACTCACTAAGGAATTATTTCCATCTCCTCTGATGTACATTGAAGTTAGGTTGAGTGAAAATGTATCTCAATCTTAAGTGATCCGTTTTGGGCTCAAACGACTTTCTTAAAAGATAATGCCTCCACATCTATAGGGGATGAACTATAGCTGCTAACTCCACATTGTGTGGTGCATAGTTTACTTCACATTTTTTCAACTTTCTAGACTCATGTGCCACCACTTTCCCCTCTTGCATTAACACTACCCCTAGTCCATCTCCTGAAGCATCTGTGATCACTGAAAACTGACCATTGAGATTGGGAATAATTAATATTGGGGCTATCGTGAGCTTCTCCTTAAGGAGTTGGAAACCATAATCATAGTTCTCAGTCCACTCAAACCTCTTTCCTATCTTTTGAAGAGATGTTATCAAGGCTGCTATTTTAGAAATCCCTTTCACAAATTTTCTATAATATTCAATAATGCCCATAAAAATTCTCACCTCTGTCACATTTAGAGGCATCGACCATTATACAATTTCATTTATCTTCTCAAGGTCCATAACAACTCCCTTAGATGAGATAATTTCTCCCAGGTAATGCACCCTATCCTGATAGAATGAGCACTTGGATAGCTTTCCAAAAAGACTCTTTTCCCTTAGACACTTTAAGACTATCCTCGATTGTGTTCTTCAATATACTTGGAGTAAGCCAAATGTCATCAATAAATTTTAGGATGCAATCATACAGAAATTCTCGAAACACACTATTCATAAGATTTATAAAGGTTAGGGTTGTGTTAGTCAACCCAAATGGTACAACGGTGAACTTGTAATGTCCATACTGAGTTTGAAAAGTTGTATTTGGAATATCCTCTTCCTTTATTTTCAACTAATGGTAGCCAGACATGAGATCTATTTTTGAGAAAAATATTTCTCTCTTCATCAAATTAAATAATTCATCGATCCTTAGAGGAGGGTAGTGATTCTTGATGGTTTCCTTGTTCAACATTCAATAATCAATACATAGATGCAAGGTTCCATCCCCATGATGACATACTGGGCCTAATAAGCCCCTTATGTAGCAACTCCTACAACTAGGATTTCAACTCATAAAGCTTTGTGGTGGTCATTTTGTACAGAGCCTTAGATTAGGGTTCAACTCCTAGCATTAAATCAATGGAGAAATCGAATTCCCACTTTGGAGGCATCTTGGTGAGATCTTTGGGAAACACGTCTTGAAATTCCCTAAGAATTGGATAGTCATCAAGGTATGGCTTCTCATTGTCAGGTTTACTGACATGCACAACATATATGACACAACCATTCCTATGAGCTCTTTTGACCTGTATAGCTAAATTTTTCCTAAGCTCTAGGGGTCTTTGTATCCCATGTATCTTAGTTGGGTTCCCATTGTCATCCAGAAAACTCACCATCTTATCCTTATAATTTACAATAGCCTTGTGCTCATTCAACCAATTAATTCCAAAAATTACATTATAGGAACCTAATGGTGCAACATAAAGGTTAACTTGGGTCAACAAGTTGGGAAGTTCCAACTCCTTGCAATAGAAACATGAATCTACTTCTCTCTTTGCTCGATTCCCATACTAAATAGATTGTGAATTTTCCATATATCTAGGTTGAATGGTGGTGTAGGGGCACCTACAAGCATGTTGCAAAATTCACTTTGGTAGTAGTCTATCCTAAGGGAATTTAGGTGAATCTTGGAGTTTTTAGGTGCTTTATCATAGTATGTATTTAAAATAAGGTCTAAGTATACCATTCTTTTATGTATTTAGGGATTTGTGAGTTTGGTGGTCAAATGTGCAAAAATGCACTCTTGCTTCAAAATTGTCAATGTTTCCATGTAATCTTTGAAGGAAAATTATTCAAATTGTAAATGGAAGTGCAAGATAAGAGTCTAGAATTTTTAGTAGGGATGAAATAAAGGTGTTTGAGTGGTCGCAGGTGTCTTGGAAAACAAAATTGCATAATAATGCTTAGTTAGCAAAAATTGTCAATGCTAGCAATTTTTAAGACAAATGAAGGTCTTGGTAGTTAAAGGGTGGTTATAGGCATTGGGGGAAGGTTGTTTTGATTTGAAAATGTATAAATAAATTTGAAAGGCATGAAGATCTATTGATGGTTCTATTGTGGTGAACATTCTTTGAATAAAGCAACACTTTCTCTGTTAATTCTCTGATTCTCTTGTATTATTTCTAAAATTTTGTGTTTTCCTTGCACTGTACATGTTGTACTTGGGGTGAATGCTCTGAGTTTTTTTGTGTCCTATTAGAATGGAACTAAAATTATTTTGAAAACTATTCTGAAGGCCTAGCAATCAATTTGGAGAGAGTTCTCATTCATTTTCTGCAGTCTGTTTGTGTAAGGCAGTGAGGGCATTGTTTGAAGTTCCATTATGTCTTAAGCCATTCCCACTTACTGTCTGGGTCTGTCACTCAGTGGGATGGTATGATATTAGGTTATAATGTGTTTCCTTGCATTCTTGAGTGGAAATGAGGTGAGTTTCAGGATGTGGGATGTCACCATAGGGTGCAATGGTGTATTTTCCATGTAAGGATTGGTGGGACAGTGATGAGTCTTGATGAATTGTTGATAGTGTTATCTTGGTAATAGTGTGAAATTTCTGTATAGACCCTAATAAAGTGGTTTGATGCTTTGGTTAGGCTTGGAGATCCTTGGAAATGTGAGTTTGAAGAAACCCTAGGTTTTCACATGAAAAAGGAGGGTTTGGTGAAACTACAGTCCAAAGGTCGGTTGTATGAGTTTTGAAGGGTGAATTGGTGGTTTTGCATCACATTATAAGTCTTTCCAAGTTAAATTTGTAAAAAAAAGAGATTTGAAGGTGCTTTGTTTGTAAAACAGGGCTAATCCTAGTAGCCTTTTAACAGAGCAGTCTATTGAAACTTGGTGTTGGGCCTAATGCACCTTGTAAAATTTGATTGGAATATTGTGTCTAAGTCTGTGAGGATTCCAAATTGATGTTTGATTGGCCATAGAATGAACTTCTCTAAAAGATGTCTCAATTTGTTGTGTTTTGAAGGCTAGTAGCCTCTATCATGTCTTAAGAGTAGGTTGGGTGATTGCGAGTTCAAGAGTTCATGATTTGTTGAAATCAAATAAGTTTTGAGTCTATTGTAAGTCTCTCCACCTTGATCTACATTAAAGTGGTATCAGAGCTTTAGGGAAAGGATCCCTTGTTGGAATTTTGTTTGGTTTTGTAGGCTTGAAGAAGGTTGATTGGTGAAGATGCCTCCAAAGGAAAAGACCACAACAAAGGAGATGAATGATTTGAGGAACCAGTACATCAAACAGATCAGAGAACTAAAGGAGAGATTGACAGCCTTAGAAACCAACAAAAGAAGAGAAGCAGTTGAGAGTAGTGAGTTAGAAGAATAAGATGATGAAGATATTGAGGATGTTGAAGAAGAGCTTGATCCAGAAGACCAAAGGATGGCCAAGTTGATAAAGGTTGTAAAAGGTGACAAATACAAGGTAAAAATTGATGTACAAAAGTTTGGTGGTAATTTGAATGAAGAGGAATTGTTAGATTGGATAGCTTGCTTGGATAACTATTTTAAATGTGAAGAGATTCCTGAGGAATAGAGAGTGAAAATTACCAAAACAAAACTTAAGGGACATGCACTTGTTTGGTGGGATTATCTACAATCAGAGAGGAGGAAACAAGGAAAGTCTAAGATTATGGATTGGGACAAGATGGTGGCTAAGTTAAAAGGTAGGTTTCTTCCTTCAGATTATCAAGTTCAAATGTTTAAGAAATTGAAAAATTTTGAGACAAAAGGAAATGGATGTAAAGGCATTGAAGAATTTTATAGATTGAGTAAGAGGTCTAACCATAATGAAAATGAAGATGAGAAAATTTCCAGGTACTTGGGTGGCTTAAGGATGAATATACATGATGAGTTGGCTTTGACTAATCCTAGAAATGTAGAAGAATGTTACAAAATGGCACTAAAGGCTAAAGAGAAGGTAAGGAGGAGACAAGAGAAAGCAACAAGAGGAAGAGGTAGCACTTCTAGGGGTAGAGGTACAACTTCAACATCAAGGTAGACCAAGGAAGAATTTGAATATGCTGATAGAAACAAAGAGCAAGCATCTGGAGCAAGAGGAGGATGGAGAGGTGGAAGGACAAACTTTAGATAAAAGAGGGATTTCAATGAGTTTTCAGGTAGATGTTATAAGTGCAATGAATTTGGACACCCATCTTTAAAGTGTCCTCAAAACCAAGGTTCAACTTCAAGTGGTGATAGAAGGAGTGAGAGGAGAACTCAATTGATCCAAGAGGAAGAATGTGAAAGTTCAAGTAGATCTGTAGATCTAGAGGTGGGAGAAGCACTCATGATGAGGACTTTGTTGCAAGCACCAAAAGAGGAAGATTTGAGCCAAAGAAGGAGTCTGTTTAGAACCTCATGCAAATGCAAAGGTAAAGTGTGTCAAGTTGTTATTGATTCAGGTTCTCAAGATAATATGGTATCTAGGGAGATGGTAGACAAGTTAAATCTAGAAAAGATACCTCATGTAGCACCCTAAAAAGTTTCTTGGGTGAATGATAGTCAAACCTTAGTAGTGGTGAATGAGCAAGCCTATGTGGATTTCCAGATTGGGGAGTACAAGGATAGGATCTTATGTGATATATTTCCAATGGATTGTTGCCATTTTCTCTTGGGGAGACCATGGAAATTTGATAGAAGGTCCATGTATGATGGTTGGGAAAACACCTATACAATTTGGAAGGATGATAAGAGTTTTAGACTAACTCCTTTGTAGGGTAATGCAAAAGACAAAGATAAAACCAAGGTTGTGATTTTTGGAAAGAAGGAACCTATAAATGCTATGAAGGAGCACAAACATTATGATGTTATTAATTGTCCTAAGACTGAAAATGTAGGGGTAGCAGATATGGTTGCAAAAATAGGGGTAAAATGTGATTTTCTAGGGAATAAACAAGAAGGTGTGATGATTGGGATCATTGTATGTCAGGGATACAAAGGTTTGATAGAGGCAAGGGACTAGTGACAGAGGTGCAAGGACAGTGTGGACATAGTGCACAATAGGGTAGACATAAGCAAAGAGATGAGACTAGGTTGAGGGAAGTTCATAGTAATGGTTTTGCTGACCATTGTTTGCGTGCAGTTACAGGTGATAGGAAACAAGAAAATTCTAAACCAAGAATGGCGAAAGGGTAGACCTCAGGTCTGAATGTGCAAACACAGTCTTATGCAAATGCAAGCACACTTCCAAGTGTAGGACAGTTTGGAGTGCAAGGTCTGACATAGTGGAAGGAGATTATCAGTACAATAAGCATGTATGGTGGATGGTGGGGTTGATAGTAGCCTCCAATCATGGGGCATGAGTTTCTTCTAGGGGGGTTGTATGGTGCAGGGGCACCTAAAACCATGTTGTAAAATTCACTTTGGTAGTAATCTGTCCTAAGGGATTTTGGGTGAGTCTTGGATTTTTTAGGTGCTTTATCATAGTATGTATTTAAAATAAGGTCTAAGTAGACCATTATTTTATGTATTTAGGGATTTTGTGAGTTTGGTGGTCAAATGCACAAAAGTGCACTCTTCCTTCAAAATTGTCAATTTTTCCATGTAATCTTTGAAGGAAAATTATTCAAATTGTAAATGGAAGTGCAAGATAAGAGTCTAGAAGTTGTCATAGGGATGAAATAAAGGTGTTTGAGTGGTCATAGGTGTCTTGGAAAAAAAAGTTGCATAATAATGCTTATTTAGCAAAAATTGTCAATGTTAGAAAGTTTTAAGACAAATGCAGGTCTTGGTAGTTAAAGGATGGTTATAGGCATTGGGGGAAGGTTGTTTTGATTTGAAAATGTATAAAGACCTTTGAAATGGATGAAGATCTATTGATGGTTCAGTTGTGGTGAACATTCTTTGAATAAAGCAACACTTTCTCTGTTAATTCTCTGATTCTCTTGTATTATTTTTGAACTTCTATTTTTTCCTTGCATTGTACAGGCCGTAATTGGGGTGAATGCTCTGAGTTGTTTTGTGTCTTGTTAGAATGGAACTAAAATTCTTTTGAAAATTATTTTGAAGGCCTAGCAATCAATTTGGAGAGAGTTCTCATTCATTTTCTGTAGTTTGTTTGTGTAAGGAAGTGAGGGCACTGTTTGAAGTTCCATTATGTCTTAAGCCATTCCCACTTACTGTTTGGGTCTGTCACTCAGTGGGATGGAATGCTATTAGGTTATAATGTGTTTCCTTACATTCTTGAGTGGAAATGAGGTGAGTTGTAGGATGTGGGATGTCACCATAGGGTGCAATGGTGTATTTTCCATGTATGGATTGGTGGGACAATGATGAGTCTTGATGAATTGTTGATAGTATTGTCTTGGTAATAGTGTGAAATTTCTATATAGACTCTAATAAAGTGGTTTTATGCTTTGATTAGTCTTGGAGATCCTTGGAAATGTGAATTCAAAGAAACCCTAGGTTTTTACATGAAAATGGAGGGTTTGGCGAAACTATAGTCTAGAGGTTAGTTGTCTGAGTTTTGAAGGGTGAATTGGTGGTTTTGTATCACATTCTAACTCTATCCAAGTTAAATTTGTAAAAACAAAAGGATTTGAAGGTGCTTTGTTTGTAAAACAGGGCTAATCCTAGTAGCCTTTTAACAGAGCAGTCTATTGAAACTTGGTGTTGGGCCTAATGCACCTTGTAAAATTTTATTGGAATATTGTGTCTAATTCTGTGAGGATCCAAATTGATGTTTGATTGGCCATAGAATGGATTTCTCTAAAAGATGTCTCAATTTGTTGTGTTTTGAATGCTAGTAGCCTCTACTGTGTCTTAAGAGCAAGTTGGGTGATTGTGAGTTCAAGAGTTGATGATTTGTTGAAATCTGATAAGTTTTGAGTCTATTGTAAATCTCTCCACCTTTATTTGCATCAAATAGGTAGCTTAGAAATCATTCTAGGGTCTATGAATCACTCAGTAGCTCCAATATCTCTTAGAATAGAAATGGTTTAGCCATAGAGCTTACCTGTCAATTATATCAGAGAAGCCTGGTACTCTGCTTTCCTCTTATCCACCATTACATAAATATTATGTTGCAGGGTATGCTACTAGTTTCCTTCCTTCCATGACCTTGAATTCTAAGGGTAGTTAGATACATAATGGTCTTTGACACAAGTGTAACATCTGCCATGCAGTCCTTTTTGAATTCTAGACTTATCTTCTTTTGATTTCCCCTGAGTGCTGTTGTAGGCGTCATTGCCCTTGTTGGACCTTATATTCCCCCCACCTTGGTTTCCTTCTTCCTTTTCCTGAGGTTCACCTTCCCTTTTGAAATTTCTAAGATCAAGCGGAACATATCACCCATATTTCTATCACCCTTCTAAAACCTTTTATTTCTAGGCCTAGGCTTGGAGTTTGATCCATTGCAAAGATTTGACAACTACTGTAACTTTTGCTCTTGCTTAAAGTCCTTGTCAAAATGTTTTTCCATTGTAAGAGGATTGTGAAAGTCCACTTTAGATCCAATGTGGGGTCTTAATCCCAATATAAAATTTTGAATTCAGATCGCTCATCAAATTGGTACTATGACACATGAGCAAGTTGGTAAACTTCTCCTAGTACTGAACTACTGTCAAGCCACCCTAGGCCAGATTCTGAAATTCGGTCATTTTCTTGTCAAAGAAAACATGTGGTAGCCACCTCTTCCTAAAATATTGGAGGAAAAAATCCCATGTGATCTCTTCTTGTGAAAGTCTCCCTTCTACCTTCTCATTGTCCCACCAAGTAGCTGCCTCTCTAGACAATTGATATGCAACCCAAGAAACCTTGGTCTACCTAGATAGGTTGCAAAGCACAAGGTATTTTTCCATATCATTGATCTAGGCCTCAACCCCATCTCTGATGGCCTTTCCATCGAACTTCAGTGGTGCTACCTTCCTAAGTTATTTTCCCAATTCTTCCTCAATTTTACCTCGATTGGGATTCTCTTCTCCTTGGTCGGGTACCTCATTCTTGAGATTCGAATCTTCCTACACACCTTGGACTTCTTGTTCAAAATGGTCCATTCATAATTCTTACTAGTTCAGGAGTTCCAGGATTTGGTCTAGCCTCTTTCTTGGCCCATTGCGGTGCCTTCTACCATCTGCATCTTGTCTAGTGGTCACCATAGTTACTCACACTTGACTTGGATCACAGTTGCGTTTAGCATTCAAGAAAAAATATTTTATTCTTATATGCTATTGCATCTATGAAATACAATGCACACAAACTAAAAGCTAATAGAAAAGAAAACATACACATTCTTTCTCATCAAGACAAGCCTTCAAGCTTCATGCCTTTGATCAACAAGACTTTATTTTTCTTTTTTTTTGCTCTAAGTAGTTCCCTCATTATTGGAAAGAGGAAATTCCTTAGGATGCTCATTTGAATCTACATATTCCCTCTTAGGTGATGTAGGATGTGCGTGTAGGAACTCCTCCTCCTTAGTCAAAAGAGGTGCATTAGGTCCACATCCTAATGGCTAATCTCTAAATGTGGAGGGTTTCTTAGTCTTAGGAGTTCATTTGGTCTCCTCTATATTGTTTCCTCTCTCCAACTTGAGACATGTGCTAGAGTTTCTTCATCAGGAATCCTGGTTTGGTCTTCGGGTTTGGGATTCTCCTCGATAACAATTTGTTTTTCCATAGCCCTATTGGTTTTCCCCTTCTTTCTTCTCAACTTGGACCTTCCCATTTCTTGCAACCAATTTGGATTTGGTAATTGTCTAGGTATCTCAAATCTAGTTAAGGGTCTACTATTCCCTAGTTCAGTCATCATGGGCTCATATTCCTAGAGTTGAACTTTGATCTCTGATACCAAATGTAACATGCTCAACTAGATTTACTTCAAAAAAATAATAATATTGGCATTATGAATATCAAATTTATGAAACAAAATCCTTAGCTAATTCTATCTAGTAATTTTATGTTCATAAATCATAAATAAATCTGAAATATAAGTATTCATTTCTAAATGTCAATAGTCACATACAAGTTTGACTTGGTATTCAACGCCTTAAATTCAATTCTCATAGTCTTCTTTTTGTTACACAATTTCATTCTTTTACATCAATGATATAAATACATAATAGAATTATGATATGATTCCTTTATGATAGCTTGCCTCCACTGGTGGACGAGAACATGATTGAGGTTTTTTTCCACCCAACCATGAAGCAATACTTCCCCAAAATTCCCCAATTAATCGAAGAATACCCGACCCTACATGGAACACTTAGCAAGAGATACAATTTGTAAGGTGGAATCTATGTGTGCCTAAATTTATTCATTTCTATTTACTATTAGAATATGCAAGTTCCATGTTAGGTTAATAAATCAAAAAAGAGAGAATAAATAATAACACTTTGTTTTGTATATGTATATATAAAAAAATATTGCAAATATTGGCCAAGCTCATGTTGCATAAAATGCAACTCTAGTTAGATATGTAAAAGAAAATCTACACTCTCTGGCACCCATTCCTAGAAGGAAATCTTATCATATCAAAGGGGTATCCCTTTTAGACCATCTAATAGCATCATAATCTAGTGTGCTACAGTCTACCAATGAATTCATGTATCATTCCATTTCATTGTTTGACCACAATTAAAACATCAAAAACAAGTATAATTGTCTGTTTATTCACCATACACTTCTCTTTCTACACATGCAAATATGTATTGTTCTATTTCTACAGTTCATTCCTTTGGAAACAAGTATAAAAATATATACTCAAAGATTAATGAAGATGAATAAGAAGGTATACAACATGTATGTGCATGTGCATCAATGAAGCATTTATGCACATGCACATATATGCATATAGTGAACATAGTTGGAAATAACATACATATACATTGTGAATAGAAAAAGTTAAATCTTCCTCACAATAAGAAATCCACATTCAGAAAAGATACCATCAACTTGTTTATATTCTCCATTTAGTATTTTAAATGACATTTAATCTCTAATGAAATTTCAAGGAAAAAATGTTTATTCCAAAGAAATTTGTCTAACATAATTGATCTAAATTATTCACAATGATCATTACTAGAGAAATACAATTTCATTTAGAAAAGAAGAATGTCTTCAATAAATTCAAATCAGATTCTAAGATGTCTTTTTCTGGTCAACTGTCTATATTTTGTTCAATTTGAAACTTGCCATTATATTATTTTCTTAAAAGAACATCATTATAAAGAAAACAAACTTATATGCTCTGTCCATTAAGAAGGGTTTTCACAAAAAAGGGGTGATCGATAGACATGATATCATGCTATTATTTTCTCTATGGGCTCTGCATTATATACGATGGAAATAGAGCCTCAGTTGTGATTTCAAATAAATGATAGAAACCCACAAGAACACATAAAAGAACAAAGCAATCTCTCACCAACCATGGATTTGGCACTAGAAATGATTGATTGTGATAATAAGTATACGTGTGTATATATATATTTGGGTACATATATATATTCATATACATATATACACATACACCAACATTCACATGAGGAAGCATGGGGTTCTATAACCTTGCGGCCTTAGAAGGCCGTTTATTCCTTCAAATAGTTTATTAACATTTAACATGCATTGATCAATGTTATGATTGTTCTGTGAGAGAAGGCTTTCACTGAGCGATAACATGACTCAACCAAGGAATCCATTGAACATTAACTAAGACCTTCACTTTTTATCATTCAAAGAGTATGATGAATTCCTATGACAAAAGATAGCGACGAGATTACTTAGCCATATATTTTATGTGCTCATTAGGCTATTATCAATTATATGAATCACTCAGCCATTATTAGCGATATGAATTCGCTCGACTATTTGTCTAAGCGCCCACAGGGTGACATTGATACAATAAAACTGATACCATAAGGTGTCATGCTACAATGCAATAATTCATAGAGGTTGTTAAAAGAATATGTAAATACTGGTTGGGCCAAATGGACTCAACCTTTTCAAAATAAAAAGTGGGCAGAATCTATCGTGGAAATCTAGCTGATACCCATGCATGCAAGTTTAACATATGACAAGCTAGCCATGGTGGCTTCAACCCCCAAATTCTATATGATTCAACCCAAGTCTATTATCAAAGGAAACACACAAATGCAAGCTCATACTAGAAATGCTTAACATAGCCTCAAAACAATGAAATGAAGAAATTTTCATTCGATTCAAGAAAGTATCATAGAGGGGATTCATATTACCTCACATTTTTGCAACATCAGAGATTTTTTAGTTGTGTTTTTGGCAATAATCATTCAATCCCTCTACTTTTTCTCTTTTTAAAATCCTCCTAGATCTTCCCTTTCTTTTTCCTCTCTAAATCTCTTCTTAATTTCTCCCTTTTCATTTCTGATATTTTTTGATAATTTTAGGAGATAGTAGTCTTGAATTTTCTTGTCTCCATATCCCTTACCTGGCCGCTCACTTCTTCCTCTTTCTGAGTGTTGACTAAAGCTTTTTTCATGAGAGGGGTTGACTCCTTTCCCATTAATGATGGGAGTTGCAAATTTTTATCCCACGATTTCATTATTTTCCATAAAAAGTAAAATTTAGACCCGAGGGAAAACATTCATATATATATGTATATATATTTATATACTCATATGTATGCACGCATATATATACAATTTATCCTCATAAGATTATATACATATATACATATATTCAAAATGTATTTTTTAAAACTTATATGTTTATTTTATCCATTTCATTTCCTTGTTTCAAAATATATTTCAAATTCATCCAAAAGAACAAACAATGCAATTTATTTTTGAACATACGATAATTGTATTTGATAGGTTGAGTTTCTTTTTTTTTTCAATTTCATTGAATATCAAATTTGAAATAGAAAGGATAAGACAAGAAAGCACAAATTCTTTCTTTCCACTAATTATAGTTCTCAAATGAATTTAAATGAAATATGTCAAATTTTTAAACATATGCAAATATCATGATCTACTGTGGTGTGTGAGATTCCAAATTCCATTCTTGCTTACTAAGGTCATCCGGCTAAGTGTTCCTACCTCAATCAAGTTCTTGTCCTTCAACCTGCTCCTACACACACATTCTTACACTTTCCCACTTATCAGTAACCTTTAACTAATAATCTTACGAAATAATTTCTTTAAATCAAAAAATTACATAATATCCATTTTCAATTCCGTCATTGGATTTTAACAAATCCATAAATTCAAATGATAAATTCCATTTTTCAGATATTTCAATTTTCTCAATATTTTTACAAGCAAGCAATGAAATTGATAAATGACATTCTCTTTCCATCCTATTCAATTATTTTTTTAGTTGAGTTTCCTTTCTAACTTCTTTTAACTGATTATTTTCTTGTTTGGCCATGGATGTTAACAATTAGGTATTGCACTAACCCTTTTATGCATCCCATGGTTTTTATGATAAGCTCACTTTGATTAGTCACATATTTTAAAGGAACTCTTTTGAAGATCTTCCCTTTCTATTTACCATCCCCTAGATGCCAAACCCCCTCTCACGAGATTAAGATCTAGTGGATCTACCATAATTGTTATTTTTTATGTTTCTTATAATACATTTCTTAACTTATTGGTTTATTTTGAAAGTTTATTTGGTGCTTTGATTTCCTCTATATTTCCTTACTAGGTTCTTGACAACATAACAAATGTTAGCAACAAAAGTGGGACATAAACTAGAATTGTGAGCCATAGGAGTTTTTAGGAGTTATATTTATACCCCAATGATAACATAATAGAATAATCATATTGATGCCATTGGGATTTGTATGTTGCTAAGTGCTTGACTCAACAATCTAGTGAAACATGGAAAAAATCTAGGGCCTATGGGTTTCCCATGGCTTGGATTGAATCTCCAAAGAGGGTTGGTTCCCTTTGGTACTCGCCTGTTTAAAGATGATGGACCATTTCACGTGTCCAACTTGTATGATTTAAATGTGCAGTTGTTTGGTGATCTCAAATAGATATGAGGACAACCTCCTTTTGCATTTTCTTGTCATTTTCTAACCCAACAACTACTTTTTCACATAGTCCATTGCCTCTTACCAACTTTTTCACTTTGATTTCCATGTCATATTCCATTACTTTGGTTATCCAACCACCTCTCTTGTAATTTTGTTGCAAGTATGAGAAAATTTGGTGGTGTTGTCATTAATGTTGTCATTGATGTCAACACAGTTCAACTTGTTGTAGTTTATGCATGTGTAGTTGAGATACTGTTGAGATGTTGTGAGTACATGGAGCTATCTTTATGATGTTGTAGATGTGCTGAATTGATGAGTTTCGAAGTGCTTTTGAGAAAATTAATAAAGAAAGAAGTCAAAATTGTGTAAGTGTTTAGAATGTGCTCCGATATGTGCTCATCATTTCTCCTGTGTTTGTTAAACAGACATAGGAAAACTGAGAGGGGGGGAGAATTAGTTGTCACACAAATTAAAATTTAAAAATTTATCACTTATCAAATATTCAACCACACTTCTATTATTGAATATGAGCATGAAACATAAATAACAGAAAGTAAATTGACACAATGAACACCATATTTTTACGTAGAAAACCCAATAAGGAAAAAACCATGGTGAGGGTTAACTCACACTATATAGTACATTCAAAAGAGTCTCACTACCAAAAGGACTCACTATCCAAGCACAAAGGATCATTGCCTACAAAAATGACTCACTGTCCAACAAGGAGGCTCACTACCTACACAAGATTATACAAAATAGAATAAGTCTTTACAACCCAAAAATGAACTAGAAAGATGCACCTATCATGTGCTGATATAGTTCCGGAGATGCTCACAACTACTGCCCTTCTGATCACACCTTCACATTCTTTACTTACTCACTATTTCTTCTGTCTCTTTTCTATTGTCTACACTAACTTATTGCACTTCCACACACACTTAGAATTGTTTTCCATATATTTATATATATATCCGATCTCCATCACAAGCACCAATTAGGTTAGCCTAATCAGATGCAATTCATTTATAAAAAGATATCAACTGTTGTCTCCACAAAATATTTTCAAAATATAGTTTAACTATTAGCACATTACATTATGTCAGTTCAGATCAAAAATTAGATTGCACATAAGTTTTCATATCATATCAAAATTATCTTAACAAGTCGGCCATGAATAGTCTTCAATGCAACCAACAAAAAATGTCACTTCATTGTACGAGGACAAAAAAATGAAATAACCTGATCATGCATGCCTTTATCATTCATTATTAGTTTCCAAAAACCACAACCAAAAATTGTCAACTGTGGAGAAATGTGGACTAGAATATCAGAGAGGCACCAAAAGTACCAGATCAGCCACCAGAGAAGATAAGTCAGTTATACACACCAGTTTAGAGTACCAGACCAAACTACCAACATGGTGAAATCAATGACAACATATAGATAACTTACTCATTTTTCCAACAGTATTGATCCTATGCTTGTGTAGATCTGAAGAGTTTTTTTTTATGATCTAATGATGATATCTAGTGATTTTTAGCTTCTTTTTTGATGAAGTGTGAAAGTTGTGTTCACCAGTGTGTGAACCGTTCTGGAAGAGTTAGCTTTTTGTGACTAGGAGAAAGGTATCTGCTCTGTAGTCCTCCACCGTTCTATTTTAGATCTTGCAGATCTGGAATATGTTGTGTAATGGTGTTCTCTTGGTTTTGGAAAAGATGCGTGTGGTTTGGTAATCCAAAAATTAAGTTTAAGAGCTACTGTATGTGTTTGCATAGTCCAAATGGACTGATGGAAGGTGTTTGGTGTTCAAAGATTGTTGTACTTGCTATGGATGTATCTGAAGGAAATTGAGATGTGTTCTCATGCATAATGAAGCATTTTGCATTGTCTGCATGCTATCTTCTTGTTGGGAAGTGTGTACATCAATGTTCATTTGTGTTTTCATTAGGTTTGGCCAACTTGGTGTTTACACTTCATTTGAAGAATTAAATATAATTAAGGAAGCATGTGGTTGATCCAAGATATTATTTTTGGCCTTGATTAAGTATTTTTATTGGTCCACTCTCATTCCTTTCCACCATGGGAATGTTGAGTTGCCAACCTAATTTAAATTTATGAAATGAGGCATATGTGGCTGACCTTGGAGAAAGTTTCTAAGGTTGAATATGGTATAAAAGCAAGTTGAATTGTGAAGAATTGGATATGATGAAAAGTGACGAAGTAAGCCACAAAATAAAAGAGTAGAAGTGTGCGAAAGTGAGTTGAGGTAGTAGTACTTCATTGTGTTAGACTCCTGAAGGTAGTGAGCTAAAGGTTTCTGCAATATTTTGATCAAGGCTATGGATGTGTGTTAATTGTTGTGGTGGATCTTTTGTTTTATTTTGTATTAGTAGGCAGTGAGCCTCCCTGTTAGATAGTGAGTCCTTTCTGTAGGTAGTGAGCCTTTGTATCTAGATAGTGAGTCCTCTTTTGGGTAGTGAGCCTTAGTAATCTATTTTTCTATCTCTTTTTATTGTGAGTTAATCCTCATTGTGGTTTTTCCCTCATTGGGTTTTCCACATAAAATATGGTGTTCATTATGTTAATTTTACTTTCTGTTATCTACATTTCATGTTCATACCTAATAACAGAATAGTGTGGTTGTGAAGCTAATAAGTATTTAAAGTTTTGGATTTGAATTTGGTGACAACTGATTCATCCCCCCCTCTCAGTTGTCCTCTTCCTTTTAACAATTGGTATCAGATCTTTGGTTCCTTGGTGTAGAGCTTAACCGCTTAAGGAAGATCCAATGGCACATAAGTTGGTGATCCCTATGTTAGATGGATTTGATTACAGTGACTAGAAAGTGTAGATGAGAAGATATATTATCTCTCTTGGTTATAAGACCTGGAAGGTTGTTGAGATGAAGTATGTTGCTCTGGCAAGTGGTCCTACTACTATAGATGAGGTTTCTAGTTATGAGGAGGATGAGAAGGCGAGATATGCTATTTTCAGTGCCCTATCTAAAACTAAGTGAACTAAATTCCTTTCTTTGGACTCTACTTATGAAGTTTGGAAGAAGTTGGAAGATATTTATGAAGGAAATGATAGAGTGAAATTGAAAAGGAAGCTAACGACAAAGCACAAATATGAGAATCTAAAAATGGAAGAAGGTGAAGATTTTGCAAGCTATTTCCAAAGGGTTGAACTTGCAAAAAATGATGTTAGAAATCAAGGGGGTAAATTAATTGATGAAGATATAATTGAGAAGATCCTAATAACCCTTCCATAATGTTACAGTGATAAGATCTCAGTTATTGAATAAATGTATGATCCTAAGAAATACACTAAGAAGAGATATTTGACACCTTGACGACATTTGAGATGAGAGTTTGGAAAGGAGGAAAAGAAAGAGATAACATTTAAGGCAATGAAGATTAAAGATGATCCAGATAGTGATGGTTCTGATGAGCTAGAAGCAAATTTCACTAGGAAGTTGAAGAAAGGTACCGGTAAGTATAAAGGTATGTTTCCCTTTAAATGTTTCAGTTGTGGTAATATTGGTCATTATGCTTCAAGATGTCTAAATAAAGTTGTACATAAGAAGAACAAGGATAAAAAAGATAAGGATAGAAAGGATAAGAAATATAAGAAGCTATATTATGTTAAAGAAGAAGTCAAAATATCTGATGATGAATTTGATTATGGGGTGATGATAGTGAATGCTTATTTTTAGCTTTGAGAGTAAATCTGTATCTGCTAACCCTAGAAAATGTGCAAGAAAGAATGCTCTGGAAAACAAAAAGGATGAGATGGAAGGTACTTTGGTCACTTCCTTTCATGCTAGATAGGATGAAGACTATTGGGTGATTGACAGTGGATGCTCTAATCACATGATTGGTGATAAAAGTAAGTTCACTAAACTTGAAAAGTATGATGGTGGTTTGGTCATGTTTGGTGATGAGTCAAGAGCAAAGATTGTTGGAAAAGGCTCTATTAGCTTTGATGGAATACACAACACTGATAATGTATATTACATAAAGGGTTTGAAGCATAGCCTTTTGAGTATTGGACATATGTGTAGCAATGGTTTTAAACTTGTGTTTCAGAATAATACCTATGAAATCAGAAAAGGATCTGGAGATATGGTTGCTACTAGAAGGAGAACTCATGGAAACATTTATTAGCTTAAAGGTGTGGATGGTTAGTGCCTTGTATCTCAAGTCAATGAAAGTTTGTTGTGGCATCAGAGAATGGGACATGTAAACTTTTTTAATCAAGTCAGGATCAATTCAAGAGATGTAGTCCAAGGTCTACCTAGAATCACAAAGCTTACTAATACTATTTGCAGAAGTTGTTAGTTAGGGAAACAAACAAGATGCAAATTTAAGGGAAAAGAGAAATCTACTACTGGAATGCTAGATTCAATTCATACTGACCTCTGTGTTCCAACTAGAATAGGAAGCCTAAATGGTGATAGGTATTTCATGCTCCTTATTGATGATTATTCTTGAATGACATGGGTTGCTTTTCTTAGAGAGAAGAATCAAGCTCTAGATAGGCTTAAAGTATTCAAAGCAAGAGTGGAAAATGAAGTGAATTTGAGAATCAAATGTTTGAGATTTGATAGAGGTGGAGAATTCACTTTTTGTGAGTTTAATACATTTTGTGAACAACATGGCATAAAAGACAGGTTTCTTCTTCGAGAACCCCTCAGAAGAATAGGGTAGTTGAGAGAAAAACCTAGATAATATAGGAATCCACAAGAACCATGATGAAATAATAAAATATACCAGATGTGTAGTGGAGAGAGGCAATACACACTGCTATTTATGTTCTTAATAGAGTTCAGATTAGAGGAAACAACACAAAGACTCCTTTTGAGTTATGGATTGGTAAGACTCCTAATGTGAAGTACTTCAAGGTATTTGGAAGTAGATGTTACATTAAAAGAGATGATGAAAGTCTTGGGAAGTTTGATTCTAGATGTGATGAATGAATTTTTCTTGGGTACTCTACTACCAACAAAGCATATAGATGCTTCAATAAAAGGTTGAGGAAGATTATTGAAAGTGCTAATGTGAAAGTTGATGAAGACATCCATAGACCTATTGAGATAAGTCAAGTTGAACCCAATGATCCTATCTATGGACATGTACCTTAAGAGAATAAGGAGAAGGAAGAAGAAGAGGAAGAATAACAGACCGAAGAAGAAGAAGAAAATGAACTAGAACCTATTTCTAAGACTCCTAAGTATGTGCAGAAGAATCATCTGGAGGAACAAATAATTGGAGATAAGAGTGAAGGTGGGAAGACAAGAAGAAAAGTTGCAGGTGAGGTAAATCTATGTTTACTTTCTAAAATTGAACCTAAGTTTGTGAGTGAAGCATGTGAAGATGAGAATTGGATAAGAGCTATGAAAGAAGAGTTGCAACAAATAGAAAAGAATCAAACATGGGAATTCATTCCTAGAACTGTGAATAAGAATGTAATTGGTTCAAAATGGGTGTTCCAGAATAAGTTGAATGAAAATGGTGAAGTTATAAGAAATAAGGAAAGACTTGTATGCAAGGGATACTCACAAGTTGAAGGCATAGACTTTTAAGAAACATTTTCCCCTATGGCTAGAATGGAAGCTATTAGGATGTTTTTGGAATTTTCTTCCCAAAAGGATTTCAAAGTATATCAAATGGATGTCAAGTCAGCATTTTTGAACTGTGAATTGGAGGAAGAAGTGTAAATGGAACAACTTGAAGGATTTTAGTTATTTGACAAACCAAATATGGTTTGTAAGTTGAAGAAGGCATTGCATGGATTGAAGCAAGCTCCCAAAGCTTGGTATGCAAGATTGGATAGATACCTGACAAAGCAAGGATTCAACAAAGGCTCTATAGACATCAATCTTTACTTCAAAGTGCAAGGTAAAAAAATGTTAATAGTGGTAGTATATGTTGATGATATTATCTTTGGTGGAAATGAAGGCATGTGTAAAAGATTTGTTGAAGAAATGCAAAAATAATTTGAAATGTCCATGATTGGTGAGTTGAACTTTTTTCTTGGTCTTTGAGTAAGTCAAACTGATAAGGGGATATTCATTTCACAATCTAAGTACGTGAAAGAGTTGTTGAATAAGTTTGGAATGGATGATTCTAAACCGGTTAGTACTCCTATGGTGATCAGATGCAACCTGAGTAAAGATGATGAATTTGCTAAAATTGATCAGAGCAAATACAAATCTATGATTGGTGGGTTGCTATATCTTGCTGCTACCAGATCAAATATTATGCATGTAGTATGTCTAGTTGAAAAATTTCAAGCAGATCCTAAAGAGGTACATGTTACATCTATAAGGAGGATATTTAGATACCTTAAAGGTACACTAGACTATGGCTTATGGTATCCTAAGGGTTTTGATTTCACCTTGAGTGCTTATACCAATGCAAATTGGGTTGGTTGTGTGGGTGACTGGAAGAGTACCAGTGGAGGTGCTTTCTTTCTTGGCAAAAGAGTGGCTTTTTGGTTGAGTAAGAAACAAGACTTGGTTTCTTTATCCACTGTAGAGGCATAATATATTGCATATTGTTGTAGCATTCTGCTGCGCACAAGATTTGTTGATGAAGAAAACTCTGAAAGACATTGGAGTAATATGTGATGAGCCTATTCCTATTTTCTGTGACAACATAAGTGCTATAAAAATTTCAAAGAATCTGGTTATGCATTCAAGAACAAAACACATATCTATTGGATATCATTTCCTGAGAGAAAAAGTGTTGAAGAATGAAGTCAGGTTGGAGTATGTGACAACAAAGGAACAAATTGTAGATATATTTAATAAAGCTCTTTTGAAGGATAATTTTGAGTATCTTAGGGAGAGGTTGGGGTCATTGGCCCTTCAAACTAGGTGCACATGAAGGTGCATTAGTCTAGTGAATTCACAAATTGTTCATTTATCTGGACTGATGCATGGGTCTACTTCGTAGGGGGAGTAGAAAAGGTTTTCATTGTTGCAGTATGAGTTGAATGGGTGCAATCCTAAGGGGGAGTGACCAGTGTTTTTGATCTTTGCCATTGATGTCAAAGGGGGAGAGAAAGTCATGTAAAAAATAGTAAGAAAAGGAAGAAAAGGTGTCCTCCCAGAATATTGTGCAGGATGTTGTCTTTGATGGTTTTTCACATCATGTGTTGCCATCAATGACAAAGGGGGAGATTGTTTCAAGTATGAGAAAATTTTGTGGTGTTGTCATTAATGTTGTCATTGATGTCAACACAATTCAACTTGTTGTAGTTTGTGCATGTGTAGTTGAGATACTATTGAGATGTTGTGAGTACATGGAGCTATCTTTATGATGTTGCAGATGTGCTGAATTGATGAATTTCCAAGTACTTTTGAGAAAATTAATAAAGAAATAAGTCAAAATCATGTAAGTGTTCAGAATGTGCTCCAGTATGTGCTTCGTTCCTCCTATGTTGATCCTATGCTTGTGCAGATCTGAAGAGTTGTTTTTGATGATCTAATGGTGATATCTACTGATTTGTAGCTTCTAGTTTGATGAAGTGTGAAAGGTATGTTCATCGGTGTGTGAACCATTCTGACAGAGTTAGGTTTCTATGATTGGGAGAAAGGTATCTGCTGCGCAGTCCTCCACTATTCTATTTCAAATCTTCCAGATATGGAATATGTTTTGTAATGGTGTTCTCTTGGTTTTGGAAAATATGTGTGTGGTTTGGTGATCTGAAAGTCAAGTTTTAGAGCTACTGTATGTGTTTGCACAGTCTGGATGGATTGATGGAAGGTGTTCAGTGTTCAAATATTATTGCACTTGCTGCGGATGTATCTGAAGGAACCTAAGATGTGTTCTCATGCATAATGAAGTGTTTTTCATCATTTGTGTGTTATCTTCTTGTTGGGAAGCATGTACATCAATGTTCATTTGTGTTTTCATTATGTTTTTCGACTTGGTCTTTACACTTCATTTGAAGAATTAAATCTAATTAAGGAAGTGTGTGGTTGATTTGAGACACTATTTTTGGTCTTGATTAAGTATTTTTATTGGTCCAATCTCATTCCTTTCCATTGCGGGAATGTTGAGTTGCTGACCTAATTTGAATAAATGAAATGATGCCTATGTGGCTAACCTTGGAGAAAGTTTCTAAGGTTGAAGATGGTATAAATACAAGTCAAATTGCAAATAATTGGATGTGATGCAAAGTGACGAAGTAAGCCACAAATTAAAAGAGAAGAAGTGTGTGAAAGTGAGTTGAGGCATTAGTACTTCATTGTGTTAGATTCCTAAAGGCAATGAGATAAAGGTTTCTACAATATTTTGATCAAGGTTGTGGATGTGTGTTAATTGATGTGGTGGATCTTTTGTTTTCTTTTGTATCAGTAGGCAATGGGCCTCCCTATTGGATGATGAGTCCTTTCTATAGGCAGTGAGCCTTTGTATCTAGACAGTGAGCCTTAGTAATTAGTTTTGCTATCTCTTTATATTGTGAGTTAATCCTCACCATGGTTTTTCCCTCATTGGGTTTTCCACATAAAATTTGGTGTTCATTGTGTTGATTTTAATTTCTGTTATCTGCATTTCATGTTCATACCTAATAACAAACTAGTGTGGTTGTGAAGCTAATAAGTATTTAAAGTTTTGAATTTGAATTTGGTGACAATTGATTCACCCACCCTCTCAACTGTCCTGTGCCTTTTAACACATTTGTCTCTACTCAACAAAAGATCTTTTATACTTGGTTGAGCAACCATAAAATGAATTCTATTATTTAAAATACAATTTCTAAACTTTTTAATGCTCCTCATCACAAGTACATGTTTTTTAGCAAATGTAAACCTTTCCTCGTAGCCCTCCAAGCCTTGACAAAAGAAGGATATTGGATATTCTAAACCATGTTTATTATGTTTTATTGACATAGTTGAGATAGTGTCCAAGCTGCCAAAAGCATATGGTATGAAATCCTTAGAAAAATTAGGATTTACAATAGTAGGTGCTATTGCTATAGCATTCTTAATGGCTTCAAAACTATCTTTTCCTTCCCTTGTCTAGCTGAAACTCACATTATTTTTCAAAATAGCAATTAGTGGCTTCAAAAGGTTTGTTATATTAGGTATAAAAATGGTTAAAAAATTTATTCTTCCAAAGAAACTTTGCAAACATTTCTTATGACTTGGCAATGACAAAGAAAGAATGTCACTTACCCTCTCATAATCAATAGTTATTCCATGTTTTGACTGCATGACCAAGGATCTTACCTTCATCTATAATAAATATATACTTTTTTGGATTGAGCAATATAAGATATTCTCTACACTTATCAAAATTTTTCTTGAGGTGAGAAAAGTGTTCTTTAGCATCCTTTCAAAAAATAATGATATGATCAAGATATACAAGCAAAACATTATACATTAACCCATAGAAAGCCATGTCCATGGCTCTTGGAAATGCTTCCCCAATATTGGAAAAACCAAAAGGAATTTTCTTGTATTCCATGGTTCCCCATTTTGTAGTAAAGGCTATTGTTCACTAGCCTTATTCTTTCATTGAAATCTAATTAGATCTTGAATATCCATCAAGCAATGAAAGCCTGTCAGAACCTGATACAACCTATAAATTTTTCTCCATAGAAAGCAATGGTTAGTGGTATTTGAGTGAGGCTCTACTTAGGTATTTGAAATCTACACATAGCCTTATTTCTCCATTCTTCTTCCTAACAAGAACTAGATTAGATATCCATGAGGTGTGTTTTATTAGGAAAATGATTCTACGCTCAATGAAAATTTTCAACTCTTTTTTCATGAGTTGCTCAAGCTTGGGGCTAAATGGAATTTATTTTTGTCTCATTATTTTGACATTAGATTCAAGATCAATGGTGTGTTGGAAAATTTTATGGTCAAAACATTTCAAATAAGAATATTCCCACAAAAAAATATCATTAAATTATTGACAAAGAAAAATTAAAGCTTCCTTTTCTTCCTTGGTACATACCTTCCCCAACATGAGAATATTACCTTTGAATATTTAAAAATCTTCATAGTGTTCTTTGAGGTGCATGCTGATTTTTCCCTTTTCTACCTAATCATCAAAACTAAAAATAAATTCCAAAGTGACCAATCCTTTGGGAAGCTTATTAGACTTCAACTGTATGATTTTTTCACCATACTTATGCTATAGTCTCTTGATTACAAGTTGAAAAATCATCCTCTTCTCTCAAGTAATTAACAAATTGTTGATCACTATTAAAAACTTTCCAATGAATGGTGTTATCAAGTATATAAGGTCTTTCTACAACTTTTACATACTTTTGTACCTTTTCATTGATGATGTCACTTGGTATGTCATATTGTGGTCCTATCACAACCAACCTATCAACACATTTTTTCTTAATTATAGGCACAAACAACACATTAAAAGCATCAAACTATTCAATAACATCCCATACTCTATGTTTGTAAGACTTCAACATATCATTTTTAGTGACATGAAGACCTCTTACTTGGTTTACAATGAGTTCACTATCACCAAATACTTATATACAATTTATTTTCCTCTTCTTTTCTTATTCTAGACCATGAATTAAGGATTTGTACTTAGCTTTATTATTTGTACAACTGAAATAAAAGTGAAAGGAAGAATAGTATTTCTCACCTTTGGGATATATGAGCATCACACCTCCATCTACACCATTTTTTATCCTTGATCCATCAAAATAAATCTTCCACACTTCATTTGATTGTGGTTTACACTATTGTTTGTCACTTTTAACAAGGTTAGGCATCACCAAATCAACATCAGGCATTAAGTAGACACCCAAGCTAACTTATTCTACTTGTTGATATAAACTATCTACATTGTTTTCAGCTACCCACTCATCTAGTAGTATGTTAGGAATACTATCAATTATTGTATTATATTCATGGACATTAGGGTATTCTTCTTGATTAATGATGGTTAAGTTTACATTAACAACACTAGGGACATACATGCTTCTATGCGGTCTTCAGCTATTGGTTTCAATTTTATGGTTACCTTGGTACCATATCTTGTTGTAAACAACATATGGGACCAATATGAAGATAAATAGTCACCTATTTTCGTAATAAATTCCATAGAAAGGCATAAGGAAAAGTAGGGTGGTAGGTCTATGACATAGATATATTGAGTGATGGCAAAGTTTGGGCAAGAATGCAAGGTGCGACTACAACTTTTGATAACTCCTAAAATATTGATGGTTGTTCCATATAACTACACAACCCCTTTTACAAGTGGATCATACTGAATATCCAACCTATCTATAATCTATTTTGGCATAACTGGACTAATATCACCCAATTCTATCATGCAATTATGGACTAGATTCTTTCCAATGATCAAATAAATATAAAAGGTGGTGGATTTACCTCTTTGGATTTTTTTTAATGCTTTTTTTGGGGTACTTGGGGTGTATTAGTGAGCAACAATTTGTGTTGATACTTAGAAAGCTCATGTGACACATTCAATTTCGATAGGGAGGCTTGCAAGAGATCCTTTTTCCAAGAATGGACAATCAATCCCACATTGAAATACTAATATTTTCCTTCCTCATATGCTCTAAAATTTTGAATGGAACTACACTATCCTTTTATGTTCTTTAGGAACAAAATTGTATCCTTTTTCTCTTGGTTGCTCCTTGTTGGCTATAATTTAATTTCTTGGATAAATATGAACATTTGACCCATTAGATGTACCATCAAATCCTTTGCTAACTTGGGGAGCTTGAATAAAATCATTTTCATCTTGTTGTCTCAAATATACAATAATTTTATTTTACATTGCTTTGGTTGCAATAGATAAATAAGGCTAATTCATCAAGGTTGATTCATTTTGTACTTGCTCTTGTGATTCACCTTGCTGCACTGGTACTTCTAAAACTGCATTTGAATGCACATTCAAAGTTTTTTGCACCATTAGATATTGGTTTATCACTCCATTCAAACATGTGTTTTGATTATTGGGTTGGTTACTTGGAAAACACCACCAGGGAAAACTTTAGTGGTGAATCTTCGCCAATTGGAAAATTCTAGGAATCAACTAAGTCGAAATTGGTGAATTTCTTGCACCCAATAGAGTGTCCAAATCACTTGGATTTTACGAACTATAGGTCCAATGCATGTCCATTCGCCAATGAGTTTTTTTATGAGGAATATTTAAGCAACAAATTTTCCATTTCCAGACTACGCGTTTCAATTGGATCGACTATTATTTTCACTTGGAATCCTGAAAGCATTTAATAAAACACCTACATATTTGCCAATACTATTAAAACAACAATGTATCAGGACCTATTTCACCAATTAAAATTTACAAATAGTTTCTTGTGAAGATCCATTTTTCAATTAAAATTTATAAATAGTTGCTTATGAGGACCTATTTTGCCAATAACACTAAAAAAAATTACATTTGAGGACACATTTCGCCTTCAAAATTACAATGTATCATTGTATAAGCACGCAAGATTCACCAAATATTTAATATACCATTTAAAGATCCCACAGAATTCGCCAAATATGGAATCATGGATTGATATAAATACAATCGAAAGTGTCATTTATTCTTACACATTTTGTTCAGTTTTGAGATTCTACTTCTCGATTTGGAAGTCAGCGAAAGCTGAAAACGTAGACTTAAAAGGTGAGTGATCATTTCTTCATAGTGTTATTAGTTATAATAATAAGTTTTCTTTATCTCTTTTCCATTCTTGCTTCAACAAAGTGAACCTTAGAACCAAAATCAAAAGTTTTGAAGTTTTCAAAACCTCTGACCCATTGAGTAGAAAGATGACCAAGAAAGACTTGCAACTCAACAAAGTGAACCATCAACCAAGTCGAGGAATCACAAAGTTATGAAAATTTAGAACTCCATGACAAGGTTATAAAACTCTAAGGACTAGCAACTAAGTTTAGGAAAATCCAATTTTTTAATATTTTATTCCATGGTATTGAATTTGATATGTGATTCTGCATCATTTTTAAAGAACAATACTTATCACACTACTTATAAATTCCTATTGCATTTCCACTCACACAATCTTTGATAAATAACTGAAAGGAATATTATTAATCCATTCCTTGAATAGAAATAAATACAATCGAAAGTTTCATTTATTCTTACACATTTTTTTTGGTTCTGAGGAGTGAGGTTCTACTTTTCGATTTGGAAGTCGGCAAAAGCTAGAAACGTATAAAGGTGAGTGATCAATTCTTCATAGTGTTATTAGTTATAATAAGAAGTTTTCTTTATGTCTTTTCCATTCTTGCTTTAGTCTTAAAGATGATATTGAGTAGGGAATGGGATCTATATTATTTTTCTCTGTCCTTAAACAAAAAAGACATTTTTTCTAGTTTTTATTCAAAGTGAGATGAATATGTCGAGCAAATCAGAGATCAATAAGCCCCAGTGACTCGAGCAGCAAGGATAAGGCTCCTGCTGCTCCTCAGGGTGGTGAAGAAACTCCTACCACTCCTTAGACTCCTTCCACTCCTTAGGGTGGTAAGGCTCCTGCTGCTCCTCAGGGTGGTGAAGAGACTCCTGCCGCTCCTCAGGGTGGTGAAGAGACTCCGGCCGCTGCCGCTCCTCATGGTGGTGAAGAGACTATTGCCGCTCCTCAGGGTCGTGAAGAGACTGGGAGGCCATCAAAATTCTAAAAAACTTAGACATACCATACAGTCTCACTTTGGAATTGCTAAAGATTCTAGTTCTTATCCATCAGGTCAAGATGGAGCTACACCATCAACTCTTCCACCAAATATTGGTAGCATTCACAATGCCTCACCGCCACCGGAAGGTCAAGTTGAGATTGTCATTGATTTAAATCAAAATGTATCAAATCAGGATGGCAATACCATTGAAGATGTTCCAAGGGATACCATGGGCCTAGTTAGCTAGAATGAGATAATTGAATTGGATGAGGATGATGATGTTGGTAGCAAGAAAAGGAAAAATAAACCAAAAAGGGGGCGTGAGTGGGAAATGACAAGGAATTTTCAACTTGGTTGGTTGTCAAAGTAACCATTCATTGAACACGTGGGGAAACCAAACGATATTGAAAATACAAAATTGGTCAAATGTATGATTTGTACTTGGAAATGTGGAAGAGACAAGACATTGCAGCTAAAGATTGACACTATAGAAAAGCATATCGGTAAAGTTTATGAAAAAAAAATCATAGACAAAAAGGAACAATCAGTCGTATGATGGAAATCAAAGGAAGAATGTCTTCATGTTAGGTATGCTATGGATTATGAAGCACATCACCAAAAAATGTCAAAGCTTGGTGCATGTAAAGGTACACTTGAGGCTCAATTGGGAAAGCAATGGAAGCAACAAATCTGTCAAAATTTTTTTAGATGACTGTTGTTTTTCATATTTTGTCAAGAGGACATCCTATGATAGACTACCTAGAATATTCTGGTTTATTATCTTATTTGAATGTTCCTCACTATCCCTACTCACATTGGTCAGTAAACACTAGATGAGAATGGGAAAACTGTCTTGCTGCAATGGAAAAGGAAGATTTAAAGGTTAAAGTAAAAGAGTCAAATTTCATTGCATTATCTTTAGATGAAGTTACTGTAGTAGAAAATACTTCTTGGGTCTATATGCATTTGTATACTATACAAAAACACGTTCGCCAAGATCATCTTCTTTGTGTTCATAAAAGGAAGGACAATTCAACATCACAAAATATATTTGAACTAGTCAGTAAATCTTTGAATGAAATTGCAGGTATGGATGAGTTGACAATTGCCAAAAAGTTGGTGTGTGTAGGATCTGATGGAGCTGCAGTGATGCAAGGTCAAAGGACCAGTGTTTTCACAAAGTTACAAACTACTTGTGTACCATACATGCTTGGCATTCATTGCATGGCCCACAAAATGAATTGAGCATTTAAAATTGTAAGCAAGTTTCCTACAGTATGAAAAGTCAAAAATCTAGTCCATGAGATCCACGCATACTTCTGTCGAAGTCCTAAACGTTTCACAAAATTTCAAAATTTTGCTGAGGGAATAACACCAGGAAACAAGCTTCTCAAGGATGTCAATACCAGATGGATCTCTCTGCATGGACCAATACAATGAGTTCTTTCAAAATATCAATCCTTGATTGGAGTGATGTACGAGCATCACAACACAGTAGACAAAGTTCCTGACTTCTTACATAGGTTAAGCGGTATAGAGAAACTCTTGACTTTAACTAGTCTTCTCCCAATGTTGGATGTGATGAACGATCTTGTGAAGAAAGACCAAGATAGAACTATGTATATTAATGAATATGCCAATCTATAAACCTACATGCTTGGCCCTCGATCATCTATATCTAGATCTAACACAAGATGGCCCAGATTATTTCATGTGGTAGAAAATTATTGAATTGAATGATCTTGATAATTATTTATAGTTTAATGCAAGTAGGCACTTATGCATCTTTGTACGTGGATATGAGATACAAATGTACCAATGTAAGATAGCCAGGCGCTCTAGCAGAGAAGTAGCTATTAACAAGCAATATTTTCAAGGCATTGTTAAATTTGTTGGTGATAATTTGAAGGAAATTGCAAAATCTCTTTCCTCAGACTTTCATGAAAGATTCCCTCAACATGAAATACTTGAAGCCATGAGTATTGTGTATCCTCAATTTTGGGAAAACCGAGATAACTCAACATATTTTCATGCTCAGGTTAAAAATATTGATTGAATAATTTTTGAAAACTGTAACATACAATGAGGAGAAAATAGAAGGAATTTTAGATGAATCTAAGCTTAGAAAACAATGTAGGAATTTTGCAATAGCTATGAAGGGCCAGTATAAATCCATGGGCAAGGACAATGCCTTTGAACCGGGATCAATAAAAAAGGTTTGGAAAAACTTAGGTCAGAGTGAAATATTGCGTGGTTCGATATTAGAAAATTTCAAACTTGCTGATTTATGTCAAACAATGATATTGGGGTTAGTGGAGGATGGGAGAGTTTTTAGTACATTGGGGTTTTTGAAATCAAAGTTAAGAAACAAACTAGACAAGAATTTGGAAAATTTCTTGAGGATGAAAGGAACAGTGTATAATGTCAAAAAATTTTCTTTTGAAAGGGAATTCACAATCTGGAGGTCCACATGTGAAAGAAGAGGGATCGGGTTGTGCAACAATCTAATTCCAAAGGCTGGTACTAGTGGCACTGGCAGTGGCAATGGGACTCAGACAAATGACATTGACAAAAATGACAATGAGTGTTAAATTTGAGACACAATCCGAAGAAAATGAAAAGCGGATTTGGAATCAAATTCAAGATGACTATTTTACTTTATCTGATGATGAATGTCAGTTTGAGGACCCTGACACCATTTGGGAAATGGAAGAGAATTAGAAGATTTTAGGTATTTATATTGCACTTCATGGATCAGTTTCCATTGTTCCATACTGTAGTTGATGATATTTTATATTGTATTCAATGAAATTGTGAATCATTGCACTTCATGAATCATATTCCAAAGTCAAATTGTAGTTGATGATATTTTATGTTGTATTCCATGAAATTGTGATATTTTATATTTTATATTTTATATTAGTCTGTACATAGCATTTAATGACGTGTCAGATGACGACTTTGAAAGGCAAGATAAGTCAATAATGTCGCATGGTCACTAAAACTTGGAACCTTAGAACCAAAGTCTAAAGTTTCAAAGTTTTTAAAACCTTTGATCTAGTGACCCACCAACTAGAAAGATGACCAAGAAAGAATTGTAACTCAACAAAGTGAACCATCAAAAAAGTCGGGGAATTAGGAAGTTATGACAATTTAGAAATCTCTGACAAGGTTATAAAAATCTAAGGACTAGTGACTAAGCTTGTTTTGCTCCTTCATTTTGAGTCTATCATCTCTCCAGCTATAACATTTTACATGAATTATTAATGAAATATGATCAATGATCTTTCATTAATCTTCTTTGTCATTAATATTATGCAATATGCATTGATGTATGTTTTAATTCTGGCTCTGGTTTAATGAACTAGTTAAAGTACCTTGATTAAATCATTAAAGCATGAATTCATATAAATGTTTAGTGGATTTTCTAATTAGTCATGGATATTGAGTATTGATGTGTGAATAGTATTAGTAGGATATACAACAATGAACATCAACAATCATTTAAAGTGTATCTAGAAGTTGAAACCACTACCAAACTTTTTCTTCAAATGATATAATAAATAATATAGATAATTGAACATCAACACATTATTGAAGTCTGAATTTGAGCTTTTAAATTGATTATCACATGAAGGAATTTACATAGAGGCATTGGAAATGCAAAATATTTCTCAAAGACAACTCTACACAAAGTTGAGTTGGAACTTGGAAACTCATATTATCAAAAAATAAATCATTGCATCACCTTTTCTAGCAACTTCCACTCTTCAGGTGTTGAAATTGTCATTTGTTCTAACTGATGTTGTTTGACTTGAAGATTTGTTAACAATTCATAATTCAAATTGGAACTTGTCTTGGATTCTTCAGTCAATTTTTCATTCAGGGTTAGCAATGGTTTGATGGAATCCAAATAGGTCACCACATCTGGGTTCTAAAGAAACTGGTCCAAATCAATCTTCCTTGCATCCTCAATCTTCTTTCTAAAATAATTCTTTCCAATGAATCACTCATTTGTGTCAAAAGTCTTTGGCAAAACAAGCTCTGTGAAGTTCCTTACCTTTTCATCCACCTTCATCTTGTCTGTAGCCAAATGCAAATATTTCTCTGTTTCACGCATTCTCAAACACTTTTCAATGATAGATGACAATGTCATTGATGTAGCAAGCTGAATAGTAATCCCTTTTGATTTGAAAACATTTCCATTGGCTTTGTAGACTGTTTGTTGAATTTGATTTGCTGATTTCTCTAATGCCAACACATTTTTGTTCTCCATTAAATATTTGTTGAGCTTATTATGATGTTGTCTATTAGAATCAATCAATTGAAACATGTCACACAAATGATCAATCCCCTGCATTATTTCATCCCATATCTTTTGTTTCATATGCCTCATTGTTTCTCTACAAGATGCAAATAAATTATTTTGACTAGACTTAATTTCATTTTTTGCTTCCATCAGCTCTGCCTCCAATCTTTCATTTCTTTTTCTCTCCTTCTCCAATTTTTGTTCCCAATGTGCATTTCCATTTGCAATGGTTAGTCTTAATTTTTCTGAAGTAGATTTTTCCTCATCATATTTCTTGTTGCTCTCATCTAGCGTTTGCTTCAGTTCATTCACTACAGTCTCATTCTGCTTATCCTCTTTGCTTGTTAGTGTAGAGGTAGATTTTTTAATTCTTTTTCCTAATTCATTGCTCTTGTTATCTGCTACTTTCCTCTTTGCTTTCTCATTTGCTAGGTCTTCCTGTAACTTTTCAATTTGAGTTTGCAACCTTTTTTTCTCTCTATCTTGCTTTAGCAATGATGTGTACACCAATTCATTTCTCTTCTTTGATACATTAATTTTGTCAGTATTTATGATTCTAGAAAAATCCAATTGAAAATTGTTCACCTCGAATTCAGATGGAGCCATCTAATTTGCTGGTTTGTTTTAAACTATGGGAACAAGAATTGTGTACTCCATGATTTCTTGTGTCAAATGTGGGTAATACCATGGTTGTTGCAGGCTTTGAAGTTAGAGCATACACACTCTCCATCAATTGCTTCTTTTCTTTTTTATTCAATTCTGATTTCTTTTTAAACTCTTCAATGTAATAAAAATCTGGGGAATTAGGAACAATGGAATGCTTGAATGGCGAAGGAATAGGAGTACTTGCAGTTGCTAATGATGTTGCAACTAGAATAAATAGCTTTGGGGGAGTGCCTGGAAATAAATCCTTTGTGGTGGATCCACTGGTAGTGTGACTTGGAGTTGGACCTGTAAAAATCCTTTGCCTCTTCTGTATGCCTTGATCACCTGGTGTTTCTATGGTATATTGTGTTGTCTTCTTGTGTGTAATTTGCTGTTGTAGCACAGGTTGACCACTACTAATACTACTACCCATACTATCACCACTAGAGGAAGTGCCAGTTGCACTAAGCCCTCCACCATGGGTATGTCCTAGTTGTGATTATGTTTGACCATGAGGATGAGGATTTGAAGCTCTAACAAATTGACCTATATGCCATAGGTCTACTTTTTCACCTCCAACCCCAAGGCCAAATTTATCAACTGGTTTTCTATGCTCTACATCTGTTACCATCCAAGGGCCTTGTCTTTGGGACCCCAAAGGACCACCTTCATAACCCATTTTTTCAGCTATGGCTACTCCTGTAGTAAATGCTTCTTTTGCAGCCTCACTTAAACCAAGTTTGAAATTGACATGGCTTTCTTCTTGCCTATCATCATCACTTTCTTCATCTTCTCATTCATTTGGATGCTCTATATTCCATAATTTTTAAAACTCAAGATCTTCTTTGTTATCTCCATACTCTGCAAGAGCTCTTGGATCACCTAGCTCCTTCCTCATAGATCAAAAGGCAATAATTTTTTATTGCGACCAATTTTTTTTTGTAACTTCCTTCTCTAGAGAATCTGACATTTTTACTCTAATAGATGGTTTATGAATTTTTTCATAAAAATTGTTGTACCTCCTAATTTTATTTCTATGTAATGCCATAATTTCTACTAACAATTTTTCAAAAGAAATACCATTCTTAGCAGCACTTTTTCCATTACTACTTTGACCTCATCCCAAGAATCCTTGTTTCTCAAGTTTTCAAGAAAGTGTTTACTTTGATGTTGAATTCTACTTCCAACATTTTTATTGAGCACAATCATTGATTTAATGGTGTCACATGGATCATACTGCCAGTGACAGATAGCATCAAAATCAAAAAAATTCAAAAGATCATGTGCCACACTAAATGATTTTCTCTTGAATGTGATCCCTCCACATGAAAAAGGTAAAGAAGGAAATAAGGCCTTCTTCCCCTAACTGCTAAAGTGTCTTTCATCAGTACTCTACATTTTCCTTACATATTCCAAAGAAAAAACCCTTTCTGTCACATGTATTAGAAGTTTGTATGGTTGTACTTCCAATCCATAAAATATTAGCACAGTACATTCTTCCATTAAGTACCAATCAAGCAATTGTATTTCTTTTCCTAGTTGAATGTAGTTTCTACATGACATAGGCAATCTAGGAATTGGAGTATTTGTAATTGCTTGATGCAATGGAGCCAAAAAGTAGTCTACAAAATGACTATAGTTCCTTCAAGAATTATGCAACCTTATAACAGTGTTCCATTCATATACTGGAGCCATTTTCTTTTGCTCAGGATTACTATTAAAATAGGGTTGAATCTGAAGCTTTTTGGTCTGAAACATTCCTCTGAATTCAAATAGAAAAAGATAGCACAAGTAGGTTGTGAACCTAAATGTCTTGGTGGAACCTCCTTTAATCATTAAAAAATATTTATTCATGGATTCTACAATGTGCTCAATAAAATTATATTTGGCATGTGGAACACCATAATGGATATTATACACCATTTCATGGAGGCATGCACCCACTTCCAAATTGCTATCCAGTCTGAGGCAAAATGCTAGCATGGAAATAGTATCCTGAACCCATGGTTTAAAAAATTCCAAATCATAAGGAGGCTTATGATCACCTTTCAATTTGTTTCTATCCTGAACTATTCTATTTAAGAAATATTTTTTCTCCATTTCATCCACTACTTTGTAAGCACTAGCAAGCTTTTCTAGGTCAATGTGGACATTTCCAAATTCTTTGGTTGTAAACCCCAAGGCCAAAATTTTTCCAAGTTCTTCTACATTAATGGATAAAAATTCTTCTTTTCTATCTTTATTAACAATTTCTCTTCTATTATCATCATAATTTAGGGCACAAACCATGATAAATTCTGGGCAAGGGAAAACCTCATGTAACATCATGCGCCCTAATCCAGTTACCCACGGTGCATTGATACTATTAAATTGCAATTGAATTTTCTTTGCAACCTTATTATCAGATGAAAATCTAAGTTCTGAGGTACACCTACCATAGGTTTCAGGATCATAAATATCATGGTATTCATCAGTGAAACCTGAGGTTTGAAGCAATTTTGCATAATGTATTTTTTTATCTGACTTTGCTCTAGTGGTATTGGTGGTAGACATGTTGATACAATCAACAATACAAAATTTGTGAATTCCCTATTAGTCCTTAATTTTTCTTAATTCTTAAGCCTCTTAACCCTAAACCTAAACTTCAAAGTTTGACAAAATAAGATTTTAAGAAACGTAGCCACAGGAATTCTTTAACTTACCCAAATTTTGAATTTTGATTCTTGAAGTTGAAACTGTGTTGAAGCTTGAAACTGGGTTACTAGAATGGCTTTGTTGGAAGTGGAACTGTGGAACCTAGAATAGGGTGGTGCACTACAGTGAGCAAACTGAATGCCACTGAAATGTCTAATCGTTACTTACAGACTACATAGTACACAATTAGGTAGTACAATGTACATGGCTGACAACATTTAAAACAAGCCATTAAAAACAATGATTTACTCCTTCATTGACAAAAAATTATAAACCATTGATCTCTGTTAATCTAACAATTATAGGGTATTCTGGAGGTTTAAGTTCGCAAGTGTAGCGCTCTGTGCATTTCATTCTGAAATGTAGCTACAACCATACATCAAATGTTCATCGAACGATTGAGTAATTTATGATATAAATAATAAACATAAAACATGTGTTTTAAATTTGCTTTAAAGTTTAATGTGCTAGGATTGACATCAAGGCCAAGGGGCTAGAAACTTAACATTTCAAAGGCCTTAATAAAATGAATTACAATGTCACATTAATGGCACAACCATTTATTTTATTACAACTGAATTACAATGTCACATTATTACATAGTACAAATACAAATGTAAGCGCAAGTGCCAAGCTTCTGTTGGACCGTTGGTGAAAAGTTGAAAATGTAAATGTGATGCATGCATCTCTGAAAATAAATGGAACTTTGCAGGTCAACCATGAGTTCTGAAAATAAACACATGGGATTTGTTGAGTTAGCCATGGGCTCTAAAAATAAATGCATGGCGAAAGGGGGCTCGATCAAAATAGGGAAATGGGAGCCGTGAAGATACAAAATGTACTTAGCCCCTTTCAAAACTAGATTGGTGTAGAAGATGAGGGATTGCAAAATTGCTCCCATGCAGAAGATGAGCACTAAAATTAAATGCATGGGAATTTCCTGGGCAACCATGCAGATGATGAGGGGTAGTAAAACTACTCCCATCTTCTTCTTGTAGCTTCCATGCACTAGGATAGCACTTTCTCCATCATAGCTCCTCATCCTAGTTCAAAACCTGTTGGAGAAGTCAGGTAAACCAAATCAACTTCTTTCCAATTCCACCCATTTTGAACTTGAATGAAATTGGTCTTTTTCTCTGTAACTACATAACTGGAGGAAGGAGAATTCAGAGCATCCCCAATAATACCGCATCATCTTCTTCCTGAATCCTTATTAAGTTATTAACCCTACAAAATGAAAACCCTTATGACAATTAAACAAATGATTTTAGTTGTGCTCACTATCCTTATTTATGGGCCAAAAGTGCTGCCAAAAGTGCCACTACCAGCCTGGTCCCTTGTACACCTCACACATGTCACATGTGAGGTTGTGTATAGTTACTACTGACTAGTAATAATTGTGATTCACGCAAACCAAAAATCCAACTTAATCGTTACCTCAAGCTAGCTACATGCAAAGTTTCAAATTGTACCTCACGCTAACAAGCTATCAATTGTCAAAATTGATAGTGCCACACAAGCTATCAATTGTCAAAATCGACAGTGCCACACAAGCTATTGATTGTCAAAATCACTAGATTATTGACATCATCATCTATGATTCTATAGTACATCATGCAATTTTCCATATAAAGCTATCCAATCAATCACTATGGCTATTCATATGACATTAATTTGTGCCACCGCCCAGTACCACAACCAAATTGAGAATTTCAATAGAATAAATGAAAGGTAGAGTACTTCGATGCATTGAAAAGAGAGAATTAAATGTCTCATTTTACCTTAATCATTATCAATGTCCTAATAAGTCACAATAAATTTCACTCACTTATGATCAGAACTATATGTTGATTTCTGAAACCAATAATTAACAAAATCTCAACCATTGATTTCTAAAAACCTAACGGTTCTAGTGTTATTCTAGAGGTTTCAGTTTGCAAGTCTAGTGCTTCAAAGATTTACTTCTGGAATACATCTATAGCCATCCATAAAAAAATCATCGAATGGTCCCTCTTTTAAAACAAACTTTATGCATGTGCATAATTTCAAATGGGGACATCAATAGGTTGACGAGACTCGACCCTCACGATTAAAGAGTTAAGATTTAAGGATTTATCATAAAATATTTTGGTCTAACTTAGGCAATAGTAAACGGTAAACAAGAGCACCAATATTTAAATGGTAAAATATTTAACGGTTCTAGTGTAATTTCAGAGGTTTCAATTCACAAATCTAGTGCTTGAGAGATATACTTCTAGAATGCAACTACAACTATCCATAAAAAATTCATCGAACGGTCGTGGTCCATAATGTCGCATGGTCACTGAAATTTGGAGCCTTAGAACCAAAGTCTGAAGTTTTGAAGTTTTTGAAACCTCCGAACCATCAACTACAAACTATAAAGATGACCAAGAAATACTTGCAACTAAGGTTAGGAAAAGCACCAAAACCCCGAATTTGGTGAATTAAGATAGGAAAGGTGGCAACTAAGGTTAGGAAAAGCACCAAAACCCTGACTTTGGTGAATTAATATAGGAAAGGTGGCAAGGATAGTGCATTTATGAAGTGAAGATCATAGGAAAATTTTAGCAAGTGGACATGACTGGAGGATCAATGGGTAATTAAGATCGGTATGTGGAGAGTTTAGAAAATTATTACCTCTTGGCCCTCAATTAGTGAAGTTAATAATAGAGTTTGGCGTGGAGAAGAAGGAACATAGAAAGTCTAAAAGAGTGGTGGTGGTGGTGGTGTAGCTGCAACAGTTTTCAAATGGAGGCCAACTTCACTTTGCATTTGAGGAGGCAATTAAACCCATTTTATGGTGAAGCTTCTGACAAAAGATTAATGGGTATGTTTTTATTCACTGATGGGAGGTTGGTACAAAGTGTGTGGATGATTTTGGGGAAATCCTTTGGAAATCTAAGGCATAGACACAAGACTAACATGGATGTATACTCCTTGATTATAGCATGGGGTTTGGACTTGGGGGAATCAAGAAGCACAGTGAGAGAAGTTATGGAGATGATTGTGCATAGATATTTCTTGGAAGGATTAGAATCAATACTTGAATGGGTAGTTCCAGGTGAAGGTTTCAACATCCAGGAAGGATTTGAAAATGTGGAACTGGAAGGGGCAAAGGGATGCATCCCTTTTTTGCATTGGCCAGAGGATGAGATTAAAAATCAATGCAAGGAAGAAGCAAGGTTAGGCTGGGAAGAATTGAATCTCTTTATAGAGATGATGAAGGTGGAAGCACATGAGAAAGTGGAGGAAAAGTGTATGAAAGAAAAAAGGACAAAATGCGAGGAAGCAGAAGATGAATTAACACAATTTTTGTAGAATTTGTAGTTTTTTGTAGGGTTTTTGCAGAATTAACGCAAGACTAGTACTAAATTTTTGTCTTGTTGAAATATGTACGGTAGATACAGATAGTTGTGGAATTGGTTTTAGTTGGGCACAATTACTTTTTCTATTATGAAGCATGCTAAGATGCTTTTTTGAAAAAACTGTTATAGCTGTAGGTGATTTTTGGATGGTTGATGAAAACAATGAGGCAAATAATCTTTGTTTTCATGCATTGTTTTATTAGTTTGATATTATGTTTAATTCACCAATTTTATTTCTTAATCATTTGAAAATAGGTTTAATTCACCAATGATTTTTATTTTTTAGTTTGCAAAAAAGGTTTTAATCACCAATAAAATTATTTTTTCTGGTTTGAAAATAGGTTTAATTCGCCAATCAAAATATTTTATTTGTTTGAAAATATATTTTAGTCACCAATGGAAAAATTTTAGTGGTTTTAAAAAAATTGCATTTTGCTAGGATTTTCCACAAACTTCTAGCAATTAGAAAAGATTCACCAATGGAAATTATTTTTTTCACAAAAAATAAAAAAATTCACCACTAAAATTAATATTTTTATCGGGAAGTATAAAATATTCGCTAGGATTTTACACCTTCGCTGAGGGGGGGGTTTCTTAAAGTTTTCATCTTGTGCCATATTGTTTTGTACATGTACAATTTCTCTTGAAGAGTCAGTAGTGTTAGGATTATATGCTTGATAAGGCCTTGGGTTAAGAGCATGTCTTTGGACCTTGTTATTGGGATGATATGGAGGCCTACTTGACTAATTTGGATAATATTGAGCTTAGTAAGAGGATTGATAAGGTTTATAATTTTGATTTTTCTACCTCTTGAGGTTCACAATTTCATTGCAAAAAGTTTGGAGAAGGCCTAAATTTACCTCTTGGAATTCAAATGATGGTGCTAGGATGACCTTTTATAAAGAAAATGACTAATTATTTGTTGTTGGTATAGTAGGTACACTGACTATGGGGGGTTTTTGCATAGACATGGTTGGCCGTATTTTAGGGAAAACATACATTGGAGGTTATAATGAGGCTTTTTATGCCCTTATTGTTGTGTCAAAATCACAAGGAATTATCCCCCCCACCCATAGATTATATCATGATTGAAAAATTACTATTTAGAGCTATCAAATAATATAATAATGCATGCTCAAGAGCTCATCTTACCATTTGTGGGATTCTATCTTGTCATTTGGAAACAGTTGTTGAAATCAATCGTTTATTCACGGGGAGCCCTCTTGATTGTAGTAAGATGCTTCACTAATGAAAAATGGCCAGGTTTATCTTCAAAATTCTTGCATAAAAATTCACCTAGTTGGTCCAAAGTGTTGATTGAGTTCACTCCTAACCCTTTGAACCATTGTAAACACTTTCCTTTCAAATATTTTTATAGTAATCTAACTGAAACACTTTCTTCATTGATATGATGGACTTCACAAAGTGTAGCAACATATTTTATGTGCTCATTAAATGTAATTTGGTTTTCAATAGTATAAAATTGAATACATTTCAAGGTTATCATGCTACTGCAAGTTGAGTGGGCTATTGAATGGAATAAAACCATGATTCCTAGGTGTAGCCATATGAACCAAAGGTGATTGATTTATAAAAAAATGTGAAAATTCCTACTAGGAGGGGGTGTAGAAAGCACTCTCACTGCTATTCTTGCACCTTTCTAACTACTCTACTTCTTATAAGTGGAAAGAGCTACAAGTAGGAGAATGGTTTTGAACTCCCTCTAGTTTGTATCCTTCTTCTTCACTTTTGTATTGATTCCTTCAAAAATAGATCCCTTAATTCGTCTGGTATGTATTGTGATACCTCTTAAAGGCTAGAAACACTTTTGTAAATACTAGAAAAATAGTGTAATGACTATTATATCTAACTGAAAAATAACTTTCATTCCTACTGGGTGTGCCAAAAATTATTATCAGTAGGACTTGTACCCTATCAAGTATTTGACTCAACAATCTAGTGAAACATGGAAACACTCTAGGACCTATGGGTTGCCAATGGCTTGGAGTGAATATCTATAGAGGGTTGGTTCCCTTTGGTACTCACCTATTCTAACCTATGATACTATTGATACTAAAGAAAAGAGACATAAATGACATGAAATGAACCTTTGACTATGAGGGTGATGCACCAATTATTTATTTTGACTTATGTTGCTATTTTTTTACATACAAATATTCAATAATTCAATTTAGAAAAAGGCACAGCTCTAGTTTTTTTGCAAACTAATGTATGGGTGTTCTGTAGAAAGGTCTAAGTTTTTGCAATTTTTTGAAGGAAAAGAGGAAGAATTTTTCATAATCAGTGACTATCTTCACACTAACACAAACTACACACTACATCAAATATGCATTTTTTTCAAATTATGCTAAAAATGGGACATATATTTGAGTATCCATGTTGTGGAAATCACATAAATAAACATCAACCATTGAATTACATACAATAGAACATAATTTTAAAGGCTAAAGTGGTGTTGAGACATTGATAAAAATATGTTTTTTAGATGTACATAGTCCATAATCTACTTTGAAATTGTTTAAAAATTGTGAAATACATTGAATTACAATAAAAAAACTGACTATAAATGAGTTAAAAAACTATTTTTCACATATAAGAACTTGCTATATTCACATTTAACTATTTTTCAAAAAAGTAAGAACTCTAGCTAAGCTGAGCATAAGATTTTTTTTATCTATCCAATGTTGGAGAGAAAGTAAATATTTTTTAAATAATTATTTAATGACTTCTAGTTGCTTGAGTTGACCACTTCATCTCTACCTAGGTGTTGGAAAATTTCTTCTGCTTTGCTTGAGTTAAAGGCCTTGAACCTTTGACATTTTCAACCTACTTTGGAATATGATAAGAAGACTCCTATATTCTTCCTTCCACTCCTAGATATTTTCAAACTTCTTTCTTGGTCATTCAAGTTGTCCCCTATATCTTCTCAACTGCTCATTATTCCTCCAACTGTCATAATTTCCACCATGTTTGAAGGGAATTATGAGAAGTTTAAAAATGAGTCAATTCCCCAGTAGGGAGTAGGAGAAATTTCAAGCTAATATTCTCACATTCTTTTACAGATTAAGTATCCTTATCTTCATATCTTTAGGAGAATAGTTATTCACTTCAGTTATATTAGTGTCTTTGAGTGTACTTTGACACCTTCTACCACCAATACACTATGATTTAATGTCATATTACATGGCTTTTTAAATTTTAAACTCCCTTTTGTTGAGTGATTGTCACTTTCATTCTCTTTACAAAGTAATTAAATGATGATATCCCTATTTTGACCACTATTATGTTGGCCTTTTTATCCTTTGGTTGTCACTAAGTTTGTCTTCTAAGTCTTCATTGTGAATAAACTCTTCTTGGCCCCACTTCTTTGCACTACAGATACTTGACTACAATATAGGATTAGTCTTTCCTTGTAGGTAAGTCATTAAAATTTCCTCATTATCTCACTATTCTTGTGTTTTGAAACCTTGGTTCTAAAGGAAAATTCATTATTGGCATGTTGTGTTATCTTGAAACTTGAACTCCCTTTTATTGAGTGATTGTCACTTTCACACTTTTATGGGAGACATCTTAGTGGATGGTTTGGAAGATTCATGCTTATCTCCTACAACAATACCCCCTAGAGACCTTATCAAATGAGGCAAAAATTTAGGGCCATCTCTTTAAACTACCTCCATAGTTGCCTCCTTATTCTTTCTTACTATTTTTAATGCTTCAACTGTCTCCTACAATATCCTTTGGGACTATAAAAATTTTGAAAGCTCAATTCTTCTTGACCCTATTTTCATGTATCACTATCATACTTATTTTGATAACACCACCACTCTATTCTTTTGATCACTATGTATGTACCTTTGGTAGGGATGTTTTGTGTTATGTATGATTTGAGGTGACCTTTTATTTCTATCTTTGTGCACTCCTTCCATCACTCTCTTATATCTACATTAAACTCTACCACTTTCATATATCTACCCTTAAAACTTGTTACTTTTCATACATGCCCTCTTTAGGACAGCTCAACATATAGCCCTCATAAAACTATCAAGGAAAAATAAAACTAAAAACTATCATGTCATTTTTATGACTGCTACCTTCCATACCAAGCCATGAATGTTTATAGTAATCAAGTGAGGTTTGCATCAAAGAGTAATAGGGAAAGTATTATTTTCATTTGAAACCTAGTCATGTTGAGGATTGACTCCCCAACCTCCTTCATGGATATTGAGCATGTTATCATTTGTGAAGGATCCACTATCATTTTTGAGTTGTCATTTGAAACTCCCCTTTCTTTTAAAAGAGACCTATATAGTAACGTGCTACATACCTCTTTGCATACTCCACTATGTCTTTCTTCACTTTCCTTTATGTTCACTTGAAATATTAGTTGATGAATTTTACACGGTCTACAATGTTCTTTAAAGGTTTTCATTTATATTTATGAACTTATAGTTCCATCTTATTTTTCTAGTTCCTTCAATAATGACATATTCAAATTATCATCATGACTCCTTCAGCCATAATCCCTCACAAAAATGTCAACATAGTTATGTTCAAGATTGACTGTCCTTACAAGCTTCTTAATTAGGGTTTAGTAAGAGTTCTTTTCCTCACTTCATCTCCTCAAAGTATTTTCATCTTCCTTTCATGAATTTTTTTTGGATCATACATCTCTTGTCATTTATGTTTTGATAATATCTTATTTTCCCTACAATAATGAATCCTATAACCATGCATGGTGATTGTCATACATATAATTTATTGTTAATTTCACAAAAACCTTCATGTATAGACTTGCACTATATTTGTAAGTGATTCCAATAGGAAATGATCTTAAAATGAACCCAACTTACTCTCCATTAGTTTTAATCCTAATATTTATGGCCTTCTAACTAACCTTTGGCCTTTAAAAATTTCCTTTTTTACCTTCATGACCACTATGATCTATGCAACTATCATTTCAATGACTTGTTACCCCCTTGATGTTATCATAGCACTACCTTGAGCACTACCATCAATAGCTACATGTGTTCTTGTGGTAGTTGTGCTCAACAAAAAAACATCTTCACTATCATTTCAACAATAGATTATGCTCTTGAAAACTTTAATCTTCATTGTCATCTCAACAATGGAATGTTTCATTAAGTTTCCTATGAATGATAGGGTTAGCAAGGACTAGCATTGTTTTTCAGAGATATTTGTTTATGTATAGAATTCATCATTTCTCATGGTGACTATTTATGGTTTCCAAGATCACTTTCCTTTATCATTACAAACTAGGTCTATGTTACTTCTTTCCTTTTAATCTTCTTTCCATTTGTAGAACTTGGAGGAAAATAATCATTCAAATCGTTAACTTACCCTCTAACCTGGTCATAATATTTCTTGTATAATCTTTGGTATATGGTGCTTACAAACAATTCTATAAATTCCCACTTTCCCTTGTCATTAAAAACTACCTCTCTGTTAATCTAACTTGTAGATATTTGTGTATGTGCTTGTATCTTTTTGTCTTGAATGGATTGTTCATTTGATATATTTTTCCCATTGATTCTTCATGACTTCCGTTTTTGGATACAAAGCGGCTCACAAAAGTTCATATTTATATGACCTTATTGAGTTTTCCTTAAAAGTTCATGACATTTACCTCTTCTCTTTTGTCTAATGTCACACTTAGTTTGTCACTTATTTGGTTCTTACTATTTGTAGTTCACATAACCATCCTACATAGCTTGCAAAAAACCTATACGATTCCTTTCATGTTCTATCATTCACCTTGTCAACTATTATTAAATTTTTGCAATTGTTATATTTTATCACTATCATGAAGATCTATCACTGTCATATTCACATCAGTGGTGATTCCTAGAATGCTAGGATTTAGGGATGACTTAACAATGTTTGGTATAATTTTTTTCATCCTTTCGGGTAATGCTTTAACATTATCAAGAAATTTTTAAGTCTTCCCAGCGCTAGTCAAGTTCTTTCATTAATCTTAGAGATTTTGAACAAACTCTAAAACTATAGAATTCACATAAATTCTTGAATGCTTTAGGAATTTCTAAATATTTAACAATATAGGGAATTTTTCAAGGCATACCTGGAAAAATGTGCAAGGAAATAGGTGAGTTTTTATAACAAAAATTCTTTGAAATCCTCCAACCTCTCACCATTCCCCAATCTCCTTGTGAATCTCTATAACATGCCTCTATCTCTATTTAATCTCTACAATGTGGAGATCTAACAAACACCTTAAACTTCTCAATCTCCAATGCCTCTTCCTCAACATACAACATGTGGTGTTTTCCATCTTCTAAAACTCTATAGAAAACTTCATGAAATATGGAGAAAATTCATGAATCAAATTCTAGTCTCATGCCATGTCAAGCTATTTCTTCCATACAACACAACAACCCTAAACTCATGGTGCATGAATGGAGAGAAGGATAAGAGTCAAAGCTAGCTCATTTTGGCATTGAATTAACAACTTATTTTCTTCACTCCCTCTTGGAACCTAAGGAAATTTATAAAACAATTATTATCAAACATATCAATGCATTCTAATACTTAGGCTTAATTTTTTTAAAATAATGTAAAATTTCAACTGCTTTTCTAATAATATTTGACTAGTTGAGGAAAAATATTAACACATGTTATGAAATTTATAGAATATTACAATATGAGACTTAACAAGAATCGAATATACATAAGACAACATCTAAAAATTTATTTAAATTATCTCCAACAATATCCTTTATATAGTACTTTCATATAATTTTATATACTCTCTTCTAGTCTTGATACAATTCTTTTTTCTTCTCTTATTCTCTCTTAATCTATTATATATCTATCTATCACTTGTACATCTTACCTATGTCTTACAATATCTTTCTTTCTTATAAAAATAAATTATATCGGGTATGGTTTCCTTATAAAATATACATATTCTAGGAGGCCTAGTCATCCTTTTACCCTACATTGTATTTGTGACCATTTGCACTTTTGCACCTTTTTTCTATTTCCTATTATAATATCTACTAACAATCACCATGATAAAAAAAGTACTTTGAGGCACCCCAAAAATACATAAATACTCTGTTAATTGCATCCAAAATATCTTATTCAAGATTCATCATAAAGTTACTCAAAAATCCCACTACTTGAACAATATTTAGTCTAGTATAGACCATTACATACATAAAAAATCCTAACTACTGTACTAGAAAAAGAAATATGAGCTACATCCTCCATATTTATGGGTGATGTATGACACTACTCAAATAAAATATTAGTCCAATGGAAAAAATATGAATCAATGGTCTATTAGCTTCCATACTAAAATGTTACACTATAGAGTTCAAATGCTTACTTTGACATAGCTAAAAAATTTCTTCACTTTATCTCTTTTGGTATCCATACCCAAGATATAATTAGTAGCCCCCAAGTCTTTCATTTCAAATTATGGGGAAATTTGAGACTTCAAATCATAAATCATATCCTTACAATTACCAATAAATAACATATCATCTATGCACAACCTAATAATAAGGAATTATTCATTATCACATTTATAATAAATACAATGATATGATTTAGATCTCATAAAACTCAATCCCAACAAAAAGAAATGAAATTTTTTCTTCCACATCCTATGAGACTATTGGGACCATAAAAATATATTTTTAATCTACAAACAAAAGTTTCTTTACCTTTTCCCATGTAGTGCTCAGGTTGTGTCATGCAGATCCATTTCTCCCAAGTCATAATGCAATAATGTTTCATTTACATCCATTTGTTCTATCTCTAAATACAAAGCTGCTATTATAAATAATTTAAACTTGATAGACGCTAGCTTAATAACTAAGGAAAACTATCACCAAATTCTTCTCCCTCACCTTGGGAATATCCTTTAGCAACAATTTTTTTCTTGTACTTCTCAATACCACCATCTAAGCCTATATTCATTTTGAATAGTCATTTACATCTAATAGGATTTATTCCTCTCAACAATTGTTATGTACTTAGGGACATTATATTATATTACATATAAGTAGATGAATGTATTGACATGTGGCATACATCCCTTTATTTAATTATATGGATCATGTGGAAAACTTATTTAATTAATTATATTAGGAAAAAGTAGGAAAGTTACTTGATATTAGCGGTTTATACTCCATTATGTTATTAATAGGTCTATATGAAGGAGTTTATTATCATTGTAAGGAGATGTGAAGTGTACAATATTGATTTTTGGATCTCTTAGATATATAGTGTGGAGTGAATTCTTCCATATAAGGAGTATTGTATGGTGTTACCTAGGGACCTTAAGGTTCTATTCTATTTTTACATATATTAGTTATTGGGGCAGAATTGACTATGAAAAATATGCAATGCCATGTGATCCATCTTACACTTATCATATTGCCATTATTAATTATATAGATCTTATCAAGTGGTATCAAACCTAAAATTTAGATAAAGATAAGGATGAAACTCTATTTTCTAATGATTCACCTATAGTTCACAAATCACTACATATTTATTATTTTTTTTGAAGTTTCAAGACTACATAATAAATATATAGTCTAAAATTTATCTTTTGATTATCAAAATTGAGCAAGTTATTGGAATTTATTTATTTTTTCCCAATTTCACTCTACAAGCCATAGATCATAGAAAATTTTCAGTTTTTTAACATTTTAATAAATATCATAAAAATCCATTAGGGATTTGCTATTTGTATTTTTAGTTTTGAGGTTGAAAATGCTATAAAATGATAAAACCAGTTGATAGTATGAAAATAAATGTGATATGTTAAGTGAATTTTTTCTTAAAACCTAAGCTTTAATGGGGGTTTTCTATTTTTTATGGAAGTAAAGATCCATTAGAATGGTGACACTAATATGAAAAATATTATGGTAAAAATATAATAAACTTTAAAGGATATTTTTTTACACTTAGAAGGTAAAGATAAATATTAGTATTTTCCATTGTGTAATGTAATTTCTTCACTAGATGAATTGAAACAAGGTTTCTTAGATATATGAGAACCAAAATAAATAGTAAGAGAGGAAGAAAATAATGAGAAGAGGATGATAATCAATGAAGATAAAATGAATGATACAATTACATGTATTTTTTAACTCTAAAAAAGGATTATAGTGTAAGGCCCACCGGCTATTGGTGGAATTTGATGTTTATGACTGATCATTTTATCATCTAAGACTTGAAATTTTACTAAAGAACCCTTGAATTGGAGTAGCCTGTTAGACCTTGGCACATGAATGCTCCTACCTAGTGTATATTGAGGGCAGATTCAAGGGCACCATGTAGGTGGTTCATGTCGAAGGACCTTATTCTCAATGTAGTGTATGAATCAAATTTATGACTTTAAGCTTATAGGTCAAGTATGCCAAGCAATCATAATTACTTAACTAGGAATGATCAATGGTCAAGTGTAATCTTATTTTGATGCATATATGTGAAGGAATTGTAGTGTAAGAAATTGTATGTCCTTAAATACAATTTCACACTATGTTTGGGTCCTTTAATTAATTGGACTTAATTAAGATTCTAATTTTCCAAATTATACATTCCAAATCCTCATTTTTCTCATTTTTCAAAAGGAGAACATATATTAATTTAATGCAATTAATATTTTAATCACCCTAAAATGAATGTTCCTTGGACTTATGGGCTAGGACCCATTTTCCCAAGGGAAAATGGGTCCTCCTTAAGTCCCAGGTCCCAAATTTTAATATATTTTTGGTGGTCTTTTAATGATTCACATTTCATATGCAATTGTCAGATTTTGAAATCTAATTTTTGAGAAATTAGATAAACAAAATACCTAGTAGTTTTATCAATTAAAATCTAAGTATTTTAACAAACTTTTAGCAGACTTAATATGAGAAAATATTATTGTCAATAGCATTCAAGAGTAGATTTATTAGTCATTTGTTGTAGCATTCAAGATCTTATCATGTTCAAGCTTATGTGTGTTCATGTAATCTTGTGAAGGCTAACATGCATTGTTAATCCTAAAGCATCCAAATTTTTCAAGTGTTCAATCAAGAAAAGAAAGGTCAAGTTCCTTGGAGTGATGTGCTTAACTTCAGTCCTCTAAGGGAAGCCATTAAAGGTTTGGTGAGTTGTAGCAAGAAAGTGTTAGTTCATCATTCATTCCATTTATCAATTGACATTTTCTTTCTATCAAGGTTTAATTACCAAACATGGGGTTTGACTAAGGAAAACCCCCATTAAAAAAAATAAAATTTCCTCTCTTTTTATATGCAGATTACAGGTTGAAGAAGGATTGAAAGGATATAAAAGAGTAATTTTGAAATATTTCATAAGTTGTCACCATTGTTGTCAATCCACGAAAACTCAATCACAAATTTTAAATCTGATTTTCTAATAGTGGGACCTGTCCTAAATAGAAGCTAAGATTTAGCACTAGAGGACCATCAAAACTTATTCTATACACCTTAGCCATGACCCATTAACCCTAGGGTGAACTTGTTCTTAAACAGTGCTCAAAACCAACTTTTAATGCTAGGTACATGTGTCCAAACCCTTCTTAGTTCTGCCTGCAAACTGTGATTCAATTTCTATATCTTTGGGAATTTACATTTTATCATCTAGGTCTTATTTTTCATTAGGTTTAAGTGCATCAAATCATTTCCATTTAATTCAAAATATTACTATCCTAAGGAAACTAGGAGATCTAGGTCTGATTGACTCACATTAAGGTTGAAAGTCAATCTTTACGCCTTGTGATCTCCTCTTTCCTAATAAAATTTAGGTAAAGGGACACCATTAGTTCCTAAGTTCTTTGCATGAAGGATCTAGGAAACCCCATTTTGGATCCCCCCTTTTCCATCCATGTCATTTTGGTGAACCCGACATTGTACATCATGCTTTTCTGATTTGTAGATCATTGAAACCCTAGATCTAGGTATTTCATCATCTTGTTTTTCCTTGCATTTAGGGTTACAAATTGCATATTTACATCATTTAAATTGATAAAAAAATGATAAACATTGCATACATTTTGTATATTAGATTGCATTAAAAGTGTGTTTCAGTCATTTAGATCATAATTACATAAAAAATTACGCTAAAAAAAGTTGTCATTTTGTTCACACATTATCATTCAAATTGCACTTCCATTTCATCTTAACTTTTGGAAATACTGTCACTAGAGAATTTGTTTTCAACTAAGAATAGTGAGCTTAAATATAAAAGTAAACATTCATAATTTAATTTCTCATATCCTTTTCCAAGGACTTATTTGCCCTAGGGTGAATCTATCCTTGTACAAGCAATTTTCTAGAATTTTGCAGATTTATTAGTGTCTATTTGCTTTAATTTCCTATACTTGTAGATCTCTATTTTAGTTTCAAAAATTGTATTTTTTTGTAATTTTTTGCATTTAGCTTGATTGGTGAAAGAAAGTGCAATGTTTAAATCAAAATTTACATTTAAAAGTGATCATTTTTTAGGTTTTTACATTTAAAATTAGTCAATTACCAATTTCAAATCTAAAAATTGTAAATATCTTCTTCAATACTTGCATTGTGCTTCCTAGTTCTAAGTGCTTATTATCTTTATTTAGTGAATTTTGTCCATTTTGGGTACAATTTTGATTTGGTGAAACTGGTATGAGTATTACAACTTGGTTTCTTATTGCCAATACTTTAGTGAGACATGTTTCGAGACTCATGGCATCCTGTGCTAGTATGTATCCATTATGGATCTTGGGTTTTCCAACTCTTTCACTCATAGTGTTGATACTAGTCAACCTATGTTGGATTCCATCCTTGATATCACATTTCCCATGACCACTTTACCATCATCCAATTCTATTGATTTTGAAGCCATTTTGTTCATGTCCCTCAAGAGAAACTCAAACAAATGGGTAAATCCTTAGAAAAACTTTAAGACTTTTGTGAGTACAGACTATATTGTTGGTACTGTGGTTTTTATCATAGATAATGTAGTGTAGAAAAGTGTATCCCTTTACATGTTCACACTTTTTTGGGTCCTCCCTATTAAAACATGGCTTCTTTATACCCTAATTGGTCCTATTTTGCATCCACAAGCCTAATTAAATGCATTTTTCCAAGGATAATCCCAACATTTAAGAAATTTGAAAAATCATAATTCGATGTTTTTGGTTATTTGTTCCAGATCTAGGGATCTGAGATTCATACTCCACCCTGGGCATATGTGTCCCACCTAGGTCTCAAGACTTGATTTTAGATATACATTGAACTTAACATTCCTTGAAATTGGTGTCCCACGTTTGAGCCACTAGGACTCATACTCCAAACTTGGCATATGAGTCTCGCTTTAACCTAGACATATTTTAATTCAAATTCTTGGAAGGATTTTACTATCCTAGATTTGATGTTGGCTTGTAGTGTTGTAATTTTTGGAAATTAGGCATAAACAAGTATAAATACAAGGTTATTTCATATAATTTCACCTAAGATATCTAAGCAATCTAAAAACAAGATAACCATTTTGAGAGAGCATTCCTATAGAAATTTTATGAGATTAAGGGAATTCAAGAGAAAATCATTAGAATTTGGAGCAACATTCAAGATTCACGCATTATGTCAAAGTCTTCATGCATCATGTGTGTTTGTGAGCTAACATAATTTGTGATGTATATTTTCATGATTCAAGATCCAAGCATTGAAAGACATTGTCTCATATCAACAATCAAGAGTCAAGATCCATGTCCATTGAAGCCAATTCACACAAGTTTGTAGCCTTCATTTCAATGGTTTGGTGAGTTGCAACATTACATTTTTTCATTCATCATTCCTTCATGCTTTTCTATTTCATTTCAATGTTTAATTACCAAAATGGGGTTTGACCAAGGAAAACCCCTATTCCCTAACACATCAACATTTTTCTCTCATGATGTGTGTTTATAGATCTAGGTGAATTGGAGCTTGAAGATCCTTTGAAGAAAAAGTTGTAAAAGCTATCAAGAAGTTGTCATTTTCATAGAAACTCACCTACAGGCTAGAATTAAGACTTTGGGACTTGAAGATCAAACAAGAAGAAAGCTACAGAAGATTAGTAGATGCTACAGAAATATCGGTCAAACCCTAATAACGGGACTAAATCACCCTACTAGGTGTATGAGTCCCAATACAACCCTTTTGGAATCTTTCTATGGATTATGATCAGTCACTAGGAGGTTACAAATTCTACCTAGAAAACCCTAAACTAGGACTAAATCACCCCATCTGGCATACTAGTCCTAGTGCAATTCAAAAATAACAATTTTTCAGGGTTTCTAGATCTTTCTTAGACTTATTCACTCCAAGTACTTTTCTATTCCTCTTTGTCTATCAATCTGATTTCATGTTCTAAGTTTCCAGGGTTTTGTGCATACATGTTTGCATGTTTCTCCTTTGAAACTTCATTTAATGATGAAACCCCATTTAATCACACCAAGAAACCCCCAGCCCATTCCCCAATCAAGTCAATTGGTTGAGGGATCTAGGTTCCTAATGAATTGAAGCATGAAATAGGTCCAAAATTCCATCTCCCAAAAGGTGGAACACTCTATTTCCCATCTTTTCAAATAACATGAAATGAATGCTTGATAATGAACATGGAGTAGAGATTGTAAGTAGCCTAGCTCACATCATTGATAATTATATTCCTACAATGGTGCTCAAAATTTAGGTTAAACCCAAAGTCAAGGAGGGAATCAAATTCCTCCTTTGTACAACCATAGACTCTAATCCTACATACACTCATTCAACTATCACTAAAACAATGAAAACAACAAGCAATATCATTCCAACTTTGTGTATTTCCACTAGAAATCCTTTTAGCTTTGTGAATTCAAACATCATATCTCCAACCCTCCACCTCTCACAAACTTGTAATTCACTTGTCCTCCCAAGACATATACACCTCCACCATATTCCCCTCCATCCAAAAACACAACCAATGACTCCATTATAAACCAAATTTTGCAAAATGTCACATCCCTCCAACAACAAATATCAACATTGAACCAAATACAAAATGGCCAACCTTCACACTATGTCAAAACAAACCCATTATCCTTGGAGATATTGAGAACAAATTTGCCACAAGGCATAGGGATTCCTAGATTTGAGAAATATGTTGGTAAAGGATATTCTAGAAACCACGTTTCATCATACACAACCTTATGTAGTGACTTCTTTTTTAAAGATAAACTCCCCGGTAAAATTTTTCCTAGATCCTTGAAAGATACAACCTTGGAATTTTTATGTTCCTTACTGAATAACTAAATCAATTCATTCAATGAGATTTTCGATGCCTTTATAAACTATTTCCAAGTGCACATTGGTCATAAGATGGCTCTACCTGATTTAATGCAATGCAAATAAAAAGTAGATTAAAAGGTCACTAATTTCATAGCACGTTATCAACTGCTTTAATCACAAATCAACATTAAGCTTCCTGATGTTGATCTTCAAAGGAGTTCATTGATAACTTACAAAAAAATATTCAAGACAAGCTTGGGATAATGAAATTTTCTTCTTTTAAACACTTCTACAAAACTCTCTGTGATTATTATAAGTCACTTAATCAACGTATAGAAAAACTCCTTCAACCCATCCTAAAAAATTTAAAAATGTGCATCATAACAATTTTCAACCATTCAAGAAACCACATAAGAGATTTATATAGATAAATAAGCCTCAACTAACCCATCATGGTGAACCTCAAGTGGTTTCTATAAAAAAATCTCCATACCAATTTCAAGAAAAGGATAGGAAATTCACCCTACTTCCTGATACTCTCCATTCAATCATGTTACAACTCTTGAGCAAAAACTTAATCACCTTACCTATTTTTAGACCTCTTGATACAACTAAGCCTTTAACTCCGAATTATAATCCAAGTTATTTTTTCCAATATCACCGACATAATGGAAATGATATAGAATGATATATGCATCTTAGACATATAGTGCAAGACCACATTGATTCTAATCACATCTATTTGGTCGGTGTTAATGATTGGAAATAAATCCATTGCTCCACCCAATCAGAATTCACAAATCTTTACCAATCCAATGCCAAACCACTCCATCTCATTTGTTAAAGCTAGTGATACAAAGAATGATGTGATGAATGTTGATAACATACAAGACATAAATGATGGTGACAAGAGTGATAATGAGGATGATTTCATACCATAATTATACTCATTGATGTTCAACCTCATAAGGGCCAAACCAAATTTTCTAGGCATTGCTTTCTCAAATCATGATATACTTAAACATGCACCCAATAGTCCTCTTTACATAGCTAGAAGAATCAATGACAAGCCTACAAATAGGATATTAATTGATCCATATGTGTAGAGAATTTTATCTTTGAGGAATTCTTATTTGTGCATAAAATTTACTAAGATTCTTATGAACAATAAAAAGCATGGATTAAAAAACATGATGTTTCTGCTCACCCTATGATAGGTTTGATCACTCTCCCATTAAAATTTGGACCAAAATAATTATATGTCTCATTCTCCATCATTTCGATGTCAGATTGATTTTGTGTGAAGTTACACTATCCATGGCTATGCTCCATGGATGTTGTCCCATTGATCATTCAAAAATGCTTGAAATTTCCATTTAGAAATAAATTTTTTATTGTGCATCATAGTGTTTTTAAACTTTTGTTTACCCATAGAAAATTTTCATTAGATTTATTTTGGCCTAAACCCATGGAACCTATAAATCCTCATGATGACTTCTTTTTCAAATTTTACAAAAGTTTAAGTCAAAGCACATAGAAGAATTATCCCTTAGCAATATTCCTGACTCCATGATCACTCCTCCTTCCCAAGCTATCATTGATGAACCTATGCTTTAGCCAAAATACCTTCCAAGTAACCAAGATAAAACCACCACAATTCATCCACCCATTTCCTACAATAGACCAAGAGATAACCATACAATTCATGTCAAGTGCCTCCTAAAATAAAATGTAAGTTTATAAAACTAAAGAGATAGTGGTTTCCCAACCCTCAATGGCTCCTTTTGTTCCTCCCTTGAGGAAAGAAAAGAAACCAATGGTCGATAGACCCACTCCTACACCATCACAACTTGAAACCACACAAAAATAAACTAAAATACTAAATAGAATAGGCGTAGACATCATGATATTGCTCGTCAATTAGAAGAAAAGAACAAACCCACAAACCAAGATCCAAAACCAACTCAAACAAAGCATGATGATTCTCCACCTTTTCCAAAATAAAAATAAAAGAATAGAATAGACATTGTCATTAGACCTCCTATTGTGATTAACATAGATGACAATGATGATATTGTTAAGATTGATGAGGAAGTGCATAATGAGCTAATTTTTTTATTTTCCTCTTCCATAAACTTGTATGGGCGCAATTGTGATGATCCTCCTAAAAAGAGTGACTCACCACATGTTGAACCTAGTGGTTGTCCTAGTACAACACTCATTATTACCCCTTTGGCTAGTTATCCACCTTCTGTATATGATGAACAATATTGGGATGCAGATGACCTACTTTAGGTTGGATCACATGTGTCATACTAGCTTCTTCTTTTCTTTCTATGTTCTTTGTGATTGCACATGTGTAATGTGATCCTCCATACTATGTTGGTTAGCATGTCTTTATGTTTGTGAGCTTTCTTTAGATGATCCTTGTTACTCTGTTGGTGCAAAGATACAATGGAAGTGAATCTATTGTGACATTCTTCTATTTGTATCTACATTCTTCTATCTGTCATAAAAATTATCTTTTATTTTGTCTTATGTTTTCATTTTGGGGACGATACAAGGCATTGAGACATTTAGGTCTCTTCCAAGTTGACCCAAAAAAAATTCTTTTTTTTTGCTCTCTATGTGTCATTCCTCCTTTGAGTTCATTGTTCCACAAAGTATTTGGGGAATGATGATGGTTCCAAGATATATTATATCACTATAGCAAATACATACACTGACCCCAAATCTGTGGATCCCTTACATGATTCTTTCTGGATTACATGTAGAGGCAACCTCCTTTTTCATGACTCAACTTTATTTGGAAACATACCATTGACATAGGAATTTACAAATAATCTCTCATTTCCCTTTTATCAATTGGAATTTATCATTTTCTACTTTAAAGTAATTTATCATAATATAATGCTCAGAAATTTCTTTAAAGTGGGGGCATGCATTAGAATTATTTCATTGGCATTATTTTGGCATTGAAATTTTTGACCTTTTCTTGCTTCACTTTGTTCACAAAGGTTGAGCTTAGTGTAGTGTTAGCATAACATCTTGATCATTTTGTGGCACCTTATCAAAGTTATCAAGGAGTATAAATTTTGGTATGTTGACGTATGAGAGACTTGTAGACCTGGTGTGACCTTCCCATCTTCCACCCTTTTTATGAGTACACACCTTGTAGACCTAGTGTGTGTTTCTATTTTTTGTCTTAGGGTTCATCTAGTGTATGGGTATGTGTAGGATCATCATGGAAGAAATAGGCCCTTAAGTGGTGAAAAATTCAAAAAAATTAGAGTTAGGAAACTTGACGTAAAAATTTGAATAAGTTATCTATATTATTTCAAAAATATGTAAGAATAGAATCTATAGAAATTTGAATGTAGTTTCTAAACTACTAGGTTTTTTTTTTTAAAATCTATTTGGTGAAAATCTGAAATTTAAATGCAGTAGTACTTAAATTTCAGGGAAAAAATAAGTAGTTGTCTGTCTGATCACCCTAACTACAATAAAATGATAATATTTTTTTATAATATTTTACATATAAGTAGAAGACTCATGTCCTGATGTGATGCATATTTTTTTGTAATTTGTTTCCAAGTAAATAATTAATTATGAATTTTTTATTACAATTTTTAAAAAATATAAAAAATCGTATGTCTAACTACCTTAACTTGGTCAAAACTTCATGAAATTCATTTTTTTTTAATCGTATAGTATGTGAAGCATAGAATGTGACACATGCTTCAGATTCAAAAAATGTGATACCATTTGAAAGCTATAGATGTTTTTCAATCAGCCTATCAATCAGGACTTTAGTTGTAATTCAAATAGAAAATGAATAATAATTATTTATTAAATTTAAAGTAAAGCATAATTTATATTGGTGGAATACTGAGAATATTCTTTAAAAACCCTTTTCATTTCATCAATTTTGGGTAAAAAAAAGTCATTAGCCACATACCCTATACATACTCATCATATCACCACTTTTTGGCCCATCATGATCCTACACATACCCGTATACTAGACTACACTAGCCCTTGTGAAATTTTTTGCCAATCAAGATTGCACCCTTAGCAAAGATAAACTCTACTATCCTATTGAAACATAGAAACAGTCTCAGATTGTGGGTAATCTATGGTGAGAGTGAATCTCCAGAGAGGGCTTGCTCCCCTAGCAAATCACCTAATCTAAAATAATTTTTGAGGAAAGGGTTAGGAGGAAAAATGAAAATGAAATCCTAAAACCTAAAGATGAGTCATCAGAAACTTCAAAGGATTTATTTTGATAACTTTCATTCTCAACAATCTCTCAAAAAATTCAACTCTCACAATCTCACCACAAAACATATAATCCAATAGTGATTTGTATGAAGGCTCACAAAATTGAGCACAAAATACAACTTGAAATATATGAGACTCTTGTACACAAGCTCACAATAACAAGACATAAAAATAATTATGTGTTTTGAATCACAATTGACATCAAATTGATATTGCAAATCCGAGACAAGAAAATGAGAAGGAAAACTCTATTATTTTTATTAGAACCAAAGGAGTATCAAGCTCAAAATTTGAGTATAAGAAAAGTTTACAATACTCTTTGAAAATGAGTAGGAGAGCAAGAAACAATAATCTCATCTGAGAAAAATCAAAATTTTTCTCAAAATTATATCTCCCAAGTGTCTCCAATAGTGAGAATAGAAAAATCAAGTTCAATTGTATCTCCAAATTAGCAACTATTGATCCATTTTCGAGTTCCAAGGAAAAGCCTAAAAAATAGTGCCCAAAACTACTCCAAACTGCATGAAAAAGATAAAAAATTTCTACATCCAAAAGGTTGGTCCAAAAGAGCCACAAAATCAGGCCCAAACTGCCTCAAAATTGAAAATATAAGGTTCAGTTTGTTCATCCTTTTCCAATTTTTCCCGAAGGACTCAAAATTAGAAAATAAAGTCTTAGAGGGAAACTCAAGTGCACTAACTGCATTTTAAAATAATAACAAACATTAAGGTAATTTATAGAAACATTACCTTAATGATGTTTTACATCATTTGCAGTTTACAATTTTTGAAATAGAAAGCTCCTATTACATTTGATTTGCTTCTGATTTTTCAATTTGGCTTTGATCACTTTGATTTTTTGCAGTAAAAATAAAATTATGGTACTTGCAAAAACCAAATCAATACACTAAAGCTCTTAATATATTTGATTTTTCTATAAAAAAATATAAAAATACTTTAGGAACTTCTAATATTATGTCCACTCAAAGCTCAAAGGAAAACCTAGGGCATCTCAAACTTAGGCAAAATTTTAAAGTTCAAGGTTATTGACTTGATTTTGTACAAAGGCATGAAATACATCAAAGTCAATAAAAACCTAAGTTTGGCATATGCAAGGTCGACAAGGAACAAAGGTATTAGTTCGACATTTTATTTTTAAAAACATTGTGATAAAATGCCCATTTGAATTAGGGAAACAATGGAACCCTAACACAAAACTGAGTCCCAATCCCTAATTCTTCTTATCATTTGAATCGAGGAAATTTTAGAAAGAAGCTCTCCACTCAGCCACCATGGAGAGTAGGGTTCGAGCTTTGGAAGTACTCTATTCTTATTGCTTTCTTGTCAATTTTCCTCAAAAAGATCACTAGGTAAGTTTTTTTGAAACAAAATTTGAATGTTGGCCTCTTTTTCTTAAAGTATTTTTTCCTCCTTGGCTGTGGCTACTGTGGATTTTCTAATTCATTTCTTGTGCTTTTATTTTTCTTTGGATATTCTCCTCTTTGGTCACCATTGGAGAGTCTTCAACTTGGACTTTGAGAGGGTAATTTGAGGAAACCCCGTGTCCCTTCATGCATTTGTCAACAGTAGAAAGCTTGGTATGCCTCATTCTCTTTGAATCTCTATATTATCACCCATTTTCATTGCAAGAAGCTCAAGTCGAACATGATAATGAATGCATTATTCTGTGAAATCACAATTTTTTTTTTTTGTATCTTCTCCATTATAGGCCACGACCATACCTTGTACATTTTCTTATTTTTGAGTTGCTTCAAACCTTGCATGAGCTTGAATCCTTTCTATTTTATTTTGCATTTTGATTACTGAGGTAAACCCCAAGTGGGTTTTGATGTATGTGAAGAAAAAATTTGTTCTCAAGCTGTGGCCATGAGAACCCATAATGTATTTTACTCTTTTCATTTCCCTCTCAATTTTTTGTAGAAGGAGCTTGATTCGAGCTTAACCTAGAAAAAAACAATGGAAATATTGCAAACACTTTGTTTCACTATTTTCTGATCTTCAAAACCCTTTATGGCTAAGGCCACTTGTATTTTTGGGTGAAAGCTTGTACTCTTTCCTGTGCCTTGCACCTCCATTTTCATTTTCAAAAAGATGGGTCTAAAAACCCTCAGTCGTGGCCTTCTATTTCATGGAAATAACACAAACTTAGGTTCAACCTTACCATAAAGCTATAGGCTTGTTTACCTCGAAACCCTAGCACCATCAAGACATTTGTTCATTTGCTTTTAATAAAGTGCATACTTGGATTCTCAATACGACAGTAGTGAAGATAATATTGCTTATTTTTTTGAAGAAACAACCCAACTCCACTTTTTTTCATGTATGCACTATAGCTTCATTCTCTCTGTTCTAAAAAATGCAGCTTTGTTCTAGTAGAAGTTTTTCCTTAATGCACCTATTAGGTATTCTCATTTCCATTTTTCCTTCATAGCCTCACAAGTATAGTATGGAAACAGTTAGTTAATGTAGCACCATTCTCTTACTCACTATGTGCACTCCTCTTTTGAAACTTGCATGTTTTGGAAATTCAGATCACCATTCTTCAAAGCACCTTCTATGGAGAAAATTCACTCTTTAACACAAATAGAAAGCATTTTACTCAATCTTGAGTTTGTTCTAGTTGCTCCATTCTACTTTAGTAATGTTGTTTGTATGTAAAATATTGTCTCCTTTTGAATTTGCATACTCTCATCTCTAATGACCTTTGTGCACTGCACAAATAGTTAATGATAGTTCTTTTTCTCTTCAAGTTGTTGCTCACTTCATTTGTAACTATGCACTTTGCATTTCAATGCTTGACAAAGATTAAATCCTTTTTCACTCTTCATGCATTTTAATTTTATTGTGAGCTTTGATTATGTATGCCTATTCACTATCACCTTCATGACAATGCAACCTTATTGTTTCATATGCAAGTATCACTTGCAATCACCTTGATGAGCATGTTCATGACAAATTCACCATGTTGACACCATCACAAACAACATAACTAGAAACACATTCTTTGTTGCCCCATTCAATGAGACACTTTAAAAAACACACGTGGCATAAATAAAACATGACATGGTAGCAATAAGCACTCAAACTTGATAGCAATAGAAATTTTCAATATGAAAATGATGCATTCTATTCTGTTATGTACTTAATTTGGGCATTTAAATGAGCTCTTGTCCACTCATAATTTTCAATTCATTGCACTTTGGATTGACTATTTTGAGTGGCCAATGATCTTGAAACTCTTGTAGTTATTTTATGAGCAACTCCTTCAGTGAATGTTTCCTTTTTCAAACCCCTCTTGAATGTTAAGAGGCAACATGTTGGGCTCAACCCTTGTGGGAGCCCATTTTGTACCACATGCTATAATGTCTTCAGAAATGGATCAACAACCTGATTTCTCCTATACCTGCATAGTGAACAAACATGTTAGATTAAAAAAATAGTGTAGCTCAATGCTCTTGTGATGTTTCATTTTTTAGGCTCTCTTGCATACTTCCGATGTTCATTCCATTGAATCAATACATTATAGGAAATGCACTATATTTTTTTTGATAGAGCACATAGTGTAATTCACATTCAGAGCTCTAACAACTTTTCTCAACATGATGCAAGTTCATTCAAGATTAGGAGCAAGTCGGAGCAGCAACAACGAAGACCAATTGAAGACCCAAATTAGGTAATGATGGATATGTTTTATGCTATATGCTTCTTTTCCTTTATCAATATTTAGTTGTATAGTTCATTACTTATGATGAAATCATTCAGCTACTCCCACAGCTTGTGTGGGACACTTGATCTCTCTTTTCTTTCCAATGAATATAAAAACAACATTCTATACAATCTTGTTCAATTCTATATATATCTCTCTTGCAAAATAAATGAAACATTGTAAAGTGTATGAATCATTGCAAGATGAATGAAAGAAATATATTATATCTCATGTATTCTCCTTTATGATGTTAAAAACATAAAGGAAAAATGAATGCTCTCTTTACTTAAAATACATTGCACAATGAAACTAAACTCTTTCATTTTAAATTCCAAAATATGCAATGGTTTAATCAAAGTAGAAATGAATTGAAATCTTTTCACCTTATAATGAACATAAGTTATTTTAGCTCTGCCAATTTGAGCTATGGTGAAAAATTGGTAACATTCTTGGTGATTTTTATTGAATGCTTGCTTGCTAAGCATTAGACTAGTTGCCTTAAAAAATTCATTGGGTGAGAAGTTAAATATGCCCCTCTTAAAATTAGAAATTTCCTGAAACTGAACTTGCAAACACTCCAAACAATAGCAGAAAACAAAAAAACCAAATTGAAAGTAAACTACAAGGACCTGGTGGCTAGAAAACAATGTACAACAACACTTAGGGAAAGAAAACTGAAATGAAATGTGCTTCAAAAACTTATTAGCGGAAAACTATTCTACTATAGTACAAAAGTAAAACTTATCCTTAGAAGCAATGCTTGAGGTGGATCCCATTAACTAGGATAAGCATCACCTCTCCACTTAACTTAGAAAGCTGAAATGAGTTGCATTCTTTGCACTCCGTTATCACATATGGCCCATTAAAAATTGCATCAAACTTGGAATTCTTTCCTGGTTTGCTTTTATGTTTATCCCATTTGAACACTAAATCTCCAACAATGAAAGCTCTTGGTTTTTCTCCACAAAACTCCTCTATCATGTCAGTGCTTAATTCTTCATCTGACTGAATGTTAGCCTTTTGAAATAGAATTTTGTCCAAATGTCTTTCATAAACAAATTTCTCATCACTTGGCATTGATGCCAACATGGACATACTTCTTTGAACGTTATCCACAAAATTAGGAAGCTCATCAGACAAATCAGCTAGAAATTGTTGCTCAACACCGATTCCTTCCATATTTTTGAAGTTTACAATAGAAAGCTTAAGGTCCTCCAAAATTTTTTTCTCTTTACCCTCTTCTTGGATATTGAATGGAAAGAGACTGTTTCTTACCCCATTACAACTCTTAGTGAGCTTTTCAATTTCCTCAAAGGATTCATTTTGAAAGTCCTCTTCTTGGTCCCAAGCTTGGCTATCAAATCGGTGATCGTCAAATAGCAATTCCCTCCATCCTTTGACAACTTCCTCATCTTTCAAAATTATTGGGCCCTCATTTGAGTGCTAACCTTGGTCCTTGACTAGATTCAAAATTACTACATCAGGCTCATGAATCATATAGATTCCTAACCCTACCTCATCAGTGTGGCTAAAACAGTCAAGATCATGGTTCTCGGTTGCCCACTCATCTAGATTTACATCTTCAGTAGGTGTGTTGGGGTCTAGGGTCATGGATTGATCCTCCAACCCATGAGTGATGTAGAGGTTAGCATTTATAGGGCTAGGGACATATGGCTCAACATGATCCTTGGATAAAGGTTCAAACTTTATGGTCACCTTCGTACCATATCTTGTTCTAAAGAATATATGGGACTAATCAGAAGATAAAAACCCACCCAACTTGGTAGTAAAGTCCCTTGAAAGACATATAACAAAAAGGGGTGGTAGGTCAATAACATGAATATCTTGAGAAACTGCAAAATTCAGACATGCATGGAAAGTGAGAGGAATTTTTTTGATAATCCCAGTTGTTTGAATAGTAGAACCATCTATTTCCACTACTCCTTTTGAAATGGGATCATAAACTAGACCTAACTTGTTAGCTAGACTCTTGGGCATGATTGAACTACTTGCACTGAAATCTATCATGTAGTTATGAACAAGTTTATCTCCAATGATTAGGCTCAAATAAAAAGGAGGAGGCTTTACCTCTTGAGTTTGTTGCCCACTCTTGATTTTTGGGATGTTTGCAAGCACAACGTTATTCTTCTTTGGGTTAATAACATCAAAAATTGAAATTTCAGCCAAACCATCTTGCAGTAAATTATTTTGACCTGGAATGTGTAAAGCATCCATAATAGACATGCTAACTGTAGTTTTCTTAAGGTGCTCAACAGTATTAAAAGAAATAGGGCTCGCCTTTTGCTTGCCTTTAGTAGTAACGATATCATTTTTCCTTTGAAAAGGTTGTGATTGTTCCTTAGATTGGTCCTTTCCATTCAAACTCTGCCCTCTTTGTAGAATCTACACTTTTGGTTGTGAAGCAGCTTGCTATTGAACATGTGCAGCTTGCTGCCCCTAATCGAAAACTCTCCTTTTTGATCTAGTATTTGTTGAAATAGGTGAATCTTGTTGATTTTGGACTTGAAAGTGATTCACCCCAAAAAATTCATTTCTTTTCCAATTCATCAAGGAAACTTCAGTGTTACCTTGTCATTCTAGATTCTCACTTGATAAACTTTCTAAACCAACGTAATTATTCTGCACCATAAGAGCCTGATCTCTTATCCCGTTCATGCATGCAACTTGATTGTGAGGATGGTTGCATGGATAGCACTAGCCAGATTCTTCTGCCATGTTATTTTGTGGTACAAGCTCCTTTGAAGAACTAGCAACATTGTGGTTGTAGGGCTAAAAAGGATTAGTATTAAAATTCCTCCTTTGGACTTGGAAATCATTTTGAAAAGGTGGCCTACTTGCCTAGTTTTGCTGATAAGGGGCTTGATAAGGTCTATGTTCTTGGCTCACTTGATTCTTAAGGTTAAAAAATTCATTTCTAATAGTCTTGCTGAAAGATTGCAGTATGCACTTTAGCTCCCGAATTTCCTTAGTTGGATCTAGAATAGCATTTTCTTGAGCTATAACTTGGTATCCTATTGCTGGTATTTGTGGGACAACACCTAAAGGAGGTAAAGACATAGGAATAGGTGGTTTTATTTATGGAAAAATGGGCATAGGGGGCCTTAGGGCTATTTTTCCAGCTTGTATAATGTAGTTTTCTTCTCTAATAGGAATATCAAAGGCATTAGGAAGAATAAACCCACCCATAGATTGGATCATTATAGAAATATCACTATTTAGAGCCTTGAGAAAGAAAAGTAAAGCATGCTAAGGGGAGGGCTTGATTGTCATAAGTCCTTTGGAATTAGTAGTTGAAATCTGCCATGTGCTCATGAGGAGCTCTTTTGATAGCGCTCAACTACTCCAACAAAGATAAATGATCGGACTTATTTTCAAACTGTCGATGTAAACCATCACCTAATTGATCCCAGTTGTAATAGAATTTTCTGGAAGGCCTCTAAACCACTGCAAGGCTTTACCCTTCAGTGATGCAGCTAAAACCATTAGTGCTACATTCTCCTCAGTGACATTGTGAATCGAGCACACAGATGCTACATCTCTAATGTGCTCAATAGGGGTGCGTTCATCCTCTCTGGTGAAATACAACAAGCTTTTGTTGGCTGCAACTAGAATTTCATCATGTTGTGCAATAAACAAGGGGATGATCCCATTAAATGGTGCAAACAAAAATTTCCTTGCCATCACTAGTGCTCGTTTTACAGGCACCAGGCTCTTTTTCACTGAGATTGCAAGACTAAGATTAGGAGGTGTGGATTTTGACCTCCTTGCTGAGTCAAAAATCCTTCTTGTTGTCTTACCCCTCCTTCTAGGTGGAGACAATTGCAAATACTCAAATGGAGTAGGTCTTGATCTAGTTTGTATTCTTTTCATATGTTGGTCACACAAAATTTGTAAACAAAACCAGAAAATGGAGTTGCCAGGTATATTTTGAAACATCCAAAAGGCTGGAAAAACTGCTGCATACACCAAACAATAGCTTACAATTTGAAAAAAAACTTTGAAAACAAGTTTCAAAGTCCCACCGGGCATGCCAAAAACTATTGTCAATCAAGATTACACCCTTAGCAAAGATAAACTCTACTATCCTATTGAAACATGGAAGCACTCTTAGATTATGGGTAATCTATGGTGAGAGTGAATCTATAGAGAGGGTTAGTTCCCCTAGAAAATCACCTAATCTAAAATAATTTTTGAGGAAAGGGTTAGGAGGAAAACTGACAATGAAATCCTAAAACCTAAAGATGATTCAACAGAAATTTCAAAGGATTTTGATAACTTTCACTCTCAACAATCTCTCAAAAACTTCAACTCTCACAATCTCACCATAAAACATACAATCCAATAGTGATTTTTATAAAGGCCAACAAAATTGAGCACAAAATACAACCTGAACTATATGAGACTCTTGTACACAAGCTTACAATAGCAAGACATAAAAAGGATTCTATGTTTTGCATCAAAATTGGCATCAAATTGATAATGCAAATCTGAGACAAGAAAATGAGAAGGAAAGCTCTACTATTTTTATTAGAACTGAAGGAGTATCAAGCTCAAAATATGAGTACAAGAAAAGTTTACAATACTCTCTTAAAACGAGTAGGAGAGTAAGAAACAATAATCTCAACTAAGAAAAATAATTTTTTTCACAAAATTATATCTCCCAAGTGTCTCCAATAGTGAGAATAGAAAAATCAAGTTCAACTGCATCTCTAAATTAGCAACTTTGATCCATTTTCGATGGTGATCCCACAATACTCGTTTACAATTTTTGGCCAAACTAGACACTAAACTAATTTTTTGTAACTAAATCTTCACTTTTGGGCACCTATAGCAGCTGAAACATGAGGAATTTGAAGATGATGCAAACTAGTGATTTGTGATATTTTTTCTGTAGATTCTAAATATATTTTTTTCAATTTTTTTGGAATTAGATTGCACTTCTTTTTCCATCTCTTTCAAAAACTAGTTTTTTTCAATAAACACCATTTTTAAGGAGTGATGCTCACCATATAACACATAACTTTTTTCCATGAAGGATAAAATTATATTTTTTTTGAATTTAGATTTGTAACTATGATATCTAGTGCTTCCAATTGGTTTCATAGTGTTTTATTGATTATTTTTTCCTTTATCAAGTTTTGAAGCCAAACCAAGTACAATTCAGACATAGGTACACTGTATAACACAACTTTTTTTGAATGTATCGAAATTCTTTTTTTTTTGGTTGGATCAAGGACTTCAATATCTGGTGCGCTCATATTTTTCATTTTTTTTTAATAATCTTCTTTTTTTCCACATGTGTAGAACAAAGAGCTTGATTTTTGGTGAAAAACTTGCATTCACAAGAAATAAAAAATAAATATAATAATAAAATTAAATTTATTTAAAATTACACTTTTTGGGAAGCTTATAATAAGGACTACATACTAACAAAAAATAAATTTTAAATGAATTCATGTGATCCCCCAAAAGGTATATCAAAAGTGATTTTTTATCGGCATTTTGATAGGTGTAAAGGAGACTCTGTTATAGGTATGGTTTAAAACTAGCGGGGTTTGATCAAAGGTAGTTTGATCAAACCCTCTTCAATTGGAATGATTTAAATAGAAAATTTTAAGGCTTAAATCATTATATTTTCTAAAAATATGTGATTTCAGCAAAAATCAGAATCTCCTAGAAATTGTAAACCAACTTTGAGAGCTCCAAGGAAAGCCTGAAAAACAATGCCCAAAACTACTCCAAACTAAATGAAAAAAGATAGAAACTTTCTACCTCTAAAAGGTTGATCCAAAAGAGCCAAAAAAATTAGGACCAAACTACCTCAATACTGAAAATAGAAGGTTCTGTTTGTACATCTTTTTCCAATTTCGCCCCAAGAACTCAAAGTCAGAAAATAAAGTTTTAGAGGGAAACTTAAGTGCACTAACTTCATTTTAAAACAATAAAAAATAGTAAGGTAATTTATAGAAACATTACCTTAATGATGTTTTACATCATTTGCAATTTATAATTCTTGAAATAGAAAGCTCCTATTACATTTGATTTGCTTCTGATTTTTCAATTTGGCTTTGATCACTTTGATTTTTGCAATAAAAATAAGATTTTGATACTTGCAAAAATCAAATCAATACACTAAGGCTCTCAATATATTTTATTTTTCTATAAAAAATCATAAAAAGACTTTAGGCACTTGTCATATTATGTCCACTCAAAGCTCAAAGGTAAACCTAGGGCATCTCAAACTTAGGAAATTTTTTAAAGTTCAAGGTTATTGACTTGATTTTCTACAAAGGCATGAAATATGTCAAAGTCAATAAAAACCTAAGTTTGGCATATGCAAGGTCAACAAGGCACCAAGGTATTAGTTCAAAATTTTATTTTTAAAAACATTGTGATAAAATTCCCATTTGAATTAAGGCAATAGTGGAACCCTAACACAAAACTAAGCCCCAATCCCTAATTCTTCTCATCATTTGCATCGACCAACTTTTGGAAAGAAGCTCTCCACTCAACCGCCATGGAAACTAGGGTTCAAGCTCTGGAAGTACTCCATTCTTATTGCTTTCTTGTCAATTTTCCTCAGAAGATCACTAGGTAAGTTGTTTTGAAACAAAATTTGAATGTTGGCCTCCATTTTTTGAAGTATTTCAGCCTCCATGGCTGCGACTACTGTGGATTTTCTAATTAATTTTTTGTGCTTTTATTTTTTAGTGGATATTATCCTCTTTGGTCACCATTGGAGAGTATTTGACTTGGACTTTGAGAGGTAAATCTAAGGAAAGCCCATGGCCCTTCATGCATTTGTCAATAGTAGAAAGCTTGGTATGCCTTATTCTCTTCAAATCTCTGTATTATCACTTATTTTCGTTGCAAGAATCTCGAGTCAAGTATGATTATGAATGAATTATTTTGTGAAATCACTATTAAAAATTTGGTGTATTCTCTCCATTATAGGCCGTGGCCATACCTTGTACATTTTCTTATTTTTGAGTTGCTTCAAAGCTTGCATGAGCTCAAGTCCTTTCTATTTTCTTCTACATTTTGATTACTAAGGTAAACCCCAAGTGGGTTTTGATGTATGTGAATAAAAAATGTGTTCTCAAACCATGGACATGAGAACCCATAATGTACTTTACTCTTTGTATTTCCCTCTTAGTTTTTTGTAGAGGGAGCTCAATTCGAGCTTAACCAAGAACAAAATAATGGAAATCTTGCAAAAACTTTGTTTCACTATTTTTTGAGCTTTGAAACCCTTTATGGCTGAGGTAACTCTTGCATTTTTGGGTGAAAGTTTGCACTCTTTTCCTATGTCTTGCACCTCCATTTTCATTTTCATAAAGATTGGTCTAAAAACCCTCATTCATGGCCTTCTATTTCATGAAAAAAACACAAACTTAGGTTCATCCTTACCATAAAGCTACAAGATCATTTAGCTCGAAACCCTAGTGCCATCAAGACATTTGTTCATTTTCTTTTAATGAAGTGCATACTTGGCTTCTCAATAAGGTAGTAGTGAAGATAATATTGCTTATTTTTCTAAAGAAACAACCCAACTCCACTTTCTTTCATGTATACACTGTAGCTTCATTCTCTCTGTTCTCAAAAATGCAACTTTGTTCCAATAGGAGTTTTTCTTTAATGCACATATTGGGTATTTTCATTTCCATTTTTCCTTCACAACCTCACAAGCATAGTGTGGGAATAGTTAGTTAATGTAGCACCATTCTCTTACTCACTGTGTGCACTCCTCTTTTGAAACTTGCATGTTTTGGAAATTCAGATCACCATTCTTCAAAGCACCTTCTATGGAGAAAATTCACTCTTTAACACAAATAGAAAACATTTTACTCAATCTTGAGTTTGTTCTAGTTGCTCCATTCTACTTCAGTAATGTTGTTTGTATGTAAAATATTGTCTCCTTTTGAATTTGCATACTCCCATCTCTAATGACCTTTGTGCACTGCACAAATAGTTAATGATAGTTCTTTTTCTCTTCAAGTTGTTGCTCACTTCATTTGTAACTATGCACTTTGCATTTCAATGCTTGACAAAGATTAAAGCCTTTTTCACTCTTCATGCATTTTAATTTTATTGTGAGCTTTGATTATGTATGCCTGTTCACTATCACCTTCATGACAATGCACCCTTATGGCTTCATATGCTAGTATGACTTGTAATCACCTTAATGAGCATGTTCATGAAAAATTCACGATGTTGACACCATCACAAACATCATAACCAGTAGCACATTCTTTTCTGCCCCATTCAATGAGACACTTCAAATAGCACACTTGGCATAAATAAAACATGACATGGCAACAATAAGCACTCAAACTTGATAGCAATAGAAATTTTCAATATGAAAATGATGCATTCTATTTTTTTTTTTACTTAATTTGGGCATTAAAATGAGCTCTTGTCCACTCATAATTTTTAATTTATTTCACTTCAGTTGACTATTGTGAGTGGTCAATGATCTTGAAACTCTTGCAATTATTTTATGAGCAACTCCTTCAGTGAATGTTTCCTTTTTCAAACCCCTCTTGAATGTTAAGGGGCAACATGCTGGGCTCAACCCTTGTGGGAGCCCATTTTGCACCACATGCTATAATGTCTTCAAAAATGGATCAACAACTTGATTTCTCCTATACCTGCATAGTGAACAAACATGTTAGATTAAAAAAATAGTGTAGCTCAATGCTCCTGTGATGTTTCATTTTTCAGACTCTCTTGCATACTTCCAATGTTCATTCCATTGAATCAATACATTATAGGCAATGCACTATATTTTTTTTGATAGAGCACATAGTGTAATTCACATTCAGAGCTCTAACAACTTTTCTCAACATGATGCAAGTTCATTCAAGATTGAGAGCAATCAGGAGCAAGAACAACAAAGACCAATTGAAGACCCAAATCAGTCAATGATGGATATGTTTTACGTTATATGCTTCTTTTCCTTTATCAATATTCAGTTGTATAGTTCATTACTTATTATGAATTAGTTTAGCTACTCCCATGGCTTGTGTGGGACACTTGATCTCTCTTTTCTTTCCAATGAATATGAAAACAACATTCTATGCAATCTTGTTCAATTATGTATATATCTCTCTTGCAAAATAAAGGAAACATTGTAAAGTGTATGAGGCATTTCAAGATGAATGAAAGAAATATATTATATCTCATGTATTCTCCTTTATGTTGTTAAACACAAAAAGGAAAACTGAATGCTCTCTTTACTTAAAACACATTGGACAATGAAACTAAACTCTTTCCTTTTAAATTCCAAAATATGCAATGGTTTAATGAAAGTAGAAATGAATTGAAATATTTTCATGTTAAAATTAGCCTAAGCTATTTCAACTCTTCCAATTTGAGTTGTGGTGAAAAATTCCTAACAAGAATATTTAATGAATGTGGCATAGTGCAATGTGCTAGTCCATCCTTTTTATTTTTGCATTAGCTTTAACATTGTATGCTTGTGTATCTTGTCTTGTTGCACATATATTACACATCTTATGTGTCTCTTTGTCCTTATGTTGGTTTTCCATAGGATCTTAGATCATGGGGGCTTGATCACCCTCTTTGATCTTTGTTATCCTATATTTCTAACATTTGTATAATTGGACCCTTCTTAACACATATTTTTCTACTTTAGTGTGAGTTTGAGCATAATTGTATACTCTCACTGAAGTGGGGGATAAATGTAGTGTATGAAATTGTATACCTTTACAATTTCACACTATTTTTGGGTCTCTCAATTAATTGGACTTAATTAAGCTTCTATTTTTTCAAATTATGCATTCCAAAGCCTTATTTTTCTTGTTTTTCGAAAGGAGAACCTACATTTAATTAATGCAATTAATATTTTAATCACCTTAAAATGAGTGTGTCCTGGACTTATGGGCCAAGACCCATTCACCCAAGGGTTAATGGGTCCTCCTTAAGTCCTAGGTCCCAAATTTTAATGTTTTTTGTGGTCTTTTAATGATTCAAATTTCATATGCAATTGTCGGCTTTTGGAATCTAATTTTTGAGAAATTAGATAAACACCTATAAATACAATCTTTTTATCAGTTCAAATCTAAAAATTCTAACACACTTTTGGAAGAATTCATATGACAAAATACTATCTTCAAGAGAATTCAAGAGTAGATTTATTAGTAATTTGTTGTAGCATTTAAGATCCTATCATCATGTTCAATCTTAGTTGTGTTCATGTCAGCTTGTGAAGGATAACATGCATTTTTGATCCTAAAGCATCTAAGCATTTTCAAGTGTCAAATCAAGAGAGGAAAGATCAAGTTCCTTGGAGTGATTTTTTTTAATTAAGTCCTCTAAGGGAATTCATTAAAGGTTTGGTGAGTTGTAATAAGCAAGTTCTCATTCATCATTCCTTCCATTTATCAATTGAAAATATCTTTCTATCAAGGTTTAATTTCCAAACATGGGGTTTGAATAAGGAAAACCCCCATTCAAAAATGATTTTTTTCCTATATTTGTATTTGTAGATTATAGGTTGAAGAATGTTTGAAAGGATCTCAAGTAGCAATTTTTCAACATTGCATAAGTTATTACCATTGTTGTCAAGCCACAAAAACGTAATTGTTGATTTTATTTTTTACTTTTTAATAATGGGGCCTATGGCAAAAGAAATCCAAGATTCAACACTAGAGGACTACCAGAACTTATTTTGGACACCCTAACCATGACCCATTCACCCTAGGGAATTTTTTTCCTTTAATAGTTCTCATGACCAAGTTTTAATGCTAGGTACATGTGTCCAGACCCTTCTCAAATCTGCCTAAAAAATGTGATTTTAGTTTATGTATCTTTGATAATTTTTATTTTATCATCTAGGTTTTATTTTTCATTAGGTTTAAGTGCATCAAATCATTTCCATTTAATTTAAAATCCTATTTTCCTAAGGGAACCCGGAGATCCAGGTCTGATTGGCTTACCTTGAGGTTGAAAGTAAATCCTTACACCTTGTGATCTGCTCTTTCCTAATGAAATTTTGGAAAAGGGACACCATTAGTTCCTAAGTTGTTTGCATGAAGGATCTAGGATACCACATTTTGGAACTCCCCTTTTCCCTCCATTTCAGGACCAATTGTATGTCAATAAATTCTTTATATTATGGTAATATTAGAATCCTTGATGCCTAGGAGAACTTTAATATTATGAGAATTAATTTGATTAGTGTGGAGGGGTTAAATTACTATCAAAAAACATAAAAACACAAAGAAAATGATCATAAAATGAAAACACGAGTGTTTATACCTTTGATGACCTCCTTGATTGAGCTCCAAGATGCACCCTACTCTTGTTGGATTTTCTCTAAATGTTGAAAATTGATTGCTCACAATTGCACTAGCATTATCATAGCCAATTTCAAGATGAAGAAATGAGAAGTTGAAGGCCCAATTTATAGAAAATTGGAGGGAGAAATGGGGGGATAAGATTTAAAGTTAATGAAGGGCTAGGATTTCTTGAGAATGTGATGCATGGATCAAGGCTGCAGCTAATTAGAATTGTGAAAAGTGTCACAATTGAGTGTGAGGAGAGAGATGAGGTGTGCGCACACATGTGTGAGAACACTTTGGGATGACAAGTAATTAAATTTTGGAAGCTATGTGTAAAATACTGGAGGTAGGTGGGATTTATGTAATTAATGAGACAAGATGAGGGGGTTGAGCATGAATTTTAAATTAATAAATAATGGTGATGATGGGGTTTAGGATAGTTAATGAATGGTTAATTATTCTAATGAGGTAGGTGGAGTTAATAAACCATGGGTTAATTAACTTGGATGTAGTTAAAAGTTGGAGAATGGGATAATGTAGGTTAGTAGGTCAATTAATCATTGATTAATTAACACAATTGGGATTAGAAGAATAGGGGATTTTAGTGGGATCAATTAAATAATAAGAATTATTTAATTGATTAGAAGAACTATAGTTTAGAGAATGATGTAATTAATTAAATAAAACATTTAATTAATTATAAGAGGAAAATGGATTAATTAATTAAATAAATATATTTATTTAATTAAAAGGGGAGGAATGGATAAATTAATTAAATAATACTATTTAGTTAATTAAGCGGAAATGGTGTCAGATTTAGGGTGACTACAATTAGAATTCTAGGAGGAATATGAAATGAAATGTAAGTTCTCTTTTTGAAGAAATGGATGAATATTATGTAAATTCAAACAAAAAGAACATTAGAGATTTTGTTAAATAAAAATTGAGAATGTGATGTTCAGAAGATTTCAATGTGTAGTGTAGAAAATTATACTCCATTCTTGGAGATAGTACAATTTCACACTTAGTTTGGACCTATTTTAGTACCTTTGCATTCATACCCTTTAAATCATCATTAATAGGCCCTAAGACCCTTTATTATGGATACCAAGGCTTATTTCGACTGAAATCCTGGAAAATTCAACAAATACATTTAATTTTCTAACACCCTGACATTTGGTCAGTTTGAAAAACTATAGTGGGACCAATACACCACCTTGGGCGTATGAGTCCCCCTAGTTGGGACCCATACTCCACCTTGGACATATGAGTCCCGTTTGGGCCCTTTCTAGGGTTTGAGCAGGAATTTAAGGTTTTTAATTCAAATTTTTGGCAAATGTTAACATTTGGGATCTAAAAAAAGGTAAATTAGATAGGATGCCTATAAAACTAAGGTTTTGAATCATTATTTAACCTAGAATTTTCAAGCAAGAGAGTCTCACCTAGATTTAGAGCTTTCAAGAGAGAGTTTCAAGCATTCAAGAAGAAGGAGCAAGTAAAGTTGAAGTCTTGGAGTAACATAATAGTATTTTTGTAGGTCTTCAAGCTAACTTTCATTTCAAGATCAAGCATTTTCAAGGATTGGTGATGGATGCCTATGTAGGATCATGATGTATTCTAGGTTGGGGAGATGTAACTAGCCATTGAACCAAGCCTATTGACTTGTTTCCTAAGTGATTTCATCTTACATTATCATTCTAATTTCTACCTAAAGGAAGGTACATGCATTGTTATGGCTTATCAAGGTGATTAGATATCTCCAAAAGTGAGTCATCATCTTTATAATTCATTCATGCATCCTATTCTAGCACATTAGAGTAGGGTTTAATGCAATCTAGATCTTTTAATCTTAGATGCACTTAGGATTAGGACTTTCATACACATTTCCTTTCAAAATCTATTCTTTTCTATCAAGGTTGAACTACCAAACTAGGGGTTTAACGAGGAAAACCCCCCATAAGAAAATCAACATGATATTTTGTTTTGTAGATTCTTAGTAGGTTTAGATCTGGAAGCGAAGTTTGAGAGGCATAGGAAGGAAGTGCATAGATAAGAGAACAATTTCAAATCCTACATTTTCAAAAAGGAAAAATGGCACTAAATTGCCACCTTAGGCATTTGAATCCTTGTATAGCTCTATTACCAAATTTTAGAGGATTCTGACTGGTCACTGAGAGATTACAGATCCTACCTAGAAACCCTAAACTAGGACTAAATCACCTAGTCTGGCATATGAGTCCTAGTACACAGTAGAAGCAACAATTTTCAAGGTTTTTAGACCTTGCTTAGTCATCTCTGATCCTCTAGGTACTTTCTTTTATCTCTCTATTTATTGATCTGATTTCATATTCTAATTTTCTAGGGTTTAGTGCATTCATATTTATGTTTCTCCTTAGAAACTTCATTTAATGGTGAACCTCCCCTTTAATCACACCTAAGGAAACCACTCTCTTATCCATCCTTCCCTCAATTGAGTCACTTAGTTGAGGGATCTTGGTTTCCTAATGAACTAAGAGCGAAATAGGTCCCAAATTTCCATTTCCCAAAAGGTGGAACTCTATTTCCATCGGTTCATTTTGGTGAACCTGACCTTTGGATACTTCCATTTCTGATTTGGAGAACATTTTAGTACTAGATCTATGTTAAATTTGCATTAGATCTTGCATTAGTCAATTTGCATTTAGGGCTCCTAAATATCAACATTAGTAGAAAAGTGCATATAGGTTGCATTTTTGCATCTTGCATCATTCAATTTCATTGGAAAACTATACTTACAAATAGTTATTTGAACATACAATCCAAAAACCTTAACATTAACCAGAAATTTGCTGAATTTGGCTTAAAACCCCTAATCTGGGACTCATTCACCCATCTGGGTGATTTAGTCCCTATACAGGCAGTTTTTCTAGATTTTTGGGAATTTTGTGGCGACTATTTTTTACTATTTGAACCTTCTAAAAACCTTAATTGGGACTCATTCACCCATCTGGGTGATTTAGTCCCATATAAAACCTGAATCTACAATTTACAACATTAAAAACATCATTTATGTGCTTCTATTTTTTGTTGTTAGATCTCTGTTTCAGTCTGTTCAGTTTCTGTTTCATTCATTTTGTTAGATCTAGCTTAATTTGGTTTCATTTCAAGTACATGTTTCAATTGTGGATAGAATTAGGTTACTGCACTTTTATTTCATTTCTAGCATTAGTTCATAGTTTGATAAGATTAGATTACATTTGACATTCATTAGAAAACAAAACCAAAACATCAAAACCATAACAACCATAAATAAATGAAACCCCTTCCAAAGAAAGCATGGTTATTTGAGTATGCCAAATATCTTTTTCCAAGCTAACTTATCCTTCAATCCCTTTAGTAGTGATGACTTTGACATGTTAGATGAAGCCCTTGAGGATTTCATCTTGCAAGGTCCATCCACTGAGGCTTGTTATAACAAACTAAAACAAAGAGAAGTTAATGTTATTCAACCTCAACTCATCCTTTACCCACCTTCAAACCAAACTCAAACTCAAAAAAAACTTGCTCTCATCCTTGAACCACCTAAGAATAATGTTTCATAAAAATCAAGTTATAATACCATTTCTCATACATATAAGACTAAAAACAATCCACAACAGGGATAAACAACTTTAACCTTCCTCTCTTGTCTCAACCCATATTGCTTAGTGCTCCTCGTTTGCCTTCACATAGTGGGAAGGAGTATGATCTTGTTGAACAACTTAAGAATACTCTCATAAAGATATCCCTATGGGATTTAATTCAAATTTCACCTAGTTATTATACTATGCTTTAAACAACCTTGCAACAAGTTGTGGTTCCCTCTAGTACAAATGCAAGTGATGTAGCTTCTCTAATTCAAGGAATGAATGTGGTTAACATAGACATTACCTTTCATCAAAATGAGCTCAGTCCATTGGAAGTGAGAAATAAAAATGATGCCTTCATGATAATATAGAACATGAATAAAGTGAACCCTTGTTGACAAATGCTCAGCTCTTAATATGCGTAGTGTAACAATTTTGGACAGACTTGGCATGGATAAATTGGGAATTGAACCTGATTCCTTATCGATTCAAGGATTCGACAATATAGGAAAGAAACTGTGTGGTGTGATCAATTTGCCTATTACAGTTGGAAAGATCATGTTACAAACTCCTACCACATTATGCCTCATGATCTTTCATACAATCTTCTTTGAGGAAGACCTTGGATTCATGAGATGCACACAGTGCCTTCGATGCTTCATCATATCATGAAATATGTTTATAAAAATAAAGTATACCAAATTGAAATAGATCCTGAGCTTGAAAGTTACTTACAAATTGAAAAAGGAACAACAAGTCCTCTAAACACACTAATCCCAACTTCAAAGATAGAACCTATAAAAGAATAAAAATAAGAGATGGAAAAAGTGTCAAAGTTATTGGAAGATGATTGGAGTTCCTTAGACTTCACACCTTCATTCATGGGAGAATACAATATCACAAGAAAAGAAACCAAAAAACAAAAGCAACCTTGATGGTAATGTCAACACAAAATTTAGAAGAAAACTCACAAGCATATAATTCATCTACTCTAGAAGAAGAAACAAGCTATACAACAAACTTTGATGAGATAGACTATCAACAATCACCAAACCCAAAAGAAATGGAGAAACTTTATGGAAAAGGTTATGAGCTTATGAAACAATTTGGTTATAGTGGAAAAGAATGTGGAAGGAAAGAACAAGGCATCCATGTTCCTATAGAGCCTAACACACAAGAAACTAAAAGTGGTTTTGGATATTGTCCTTCTAAGATAACACAAGCAATGAAAAGACCCTCACTAAACATCAATACCGTCATGTGTAACCCTAGTAAAATAACTCTCACTCTGAAGAATCCCGAATTGATTGATACAACTTGTGAAGAATCATTGGAATACTTTGAAGATGATGGAGACTTGAAAGAAATGCTAGGAGTTTATGAGAATCCATTTAATCCTCTTAAAAAGAAATGGGTTACATGTGCTATGAGTAGTGCTAGAAAGCAAATGAAGAGAAGGAAAGTAATGAGACTGATAAGGACAATGAAGAATACAAGGGTATGTGCAGGATCATCATGGAAAAAACAGGCCTTTAAGTGGCAAAAAAATCAAAAAATTAGAGTTAGGCAACTTGATGTAAAAATTTGAATAAGTTATTTATATTATATCAAAAATATGTAAGAATAGAATTTGTATCAAATTGAATGTACTTTCTAAAATACTAGGTTTTTTTCTTGAAAAAAAAAATCTATTTGGTAAAAATTTGAAATTTCAATGTAGTAGTACTTAATTTCAGGGAAAAAATAAGAAGTAGGTGTTTGTGACCACCCTAACCACAATAAAATGATAATATTTTTTTACAAGATTTTAAATATAAGTAGAGGACTAATGTCCCGATGTGATGCATATTTTTTTGTAATTTTTTCCAAGTAAGTAATTAATTATGAATTTTTTATTACAAATTTTAAAAAATATAAAAAATTTGTATGTCTGACCACCTTAAATTGGTCAAAACTTCATGAAATTCATTTTTTATTTTTTTAATCTTATAGTATGCAAAGCATAGAATGTGATGCATGTTTTGGATTTAAAAAATGTGATACCATTTGAAAGTTTAAAATATTTTTCAATCAGTCTATCAATTAGGGCTTTAGTCATAATTTGAATAGAAAATGAATAATAATTACTTATTAAATTCAAAGTAAAACATAATTTATATTGGTGGAAATCTAAGAATCTCCTTTAAAAACCTTTTTCGTTTCATCAGTTTTGGATAACAAAAAAGTTGTCAGCCACATTCCCATCATATTGCCACTTTTTGGGCCATCATGATCCTACACATACCCACAATCTTGAAATTCTGAAACAAACTACACTTCCTTTGGGAGATACAATTAGCATACCAATGGATATCACTAATGAGGAGAAAGTGATTAAAATAGGAAAGTGCTAGGATGAAGATGAATCCAAAAATTGATGATAAGATAGTGACACACAACATAGTCCTTGCAGAGGATGCTAAACCAGTATAAGAAAAGACATGAAAGATGAATCCTAAGATAGCATTATTAGTTAAGGTTGAGATTGAGAAACTCCTCAAAGTTGGTTTTATACAACCTATTGATTATTCTCCTTGGATCTCAAAAATTGTTGCAGTCACAAAAAGTGATAATCATATTAGGATGTGTATAAACTTTCATGATTTGAATAAAGCATCTTTAAAAGATAATTTTACCATTTGTAATATTGACATGATAGTGGACTCGACTATGAGACATGCTTTGTTGTTGTTCATTGATGGATTTTCTAGATATAATCAAATTTTTATTAACCCTCAAGATCAATATAAAACAACATTTACTACAACTTGGGGAACATTTTGTTAGGTAGTCATTCCTTTTGGATTAAAGAAAATAGGCACAACATATAAAAGAGATATGACATTGATAATTTCATGATTACATACATAAGATTTTGGAAGATTACATCGATGATATTCTAACAAAATCTTTAACTAGAAAAGATAATGTGAATATCCTTTGAAAAATCTTTGAAATAATGCAAAAATATAACATGAGGTTGATCTAGGGGATATTTTTCAATGAAAATTGAAATGTCTCCAATACTCCTAATTTCAGCACCACCAGAAAGATCTCAGTGTCCTGATTCTAACACAACTTGAATAGAGCGAAAAGGAGTCCGTTTGCTCAAGTTACAACCAGTCAAACATTTGGTCAAACTGCCATCAGGGGCGTCCAGAAGGTGACAAAAAATGATCATCTCAGAAAACAACGGAAGTAGTGTCAAGTCAAAGAGCTTGTTGAGTTGATTCCGACAATGTTCGTTTCATCGAAATCCGACATCGTATGCTCGAGATATTGGATTTCAAAGTTTCCAGTTGACTTAGTTGACCAAGAGGTACAGGTGATGTCATCAGTCAGTCTGTACTGTATGAAATCCAAGTGGACGAATTCTGGCGTGACATGTGGTAGTTGAGTCATATTGTATGGACCAATCAGAGAGTGACATGTGGCATCCGTACGACACATTATCACAGTCAGCATACACGTCAGCAGTCTAATTAGCGCCGATGTGTCATTAGCAGCGAATGAAGAGATGACACGTGACCCAGTGGTCCTCATCAGGCGAGGTGGTTTGTTGAACAAAATTTTTGTCAGGGCTCAACCCCGTGACCTGCTGGGGATCCGAAACCGTCGGTGGCCATTGCACCAAACACACACGTCACATACATATTTGGAGCCATTTTCTTTATTGTTTATAGTTTCGGCGGATTGGTTTTAAAACGTGGCCAGCGGGGTTTGAACCCCAGACCACGTGGGTTTTAAAAATGATTGTAATAGTTAGACCAGCGATGGATGTTTGAAAATGTAAGGAGTCTATTTTCTTTTGTTGTATGTTTGAGGCCGAATTCATAACAAATGGCCTATAAAGCCAAAATTACTTGAAACCCACTTCAACCTCCTTTACTAAAAGGCCATACAAGACAAGTGAGTCTTTGTACGAGTTGTAAAAGGGGGGTTAGACATTTAATTGTTTTGTTAAGCCTATTTAGGCTAATTTCATGTATAAAAGGAGGGGAATGTAAGCTCTTAGGAGTTCAGAAAATACAGGTGATGAAGTAGAGAAACAGGTGATACGAAAGAGAGATCTTGTGGAGATTTTTGAGCCATTTTTGTACGACGGAGCATTGTCATGCTGCCGAAGTGCTAGGAGAATGGTCTTGGTGCATTTGTAATCTTTTTTGGAGATTAATCGAATCGGTTAACTCTATTGGAGTGGACTCGGAGACGTAGTCACGTTTGTGACGAACTCCGTTATTAGATTGTTTGCACCTCTTCTCTCTTTTTTCTCTCTCATTCTGATTTCTACCTTTAGTTTTAATGCATAGTTTGAATAATTTATGCATGAATTGTATTTCCGTTAAGTTGTTATAATTAAGCATTCAAATTTCGCAATTAGTCTAGATCCTATACAGATCAAGTTGGTATTAGAGCACAGTTTGACTATTATTGCAGTTGTTTTCTTGAATGCTAAGGAGATCCAGGATTCAGAAGGGCGAAGGCAAGCTCGAAGACTTTGATCCTGAGATCGGGAAGCGAAGAACTTTTCTGAAGATGTCCTTGTTTGGAATGGAGGTTCCTAAAGAAATCAGTGAGCAGGAATTTCAAAGAGCATTCCTCGAGATGAAAGCTAAGGTGGACATTCTTTTCCAAGAAAGACAAGAACGGAAGGAACGTGAAGGAGGTTCATCGAAGAAAGATGTTCATGAAGACAAGAAAGAGAAACAACATGGAGATGGTGGCAAGCAACCAGATCACCCCTTTTCTTCTTCTCCTCCCTCTTCTCCTTCTTCTCCATCTTCTCCTCATTCTACTTCTTTTAATCCTTTCAAGAGTGGGCATAAGCCTAAAATTAAATTGGATGTAAAATTTGACTTGCCTAAGTATTGTGGTGAACTAAATGCTGAAAAATTGGATGATTGGATTCAGCAAGTTGAAGTCTATTGTAGAGTCCAAAACCTATTAGATGATGTTGATAGGATCCAATTAGCTACTCTTTGTTTAGGAGGTACAACTTTAACCTAGTGGGAGAGTAAGATTAAGGTAGAAATTTCACAACATGGTAGAGTCAGTTTAACTTGGGCAGAGTTTGTTAATGCTCTTAAGAAGCAGTTTTATCCCCTAGGACATATGCAACAGTTAATGATGGACTGGAAAATGTTTAGGCAAGGGAAAGGTCAAACTGTCCAAGAGTACACCCATGAATTTAGGAAAAGGGCTATTGCATTAAATGTACCTTTGTACACCCAAGATACTTTGTTAAAGTACATAGGAGGTCTTCACTCATATCTCAGACATTCTATTTTGGTTTTGAACCCTAGCAATTTGGATGAAGTTTGTGTCCAAGCTATACATTTAGAGTCAAGAGGAAAAGGTACTTTTATTGATAAGTTTGATAATGATAACTCTGTAAAGAAATCTTCTAAGAATGTAGAGATAGGGAAAGGAAAGAAGACAACTACAGTCAAGAAGGATGACAAGCTTTCTTGCTAGCTCATTGTGACAGGAAAGGTCATGATGAAGATCATTGTTGGAAGTTGCATCCAGAATTGAAGCCTAAGTGGGCTCAGAGACAAACTCAGAAACAAAAGGGTAAGGAGAAAGCCACAAATGTTGTTATGGATCTTGGTTCTGATTCTGATGATGAAACTAAGATAACAGCTATGGGTTTGAAAGGTAAAGCTCCTATTTCCAGTGTTTCCTTTGATAGTTGTGCTTCTACTTCTAAAGTTAATGATGTCTCTGAAGATGTGAAGAGGAATGAGCTTTTTCATTTAAGGGTTGTTGCTAAGAACATTAAAATTGATGCACTCATAGATAGTGGTTCTCAAGTTAACTTAATTTCTAAAGATGTTGTAAGAAACTTGGGATTGAAAACTACACTGCACAAGAAACCTTATCCACTAGGTTGGATTTGTGAAAATGATAAATTGCAAGTAACAAGACAATGCACTTTGAGATTCGCAATCACTAGTAATTTTGTGGATGAAGTACAGTTTGATGTGGTTCCACTAGATATCTGTGGGATAGTGCTTGGTAGCCCTTATCTTTATGATCTGAAAGCTATTTTCTACTGAGAAAAGAATCATTATCATTTGTTTAAAGATGGCATTTAGTATATTGTACATTCTCATAGGATTAAGACTGATCATTCTTTTACAAACACAGGGCAAATAAAGAGGGTGATTAATGCAAGTAAAGATTTAACTCTTATGTCTGTCAGCATAGGTGGTTCTAGACAGGAAATTGGAGTAGCTAACTAGGGTCAGATGTCACAGGATACACCCACAGTACAGTATGAGGGGATGGTGATTGAAAGCATTGATGGTCCCTTGGGTAAAAATGCTTCTCATGTGAAAGATCGATATGTTGTTTATTTATTCTCTTTCATCTCTGCATTATTGTTTGGCTTGATGCTAGTCAATTTTTGTTGGTTAGTGGCTACGATAGTTGATGTAGATGCTTATGGAAGTGATAGAATGATGTTTATGATCAACAATGTTGTTACAGTCTTTGTTGTGATTGTGATCCAGGTATTCAGATGTACAGATGATATAGGACAAGTGGGGAGGCCAAGTCCTCACTTGATGTTTGAATAAATGCACTTTTGGAGGTCCAAAAGTTCTCCAGTGGGGAGGCCTAATCTGGGGGATATTTTTTAGTGAAAATTGAAATGTCTCCAATACTCCTGATTGTAGCACCATCAGAAAGATCTCAGTGTCCTAATTCTAATGCAACTTGAATGGAGCGAAAAGGAGTCCGTTTGCTCAAGTTACGACTAGTCAAACATTTGGTCAAACTGCCATCGAGGGCGTCCAGAAGGTGACAAAAAATGATCATCTCAGAAAATGACAGAAGTGGTGTCAAGTCAAAGAGCTTGTCGAGTCGATTTCGGCAATGTTCATTTCATCGAAATCCAACATCGTATGCTCGAGATATTGGCAGTCAAAGTTTCCAGTTGACTTAGTTGACCAGGAGGTACAGGTGATGTCATCAGTCAGTCAGTACTGTATGAAATCCAAGTGGACGAATTCTGGCGTGACACATGGCAGTTGAGTCATATTGTACGGACCAATTGGAGAGCGACACGTGGCATCCGTATGACACATTATCACAGTCAGCATACACGTCAGCAGTCTAGTCAGCGTCGATGTGTCATTAGTAGCGAATGAAGAGATGACACGTGTCCCAGTGGTCATCATCAGGCGAGGTGGTCTGTTGAACAAAATTCTTGTCAGGGCTCAACCCCGTGACCTACTAGGGATCTGAAACCATCGGCGTTTGTTGCACCAAACATACCCGTCACATACATATTTGGAGCCATTTTCTTTATTGTTTATAGTTTCGGCGGATTGGTTTTAAAACGTGGCTGGCGGGGTTTGAACCCCCGACCACGTGGGTGTTAAAAATGATTGTAACCGTTAGACCAGCAATGGATGTTTGAAAATGTAAGGAGTCTATTTTCTTTTGTTGTATGTTTGAGGCCGAATTCATATCAAATGGCCTATAAAGCCAAAATTACTTGAAACCCACTTCAACCTCCTTTACTAAAAGGCCATACAAGATAAGTGAGTCTTTGTACGAGTTGTAAAAGGGGGGTTAGACATTTAATTGTTTTGTTAAGCCTATTTAGGCTAAGTTAATGTATAAAAGGAGGGGAATGTAAGCTCTTAGGAGTTCAGAAAATACAGGTGATGAAGTAGAGAAACAGGTGATACGAAAGAGAGATCTTGTGGAGATTTTTGAGCCATTTTTGTACGATGGAGTATTGTCATGCTGCCAAAGTGCTAGGAGAATGGTCTTGGTGCATTTGTAATCTTTTTTGGAGATTAATCGGATCGGTCTAACTCTATTGGAGTGGACCAAGAGACGTAGTCACGTTTGTGATGAACTTTGTTATCAGATTGTTTGCACCTCTTCTCTCTTTTTTCTCTCTCGTTCTGATTTCTACCTTCAGTTTTAATGCATAGTTTGAATAATGTATGCATGAATTGTATTTCCCTTAAGTTGTTATAATTAAGCATTCAGATTTCGCAATTAGTCTAGATCCTATACAGATCAGAGGTTGAACCTAAAAAAGTGTGTCTATCGTATCTCACAGAGGCATTGAGGTGGACATGAAGAAAATTGATGCTATAGTTAACATGCCACCTATTATAAACATTTCTCAACCATGCACTTTACAAGGAAGAATTCAGGCTATTCGTCATTTTGTAGCATCCTTAGTAGACCGAACATTACCCTTTACGTAAATCCTGAAGAAAGAGGTTCAGTTTAATTGGAATGAGGATTGTAAATAGGATTTTGAGAGTTTGAAAGATTACCTTGCTACTCCACCTATTTTACAACCCGCTATGCAAGAAAAACCATCTATCCTTTATAAAATAGCATCAACCCATGCTCTTGCAGCATTGTTGGCTGAACAAGATGAAAGTGGTAAAGAACATCCTATTTATTACATTAGCTGAACTCTGATTAATTATGAGACAAGATATATGATGATAGAAAAATAATGTTTGGCTCTCATGTTCACCACTAGTAAATTGAGAAATTACTTACTGAATGCTAAAATCCATTGATGAAGAAATTTGATCCTTTAAAACATCTTTTTGCTAAAATGGATTTATTAGGATGCTTAGCTAAGTGGTTTATGTTGTTAACTGAGTTTGATCTTAAATTTTTCTCACAAAATACAATCAAAGGACAAGCCTTGACTAACCAATTAGCTAATGCTCCCTCTCCCCTAGCGTTACCTAATATTGACTCATTCCTTGATGATAATGTGTTGATGATTGAAACTAATACATGGGAGTTATATTTTGATGGCTCTAAGTGTAGAACTGGATCTAGTGTAGGGTTTATACTAATCCCACCTATAGGAAATACTATTCCATTGTCTTACCACTTAAACTTCCTATGCAGAAATAACACATCATAGTATGAAGCTTTAATTGTTGGATTGCACGTTGCTTTAACTCTGGGAGCTTGAACTATTAAGATATTTGGTGATTCACAATAAGTCATTAAGCAAATAAATAGATCCTATAAAGCGAAGCATGAAAAATTATCAAAATATAAGGATATCACAATGACTCTCTTAGACATATTTGACTCATATAGTATTGATAACATCCCATGAAAAGATAATCGGCATGCAAATGCAATGGCAAGTGTGGCTTCCCTTATATCTCCTCAAGGTCCTTCAAATTTTTTTACATTCATTGTCCATAAAATTATGCAACCATCAATAGAATATAATGTCAAAGAAGTGTTATCAACCATCACAAAAAGCTCTATCGAATGGCACACACCAATATTTAATTATTTGAAAGATGATACCTTTCCAGAGATGACAACTAAGAATACTCAAGTCTGCCTTCGAAAACTTGCTTCTAGATATATAATCCTTGCAAACATGTTGTATAGAAGGTCCTTCGATGTCTTAAAAAATATGAAATCCCTATAGCACTTGTGGAAGCTCATGCAGGTGCTTGTGGAGGCCATTTTGGAGGAAGATCATTTGTTCAAAAGTTAATCTACATAGGGTAGTACTATTGGAGACATATGGAACAATATTACTTGAATATGTTGAGAAATGTCACAAATGTCAAGAACATAGAAATTTGATTCACGCTCCTACTTTCGAGCTTCATGCCTAGGTTCCTATCTGGCCATTCTCAGTATGGGGTTTGGATCTTATTGGAAAAATATCACCACCCTCTTCTGCTAGACATACATTTATAATTACTACAACAAATTATTTCATGAAATGGGTAGAAGCTATTCCCCTTCGTTCAACAACTACCAATGTAATATGTCATTTCATATTGGAACACATTATTGGTCACTTTGGACTTCCTTCCACTTTGGTTTCAAACAATGGAAAACCATTTAAAAATAATGATGTGAAGAAGTTCTTGGAAACACTTAACATGCAACATCGTTTTTCAACACCCTACTATGCACAATCTAATGGTCAAGCTGAATCAACTAATAAGACTCTTGAGAAAATATTGAGGAAAATAGTAAGCAAACATAATAAGGATTGGCACACGTAGTTGACATATGCATTATGGGCTTATCGTACTATTATTAGAACACCAACCAAAAATACTCCTTATAACCTTGTTTGTGGTACCAAAGCAATAATGCCCTTGGAGTTAGAGATTCCTTCATTAATAATTTCTCTTCAAAGACTTACTGATGATAATACTTATAAAGAACAACGATTACATCAGCTTGAAGTGCTTGATGAACAATGCATCAATGCTCTTGAGCATCTCCAAGCTTACTCTAGATGAGTGCAACATAGTTACAATGATCATGTCATCCCTTGTTCATTTAATCAAGGTGATTTGTTGTTATTTGAGAATCAATGTAACGTTAATGCTACCTCAACTAACAAAGGAAAATTCAGCCCTAATTGGTTAGGACCTTATAAAATTGATGAAGGCTATGGGTCTAGAGCATACACATTAACAGAAATGGATGGTAACCTCTTAAGGAGCCTATTAATTATGTGCATTTTTGTTGGTACTATGTCTAACCTTCTTGAATAGTATGAATGATAATGTAGTGACATTAAAGTTAGTAGATAGTACACTATTTTCTCTCACATTGCTTTGTTCTTGAAAAAAAATCATTTGTGTGTCTTGAATATTAAGGTAATTATTCAAACTAGCTTTGGATTGTTACTTTAGGTTTCATACTATCAAGTCAATCTTGTATACATTGTGTTATATTAGATCCTTATATGCATTTAATGTCTTACAATTAGATCATTGGTGCATTTAATTTATCATAACATACTCAATCATAATGCGGCATCTAAAAGAAAACTAAGATAGTTTTAATTAGATGACATAAAACATGTTAGATCATGGAAGACATTTATTGAATAGTTTTACAAAGATTATTTCATAGATCACATTGCCATCTAACTAAAACACATAAACATAAGAAATCAAGCATAAATGATCATATATATATATCAAAAAGTTTTAAGTACATATCCTCAAATATACAATGCTACTATGGCTTGTGACTACCAAATCCCTCAGGACCTACTGATCACCTCCGTTGAGAGATGGTCTATCGAGAGACGGTAGTACGTGATGGTGATCTACCTATCAAATCTAGTGCATCTTGTAGGCCCTATGCTCATCCAACAGCCCTAGCCTCTTGTACAATAGCCTCCATGCACTCTCACTCTATGTGGTCTCTCTCTACATGCAATATGACAACCTCTCCACATAGTCTCTCAAGCTTCATCGGATCTTGAGATGATTGAAGCTCATCATAGGAAGCATGCAATGCTGATAGATCACCCATGGATCAATCAACATTCCTAGTAGTGCTCTTGTATTCTCCTCTAAACCCCGTGAAAGGATCAAACAAATATGAATTTTTCTCCATGATCGATGGGGGCATGTAATCTATGACAACAACCTTGTCTATGAGCGAAGGAGGAATAATCTCCATGGCAGCCCGTCAATAGAGATCTTATAGCTCTCTCACAGATCATGCAAGATGGAAATCATAAAGATAATCAGTACACAACATGATATATACACATAAAGGAAAAAAAATGAACATGAGCATAATCATAAAAGTATAAGCATAATCATAAACAATGTGTCATCACCTAAATATTTAGCCTACTATGTAAAAATAACCCCATCTTGTGTAGGAGGAATAGAAGATCCACTACCCTCTCCATGCTCATGACTTTTGGCATGTGATGTAGTTGTTGACTGTGATTTGGTAACCATGTGGGAACTAAATCTCTCCACTTGTGGGTAACTAGACCCTCATCTGCTATATCACTGCCCTCACTCATCAACTAGCTCTCGTCCTCCTTGTCCCCCTCCCCATACTCATCCTCCACCTCATAGTCTATGTTCACCTCCTCATTGTAATCCTCCTCTACCTCATCCAAAAATAAGTTTGCAACCTTGATCTCCTCACTTGTCTCCTCCTCGTCATCCCTATGATCTAGAAGAGGTCCCATGTAGCCTATAGGATGATCCATACAAAAAATTGGAGTTGGTCATGTTGCAACCCACCACTCTTCATATGCGTCTATAACACCCATGTCATTAGTGTCAGAGACTAGAGGCATATCGAGATCCACATAATCTAAATCACTAGATAAAATATCATCAACTATGGTTTGTCTTGTATCTCCTGCTCTCTAGGCACTCCACAATGATCATCTGTAAAATGGACATGCTACTAGAAAAACTTGTACCTACCCAAATTGTCTCATGACACGATCGTAGTAGAAAGGTACCACTATGTAGTCATGTCTCCTTAGTAAAAATCGGTCCCTCTACATCCTCATCAACTAGTGGGTCTCATCTGGCCACTGAGGTATCAACTAGTAAGGTCTCCATAAGATCTCCTCTTGATTAAGACAATCAAACCTGACTCTCCAGTACAAAAAATCTTCATACTACCATGCTTGTCTCAATGGATAGCTGAAAGAGCATGGATATCCTAGGGCACCTACAAAAGGAAATCTCATTGGTCTAGTACATGTGATATTCTCTAGGAAATAAACTTGTAATAGTGTACAATGAACCATACTATCCACCTCCTGGTAAGTGAATCATCCCAAATCATAATAGAGATGTGCTAGTATATTGTGACTGCAAACATAGATGGTCTTGTGCTACTCCATTTCCTATATCATGTGCACTAGTCCTCCATCTAGGTGTGCTCCCTGACTATCTAGGACTAGTACTAATGCTACGTTAAATATCATAATCTACCTCAGGAGTAGCGATTGTGGGAAGATTAGCCACCTCAGCTCAACACGTAGCCCCATGATCTCCTCCTAAATCAAACTTCCAAGACAATACTAGATATCTGCTCTCATCTCTCGGTAAGAATGTTCCTCTACAAAGTGAAAGGTTTCACCTTAAACATGAACCCAAAGAATGTGATGCACATCCTCCAAAGTGATAGTCATCTCACCAGTGTGTAGATGAAATATGTAGGTATCTCCATCCCACCTCTCTACTAGTGCCATCAATATGGAATCATGGTATCTCATGGGAGGAATGAGATATTCCCAATATATACCCATCTACCATATTGTCTCTATGTCCTCCTTTGACAGCACTGTAAGTAGGTCTCATAGGCGACATAACAACCTACCATCAAGACACTGTTGTGATCAAGGAGGAACCTAATAAAAAAAATATATATATATATCACCTATAAGCATTCTAAAATCTTAAATCTTTACATCAAAATTCAAAAAGTGTGCTAAAGTTGCTCTAGGGTACTTTTCTAAGGGTCTTAGATACTTCATTCCTTTTTTGGGACACTTCGCGAAAAAGTGGGACACTTTACGAAAAAGTGGGATACTTTGTGAAAAAGTGGTCGACACTTTGCGAAAAAAGGGACGCTTTGCGACTTCCTTTTCTAGGGTCCTAAATCTATCTAGAAATACATAAAACATAAAATAAATGCATAAAAACAAAGCTAAGGTTGAGAAGAATCCACTCACTGTATGTTGTAGATCACCCCATGCCACCTCATCGCGTAGGGTCTCGAGTTTCGGAGGCACGTAAGGTTGTATGGTCGGCATCATCAATCACTCTCCACCGAAATTAAACTACAAAAGGTAAAATACAAAATGATCACAAATTACTTAACTTTTTACTCTTATATACTTTTAAACTAGGTCATTTATATGTTAACGGAAAAAAGGTGCTTTTCATTCAAATTAACATATTGGCGCCTAGAGAACTCTGTTTTTGACGTTGTTTGTTGCATTGGATTTGTAATTCCACACCTGTTCTCGTCAAATGTTTATTACTATGTGGTATGGTACTTGGAAATAACCTATGATATGACTTATGAAATTTGATGGTGTTAGATTGGTACCTTGATTCCACCTCCATAAAGCAAGCAGAGTAAAGAGGGGCATACATCTACCCTTGAATTTTATTTCTTGAAGAAGATAGATAAGAATATTTTTGAATGACTAATGAAGTGGTTTTGCAAGATGTGGTTCCTAACATTGTGGTTTTGTAGATAACTACAATGGGGGCTTCATTCTACCATGTTTTCAAATGAATCCATATGAGTATCCTTTTTACAAAGTTCACTGTTTGAATTCCTTTAGCTTGCATATGCATGTAGATTCATATGGGTGCTAAAGTGGGGCCTAAATATAGTGTAGAAAATTGTACTCCCTTCTTGGAGATAGTACAATTTCATAATCAGTTTGGACCTATTTTAGTACTTTTGCATTCATACCCTTTATTATGGATCCCAAGACTTATTTTGACTGAAGTCCTAAAAAATTCAACAAATACATTTAATTTTCTAATAGCCCAACATTTTCTCATTCTGAAAAACTAGGGTGGGATCCATACACCACTTTGGGCATATGAGTCCCCTAGGTGGGACCCATATGCCACCTTGGGTGTATGAGTCCTGTTTGGCCCCTTTTTAGGGTTAGAGTAGTAAATTAAGGTTGTTAATTCAAATTTTTGTCAAACATCAGTATTTGGGATCTAATAAACTATAAATTAGATAGGATTCCTATAAAACTAAGGTTTTGAATCATTATTTCACCTAGATTTTTCAAGCTAGAGAGTCTCACCTAGATTTAGAGCTTTCAAGAGAGTTTCAAGCATTCAAGAGCAAGGAGCAAGTAAAGTTGAAGCCTTGGAGCAACATAATAATGTTTTTGTAGGTCTTCAATATCACTTTCATTTCAAGATCAAGCATTGTCAAGGATTTGTGATGGATGGCTATGGAGGATCATGATGAATTCTAGGTTAGGGAGATGCAACTAGCCATTGAACCAAGCCTAATGACTTGTTTCCTAAGTGATTCCATCTTCCATTATCATTCTACTTTCTACCTAAAGGAAGGTACATGCATTCTTATGGCTTATTAGGGTGATTAGAGATCTCCCAAAGTGAGTCATCATATTTATGATTCATTCATGCATCCTATTCTAGCACATTAGAGTGGGGTTTATTGCACTCTAGATCTCTTAATATTAGATGCACTTAAGATTAGGACTTTCGTACACATTTTCTTTCAAGATCTATTCTTTCTATCATGGTTTAATTACCAAACTAGGGGTTTGATCGAGGAAAATCCCCCATAGGAAAATAAACACAACATTTTGTTTTGCAGATTCTTAGCAGGTTCAGATCTGTATGAAAAGTTTGAGAGACATAGGAAGGAAGTGCAGAGATAGGAGAACAATTTCAGATCCTAATTTTTCAGAAAGGCATCTGTGACTCAACTAAATTGCCACCTTGGGCATGTGAGTCCTTGTATAGCTATGTCACCAGATTTCAAAGGATTCTGACTGCCACTGAGAGATTACAACTCTTGCCTAGAAACCCTAAATTAGGACTAAATCACCTAGTTTGGCGTATGAGTCCTAGTACACATCAGAAGCAACAATTTTTAGGGTTTTCATATCTTGCTTAGTCATCTCCGATCCTAGAGGTAATTTTTTGTATCTCTCTATTTACTGATCTAATTTCATATTCTATGTTTCTAGGGTTTAGTGCATTCTTATTTGTGTTTCTCCTTAGAAACTTCATTTAATCATGAACCCCCCCTTTAATCACACCTAAGGAAACTACTCTCTTATCCTTCCTTCCCTCAATTGAGTCACTTAGTTGAGGGATCTTGGTTTCCTAATGAACTACGAATGAAATAGGTTCCAAATTTCCATCTCCCAAAAGGTGGAACCCTATTTCCATCGGTTCACAATGAAATGAGAACTTGGAACAACTGGCGACCTAATTGGATTAAGTAATGTTGTTTGCAATTATCTTATAAGAATTAAGTGAAATTGTATGGCTAAAATGCATTTGTTATAAATCTTTAGAATTATGTTTTATTTTTAAAAAAGGATAAAATGCTTTATTGTGATAATTTTATTTAGTTAGTATTTGAAATTGAATTGTGAGTTAACATGTGAATGCATGTTGTTTTCAATTCACTTTCTTTGACTATACTTTTCAATTGAACGAATTAACATGTAAATAGAGTTTGTGAGTAGGATTTCCATGGCCAATGGAATCAGAGGTATCTAGGGGAACCCTATGTGCTTAGCCATGTTAAACCCAACTATAGTCCATTTGGAGGAACTATAATGCCGTTTGTATTGCATTTTATTCTTGATGTAATTGTGAGTGATTGTTGGTTAAGGTTATTACAGTTAATAAAGTCCCTAGGTGGAGTTCTAGGGTTGTGTTAACTTTTTAATCTTTTCAATTTCAGATTCAACTTTGAATGAGATTTTATGTAGTGAAAAAGAATTTAATTTTTGTATTTATCCAAATTTTAAACCTCCAAGATGATTGCCTATGGGTTGGGTGCTTAATTAAACCCATATCTTAGAGAATATCCAATATATGACCTCTTTTAATTACCCATTAAGAGAGGTGACAAATTTTGAAAATTTTGGGAAGAGGTGGAATGATTTTTCCTCTAAAATCTCATTTATGAGAGGAGACATTGGATGTAGAGTGTCCTAGTGCACCTCCATCCTCATAATGAAATTTGAAAGCTTCTTGGTCCGAGTGGAGTGCACTCCTTACCTCCCCATCTCCCCAAAAGTCTCACACATGTGTGAGCACTCATGAGGAGATGTGCTTAAAGGATGAATGAGAGATTGACAAATGTCACTCCCTCATTCAAAGATTTCAAATCTTGATTCTTTATTTCTATCTCTTTTGAAAACAAAGATAGGGTTCTCATTTGAGAGTTTACTTACTTGTTTGGGAAGAGAGTGAGAGGGATTTTATTTCTTCTTGTTTAGAGTTTGGAAAGGGGAATTTTGAGAGAAGAAGTTGGATTTTGGAGCTCATCTTCAACTCAACATCACCATTGAAATTTTTCTTGAGGAGGTAGGCTTTGATTGTTCTTGTTTTAATGTTTTTCATGTGTGTGTAGGAAAAAAAATACTATATGTTGCATTTTAAATCTTTATGTGTTGTGTTCTTGCTTGTTGAGTGCTATAAATGGGTTGGGTGTGGGATAGATTCACCCTTATGGGAAGATCATCCCTTGTTTTTGGGAGTTGAGAGAGGTAGGAATCTCTATAAGGAGTCTATTCCTCTTTAGAGGAGGAGAGGATTGAAAGTATGAGTACCTATGTGTTATTTTTGGTATTGTGCTTATCGTGGGAGAAATTGAAGAGGTTGTATTGTGAAAATGGAGAAATGGGTTGAGTGTGTAATATCTTGTGAGTCTCCCCATATGGAGAGTTGTCCACTCATCTCCTAGGCTTAAATAGATTATAAACGTGTAAGTCATGTATAGACAATACACACATTCATCTTTTGACATTTAAATAATTATAGTTAAAGAGTTAGGAGTCTCAATGGTTTAGTCACACACACACACACACACACATATCTATGCTTACACGATTGATTATATGATTCTTGACAAAAAATCATATGTGGGTGTAAACCCTTTGTGTGTATATATTTTTCCTTTTCTATGTCATGATATGGATTTGTGTGTACCCGCTTCTAGTGGATACCTCCTAGCTCAGAGGTGGTTAGTATTCTAGTCTATGGTTGGGTGGTGAGCACCACCATGGTCTTGGAAAATTTTGTGTTGCTTGTAAGTTTATTAAGCAACATAAACAGACTTACTTAATTGTAAAGAAAATTCTTTTAATTACAGCCTTGTATGAAATAATAGAACCAAATGCCTTGTTAAAAAAAGAATATATATATAATTGATCTATCTATAAATATCTTACAAGAAATCATTATTTTATTTGTCTTAAAATGAAAATAAAAAAGAGAGAGAATACAAGATGTTGAAGGAATATTTTGTCTACTTGATTTGCTTCAATAAAACTACATAGTGGTGGTTGAGTAGACTTATGAATATTTTAGTAATCAATACCGTTGACACTTTTGTTTTCTTTCCCCTCTCTCCGCTTAGTAACCATCAATATGCTGTATATGTGAAATGTCTGATTTGCTACTAAAAAAAACAAAACTCTTAGAAGAAAATAGAGTAAAATATGGGAATGGGTGATAAGAAACATTGTTTCATTGTCGATTAAACAAAAGAATAAGACTTCGAGATTATTCATTGTAGAAGTATATAGAGCAGGCAGCTACGTTGTAATACTAAAAACAACTACACTCTGTCTTATCTCCCCCCATTTCCATTTTGACAGATTTAAACAGACTAATATTGGCTCTCTACACATTAAAATATAATAGTTATTGGATAAATATATTATTCCCACTTGCAGGAATCGTTTAAGGCATATATAAAACAAAAAAAGTGGGATAAATTTATTATTTTTTCTAAACAACAGAGTAGGAAATTCGATGCGCTTAGGAAGTCAGGCTGTCACGTTAGAAAAAAATGTTTCTCTCTGACCTTTCTTTCTCGGGTAAATCGGGTCAAGGTATAGTGAGCAATGTCAATGGCTGTAATCTATTTGGGGATATGATAAAATAAAGCAAATTAAGGTTGACACCCATTTAAATAGGTTATTATAATGTGAGCTAGTTTTAGTTATTATATAGTTCTTAACCCCTGAAATTCATAATAATATTAGTTCGGTTGTTAGATTAAGAAAGCAAATCTGTTATCAGGAGGGCTTAACAGTGTAGTTTTTCGAGTCAAATTTATTGAAAGAACCCATCTCTTATGATAATGAATGGTCAAATTCATAGATGAAGCGTTGGGTCTTCTTGGGAGGTCACCTATCCCAGTACTACTCCAACTCAAGTGCTTAACCATGGAGTTTTTCCCAAGGTTAAGCTCACTTAGATTGCAACCCCATTTGCAATATAATATGCATTTAATTACAAGATACAAAAGGTAAAAATAGTCTAGTTAGTTGGCTATTTTATTAAATATATGTTATACGTGTGTAGAATAAATTTTATATAAGTAAACTAATTATTGAAGATATTCCAATCATTTCTATGTTTATTTTATTCTCATGGAGGCATTGTAAATTTATATTAAATAATTTGAATAAATCCTTCACTTTACAAATAGAAGGCTTAATATGGTTGACCCCCCTAGTAAAGGAACCATTGTTCGATTATGGTGCACCCACTTTTATAGAAATTTTGTGTCAAAAGTATTATATTAAGTCTATCTATACCATGATTTATATCTCTTTTTTATTTTGTAAATGAGGAACTCGAGTTATCTATCGTCCTTAGGCATGTTGTGTGTGTGTGTGTCTACGAAACGCTAAGGTTACTATGTTAATAACTATTATAAATAGGAGACTAAATGTTAAGATTTGCCATAAATAAAAGATTCACTGGTTATTACTAATATTAATAGTAATAGAAATTAATATTAAAATTTCCTTGGTTAATCATCATGTTAGTATGAATGTGATAATTGATCTTAACATCTCGATATGAATAATTTAACACATTCATATTAATAAAATTTTGGATAATGATATTAATAATAATTGTGATGTGGGAAAAATGGATATAGGGTCTAAATCACATCTCTTTCGACATTACATTAGAGAAGGACCAAAATTGATCAAATAAGCCCACATGGCTACTAACCTCAATGTAAGAGCCATGATGGTGGATCACGGTTTTGGTTCTCTTTGAGAGTTATTAGATTGATTTAATTTTGTGAGTGTATACCTAGGTTAACTATGAATCTACAACAATTTGATGCGAATATAGAAAATATGTAGAACTAAAATACAAAGATTGACATCACAATAGTAGAGTGTAGAGACAGGGTATGTGCATGATCATCATGGAAAAAACAAGCCCTTAAGTGACGATGAAATTCATAAAAATCAGAGTAAGACAACTTGATGTAAAAAATTGAATAAGTTATCTATATTATTTCAAAAATATGTAAGAATATAATCTATAGAAAATTGAATGTAGTTTCTAAACTACTAGGTTTATTTAAAAAAAAATAAAAATTTGAAATTTCAATGCAGTAGCACTTAAATTTCAGGGAAAAAATAAGAAGTAGGTGTCTGTCTAACCACCCTAACCACAATAAAATGATAATATTTTTTTATAAGATTTTAGATATAAGTAGATGACTCATATCCCAATGTGATGCATTTTTTTTGTAATTGTTTTCCAAGTAAATAATTAATTATGAATTTTTTATTACAACTTTTAAAAAATATAAAAACTCATATGTTTGACCACCAAAATTCATTTCTTTTTAATCCTATAGAATACGAAGCATAGAATGTGATGCATGTTTTGGATTAAAAAAATGTCATACCATTTGAAAGCTATAGATGTTTTTCAACCAGCCTATCAATCTGGACTTTAGTCGTAATTCAAATAGAAAATAAATAATAATTATTTATTAAATTCAAAGTAAAGCACAATTTATATTGGTGGAAAGCTAAGAATCTCCTTTAAAAACCCTTTTCATTTCATCAATTTTGGGTAAAAAAAAGTCATCAGCCACATACCCTACACATACCCATCATATTGCCACTTTTTGTCCCATCATGATCCTACACATACCTGACATAGGAAATTGACATGTAAATTAGGGCTAAAATTGATTGGTCAAGGGTGGTGGCATCCTAGACTGAAGAATGTAGCTTTGAGGAATATGTGATCATGTCTTAGTAGGATATAGTTTGTAGGTTCTTCCCTCTTAGATTCAACTTCAAAACTTCACTTATTAATGAATAATTAGATTCTTTCCCTAATTTATTGAAGTAGGAGAATTGAATGCTCTATCTTGCAATTAGGTCTTCAATATTCTCCCAATTCCACTTCAAATTTGTCATCTACAAACAAGAGAGGGGATACATGGTTATGCGATATAGGGGATTTCTTAAGTCAAATTCTATTTTGGTGTTTCCACCTCCACAATGACTATGATGATGTAAAGAGTGCTTACCCTCAATTAGGTAGAGGAAAATAGATAAAAAAAAGTGATAAATAATAATTACTATAACTTACCACTTAGAACTACTTTCCTTGATAGATTGAAGTCATGGTACTCATCTCAAACAAGGATAATTGGATGCTTGATTGAAGGTCCTGTAAGTGTTACTACTCACAAAAAAATGAACATAAAACATGAACAAACTTACATATAAACATGATGCATTGCTAATGAAGATCTTGATTGATAAAAAGTGTTGTAAAATATTGCTTATTCTACTCTTGATTGCTTTTAATGATGCACAATTGCTCAAAATTTCATTAGGTGTCCTTAGATGTTTGAATGTTGAAAAAAACTTGTATTTATATGTATTTATTCATTTAACTGCAAAATTAATTATGAAAAGTCAAAAAATGAATTTGAATTTGCAAACACAAAAATCCTAACAATAACTTATTTAAAATTGGGTTGAAGTAGGCTGGTCAAGGGTAGTGGCATCCTAGACTAGACCTATTTTTTAGGCTTTTAACTTGTTAACTGAATATTTAAGAGTAATTCCTAATTTTATTCTAATTTTATGAAAACACGCCATACACTATGTTATGTTTTACTAAAAAATAGGCACTTTTATTTGTATGATTTTTTAATCCTCTTAAATTTATCTATTTTTTTAAAATCTAGTAGTTTAGAAACTAGATTCAGAGTACTACAATTCTTGTTCTTTTGCTATCTTCAAAATTTGAGTGCGTGAATCTCAAATTACTCCTCCAAGTTTAGGTTCAGCTGATCTTAGAAAAAAGTGGCAACTTTTGACCCCCTTTTTGTGCACCATCTTGGTGCACTTACCCCTATATAAAAAAATAGAATAATCATGTGGAGAAATATTATATGAAGAAACCAACACTATCCTATAAAATTCAACCCCACTGCCAATATTGTTAAAAGGAATAGATGCGGGGAAAGTCAAATGGAGGGAGAATACATGCTCCTAATATAAATAAGGAAAAAATTACTATATAATCTCAAGTGTGGCACAATTATATGGGACATATATATAAGGAAGAAGAGGAAGTGGGATGAATTTATTATTCACATAATAGATTCAGTATCATCATACATATGCAAGAGAACAAACAAACTCAAAACCTATGACCTAATTAGTATCCTATTGTGAAATAATTTCAATCTAATGATAAATGTGATTAGAATGGTCACAAAACATGTCTTCGCTCTTCCCACCTTGAATCGAATCGAGAAAGTTTCTATATAACCAACATTATTTCTATTAAAGAAAATTTTAGTAGGTTTTTCAAGATAGGCATAAAAATTCATGAATATATTATAGGGATGAGAATCATATTCCTTGTATCTCTTTTCAAGGATTCACAAAGATCAATATATATCACTATGTTAAAAATGGTTAATACTCTATAGAAATCAAGAGCAATAGATTACTATTATGACTATATTACAATAATATCTAATTATTTACCTATATAAAATGAAGTAAACCTTCTAATTTAATGTTATTTCTCTGAGGATTTAATCAATATATACTTGAGATATCTAATAATTATACTTATTGAATTACTTGAATTGAGAATGATAAATTTAAATAGTAAGGTTAGTTAATTGACAATGTTGAATATTCATGTGGTTGATTGGACTATACAAAAATTCTTGGTGATCCATTGAAATAAACAAAAAATGGTTCACCTCTTTAGTGTAAAATAAGGATTATCATTTTGTTCTAATTGACATTATTAATCAATATTAAAAATAAAAATAATTTCAAATAGAATTTCACTAAAGCCTATCAATCTAATTTAATCTAGTTTATCCATAAGATTCACTTTTAAATTCATCCCCAAAAGATTATATTGTATTTAATTTATTAGTTGCATCTCTTGAAGATCTCTCCCCATTCCATTGTTACCATCCTAGGTGCCTTAGCCATCAAGGGTTACTACCTAGTATGTACTACCATACATATCAATCACTATCATAACTACTCATAATACTTGATTTATGTAGTAGTACATATTAGGAATTATCCTTTAAAGAGTTTCATGATCATCACATGGCATTCCTATGTATGATTGGATATGGGTGTATGGATTTTCAAAAGCAATTATGATTAGTCCTTTAAATCCTACTTAAAATATTCATGCGTGTCTATATGGATTTTGAATACAAGGGGTGATGTGCATGTCTCTATTGATGGTATTAAGGATGGTTTCTAGCTTAGATACATGGTGAAAAAGGATAATGTGCCACATTATGAATAGATTGACATCTAGTGCACTTAATGGTTTTTAGGCATTTTCTCAAGTGAATGGTAGTGGATAACATGGTTTGAAGGGGAAAAATGTGTCTACATATAGGTAGAGTACATATGACATATACTCCTTGGGGCCTACCAAGAGTATCAAGATTCTATATAATTTGTGGATGCATAGTGTATGTGATGTGGATAATGAGATGTTGGACCTAATCAATAAATTACTTGGATCAATGTTTCTTCACATCAACATTAGAGGTCGATTCAACAAGGAGTTAAGATTGACTAACAACCTAGAAGGAGAGCCAATATACCCTAGACTTGGTTCTTTTATTGACTTAAAAATTAATTGGATTTAATATAAATTTATTGACCTAATTAACTATGAAACCTAATTTGGAAACATAATTTATTCGTACAAAAAAAAATCAGAATGAAAATATATCTAGGAAGGGAGAAGTTTTGTGCACATGTACTCAAAATTTGGAGCTAAACTGGGAGGTTAGGGGTGGTGGTAAGCTTGTTTGAGAAGTATAAATCAAGAAATAAGCTTTTGGCATGTAACATATATGTTTACACCACACTCTCCTACTCTAATATTTATCATAGATATAGATTTGAATATTCAAAAACACAAAAAAGAGAGGGAAAGGGGTGGCTATATAGGATTTTTCCTTGGCCAAACCCCTATTTTGATATTTTTACCTCCATAAATAGCCAATTTTTTAATAGGTAAAGTGTGTGTGCTCTGAACCTTAAGTGTGTCTAAGCCTGTAATGAGCTACAATATAAGATAAATGATAAAGTTATGCTACTCAAGTGTGCTAGATAAGGATTCCTAAATGACACAAGTAAGATTGACCCAAAAGAAAGTCAAATACCCTAGGGAAAGTCAAAATGCTCAAATATGTTACTTAGGACAACAAGGAGACCAAAGTCTAAAGATGAGAACACACTAAAAAAAAGTCATTAGGTGCTTGAATGGAGCCAAATCTATCTCCAAACCTAGGTTCAAACAAGTTTGTCCATTGGAATCAAAATCCAATATTTGTGCTAGCTTGATCAATTTAAAAAATTTCTTTGCAATTCTATAAAAATAGATGTATTTTGGATAAGATTTATTATACATGTAATTGCTTCTTATTTTAAAATAATAATTCATATTTTATAGTGGAACATATGAATAAATTAAAGTATAGGATGACCCATTTGAATTTAATTTTTTGGATGAATTTTATCACAAGACTCAGGTTTGAATTCACATTTCATAAAGTAGAGATTGACATAAAAAAAATCAAAATTGTGAAGAAAAACACTTGGGGTAGGGCACTGACACCCTAGTCTAGCTATTTAATACACATTTAAGTTTGGTTCATGTGTTTAGGGTTTGCTTAATTAGGACTCATCCAAAAAAGTGAGCACTTGTCAAGATTAAAATGGTGAAATGTGATCATGAAGGCACTTTTAGGGTAGCATTGACACATTCTCCTAGGTTGAAATGAAAGGTCAAGGCTAGGGAGTGTTTCTAAAATTAAATAATAGAGTGAACACCAAAGTGATTTCTCAATAAAGAATGAAATTGTACTTCACCTTTAGAATTATGATGTGTGGACACAAAAATTGTAATCCTTTGGAGATAGTACAATATGTGGTCTAATTTAGTCCTATTTTAGACACCCTTGTATCAATCACCCCTTAAAAACTACATTTATAGGCCCCTAATTCTCATTATTTTGGACTTTAAGGCCTATTCCACTCACAAAGCATATGAATCCCGACAAGAAACATTCAAATCATTCGAATTCCATAAAACCCACCTCAAAAGCCCCTGGTGGGAGTAAGTCACCCAGGGTGGCAACTTAGTCCCTTTTGAGGGATTTTTCACTCTTGAGTAGGAAAATCACCGACTTAATTCAAATTCTTGATGGATGTCAGCCTGTGAAGTTAAAATAATGAATAATTAGGTGTTTATGCCTATAAATATACGTTTTTAGGTCATTTCTCACAACATTAAGTCATTTTCAACAAGCAAATTCAAGTGTCAAACTTGTGTCAAATATCTTTCACAAGAAGATTCATTAGTCTATCTACAACAAAGTTGAAGCTTTAGGGTAGAAACTTAGGGTTTTTGTAGGTCTTCAAGCTAACTTTTTGTCCAAGATCTCACATTGCAAAGGGTTGATCATGGATTCCTATGGAGAATCATGGAGAAATCTAGGTTGAGGAGATGCAACTAGCCATCAAATCAATCCTAAAGACTTGTTTTCAAAGTGATTCCATCTTCCATTTTCTCTCTATCTTTAGCCTAAGTAAGGTTTGAATGTCATTAAGATTCATTTCTAATGTGATTTAGGGTCTCTTAGAATGAGTCTTGCATCTTTCTAATTCCATTTATGCATCTTATTCTTGCACATTAGAATACAGTTGCATCTTATTTTCAAACTTCCTAGTCCTAGACACACTTAGGGATAGGGTTTTATGCAGATTTTATCTCTTTCAAGGTTTAAATACAAACTAGGGGTTTGAAAAATAAAAACCCCCCATTAGAAATCAATTTATACTATGTTTTGTAGGTATTTTCATAAGTTTAGATCTGGGTTTCTGTTAGAAAATAGAATGCAGAATGTGGGCTTTCATTTCCACTTTCAGATTTGCAGAAAATCCAAAGTGGACTAAGTCACCAATAGTGGCGACTTAGTCCCACTGTACTAGGTTATCGAAAGTTTTTGTAGATCTGGATACCCATTTGGTAGAAACAGGTTCTTGAGCAATTTCCCTAATCTAGGACTAAGTAGTCAAGCTTGGCGTAAGTGTCCCAGTTGGCTAGAAAATAAGATTTTACAGAATTTTAGAGGCATTTGCAATCTTTACTTCAGCTCTAGGTGCATAATTTTTGTTTATCATCTTTATCTTGTTATTTATTGCATTTAATTTATCATTTTGCATACATCACTGTGTTTTTAAACAACTTGCAATTATTAGGTTTTGCATTAATAAATCATAGATTTTATCAGTTTATTACATTTAGAAATTGTAACTAGGCATATTCCACCCATCCTTGTATTGATTTTGAGTGTAGAGATCGCCCATTTTGGCCCATCATTCTCCTTGTAGGTGAAAAACCCTAGAAGTGTTAGAAAGCCATTCAGGTGCCAAAATATTTTTTTACACAATGCTACAATGTATAGGCCTAATGCAAGTCCTAATGAAAGATCAATGAAATGTAAGTCCTAATGCTTAAACCTAATGCAAAGCAAAGCTTCACTAAAATGACCTAGAAAGCATGTAAATCAAAATAGAAAGCTAAGAAATTAGAAGTGTGCACCTGGAAATCTATAGAGGACTAGATGAAGACTTGAAATGATGAAAACATTGAAATTAATGCCTGTTGAGACTCATATGCTAGTCTGGGAGATTTAGTCCCAGATTAGGGTTTTTGGGCAGGAACACAAATCTAGCAGAGATATGTCTGAAACTTTGGAAAACTGCAAATTTCCCTATACTAGGACTCACAGGCCAGAAGTGGCATATTAGTCTAGTTACAGTTTTCTGGAAATTCAAAGTCTGATTCTACTCTTCAATGTCTGCTTTGTCCTTTCCACCTGATTTTTGGGTCTAAATCTTTGATTTACAACTTGTAGATGTCTTTCAATGATGTCCAATGCGAGGTGACAACTTTGAAAAAAAATTTCACCCTTGACAACTTTCTCCAAACTTGCTCTTCAATGTGTCTTCAACCTAGGTTTTGAAATCACACACTAAAGAGGGAAAAATGTTGTTTTGTTAGTGGAAAGGGGTTTTCCTTGGTCAAACCTCGTTTTGATAATCAAACCTTGAAATCAAATGCAATAGGAAAGGAGAATGATGAATGAACAAAATGTAATGTTACAACTCACCAAACCCTAGCAATAAAGTGCTGCAAACATGTATGCAATGGTTCCAATGGATTTAGATCTTGAATATTGCTTGAATGTTGTAGATCTTGAATTAAATGCTAGATTGAATAAAAAAACCCTTGTTGGAGTTAAAATTTCCACCTTGGATTTCACATATCCCTCTCATTCCATCTCCATCATAAAACCCCTCACTTTTGATATTTCACTATATTTGAATAATAAACACAAAATCCCTCGTGTAAAGCATTTCTGTAAAATAAATCCTTCCCTTCTAACACTCACTCAGTAGCATGAGGTGTGTTGCCAAGACAATATAATATCAAAGAGAGCCACACTAATTTCTCCCTGACAAAGTCAATAGAAGGTCAATGAATATATCGAGGAGAGATTGTTAAATATCTCTCTGACAACCCAACGAAAAATGTGTTGAGGAGACCTGGATGCATCAAAGAGAAAATATAACATGCCTTATTGACAAGAAACAGTCACAATAATACTCTAGAAATATGAGATTATTGCACATTCATGAAATAGAAAAACATCTCTCAGAAATTAAGAGATTATTATAAAATAAATGATAAATTACTAGCAGAACGAGGCTGAGCTAATGGAAATATTGAAGAGACATCGACATGTTGACATGATTAATGAAGAAGTATCTTCGACATTCTAACAGTAACACATCGAAGAGACAAGTGAACATCGAACAAAACTTGGTGAAATTCTCTTCAACATGACAACATGACTATGAATGTACACTATTGGTGAGACTGTGGAACATTGAGGAGAGATGAGCATATGTCACATCAAAATTTCTAAGTCACATAAATGTTGTTGAAAGGAATGTTGTTGGAGGAAGGAATGTGCGAATGTTAAGGAGACATGAGCTTATTGAACATATATTCTTACAAGTTTCATTGACATTCATAGGTCAAAATTTAAAAACAAAAATAACATGTAGCCATTGGAGAGACCTTGCAAAATTGAAGAGAGAAATTCAAATGTCTTCAACATTTTAAAAGGATGATCATGGACATATCAAAGAGAGAAACAAGAATCCTTAACAATATAGTTAAAATCTCTTCGATAGTATGAAATAATGTTTCACTAGGTTGACATGACTAATGAGATTATCGAAGAGACAACTACCATTAATGTGCAAGTTGATTAGAAAGGTGGTGTGAGCACTATTTATGAACCAGAGTTGGCTCAAACATGCCAATTTTTGATAAATATAACTCCTTAGAAATCATAATTACTACAAATTATGGCTAGATATTGAGAAGATGAAGTTGGAAAATGGTGGGCAGCTTAGAAATTGTACCTTTCATTCAAGTAAGTGCTCTTGGCCTAGTTGAATGTGTTTTTTAGAAATTATCTTGAAGTACAGTACAAGTAGGGTTTAAAATGGACAAAACCCTTGAGAAACTAAAAGTGAAAAGGAAAACAATGGAGGCCAAGCCATTAAAAAAAGATTTGATAGATCAGTGTCCCAGGTCTGGGCCAAAGTCGAGAAGACCAACCCGATTAAACTCATCATGTGAAACATTAGAAGATAAACATAAAAATCTAGGAGACATGTGGACTCCACACAAGGGTTATGACCCATTTATGTATCATTATAGAAAGAAATACAGACATAGGCTAGTCTCGAACCCATCGAATTTGATATTAGGAAAGCTTGTGATGCCTAATGTCTTTGTCAATGTAGAATTAATTAAAGCACTAGCTAGAAACTACAATATGAAAACAATGGAAATCCACTCTCATGATGGATAACAGTTTATCATCATAACACAGGATTACATTTGTATGGTTTTCTATTAGATACATCCCTGAAAAACAAAATTGTGGATGATAGATTTGCTAGAAGAATACCGAACTATGGATATTAGCTATAAGAGATGGAGGTTACCTCTGCAAAGACCTAAAGGTCCATGAAATCAATCTAGAAGGTTCTCCAATGATGAAAGGCCCCATTCCCTATGGATTCATTTGAGGAATATTACCAGTACACATAGTATTCAACCAACCAAGTATTAGGAGTTAATTCCCTTGCTAACATGACAATGGTTACAAATATCCAAAGCCAAGATGCTAGGGTATATGATTCCAAAGAATATTTATCTGAGGCCATTAATACTGCTCTTACTACCATTAAGAACAATAGTGATTCTATACACTTCAAGCACTACACACTTATTATGCACATGATATTGTACAAAGGGAAGGCGATGGGAATATGGGGGGAAGAGTTAAGAATTAAATATTTGGACAATGATGAGAACTATAGACCAGTGCAAATGGGGATGACCATATGGGACAATAGGTGTGGAAGGTCTCACTAGTATTTTAAAGAATAGTTTGTCAAACCCTTGTATAAGCTACTTGACCACAAGTGTGATTATAATTTGTGCCTAGAAATACAAAAAATCCTCGGACCAAAAGGGAAGGATCTTGAAGGGAAGTTGAACTACAATTGGGGGACTGGTATGCATTTGAGGACTGCACTATGATTTAGGTGAATTAATTTGAGGCATCCCCATTCTTACTACCTAAGACTATGCCAAATAGAGTTGTATACCTTGATATTGTAAGGAAATTGGCCTATTCGGCCTTTATGCACCTAATAAGCTATGGAAGGTAGAATTTTATTCCCTCTACTTTGTGCTTCGATGACTTCACTATCATTGTTGATGTAGGGTATGAATTGGTTGGCAGTAAGATAGACTATTATGGTCTATCAGTAGGAGACAAAAGAGATAAATTTTATCCTAAACATTTCTTTTGTAATGCCAAAATTTTAGAAAAACTGAAGGGGTATCAGCATGAGTTCCATGTAGATGATGTCATTAGGAAATGTGATGAGAATCAGGTGGTAATAAATAAGAATGCATACAATGGAATTGTCATGGATGAGGCTTGGAGAAGAAATAATAATCCATTGTATGTGGAGGTATTTCATGAAGTATGAGATCCTATGGAAAAGATTGAATAGATGATTCTACATGAGGAAGAATCGATAAAAGATATACCACTTGTAGCTTTCAAAAGGAGAAGGGATACTAGTTTTAGCAGACAAGCTGAGAATGTGGCACCATTAAGTCATCTGTCACCACAGCCTACTCCATAGGTGAGATTCTCTGTTGACACTCCAATTATAATTGAAGATGACATTGAAGAGGAGGAAGTAAAAAAAATCACCACTCCCACTGTTCCCCAATATCAAGAGCCACCAAAGATGAATTTGATCACATTTGAAGCTTCTAATGAGTTATTTGATGATGTGAGACATCATGCTAGCCAATAATTCATTGTAGCTAACACCTTTGTTCAAAATTTTGAATTTAAGACTTTTGTTTACATGTACAAAGGAAAGATAATAAAAGAAAAGCTAAAGGACATCAGCCCTGAGAAAGAAGCATATGCCTTGAAGGAGCTCCAGAATGAGGTCAATGAAGAAATGAACAACATGAACCCTAAAAAAGGAAGAGAACTACTACAAGAAGTTGGGGTCATGCTTCTTCTAGGGTGGGATATCAGTTCGACCATTGTATTTGACAACTTTCTAAAAAGGAAGAATAAGACCTTGTAATTAATAGATAAAGCTAGTGATAAGGTATATACTAGATCAGGATATAACCCCAAAAATGCTACTTTACAAATGTGGGCACTATACCCAGCAGGTAGAAGGCCTTCCCTTATCAGTAATCATGATCATATTTTTTGACACCTTCTAGTATAGAGAGTAGGGGATATAGATCCTATGGACACTGTTGATCTGAATGTAAATGTGGCTAAGTTTACTAAGGCCCAAATTCAAAAAGTAGTCAGAGATAATAAGGGCCTGATGGAAGAGAATGAGAGATAAAGCAGGATCTAACAACTTATAGAGATATATTACCCTCCTCCTCAGGGCTTTATTCACCATTGGTTGATCATGAAAGAAAGGTGCTTGAAGCAATGTCTGAGATGACCTATTGGAAGCATAAGTATGAAAAGATCTAGAAAGAACAAGAAGAGTTGAATAAAAAATTGAAAGCCACCACATTTGAAATAACTTCTGAGCTAGTATGTAAAAGATTTGATGATATGATTAAACTTGCTGATAATGTCTAGATCATCCATGAAAAAACATATGCAACCATACAAGAACACAATCAACTAAATGATAGAATGAAGGAAGTAGGGCTCAAATCAAGGAAAAGATAGGAGATAAAAAATATGTGCTCCGAGATTATCAATAACTTATGACTGCACATGAAAAATTCTATAACATCTTAACACAGTAGTTAAGTGACTTCAGTCAGCCATTGAGAATGGCCTTTCCTAGTTTCTTTGAAGAGACAGATTTGAAAGATCAGGATGTATGGAAAGATGAGATATCCCACTACCTACTAGGGTTTCTTGATGATATTAATGATGAAGATAGGGTGCTCAAGAATACACATGTGCAATTAGGAAGAAACTTTGAACTCGAGTATTCAATATTCCAAAGGATATCATAAATGACACATATACTTATGCAAAGATAGGGTATATTGAGCATGTGTCAAGGATTAGCATGTTCATTGCATAGGCCAAGTGAAGAGCAACAAAATATGGAAGGTTGGTGGTTGTGGATGCATTATGATGGTGCATGATCCTTGAACAAGTCTTTGGTGACCATGGGCGCTTGCTAAAGATTAACAGATCATGTTGCATCCTCTAACGAACCTTTGGAATTTTTATGTTTATGTTAAACAAGTTTAGTTAACAAAACATTGTAACCTATTGTAAACAGGCCTATAGATTTTTGCTTCCCATATAAATAGGGAAACCAAGACCCAGTTTTGGATATCATCATCACATCACTATCACTACTAGTAGTAGTAGGTTATAATCATATAGCATAATCCACTCATCCATCTCATATCAAAATACTTTTGTTGTTAATGTAATATCATTTTGAAGCAATATCATGGAGAATATTTTTCTTAATTGGTGACTTATATTCAATGTTCAATTGTTGTTCCAATTTTCATGCTTATATGTTGTGTTGTCTCCAAAGTGGTTTCTTCAAGTTATTGAAATTTACAAAATTTATTAGGACACATTTGTTGTTGTTGTGTGGTTGTTTTCATTGGGTTCTAGTGAGAGAGAATTAAAAATCCTTTCAGTTAATTCATGTTAATTGGTTTCCTTAGGGAATAAAAATCCTTTTAAAGTAATTAATTTGATTAGTTTCCCTTAAGCTAAGAATTAAAAATCCTTTCATAGCATCACGATAATTTGGGGGAATAACACTAGGATTATCAAATAAGAGTATAGTAACTGAATAACCTGCATGTTTATACAAGGTGTAAACATTTTAGAGTTCCCTTCAGTTAGGATTAAACTAAGCAATAAGTTGACCTATCATACAAAAATATCTCCATAATCACTATCCATCCATTCAATCCATTCACCCAATAGATTAGGCACTGGTCAGTTTTAGAATATTTTATATAATTCAATTCACATTCTTGATTATTCAAACACTCATAGTAGGAATTAGTCATCAATTGCTGCATCTACTTCACTCCCCATGTGCCATTGTGAGTAGATTTCCTAAATCAAAGATCATTATCAAACCCTTAAGTCTTCCTTATCACTTAGGTACACCCGCATAGGTCTAGTAGAGCCTAAAGAGTAGGAGGTGAATTATCATATTTTCCTCATTCATTGGCCAAAAAAATATTAAGAGACTACCACCCTTTTATGGTAAAAAACATTCATTTTTGAGACCAAATAGATTGGAAACTATGTTGGGGATCAATCTAATTCTTTATCCAGGCCCTTCATTATAGAGTCATTCAAAACCATCATAACAAAGGACTCTATTGGGAAAGAAGTAAAGAAGTTGTAAACCTTTTCTCACATTTTCATAAAAGTGAGTGGCGACTCTAACAAGCTTGTAGCACCAAGTGTATGATTGGGAAGATAAAATGCACATCAACAAGAACAAACCCTAGAGTTGAGAGGATTAAAGCATCCTACAAAATGAATGGAATAAGATATTTGCATCAAGAGAGTCCAAAAAGAACAATGGTAGATGGACAGATAAACATGGATCTCCCCCTTCAAATGATGATACAAATAAGAATAAAGGGGCATCTAAAGATTCAGACACTACATTTACCAACTCTGAGAATATTCTAGAACAACCTCCTACATTGCACAATAGCTTCAACCCATTGCATGAATTAGAGTATCATAATGATGATCCAAGCAAGGATCCTCATACCCCACGTGAGCAAGAAAACATTAGTCATCCCGTTTTTCACTGGAAGGAAGATCCTCAAGAAATGAAGAAGTTCTATGCTCAAATGGATGAAGAGAAACTCTAAAGACAAGATGAGTATGACTACAAGATGTCATTGCAAAAAGGGGATGAGCCTCAACATGGATTCATGGATCACTCTTCCCCCATTGAAAATTATGATGGAATGACTACTCAAGAAATAGAGGAATATGTGGAATGGTAGAAAGAGGAACTTAGGGAATGACAACAGTTGATAAAATTGAGTCAAGATCTTAGACAACAAATGTCTCAATTAAATATCCATGCATAAAAATGACCAAAGTATGTCCCTCCTCATAAACAAGGAGGTAATAGCAATACACAAGGGTCATCTCAGAATATAGGTGCTTCGGGTACTTCAAAGGGACCTCACAATACAACTTGTAACCCAAAGAAACATGCTCAACACAATATGCCACCACAAAGATCTGAGTCATAGAACATTGACAACATTCCAAAGCCCAACCCACCATCAAGACAACAATATATTCCACACCAACAACATTATGTGCCATAGTAGAATATATATCCTCACCAGAACATCCAACAAAATGTTCACCAGCCTCCACATGGATTCCAATATTACCCTAATCCACCACCTCAAAATCCTTATCCACAAAACCCTACAAGCATGAGCAGAAAATTTGACTTGTTATGGTATCAACTATACCCATATCCCATTGATAGCAACTAGAGAAATATTGTCCCTAAATTCATAGGGAATGGTGCAATTATAGAAGATGAACACATAAGAAACTTCAAAGCTTTTGTGCAAGATTTGGGCATGGAACATGAGGATGTCCTTATGAGGCTATTCATGATGTCTCTAATTGAAGAAGTAAGGGATTGGTTTAATAGCCTACCAAATGCCTCAATCACTTATGCAATAGACTTCCAAGATCAATTTCTAGAGCAATATGGGAATCAATGTGCCCCTGAATTTGCTCTGCATGAATTAATAAGTATCTAGAAACATCAAAATGAATCAGTTTATGACTTCAATCAAAGATTATCCAAGCTCAATAATAAGATACCACACGGATCCAAATTATTTGACTCAGTAGCTTTAAGTATCTATTTATAGGCCTTTGACCCTAAAACAAGGTATGAGCTTAGAAAAATGCCATAGAAGTCTGACTTAAGCACAAAAGATATCCTTGACCATTGAAAATAATAGAAAAGCTGTTGGCATGATTGGAAAAAGGGATAACCTTAGAATCCCACAAAATCCCAATAATCCCCAGAATAGATAAGAAAATTAGTAAAAAAATGAAAGACCAATACTTCATGACATGCCTTATAATACTACTTGGAATGATGGAAAACTAATAGCAAAATCAAATTGGAAGGATATTCCTAATCCCTTGAAAAAACATGGAACACGTGTAGTAGAAACTACACCCTAGTGTTCACCCTACCACAAACCCCATGCCGTTGAACATTGTGCAGTGGCTCAATCTTCTCAGGAAGATGAATTGTCACAAGAGCAGGATAGGGATGGCCACATTATAAACATGTTAAAATGGGGATCTCATTAGAACAATGAAGGATATTCTTCCTCTGAAGATGGGTATGAGTATGATGTCAACAATGAAAGGTACAATATAAATGTGGAGCAAGAAGTGTTTTTTGATCAAGAAGAAACACACAAGAAACAACATATGTGTACAACACAATACCACAATTTCAGTTAAGAAAATCAACATAAGAAGAGAAGCATACCATCACAACAAAATTTGTGCTTGAGGCAAAAGGGAGAAAATACGATCTAAGAAATGGACCCACAGATGGAGAGCAGGGAACACCAAGAAGCATGTTCATAAAATAAAAAAAGAGCAAGGAGAATATCCCATCTAATCAAAAGAAGGGTGAAACAAAAAAGCCTCAGAAATTTGATCAAAATGAGACTGCAAATATCAAATTTGAGAAAACACTAAGTAATGATAAAGTCCAAAATGAAGGGAAAAAAGGTTACTAAAACTGAGAAGGTTGAACAAGGGATCATTGCCCATTCATTTGATATTGCCGAAGCACTAGCTTAGAAAAAGATGATAATCCCCTTGATGGAGTTGATGAAGATTGATGAGTTTAGAGACACAACCCTCAGAATGATTACCAACACATCCCACAAATAGAAGGATCAGAAGAAGGAATTTAACACCGTGGAGAGGGAAATTACAAAGACACCAAAAGTATATTTGGGAGATACACTCACAAAGAATCCCTCCCAAGTAGATCCATTTTACTGATACACTCACAAAGAATCCCTCCCAAGTAGATCCATTTTACACTACATTGGTGATCGATAACAAGTTGGTAAAAAACTATATGATTGAATCAGGGGCAGCAATTAACATCATGCCTTTGACTGTCATGAAGGAATTAGTTTTATGGGTAAATACTACATATGGGAAGTGTTATACCATGCATAACAAATCAATCCTTGTAGTTGGAGTGATATGGGATGTGAAATTAAAATTTGCATCATACCTTGAGAAAACATATAGGACATGTTACATCACTGTGGTGGACACTCCCCCTTACTATGGGATGTTATTATCATGACAATGGACTGCAACAATAGGTGGGAATGTTCATTTGGACTTGTCTTATGCCACAATACCTATGAATGGAAAGGAAGTCAGGTTATACATAGAACCTAGGTTAGAGCATGTCATTGAGCTCTTTAATCTAGATCAAATGAATTGCTTTTGTGATGTAGACCCAGGGAGTTTCAGAGTTGAACATTCAAACCATGAATTACTGAACATAAACCCAATTGCTAGGGATGTCTCTAAGAATGAACATGTCATATGGAAGATGTACTTTGATGAAGTATGCAGTAGAGAAGGAACTGGGGCTGGAGTTTTTTTCATCTCACCTGAAGGAACAACATTCAAATACTCATTTCTTCTAACATTTGAGTGCACAAATAATATAGTGAAGTATGAAGCCTTGCTACTAGTTGTAAACATGGCCACAAAACATGGGATCAAGATGTTGACCATTCTTGGGGATTCTGAATTCGTTGTTTCATAAGGTCTAAATACTCCACAAAGAACAAAAGATTGAAGAAATATAGAAAAGTTGTGTGGGATAATATAAAGCTCTTTAATGCTTTCTCCATTGAGTGGGTTGATAGATCCAAAAATTTGATGGCTGACTTCTTGGAAAATGTGGCCTTGAAGAAGGATGATGTTACCTTGGTAGGGATCTCACAAGTAGAGCTCAAGACCAGACCTGTAGTTCCAGACAATATTTACAATTGGTAGGTCTTTAATGTTGACATAGATCTGATCAAGTTCTTACATTGCATTGATCAGTATGAGACCCAAGAGATTAGCTTCAATGCATTTGTTGAAGTGGTGGATGGAAAACAAACTGTGTTTGGTCAGGAGGTAGTGCAGCTCAAAAAAAAAAGATCCCTAAAGTACTAGTTGCACTAGAAAGGGTATTTGATGGGAGTGACAAGGAAACTATGAAACAAACACTAGTGAGAATAGAAGATATTGAGGAAATTAACTTGGGGACTAAAATGGCTCCTAAAAAGGTCTACATTGGAAAGATGATACACCCTACAATCAAAAAAATGTTGATTGCATTGTTTAGAAAATATAAGCATTTTTTTGCATGGTCATATGATGACCTTAAATTGTATAGAGAAGATCTATTCCAACATGAAATGCCACTAAAGATTGATGCAAAACCCTTTAGACAAAAACAAAGGCCAATAAATCCTACCCTAGAGCCCAAAATGTATGAAGCTTGAGGGAGGTATTATTAAACCTATCAAACATTCAACTTGGGTTTCCAACTTGGTGCCTATCAGGAAGAAGAATGGAGACATAAGGTTGTGTGTATATTTTTGAACTTTAAATGTTTCCTCTCTTAAAGACAACTACCTACTCCCAAACTTGGAGGCTATGCTACAAAGAGTAACTGGGTGTGAATTATTATCCATGATGGATGGATTTTTCGGGGTACAACCAAGTGAAAGTGAAGGAACCAGAGCAGTACAAGACTGCATTCACCACACCTTGGGGCACATATGTATGTAAGAATGCTTTTTTTCCTTACAAATTTTGGTGCCATGTTTCAAAGATCTATGGAAATTTCCTTTGCTGACCTAATCAATACAATAATGGTGGTGTATTAGGATGACCTCACAACATATTTAAAGAAAGTTAAAGATCATGTAGAACATTTGGAGAAGATCTTCTGCAAATCCTTGGAGTATGTTATTTCCCTAAACCCTAAGAAGTGCCACTCTGTTGTAACAGAGGGAAAGTTGTTGGGCCACATAGTGTCCAAAGATGGAGTCAATTGATTCAGAAAGAGTAGAAGCTATAAACAAGATTCCTATTCCTAAAATTGTAAAGGCCATTTAGTCTTTCTTTGGACAAATAAACTTTGTAATAAGATTCATATGAATTTTTTTTGATATTGTCAAACCTATCTCAAAGATGTTGAAGAAAGGGACCAAGATTGATTAGACTGCAGAAGCACTTGATGCATTTATATCTATAAAAAGAATAATCAAGGAAGCCCTAGTGTTAAAATCCCTTGATTTTAGTAAACCCTTTCAAATCTTTTCATTTGCATCATACCACACTATTTTAGTAGTAATGTTACAAAATAATGATAAAGGACATGAGTGACCTATATCATTCTTTAGTAAGTCTCTTCAAGGAGCAGAATTGAAGTATGATATTATAGAGAAGCAGGCATATGCACTTGTCAAAGTAGTAAAAGCCTTCAGACCCTATTTTGCGGGAGCAAAAATAATTTCATATGTTCCCAATGCTGCAACCAAGGATGTATTTGTACAAAATGAAGTTACAAGAAGAAGGTGCAGATGGATTAATAAGATTCAAGAATTGGATATTGAAATCCAAATTACTAAGTTGGTAAGAGGACAAAGGCTGGCCAAGATGATGGCTGAATTGAACCTTGTTGCATCTTAGATTTGCAACATAGGGGAAGAAGAAAATATGATTTCCAGTATTGAGCACACTTCATGGTATACTAATATAATGTATTAAATCAAAAATCAGAATTGTCTTAAAGATTTCAGTGAAAATCAAAAGAGAACCTTGAAATTGCATGCCTCAAAATATTTCTTCATGGACGGTGACTTGTACTGGAAAAACAAAGATGGAGTATTGTTATTATGCCTAGATGAATCACAAGAAAAGCATGTATTAAGGGAGATGCATGAAGGAGTCTTTGGAGGACATTTTTTAGCCAAAACTACTACCTACAAGATCTTGAGGGATGGATACTACTGGCCCAGGGTTTTCAATGATTCTTTCACTTATGTAAGAAAGTGTGAAGCCTGCCAAAAGTTTTCTAGAAAAATGAAATACCAAGGAGCATTACCACTTAGACCAATGTAGTTTGAGGCTCCATTTCATCAATGGGGATTGGATTTTATTGGAGAAATACGAGAAAAGTCTAGCAGAGGTCACAAATGGATGTTAGTGGCAACTAAATACTTCACAAAATAGATAGAAGTCATCCTAACAAAGCAGGACACTAGTAAGGTTGTGATAAATTTTTTATTGGAAAACATCATCACAAGGTTTGGGACACCTATAAGGATAATCATAGATAATGGTATGTCCATTAGGTTAGAGGAATTCAAAAAATTCTGTGAAACATATGGCATAACAATTTCATATGCATCCCCATACCATCCACAAGAAAACAAGCATGTTGAATCAAGCAACAAGAGTATCCTAAAAAATCATTAAGAGGATGTTAGACAAGAACAAAAAAGCTTGGGATTCCATGTTAAGGATGGTAGTCTAGGCAGATAGGATCACGATGAAGAATTAAATTGGTAAATCACCTTTTGAATTAGTTTATGGAACACAAGCCAGAATTCCTATGCAAGACCTTTTACCTGTGTATAAGTTCATGCTTCAAGAAGACTTGGATATCCCTTAACCTATGGAGGATAGGATGAAGCAATTTCCAGAAATGGATGAAATTAGAAGCTTAGCCCAAGAGCAGAACACAAAAATGCAGCCATAGATGAAATACTTGTTTGACAAAAAGGGTGAAAGATAGAAAGTTTGAAGTGAATGACATGGTCCTACTATGGAATGCAAGGTGTCAAGATAAAGGGAAACATGGAAAGTTTGAAGCTCTGTGGATAGGACCATTTGTTGTTATGGGTAAAGGTGGTGAATATTCTTACTACCTTCAAAATATGTCAGGAGAAGATCACGAATTTATAGTGCATGGAAAATTCTTGAAACACTTCTTTTCTTAAACTCATTTTCCATGCACACTAGTTTTAGGAGAAGGTCAATAATTTCCAGTGAATGGAAATTTTTTGAAATACTTCTTAAAAATGATTTTCCATGCACATTAGTTTTAAGATTCCCACCCCACTCCCCACCCCATTTCATCACATTCATTCATGGTTTTCCTCCCAAAGATTATTTCTGGATTCTTGCAATGACCTTACGTCCATTCATCCCCAGTCAGAGCCACTGTTGGAGCTAAAATTTCTACCTTGGCTTTCACATATCCCTCTCATTCAATATCCATCATAAAACCCCTCACTTTTGATATTTCACTATATTTGAATTATAAACACAAAATTCCCTCATGTGTAAAGCATTTTTATAAAATAAATCCTTCCCTTCTAGCACTCCCTTGATAGCATGAGGCGTGTCACCAAGACAATATAATATCAAAGAGAGTCACGGTAATGTATCTCTAATAAAGTTAATAGAAGGTCGATGAAGATATCGAGGAGACTCTCATATATCGAGGATGCATCCTCAAATATCTCTTTGACAGCCCGAAGAGTAATGTGTCGAGGAGACCTAGATGCATCAAAGAGAAAATATAACATGTTTTATTGACAAGATATAGTCATAGTGATACTCTAGAAATATGGGATTATTACGCTTTTAGGAAATAGAAAAACATCTCTCGAACATTGATAGATTATTATAAAATAAATGATAAATTACTAAAGTGAACGAGGCTGAGTAAATGGAAATATCGAAGAGAAATTGACATGTCAAAAAGAGAAATGAAGAATTCTCTTTGACATTGTAAGAACAAGTGAGAACAAACTATTGGAGATACATGAAGACATCGAGCAGACATTGATAGAAGTCTCTTAGACATTCAAATAGTAAGGCATTGAAGAGACAAGTGAACATTGAGTAGACCTTGGAAAAATTCTCTTTGACATGATAGCACATGGATATGAATGTACATTATCTATGAGACTAGTGAACATCGAGGAGAGATGAGAAAAGGAATGCTGCTGGAGGAAGGAATTTGGGAATGTTGAGGAGACGTAAGCTTATCGAACATAGATGCTTACCGGTCTCATCAACATTCATAGGTCAAAATTTCAAAAGGAAAATGATATGCAACCATCAAAGAGACCTTGCAAAATTGAAGAGATAAATTCAAATGTCTCTTCAACATTTTAAAATTATTATTAGGGACATATCAAAGAGAGAAATGGGCATCCTTAACAATATAGTTAAATTCCTTTTGATAGTATAGAATAATGTTTCACTGGGTTGACATGACTGATGAGATTATCGAAGAGACAACTAACATTAATGTGCAAGTTGACTAAAAAGGTGGTGTGAGCGCCATTTATGAACTAGATCTAGCTCAAGCATGCCAATTTTTGATAAATATAACTCCTAAGAAATCAAATTTACTACGAATTGTGGCTGGATATTGAGAAGACGGAATTGGACGATGGTGGGAAACTTAGAAATCATAGTTTTCATTCAAGTAAGTATGCTTGTCCTAGCTAAACATGTTTTTCAGAAATTAGCTTGAAGTACAGTACAAGTAGGATTTAAAATGCACAAAACCCCTAATAAATTGAAAGTGAAAAGGAAAAAAATGGAGGCTAGGCCATTAAATGAAGATTTGATAGATTAGTGTTCCAGGATTGGGCCAAAGTCGAGAAGAGCAACCTAATTAAACCCATCATGCAAAATAGTAGAAGATAAACATAAAAATATAGGAGACATGTGGACTCCCCATAGGGGTTATGACCTATTTATCTATCATTACAAAAAGAAATATAGACATAGGCTGGTCTCGAACCCATGGAATTTGAATTTAGGAAAGCTTGTGATGCTTAATGTCTTTGTCAATGTAGAATTGATTAAAGAACTTGCTAGAAACTACAATCCAAAAGCAAGGGAAATCCACTCTCATGATGGATCACAGTTTATCATCATAACATGAGATTACATTTTTATGGTTTTTCAATTAGATACATCCCTAAAAATAGAATTGTGGATGAGGGATTTTCTAGAAGAATACCAAACTATGGATACTAGCTATAAGAGATGGAAGTTACCTCTGCATAAACCTAAAGGTCTGGGAAATCAACCTAGAAGGTTCTCCAGTGATGAAGGGTCCCATTCCCTATGGATTCATTTGAGGAATATTACCAGTACACCTACTATTAAGCCGACCAAGTACTAGGAGTTGATGCCCCTACTAACATGACTATATAGCTCCCATGGTTCTGGATGTAGATATAAAAATCCAAGATGCCAAGCCATATGATTATGTAGAATATTTATCTGAGGCCATTAATACTACTCTTATTTCCATTAAGAACAATAGTGATGCTATACACTTCAATCACTACTCATTTCTTATGCACATGATATTATACAAAGGGTAGGTGATGGGAATATGGGGGGAAGAGTTAAGAATTAAAGATTTGGATAATGATGAGAACTATCTAGACCAGTGCAAATATGCACATCCATATGGGATAGTAGGTGTGGAAGGTCTCACTAGTATTATGAAGAATATTTTGTCAAACACTTGTATAAGCTACTTGGGCACAAGTGTGAATATAATTTTTCCCCAAAAATACAAAAATTCCTTAGACCAAAAGAGAAGAATCCTGACGGGAAGTTGAACCACAATTGGGGGGAATGGTATGCATTTGTTCAGGGTGTATGGATTCAAGGAAACCCCATTCTTATTGCCTAAAACTATGCCAAACAGAGTTGCATACCTTGAGATTGTAAGGAAAGCGGCCTATTCATCCTTCATGCACCTAACAAATTATGGAAGGAATAATTGTATGCCTTCTACTCTATGCTTCAATGACTTCACTCTCATTGTTGATGTAGGGTATGAATTGGTTGGCAGCAAGCTAGACTATTATGGTCTACTAGTAGGAGATAAAAGAGAGAAATTTGATTATGAACATTTCATTTGTGATGCCAAAATTTCACAAAAACTAAAGGGGTATGAGCATGAGTTCTATGTAGATGATGTCATTAGGAACTGTGATGAGAATCAAGTGGTAACTAGGAAGAATGCATACAATAGAATTATCATGGCCGAGGCTTGGAGAAGAAACAATAATCCATTGTATGTGGAGGTATTTCATGTACATGATCCTATGGAAAGGATTGAATAGATGATTCTACATGAGGAAGAATTGATAAAAGATATACCCCTTGTAGCTTTCAAAAGGAGAAGGAATATTGGTTTTAGTAGATAAGCTAAGAATGTTGCACGATTAAGTCATCTATCACCAAAGCCTACTCCAGAGGTGAGCTTCTCTTTTGACACTCTAATTATAATCAAAGATGACATTGAAGAGGAGGAGGAAGTCACACAGATCACCATTCCTACTATTCCCCAATATCAGGAACCACTAGAGAGGAATGTGATCACATTTGAAGCTTCTAATGAGTTATCTAATGATGTGAGGCATCATGATAGCCAAGAATTCATTGCAGATGACACCTTTGTTCAAAATTTTGAATTTAAGAATTTTGTTACAAAGGAAAGATAATAAGAGAAAAGCTAAAGGACATCAATCCTAAGAACGAAGTAGATGCCTTGAAGGAGCTCCAACATGAGGTCGATGAAGAAGTGAATGACATGACCCCTGGATGAGGAAGAGAACTACTACAAGAAGCTGGGGTCATGCATTTTCTAGGGTGGGATATTAGTTTGGCCATTGTATTTGACAACTTTCTGAAAAATGAAGAATAAGACCTTGCAATTAATAGATGAAGCTAGTGATAAGGTATATAATGGATTAGGATATAACCCTGACAATGCTACTTTACAAATGTGGTTACTATACACAATAGGTAGAAGGCCTTCCCTTATCAGTAATCATGATTAGGTGTTTGGACACCTTCTTGTACAGAGATTAGTGGATACAAATCCTATGGAGATTGCTGATATGAATGTGGCTAAGTTTACTCAGGCCCAAATTCAAAAATTGGTTAGAGATAATAAAGGTCTAATGAAAGAGAATGAGAGACTAAAGCAAAATGTGACAACTTACAGAGATAGAATTAGGGCTTTATTCACCATTGGTTGAACATGAAAGAAAGGTACTCTAAGAAATTTCTAAGAACACCTATTGTAAGCATAAGTATGAAAAGATCCAAAAAGAACAAGAAGAGTTGAAGAAAAAATTGAAAGCCGCCACATTGGAAATAACTTTTGTGCTAGTATGTAAAATATTTTATGATATGATTAGAATTTTTGATAATGTTTGGATCATCCATGAAAAAACATATGCAACCATACAAGAACACAATCAACTAAATGAAAAAATGAAGGAAGTAGGGCTATAGATCAAGGAAAGGATAGGAGATAACAAATATGTGCTCCAAGAATATCAAGAACTTATGAAAGCACATGAAAAATTCTATAACATCTTAACATAGGAGTTAAGTGACTTCAGTTAGCCATTTAGAATGGCCTTGCCTAGTTTCTTTGAAGAGACATATTTGAAATATTAGGACATATGAAAGGATGAGATAGCCCACTACCTACTAGGGGTTCTTGATGATATTAATGATGAAGATAGGGTGCTCAAGAAGACACATGTGCAGTTAGGAAGAATCTTCGAACTCGAGTATGCAATGAAGGATATCATAAACCATGTAGATACTTATATAAAGATAGGGTATATTAAGAGCAACAAAATATGGAAGGTTGGTAGTTGTGGATGCATTATCATGGTGCATGAGAGCTTGCTAAATATTAACAGATTGTGATGCATCCTCTAATGAACCTTTGAATTTTTTATGTTTATGTTAAACAAGTTTAGTTAATAGAATGTTGTAACTTTTTGTAAATGGGTCTGTAGCTTGTTGCTTCCCGTTTAAATAGGGAAACCAAGGCCTAGTTTTAGATATCATCATCACATCTCTATTACCGCCAGTAGTAGTAGGTTACATTCATATAGGATGTTCCACTCATCCATCTCATATGAAAAGAATTCTATTGTTAATGTAATATCATTTTGAAGCAATATAATGGAGAAGATTGTTCTTAATTGGTGACTTATATTTAGTGCTCAATTGTTGTTCCCATTTTCATGCTGATATGTTGTTGTGATGTCTTCAAAGTGGTTTCTTTAAGCTATTTAAATTTACAAAATTTATAAGGACATATTTGTTGTTGTTGTGTGGTTGTTTTGATTGGGTTCTAGTGAGAAAGAATTAAAAATCCTTTCAGTTAATTCATGTTAATTGGTTCCCTCATGGATAGACATCCTTTTAAAGTAATTAATTTGATTAGTTTTCCTTAAGCTAAGAATTAAAAATCCTTTCATAGCATCATAGTAATTTTGGGGAATAACACTAGGATCATTAAAGAAGAGGGTATTAACTAACAAACTTGCACATTTGTACAAGGTGCAGAAATTTTAGAGTGCCCAACAATTAGAGTTAAGTTGAGCAATAAGTTGACCTATCATACAAATTTGTCTCCATAATCACCATCCATCCATTCACTCCATTCACCCAATAGATTAGACACTATTTAGTTTTAGAATATTTTATATAAATTTAATTCACATTCTTGATTATTCAAACACTCTTAGTAGGAATTAGTCATCAAATCTTGCATCTACTTCACTCCCCATGTGCCATTGTGAGTAGATTTCCTAAATTAGAGATCATTCTCAAACCCTTAAGTCTATCTTATCAATCAAGTACACCTGCCTAGGTCTATCAAAGCCTAAAGAGTAGGAGGTTAATCATCATATTTGCCTCGTTCATTGGCCAAAAATGTATTAAGAGACTAGCACCCTCTTATGGTAATTTTTTTTTGTTTTTGAGACCTAACAACCCTACATCACAATTGTTAGCTAAAAAACAAACATGATGCTTGATTACTTTGACATGATGCTTGATACTTGAATAATGCTTCAAAATACTTGATAAACAACTCTTGAATGCTCTTGTAAACACTTTAATGTTTTTGTGAACTCTAATTTGCTATTAGGAATGCTCTCATGAAAGTGTTATCTTGATAGATGATAAATGAGTGAAATAACCTTGTATTTATACTTGTTTATACCAAATATCCCAAAATTATAACAATACAAGCTAGCATCAGATCTAGAAGAATAAAATCCAACCAAAAATTTGAATTAAATTTGATTTTGGGCCACACGGGACTCATACACCAGACATGGCGTATGAACCCCATTAGGCTTAACTATGGGACACATTTTCAAAAATGTTTAGAATGATATAAAATCCAAATCAGGGCCTTAAAACCTAGGTGGGACTCATACACCCAAGGTGGTGTATGAGTCCCAAATCAATAAATCTAGGCCACACAACCCAAAAACACTTGAATTATGATTGGATGTTGTTCTATGTTAGGATTATCCTAAAAAAGATGCATTTATTAAGGCTTGTGGATGCAAAATAAGGCCAATTAAAGCATAAAGAAGCTCAATTATTTAATAAAACCTTATAAAAGTGTGAAAGTGTGTTAGAATATTTTACAACAATCTAAATAAGGTACCAATAAGCTCATTTAGTTCATAAGGGCCCAAGACCCAATGTGAATATGTTAGACACATTACAACACTAAATCAAGGTCATGTTAGGGAGTACTTTTTTCTGTCATTACATCTATCCCTAACTTTAGTGATAGGAGGAACTTGCTTCCAACTCACACTAGAGTAGACCATTGCACATCAAGAGGGGTATAAATGTATCGATGCCAACAAGACAAGATGACAATAATTAAGAGTGTTGTGCAAGCCCGCAGGACCAAGTCCTATGGCAAACCAACACATGCACAAAAGAACACACATGAAAATGATATAAAGAGAAACAACAAGACACACACATAAAATACCAAAGAAAAATAGAAGAGAAAAATAAAATAAAAGAGGGGGGATCAAGCTTCAACCATTTTCCAATCATGATGTGGATCAGATCTAGGCTATTTTTCCAAAAAAATGCATGCTCACTCTAAGGCATTGAAACTTCAGGTTGTCCGTTTGGTGAGTAATCCAAAAGGGTGAGACACATACACATGAATGGTATGTGCTCACAACATACACATGAGTGGATATGGAAAATTCATGCCTCAGTTCAGCTTCATGTCCAATGAGACCAAAGGTATACCTCTTGATAACTTTGATAAGGTGCCACACATAATTGAACTTCGAGCTTCATGAGGCAAGCAAAGCTTCGTATGCTTGGAACTCATGAAAAAACAAGATGGCTCCATAGGAATGCAAATTGTATTATGCAAGGTGGTCATATAACCAAAAAAATTGTAAAATAGGGAATGTTCAAAGGAGTCTTGCTTATTTAATTCAAGGTCTTAACTTAGGGAACATTGTGCCTAATGTCTCCAAGAGAGGACAAGTCAAAGAATAGAAGATTCACAACTTAAGGGATGCAATGTGCCACACCAAGCCACTAAGAGGAATGTAATATACTAAGAGAGATCACACACTAGAAGGACATCACACCTAATATCAGCACAAAGCAAAAGACACATCACATTAAGTAAGAAGACTACACAATGAAGCAAAAAGAATAATGCCAATGTATGCCCCCACTTTAAAGGAATTGCTAAACACCATGTGAGCAATTACTTTATAGTAGAAAATGATAAATGCTAACATTAAAGAGGACATGAGAGCTAACTTGGAAAGCCCTATTCCAAGTCATATGTTTCCAAGTAAAGCTACATCATGAAAAGAAAAGAGGGGTTTCCCCCAAAGCAAAACTCCAAACATGAGGGGTCCATGGATTTTGGGTTAGTATGTTCTTGCTACAATATTTTTAGAGAGCTCATAATTGTCTTCATTCCCTAAATACTCATAGAATAGGAAGAATGACACAAAGTGAAAAAAAAATAAAATCCTTTTAGGTCAACATGGAAGATACATGAATGTCTCGATGCCTTGTGTCATCCCAAAAAGTAAAACACAAGAAAAATAGATGAAGGAAAAGCTTTTGGGTCAGCATGGAAGACACATGAATGTCTCAATGCTTTGCATCATCCCCAAAAGGAAAAAAAATACAAATGAAAAAGATAAAGGAAAAGCTTTTGGGTCAACATGGAAGAGACATGAATTTCTCAACACCTTGCATCACCCCAAAAGGAAAATAAAAGAAAAAGGAAAGATAAAGAAAAAGATAAAATATTTACAACATAGAGAAGAATGGAGATACAAATAGAGGAATGTCACAAAGAGAGAGAGAGAGAGAGATACATCAAACAAAACATCACAACGGATCACGTTATGCACATGCAATCACATAAATAAAAATGAAGTAATGCAAAAGACTAGTAAGGAACATGCGATTCAACCTAAATAAGGTCGTCCACATCCCAATCATGCTCATTGTATACAGAAGGTAGATAACTAGCCAAAGGGATAATGATATGTACCAAACTATGACAAGGCTAACCAATTTTTTCCCCCACGAGTGAAAGACAAGAATGAGCCAAGGTAGGTGATGAGAAGGATCATGCAATAGTGAGAATACAAAAATTCTACAAATATTTACATGATAGGAAGAAAAAATGCATATAGACCTTAAGGGATGATTTCTATAATGTCAAATTGTTGAAGTATCCTTATTAAAGTATGACACTCATCAGTAAGATGCCCAAGATTTTGATGGTATGCACAATACTTCGTGTTATCTTTAGGAATTTAGCTTCTAGTAGGGGGTGGTAGTTTAAGCCAACCTGTGTCTATAAGGTGTTCCGTCTGTCATTCAATTTCTATTTGAGTATGTAAATGTGGTAATGGTTTGTGCTTGTAATGTTTTTTTTTTTTTACTAGATTCACCAACTTCTTGAGTTGAATGTTGAGGAGGACCTAAGACATCCTGCCATCCTTATCATTGTTATGAATAATTGGTTATTCTTTAGGAAGGAGGACAGTCATATCAAGAGGAGGATCTTGATATCCTAACCCTTTAATAACTTTAGTTGGTATTTTCTCTAAGAGTTGATGAATTTCATGTTCACTTGTTGTATCACATGGTTGTTTACTCAAGATCATGAATCCTTTTCCATATGTCTTTTCTAGGTTGATGGTAGTGTTTGTTACTTTGTCAACATAAAATGGTTGATTTTTTTCTTGATTAGAGGAACTAAGTTCACCTACTATAGGGAACTTAGGTTCATCTCATGTTTTAGTTTCAGGATGTAAGTAAAAAAACATCTTAGGTGGTATTATTATAGGGGGTGTTGGTTGTTTCATTGATGGATAAAAGGATGCATTATTTTTAGGGTTGTTACAACAATCATTTAGGAATTTATTTATGTTTTCATCATCTTCTCCAATGATGTCAACATCACAAGGAGGACATGCATTAGGAGTTGATTGAGCATGAGTAAGTTCAATTTCATTAGGTTCATTTCTGAAAGCACAACTTGACACATCACCTAATGATTTCAAAGACATCCAAAGCTTACAAAATCATATATCCATGATGAAATGTAATGCAAATTTCAAATTCTAAACAAGCTAATTACACTATGCGACAATTTAAAATGAAATGCAATTAAGCAATACACAAGATGTACTAATTTAAACTAGGTACAATGAAGTGAATGAAACAAAAAGTTATCAACAACAAATAGGAGCATGGAAACAAAGTTTTGAATTCCAAAAAATGCAATTAAAAATCTGCACTAGGACTAAATCGCCTAGAGGGGCGTATGAATCCGAGTGAGGGTTTTTTCAAAAATTTCAAAAAAATTTAAGTGATTTTTATGTTTTTTAGTTTGGTTGATCTATAAACTAAATGTAAATGAAAATTTTAGATGATATTCAATGATGCAAGATGCAAAAATTCAAACTATATGCACTTTCAATAATGCAATATTTAGAAACCCTAGATGCAAATTAACTAGTGCAAACCCTAATGCAAAGTTAATGCAAGCAAGATCTAGGACTATGATGCACTCAAAATTAGAAATGATATTTTATAAATGAAAGTTAACCAAAATGAAAAGAAGGAAAATGGTTTCTTTATGGTTTAGGACATAGAACAACACTTTTTTCTCACTATCATTCAAGGAAATCCCTACATATCTCAATCCAAGGTATGTAAAGGAGAGAGAGATCTTGCAATAGGGTTTTCCTAAGGTCTGATTAGGAACTAAAGAGGGGTTCACCACCAATCTAGGGCTTGGAAAGATCAATGAAATGCAAGTCCTAATGCTTAAACCTAATGTAATGTAGAACTTCACTAAAATGACCTAGAAAGCATGTAAATCAAAATAGAAAGCTAAGAAATCAAAAGTGTGCACCTGGAAATCTGTACAGGGCTAAATGAAGACTTGAAATGATAAAAACACTAAAATTAATTCCTGTTGGGACTCATATGCCAGTCTGACTGATTTAGTCCCAAATTAAGGTTTTTGGGAAGGAACAAAAATCTGGCAAAGATATGTTTGAAACTCTAGAAATCTACAAATTTCCCTACACTAGGACTCATATGCCAGAAGTGGTGTATCCATCTAGTTATGGTTTTCTAGATATTTAAAGTTTGATTATTCTCTTGAATGTCTGCTCTAAACTTTCCACTTGATTTTTGCGTTTAAATCTCTGATTTACAACTTGTAGATGTCTTTCAATGATCTTCAATGCAAGGTGATAACTTTGACAACTTTGAACCCTTGAAATTTTTTTCCAAACTTTCTCTTCAATGTGTCTTCAACCTAGGTCTTCAAATCACACACTAAAGAGAGGGGAAAATGTTGATTTGTTAGTGGAAAGGGGTTTTCCTTGGTCAAACCCCATTTTGGTAATCAAACCTTGAAATGAAATGCAATATGAAAGGAGAATGATGAATGAACAAAATGTAATGTTACAACTCACCAAACCCTAGCAATAAAGTGCTGCAAACATGTAAGAAATGGCTCCTATGGATGTAGATCTTGACTCTTTCTTGAATGTTCTAGATCTTGAATTGAATGCTAGCTTGAATCATAAAAACCTACATCACAATTGTTAGCTCAAAAACAAACATGATGCATGATGACTTTGACATGATGCTTGATACTTGAATAATGCTCCAAAATGCTCGATAAAAAACTCTTGAATGCTCTTGTAAACACTTGAATACTCTTATGAACTCTAATTTGCTATAAGGAATGCTCTCATGAAAGTCTTAGCTTGTTAGATGAAAAATGAGTGAAATAACCTTGTATTTATACTTGTTTATACCAAATTTCTCAAAATTACAACACTACAAGCTGACATCAAATCTAGGAGAATAAAATCCAACCATAAATTTGAATTAAATTTTATTTTGGGCCACACGGGACTCATACGTCAGAAGTGGTGTATGAGTCCCATTAGGCTTAACTATGGGACACATTTTCAAAAATGCTTAGAATGACATGAAATCCATATCGGGGCCTTAAAACATAGGTGGGACTCATACGTCCAAGGTGGTGTATGAGTCCAAAATCACTAAATTTGGGCCACACAACCTAGAAACACCTAAATTATGATTGAATGTTGTTTTATGTCGAGATTATCCTCAAAAGGATGCATTAATTAAGAATTGTGGATGAAAAATAAGGCCAATCAAAGCATAAAGAAGTCCAATTATTTAATAAAACCCTAGAAAAGTGTGAAAGTGTGTTACAACACTTTACAACACTCTAAATAAGGAACCAATAAGCTCATTTAGTTCACAAGGGCCCAAGACCTAATGTGAATATGCTAGACACATTACAACACTAAATAGAGCCCATGTTAGGGAGTAATTTTTCCGTCATTACATATATATACATATGTATACATATGTATATATACATATATATATATACATGTTGTGGACATGGGAAAAGTAAACCTTCTACTTGTAGACACTTAAAAATGACCTAGGCCTACAAGCTCTATTTTATCACTTTCATCCTAGCATAATTATGACATTTAATTATGTCCTTGGTCCACTTTCCACTATTAATTAAATAATTCATTATTATTTAATTAATTCATGTCTCTTGTATTCATCATGATTATTAAACAAATAAATTATATTTATTTATTCAATATGTCGCTAAGGGTCTATTATCTTCTTACAATTAAATAAATTTCTTAATTTATTTAATTACCTTTATTCATTTATGTCTTCTTGATTATTAAATAAATGAATTTTATTTATTTATTTAATATGTCACTAATTCTCATAATTAAATGAATTTAGTAATTTATTTAATTATCAGTCATAATCCTCTAAATTAAATAATTATCTTTAATTATTTAATTACCAAACTTAACATTTCCCTCATTTTAAATAAATAAATAATTTAAAATGATCTCACATTATTAATTGTTAGTTCATTTTAGTAAATAATCTGAAAATTGATTATTTACTATCACACAAAATCCATATTTTGAATTAATTTAATTCAAAATGGTAATCTTCTTCCAAAAAATAAAGTAATTGAGCCAATTCTTGATTATCCAAATCTGATTTTTCAGTTCAATCTCTATCCTCTTTATTTTTCGAATCTTACAAATCAAGCAGTCTTTATCTTCTTGATTTTTGAAAATCTTTATCTTTTTAGATAATTATCACATTTATTCTCAACTTCCGCTTTGATTTTATCAAATGACATCTTGACCACTCATTTAATAATTTTTCCCTAACTCTAATTAGGGATTGTCACATGAAATCTCAACCATTGATTTTAGGCTTTGTCGGCTTTCAATCTTGTCCGTCTGCCCAAAATTGCATTTTCTATAAAATGCCAATTTTGCTCACATTTTTGGGACCACGACTTCATTATTCCAACACGTTTACGCATAGATTTTACACACATTTAGCTTGTTTAATTTGATTACTTATTCATAGGTATTATAGTCATTTGTCATAGTCATAGGCATAGTCATTATTTGTCATTCAAATCCTTCAAAACTTGCATAGAGCATGGTCATAATCATTTTCTCGCACACACAAATCTGAGGGAAACAATCATACACTACAAGCTAGAAAGTGCTATGGAAATGAATCATGAAGGATTCACACATTATCTGGTATAATCGTTCTTATTACTTGCTTTCATTGTATTTCATAGTTTCATTGGGTTTTAATATTATTGATTAATCTACTAACCCTATCTGAAAATAACCCATTGATACATTGGTGAACTCGACGTTGTTATTTTTTTCCCATACGGGTTTTTGTTTGTTGTTGTTTTTATAGGTATAGGTACGAAATGATGCATTTGCACTCTATCGAGGCACATCCACTGTGCTGCGATACATTCAAACACTACAACGCCGAAATCTCTCTATTGCACCACAATCGTAGTGTGAAACGCCGCATCTGACAGACTGAGTCACATCTGAACAGTCATTCGATTCATATTCATGTTAAACCAGAACACGGGCCCATGAAACATTTTTTGCACAGAGCGACGCATTCGCTCTTATGTGATGCATTTTCCTAGAAATTTTTCTTTTCAAATTTTGCATTCGGGTTTTTTCTGTTTTCTGTTCTTTTTTGTTTTACATTCTGGTTTTCTTCTGCATTCTACCTAGCATAGGGGTTTTTCGTGTTACTAATCTTTGTTTGCAACGTGTGGTGGTTACATTTTGTGGGTCCAAGACTAGTTGATAAAACTCCTAACATGTGATTTTGTAGATTCGAGTGTCCAAGATTCATTCCAAAAACATTGTGCTTATTCTTTTTAGAATAAAAAACATTTCTTTTGGTGCATTTAAAATGAATATGCTTTCAATTTTGTCTGATTGTGTTTGAAGGTGGTAGGCGAATATGCTCACCCTGTGCAAACTAGGTGATCAGAAAGCCAGACCCACCTTGTCCCTATGTATCCTTGATGCAATAATCGTAGTATCCTCTCCCCTTGTGCAGTCATGTGATCCTGGGTGTAAGAGAAACATTTATTGCCTCTAGAAATTGGGCCTACCAGGGGATTTCATCACCTCTAGGTGACTCAAACTGATAATGGAGCTAAAGCCAAGCTACCCCTGACTGGTATATAAATGTGAATATTAAGGGAAAACCTAAGATTACGAGTGCAGATGTATCATACAGACCAAGTAGTACTCCCCAGAACCATATTGAGCTTAACCTCTTTAGGTTGGAGTGCCTCCTAATCAAAGATTAATCTTGTGCCCCATGTATGGCCACTCAAATGGGGGTCTCAAATTAAACACCATTATTTAGTAGCAAAAAACCTTCTATTTGCTAGTGTAGCACCGATTGGTGTGAAGGCATCCAAATATTCACAGTCTATAGTAGAGGTGATCAATCTTCTACAGGAGTTTCATGGGGGTTGGAAGCTTGGTTGGCCTAAGAAGAGAGTGCATTGTAAGGGGGAGCCCATGCAACCAAGCTTCTGAATTCACACGCTACTGATATGTGGCTGGGGAAACCCACATGGAATCTAGTAGATATCGTCCTGGCTTGACCATAGGATTGTACTTGTTCTCTTTTGTGTTTGATTACAATTCAAAATATCATGTTTTCTAAGTGTTTATTGATATTGAAATGAAACAAACAACATTCAAACATCTAGAAACAAATAGTCAAACTTTAAACAATTCGGGTTTCTGACCAAAACATCAGAAAAGTTGACTTTTTTACATTTTGCACCGCATTTGTAAATTGCATTCGCTCTGTCGCACCGCATTTGATAGTCTTTGTGACACATTTTCTCTGCTAAAACACATTTTCTTCTCCAAACACCACATTCATCTGTCTTGAACTGCATTTGAAATCTGTAAACTCGCATCTACTATATTAAGCCACAATTGACATCTTAAAAGCCCCAATTTTGAAATTGCATCGCATTTGACACCTAGAACGTCGCATTTGTCACTTCAAACAATGTATTTTATTGGAAACAAAATAAACCCTATTTCAGATCGGAATTCAAGTCCAGACATCTTAGATTTCTGTCAAATATCTTCTTCAAAAAGTCTCTGTCAGAAACCAAAACTAAAATTTCTCAAAATGTCCATCATTTTCATTCACTAGCTTGCATCTTAACCATAGGTTTAATTTTCCAAATCTTAGTCGCATTCCCTAGGCATCATAATCGTCATTTTTAGCATAAAATTTTCCTTAGGTTTCATTTTGGAAAATTTTGTATTAGGCTATCTCACCACACTTTGCAAAACCATTATCTTTAAAACTAGGTTATCGTGGGACTTGGTTATTACTCCTCTTTTTAGTCATTGTCCTTTTGTGAGAACCTCCAGCTCAACAGTCTAGTTAGGAAAGCTCACTTGTCATTTTGACCTTGTCACTTGGTCCCATTAGCATGTCCTTTGATAACCAAAATTGAGACATAAGTTAAGCTTAGAGTGGTTAGGAAAACCTTTCTCCAAGTATTTTCCATCTTAGTCGTCATTTTTGAACCTGTACTTTGCATAAATATTGTCCAAACTTAATCCTCATTTTAAACTTAGACTTTGCATTGTCCATATCTAGTCCTCATTTTGAACCTAGACTTTGCATTAATCATCTTAGTCCTTAGTCAACATTATCATCTTAGTCCTCCTTTGGCACTTCGACCTTGACAAACTTGTTATCTTTCCTTCATCATTTCCTTAGGAAAATGTCATCATCACCTTGTATTGGCATCCTTTATTCCAAAATACATAAAAAATAGTGTCATAACTTGTCATCCTAGTCTTGATTTTACATTCGTCATTTCCTTTAGACAAAATTGTTGCATTGTCATCCCTTATTATCGAAAATCCAAAAACATAAGTCTTGCACTTTCATCCTTTATCACAAAAGTACAAAAAACATAGGCTAGCATCATCCTTGCATTTAGTTGTCATTCTCATCATTCTCATTTGAGAAATTTTCTTTTTATGGTGGAAACTAGACTCCAAAGAAAGAAAAGACAAATGGAAAACTTTGGACAAGATTCCAATTCCAATATTACCAATCGCACTTATGACCCACATTGGAATTTTGATGACCCATTTAGCAACATGAATACCCAACCTCTCATGACCATACCATCCTCATGAAATAGCCCCTTTGAACCATTCTTATGTAAGGATGAATATGGAAAATTACTTGAGGAAAACCTAGAGGTAGCAACACAAGATCTAGAGACAGCCTACTTCGTAGAACAAATGGTCTTATATGACAGAGATAGATATTTGGCCATACTTTTAAGTCAAGGAGCTAAATTACCCAGTGAGTTCGACATTAATACTTTGAGACCGACATCTCCTGACCATAATGTCAATAATACAAATAACATGTCCCATAGTGGTCAACCCCCAAACAACACAAGCAATACCTTTTTTTATGCTACCTCGCAAATTGTCACAACTACCATGTGTGCTACCTCCATCATTCAAAATAGTTCCAATTCCATCAATGCAACATCCATTGGAGGAACATAATTCGTCACACTTCCCACAATGTCCACAACATCATCACAATCTATTGGAAATACCTTTGGGTCCTCGGCAATGTGGGAAAGTTATTCCAATCCCCTATTTACCACTTCGGTCAACGCCATGGGGGCATCATCAAGTCATACAAATCCTCCATTGACAACTACATCTAGTACCATGAGTGCATCCTCATCAAACCCTCTCTTTGGTTTCTCACTTAATCCTTTGGGAGGAAATAAATGACGTGTGTTTATTCAAGGACCACAAACAAATGTTAACATGTCAACACAAGTTAACACCAATCCCTCCCAAGGACAAAGTATGAACATTACACTTGGACAATCCCAACAACTTGGACAAGGCAATCAAAACACACAACCTATGGCATCATTCGAACACCAAAATATTCATGGTCACCATATTCCCCAAATATCAACCGAAATAGTTGGGGGACACATTTTGACATATTCATCTCATATTCACACTCATCAACTCGTCCCCAATCCAAACTTTCAACACCAACAACACGCAAACCAAAACACATCATACATATCACAACACATCCCTCAACAAAACACCAACATCTACTCACAACAAATGGGGGCACATGGTGTACCAATCAATCCAATGTATGGTGCCACAAATAATCCTATAATCGACGCCTTGCGAGCTAACCTAATGGGTTTAGAAAAGACCATAGAAAACATGCAAATATCCAACAACAAATAGAAAGTGTCATATGACTTATCCGTATATCCCTTTGATGTGAACTTATACATGTTGATATTTCCTCCAGGATATGTGTCACTAAATTTCACCAAATACAGAGGAAAGACAAATCCTATTGAACATGTCTGAGAATTTGCGACCAATTGTATGGACATTGCCTATGAACAAACGTACTTGATGAGACTCTTTTCTAAAAGTCTTGCAAGTCCTACCCTTGAATGGTTTTCCACTCAAAAGGATATCCAAACATGGGATGAACTTTAACACAAATTCATAAAAAATTACTTGTACAACATTGACATGGACACCTCTATTACTAGCTTATGTACTCTCACACAAGAGGACGCTGGTGAAACGTTCATCCCATTCTTCCAAAAATGGAGAAGTCTAGCTAGTCGTTGCGACATTGACATACTCGAAAAAGAAAAGGTTGACATGTTCGTTCAAATACTTCTAGGCCCCTTAAAATATGGATTGCAAGTGCATTGTTGCACAACTTTCACAGACCTAGTAAAAAAGGGTGTCCAAATCAAGAAAGCTCTTATTGCAAAAGGAGAGCTAAAATATGGTCCTAAAAACACAAACATAAATTCTCTCGCTAACAAAAATAAGTACTGGGTCAAAAATAAACGCGTTACCAATGATAGTGTCATTGATGCCAAGGATGTAAACACTATGGGTTCTATATTGGCTCTAAAAGGGGTTCAATCGCAATACAAACCACAGACGATACTGACACCCCCCACCAATACCACCCCAAACAACCAAAATAATCAAAGTTAAGGACAATACCGTCAGACAAGAGAATTCCCAAAAAGACTAGCATACTCTGCTTTGGGAGAACCAATTGAGGATGTCCTTAAGAAGCTCCTCCAAAATGGTCTCATCACACTTGAAGAACCAAAGTTGTATGACCCAGGAAAATTTAATCCATCATGGTGGGATGATAATGCTTTTTGTGAGTACCACTGAGATAAAGGACATAAGACATCATCTTGTCAAGAACTTAGTTATATTGTGTAATACCTTATTGAAAGTTGAATAATCAAATTGGGTGGCCCACAATTTCCATCAAATTTTGACCATACCATCCATAATAACCCACTGCAAGACCATGGTTCTAACCATGCTTCCACATCAAGTCCTAAGACAAACAATAATCAAGCCAATTACGCCCACGCCAAGTATGACTATTCAAGTGGACCTATTATTAACAATGTTTGAACTGAAAATGAATGCATCAATACCATCACAGTCAAAAGAGAACCTCAATACATCACCACTACTCGAAGTGACAAGATCACCATAGCTAGTCCATCACCTAAACAATCGCAACCTAGCTCATCCACAAAGCAGTGGCAACGTAATAGTCGGTTTAACCTTATTGATCGGTTAGGAAAAACTCCTGCATATATTTCCATACTTGAGCTACTTTGCATTTCTCCCATGCATAAGGCTATATTGGATAAAACTCTGCAAGAGTCATATGTCCCTAAGGATATCAATGTCATCCAATTTGAGACCATGGTGGGATACCTCATTACACCTCACCATGTCACTTTTTCTGATCAAGATTACTCATCACCCAAGACCAACCATAATGATGCATTACATATTGAAACTTTTGTCCATAAGCACAAGGTCAAAAGACTTTTAGTAGATGGTGGAGCAAGATTGAACATATGCTCCTTAAAACTGGTTAAGGCTCTATTATTTTCTGATGCATGCATGGACCCTACACAAAGCATAGTTATAAAAGCATATGATGATGAAGAACGTTCTTCATGGGGCGTTATTTCTCTTCCTATTAGAGTCGGGCTAGTCATTGTGGACACAACTTGCCAGGTCCTAGATCTAGAATTACGTTACAAAATATTTCTTGGTCACCCATGGATTCATGCCCTAAGGGCCATCCCCTCCACATATCACCAATGCCTGAAATTCCCATTTGATGGCACAAAAATCACCATAAATGGAGACCTCGACCCTTTTCAATATTGTACCAACCTAAGAGTTGTTTCTGAAAATTGAGTTCCCATCAACCAAGAAGCTCCTAGTCCTTCTTCTTCCAAATATATTGACCTAGCCACACTTGCATCATCATCCACTTCCACTCCATCCACATCTTCTTTCACGCCACCATCTCCCTCACTTCCTAAAACTGAGTCTAATGTCAAGATCCACGACCTAGGCTATGGAGAATTCAAACTAAGTACGACATATAGCATCACAAAAATACCCAAGTCTCCTCAGGTCTATGGTCGGTCGTGTTTCAGAATGGAACCTAAAGTAATTTTTAAAGTTCCACCAATTTTTTTTTTATAAGATGGGGAGACATGAGCAATGAAGACCTCACTGACATATTAGGCTGGATCTACAAAGAAATGGAAGCCTTACCCCTTTACCAATCCATATATATGGAAAAGGCTATTACATGATGAGAGAAAAAGGCTACGGTAATACTAGTGGCCTTGGTAAGAACAAAATAGGACTGCACGAACCTTTGATGCCATTTGAAAGACCAAAATTTCTTGGATTAGGGTATGGATTGCTCGACAATGACGATCGACATACCAATGGAATTTTGAGTGAGAGTGTCCATGCTTTGGAAAGTCTCGAGACCATTAAGGAAACCTTCACCGAAACTGATTCACATAAGTGGTAATTTGGTTCCCAACAATCCTTAAGCAATTGTTGTCTTGATGACTTGTTCCTGAAACTGGGGGAACTTAACTCTGAACAAAGATTTTGGAAAACATTTAAAATTGATCAAGCATTGAGTAATCACAATTCCAAAGGCCCAAGGAACAATGACAAGCCAGAGTCTACTCCTAATCCCATTAGTCCTCACCATGACATACCAGTTCAACCATCTAAACCTAGCAACCATTAGTCAGATCCATCTGAATTACCACATGACATTGAAAACCATGACTTTGAATCCTTCATGCCTTACTTTACCAAGTATGACTCAAGTGAAGGGGAATATTGGCTAGAGTCTGATGTGGAATTGGATGATGATAACTTCATTTTCAATATCTCTGAATTTGTCCGCATGCTTTCTGCATCCTCCCCTCAATTCACCAACGTTGACGATGGCATTTCCTTGATTTACCTGCAACTAATTGATTGGGACCAACAAGGCCCACTAGTCCTAGACACCTTTCAAAATGATGAAGCCATCATAGAATTTATGGGATTACGGGAAGGCATACCCAGTGGTGATGACAAGGCAGGATTCGCCATTGACCTAGATTGTGTAACTTACTTTGGGGAGATTGTTCCATCCTCCAGTCGCAAAATGAAAAGTAAAAATAAAACAAAAAATGAAACATCTTTAGATGAAAACTGAAAGGCACCTTCTAATGACAAAAAAGTAAAAATAAAGGATGTATCTGTGGGTGAAAACTTCTCTGAGGTGCCCAAAGATGGAGGACTAGACATTCTTCTTGTAACTCAAGAGAAATCAGTTATGCTCATATAGGACACCATAGAGGCCAACATATCAACAAAAGAAGATCCCAAAATGGTCCTCTTCAGCACATACTTGATTGAAGAAGAGAAACTGGAATTTCAAAAATTCTTTGTAGACTGTAAAATCAACTTCGTATGGTCCTATGCCAACATGCTGGGATTAGATCCGAACTTGTTTTGCACCACTTGCCATTATTTCCAGACATGAAGCCAGTAAAATAGAAGCTGCGCAAAATGCATCTTTAGGTCACTCTATTATTCAAGGCTGAGTTGAAGAAACTTCTAGACACCAGATTCATACGGTCTATCGATTATCCTAAATGGATATCTAACCTTGTGCCAGTAACAAAGCCAAATGGGATGATCCATGTCTACATAGATTTTCAAGACTTAAAAAAAGCATGTCCAAAAGATGACTTTTCTTTGCCAAATATAGATATCATAGTCGACCTCACGGCAAGATACAAGATGCTGTCCCTCATGGATAGTTTCTCAGGATACAATCAAATTTGTATTACCTTGGAAGATCAACATAAAACAACATTCACTTGTCCTTGGGGTACATACTGCTAGAATGTCATGAATTTTGGACTCAAGAATGCACCTGTGCCACGTATTAGAGGGCTATGACCACAATCTTTCATGATATGATGCATAAAATAATGGAAGATTATGTGGATGACCTTTTGGCCAAATTAGTAACAAGAAAAGACCATCTAAAGGTGTTAGACACAATTTTCAAGAGACTGGAAGAATATAAAGTCTGACTGAACCCTAAGAAATTTATGCATCTTTGGTGTAACATCTGGAAATTTTTTGGGATAGATAGTTTCTTGAAGAGGCATTGAGTTCAATCTAGCCAGAGTCAAAACCATCATGGACATGCCTCCTCCTAGAGGAATAAGTGAACTCCAGACTTTACAAGGTAGGGTGCAATCTATTTGGTGCTTCATAGCACAATCGGTCGACAAGTGTCAACTATTCCAATATCTTCTGTGCAAGGGAATCCCTTTTATGTGGACAGATAAATTCCAAGAGGCCTTTCAAATAAATCAAAGACTACCTACTATCACCGCCAGTCCTTATGCCTCCTATTCAAGGAAAGCCTTTAATTTTATACATCTCCGCCACTACATTAGCAATAGGGGCATTACTAGCACAAAACGACCATGATGAGAAAGAAAGGGCCATATATTATATCAGTCGGACACTGGTCGGGTATGAACTAAATTACACATCAATTGAACATGCTTGTCTAGCAGTTGTCTTTATAGCTCAAAAACTAAGACATTATATGTTGAGCCATGAGACATAGTTGGTAGCAAAGATTGACCCCCTCAAATATCTATTGAGTCATGCAACATTGATAGTATGTCTAGAAAAATGGGTGATGATTCTGAGTGAATATGACATCCAGTATGTAGAGCGAAAGGCAATCAAAGGGAAAGTGATAGCAGACCAATTAGCAGATGTGCCCATACAAAGTGATCACCCCTTAGTAGAAGATTTCCCAGATGAGCCAATATTCCATACAGAACCTAAGTCACCTTGGAGGCTTTACTTTGATGGATCACATACTAATCATGGCTCAGGGGCAAGAATACTATTTATCACCCCTCAAGGAGATTCCATTCCTAAATATTTCTGCATAGCTTTCCCCTATACAAATAATGTGGAAAATATGAGGCATTGGTCACAGGACTTAGAATGGCAATAAAATGGAAAATTAGAGCACTACATGTCTATAGGGATTCTCAGTTAGTCATCAACCAAGTTAATGATGACTATGACACTGGCGATGAGAAGCTAATGCCCTACAAATGAATAGTTGACAACTTCCAGACATACTTTCACATGGTGACTTTTCAACAATTTTTGAGAACACAAAACAAGGTGGCAGATGCCATGGCTACAATCGGGTCTCTCCTTGACATTCCAAGCAATATGCCTCAGCTGGAGTTCCTAATAGAACAACTGTTGGTCCCCACCTATGATATTCCCAAATTGGAGATGGTTTGCAAGCTTTTTGGTCCCGATTCTCCCTAGTACCAAGATATTCATGACTACCTCAAGTCCCAAACCCTTCCCCCTAATATGTCCAATAACCAGAGAAAGTCCTTTATCCAAAAATCCGCTAGATATGCCATCATCAATGACACCCTTTACTGCCATAGTTTTGACGACACCCTCCTTAGATGTCTCGACACCAACGAAGCACACACAACCTTACGTGAAGTACATGAGGGTATATGCGGATCTCATTTGAGTGGTCCTACTCTGGCCAAGAAGATCACAAGACTTGGGTACTACTGGCAGACCATTGAGGAAGATGCACTAGAATATGTTAAGACTTGTCACCAATGTTAGATTCACAGTGATTTGATTCATGCTCTAGCGCAAGAACTTCGGTCGATCACTTCTCCTTGGCCCTTCGCACAATGGGGACTCGACCTCATGGTTAAGATCCATCCTACCTCATCCAATGGCCACAAATTTATCATCACCACCACTAATTATTTTACAAAGTGGATCAAAGCCATCCCCCTGACATACATAACCAGAAAAAAATATCAAAATTCATTCTTAACTACATCATTTTCCGGTATGGTCTTCCACAATCCATCATCACTAATAATGGATGTCTGTTCAAAAACCAGAATGTTCATGATTTATATTAGCGATTTCATATCCAACATCATTTTTCCTCTTTGTATTACCTGCAATGAAATGGTCAAGATGAGACGTCTAATAAAACCATCATTAAAATCCTAAAAAAGACCATCAATGAGGTTAGTCATGACTAGACTATTTAACTCAACCCTACTTTGTGGGCTTACCGCACCAGTATTCACACACCCACATGAGCTACTCCATTCGCCTTGGTCTTTGGAGTTGAGGCCATCTTTCCCATCGAGGTGGAAATTCCTTCTTTGTGAGTCTCCCTAAAGGGTCTAACTGATAATGAGGAGTATAGACAGTTGCGCCTACACGAGCTAGATATGCTAGAGGAAAGAAGGAATAATTCCTTAAACCATCTATAGGCATATCAGAACCGTCTTTGTCACAATTACAACAAGAAATTCATGGTTTGGAAGTTTGACATTGGTGACCTAATCCTCATGCAAAATCCTAAGAATCAGGCTGACAGAGAAAAGCTAGGCAAGTTTGAACCAAACTGGTTGGGTCCTTATGTCATCATATCCTCTTTTGGGTTTGGAGCATATTAGTTGGTGACTCTAGATGGTGAACAACTAACATAGCCTATTAACAGTCTACACCTTCAGAAGTTCTATGCATAGCATCAAAAAGTTGAGCCGAAAACCTTAAAAATACAAAAAAAATTGAAAAATGATAAAAATCGTCACCTTGATGAAAACCTGGCAAATAGGCATTTTGGCAACACCAAAAAAATTGAAAAATGAAAAAAATAGTAAAGACAAACAATTCATCCAATAGTGAAAACTTGGAAAACAGGCACTTTGGATAAGTACCATGGCGAAAACTTGGCAAACAGGTGCCATGTGTAGTCAATCATTGCTCTGCCATCTACTGTTACTTTATCTATCTTGGCCTATTATGAAACAAATTTTCTAGCACCACTATGACATTTTCCATGACATCAAACCCTTTCTCTCATGGTTAACAAATGGTTGACATCAAGTCCTACATACTGTCCCTTCGGCATTCCATGCATATCTTGGACCTGACTAGGGGCAAAATTTTATCATGTGACTATAGTTGGTATCACACATGGTTTTGACAATTGTAAAATGCCTTGAAAAAATACCAAAACATCATAAAATGTCTTGAAAAAAGACCAAAAATATCGAAAAATGTCTTGAAAAAAAAAAGACCAAAACATCATAAAATGTTTGGATAAAAGACAAAAACATTATAAAATGTCCTAAAAAAAGACAAAAACAACATAAAATGTCCTGAGAAAAGACAAAAACATCAAAAAATGTCCTGTAGAAACCCCATCGAATGTCAAACTATCTTGGGAATGAAAAATGAGGTCATTTCCCATCAAAAGTCCATCATGTCAATCAATTAGTCTCTTTTCATTCATTGAACTACGTTGTCTCTATGCATTTTCTACGTAGGAAAGACTCATCTTTGAGTCCCCGAGGCATTAGGTCAGTCCTTTTAGGTTTGTCAAAATAAAATAATGACTCAAATCTTTGGTCATCAAGACAAAGTCATTGGTCATGTCGAATTGTGGGGTCTCTAAGTGCATGACGTAGGCAAGGCCATCTGTCGATGAGCCCCCGAGGCTGCACTAGGTTAGTCCATTAGGGTTCATGGCACTACACTAGCACACACATCAAAATTTCTTCAGGTCAAAGAAAATCATGTCTAAATGGGAAAACTCCTAAAATGAATTACAACAATCATTTATTCAGCATGACAACCTCATTAATAGGTCATTCATATCATCATAACAATATTGATATATGGCCAACACACGTCAAACTCAGTCAAAACAAGTCAAATTGTTGCAACCAGTCAAATTGTCAACTCTTGGTTATCTTTCAAATGCATCCTTCTGAAGAATAACCTCTATCATTTATGCCTTAGGATGTATCCTTCCTAGGCATCGTCACTATCATCTGACATTTTGAGAGATCCTCTTGACATTTAAGGATCGCTCCTCTCAACATTAGTATCCTTTAGATGTGTCCTTCTGAAGAATAACTCTATCATTTATGCCTTAGGATGTGTCCTTCCTAGGCATCGTCATTGTCATCTGGAATTTTGAGGGATCCTCTTGACATCGACATTATCCAGGATGTGTCCTTCTTGAATTTGACAAATCTTCATCATTTTGTCATCTCGACATCATCAAACTTGACATCTTGACATTAAAACACTTGGCATTCAGACACACTTGGCAAATATTGTCTTGGCATTTTTTTCTTTGATTTTTCATCATGTTACTAGTTTTTAAGCGAGATCCTAATAACGGGATTTAGAAAATCAGTGACGTATCATGGTGATTGTCGTGTCTTTTTGACAGTCATGTTACTAGTTTTTTAGCAAGATCCTAACAACAAGATTTAGAAAAGAAACGATGTATCATGATGATCAGAAAACCATGCTGCTAGTTCCTCAAGGATGTCCTAGCAATCATATTTAGAGGAGAAACAATGTTTCATGACTTGTCCTTCTCGGCTTACGGTTGGTTATGACAAAAAGACTGGGGCAATTGCACTCTTCGTATGAGTCATGATCATCCTTGTCTGTGACTGCTTGTCTTATGTGATGGTACAACCTTGCACACCTTGATCTATGTCATATCATGGTGTTTGTTGGTCATTACAATAATCGTCCCAAAATGATTAAGAGCAATAAATAATAAAGTCCTATGGAAAAATGTTGAAGGATTTGGTCTAGGAACTAACATGCATCTCCTTTTGTCTCATCCTCTTGTCTTGTCCATCTCTCAACGATATCTTGTGATATACAAAAACATAAAGTGCATCCATCATCATATAAGCATTGTACTAGGTCCATACATCATCATTGACATCATCATAAAAACCATAAACATTGCATCACATATTGCATCATTCATATATGGTCATGCATTAACATAATCATAAAACATGGCATCCATTCAAATAAATACATTATGCATATCATCATCATCCATGGCATAACATCAAAATGACATATAAATAAACATTGCATTGTCATGGCATCACATCATAAGTAACCATCATAGGACATACATGATAGGGCATATAAATAATTTCATCATCATAGAAAGAACAAATGCATGTCACATAGGCATCACATGGTAATCATATCCACATCATCATCACATAAACATACATCATGAATGCATAAATCAAATCACATCACATGTAGACCACATCAAAACTGCATCATATATATCATATCAAAAATCAATGTCACAGGATAGAGTCATGAGATATCCCAAAAATAAGAGCTCACAGGCTCGATGGTCCAATACAAATGTCATAACATGTGTCTAAAATTTCCGAAAGAATGATAAACAAAGAATATGGCTATGATGCACTCTCATCATCTCATCGAGAAGACCTGGGAGACTGATGCTTAGTTAGAGGAACAGATTCCATCATGGTAACTGTCACCTATGCTTGTGATGTAGAAGCATCCACCACTGTGTTTTGTACCTATGACATTGTAGGCTGCACTAAGGCTATGACTGACAGGTCTACTACAGGAGGTTGGCTGTGAGCTGACATGTGCTATGATCTAGAAGATCTGTGACTATGACCTGACTTGAGGCATGCCTGTGAGAGTGGCCAAATCAGTGTCTTAATGACTACCCTGAGGATGTCGAACCCCCTGCACTGCTCTGAATACCACTACCATTGCCTGACCTACTACCACTACCTATCACCATATGTTTCCTCGTTAGAGTGGGATCTCTCCTCTCGGTTGGAATGACCTACTCATATAACTACCTGTATCACCTGAGCCGTACACCAATCCTACCAAACTCCTATGCCAATTCTGCAACTGGTCCTATACATAGTCATGCAAACTCTATACACCATTGTGTTGCCTCCTGATGGTGGATCACTGCTTGATCCTGCTCTACCTGCGTCACCTCTAGCTCTGCCTACAATGATCTAACCTATGCGGCACTCTCATCCAATCTCCTTTGCAAATCTGCCACCCTCTAATCTATCGTGGCGTCATGGGGTAATGTCAAGCTGGATGGTACCTCCTCCTCTCACTCCACCATGCTCCATCTCAGTAGTCTCTCAGCCTCATTAATGGCCTCATCCTCATCCTCCTCCCTCATATCCTCCTCTCCTCTGACTCCCTCCTCCCAAGGCATATCAACATCCATCTCGGCCTCCTGCTGAACTGCCTCCTCCCCAACCTCTTGCTCTTGTTTGGCCTCCTCCTCGGCAACATGCTACTCAGGACCCACACCCTCCTACTCCCATCTTTGTGCCTCCTCCTCCTCTCTCTCCTCCCCTCTCTCCTCCTCAGCTGCCTCTAGGATGGCATCCAATGCCCCTCTCACTGCACCCTGTCTCACTCTCCTCCGACCACCATCCCCTGTCATCCCCTCCATCATCCCTATCATCCCCATCTCTCCCTCCACCCCAGCCTCCATCTCTCCCCTAACCTCTGCCTCTACCCCTATCTCCACCTCTACGACCACCTCGCAGAACATGCAGTATAACTGATCTCCTGTCAATTGACGCTGGCCCATCGGGATTTGTCAGCGACACTAGGAAATGAGCCTGCCACCATAAGTCATAGTCCACAGTCGTCCCTAGATATGCAATCCCATCCCTCCATCCCCATTGCTGCACCACTAGTCCATCAATTTGCTGCATAGAAAAAGGAACAGGAATAGGTGGACCCCAAGCTGCCTCTTTGGACGATCTGCCATACTCAATTGTGCCCACTGGTACACCCTGTTGCTCTCCAAACTATTGCAATACACGCTATTGTAGATACATCTATATAATGAGCTGACTCTGCACTATCCTACCAATCAAATATCGGTACTGTCTGTAGAAGCTGAGATGGTCATCCTCATCATCCCACTGCTCGCAGTCTATTTAAGGCCTCCAAATGAATGAAATCATGGTGTCAATTTGATGGTGCCACCAACATGTCTCTCCCACCCTCATTTGCTATAAGGCACCGGCATAATAATAAGCATATGGCATCCTATCTACTAGCTACAGTCTCTGGATAGGAGGTCAGAATATAGCCACATGCTCCCAGGCTTAGATAATCAAAAGTGTCGTACCACATCCAATGCTCTGTGACCTCCTATAGGCCACCTCATGGAGCTGATGGTAAATCATACCTAACAAATAGGGCCCCCAGGCATAAACAGTTTGGTCTCATCTCATGCCCACTAGAACATCCCCCCAACTAATAGGAAACTCGTGTCTGCTACGGTCAAGAATCAGTACTCCGTCAATCAATGTCACCAACAGTGCATCAAACCAGCCATAATGCTCCACCATAAACTCCCAGTAGATTTCGTATCCCTCGATGCCAAGTCCTGCACCCTTGTCATGATAGTAAGATGTAAAGGTTTGATAGTTGTGCTGAGGGTTGAAAACAATTTTCTCTCCTCAGATCGACAAACGCAGAATACGATAGACATCCTTGAGTGTAACGGTGGCCTCTCCTATCTACAAATGGAAAGAACATGTCTCCGAGTGCCATCTCTTGCACAATGTAGTTAGCAGTCCCCTATTCACCTAGATAACAGGCATATAGGAAACATAATACAAATCCAATTGCATCAACTGTTGTCGCTCTCGCAGACTCAGCTGATCTTAGAATCTGAAGGTCGATGGCCTGCTCTCCCGTGTATAGATGGGCGCTAGCTGTCTCTACACATGGCCAAACAACACATCAACACCTTATAGGAAATCATCATTATCATTTGTGTAACTCAAAAGCATTCAAAATTTGAAACCTATCAAAGTCAGCCTTAGTCAAAGTCAAAGTCAAATGCGTCGCATTGACTTCAAATGCGTCATGAAATTGCATTTGCATCTCTCCATACCTCAATTGCATCTTGATTCGTCGATTGTGTCATTTTTTCTTGTGTTTGCTTCACAACACAACACTTGTGTCATGACTTTCAACATATGCATCATTTAAATCAAATGTGTCATCTTAAACCTCAAATGCATCGCAATATTGTGAATGTGACGTTCTATCTATCGTTTACTGCCTATTTTTGGATTGCATTGCAATTTTTAGTGAATGCGACACAATCAATGGCCCTATCCTTAGAATCTTTGTGGTTGCATCGTGACGCATCGAATGCATCAAATACAACTAAAAATGTGGCTTACGCGCACGCATATGCATCGCAGCGCATTTATTGTTGACCCTAAAAACCCTAATTTTGCATGCAAAATGATAAAATGACAAAGTGGATTTGAGGTACATACTGTTGGCTTTGCGCCCTTTGGCCGCTTGAAGGTCCACACAATCTCCCTGCGATGCTAGGTCACTGGAATCACCATCCTTGCTGAAGTTCTCCTTGCTCTGAGCTCTCAAAATTACTAGGGTGAATAGTACAAATGAATTGACTTTTACCCCATTATCAACCTATTTATAAAGTCAAAATGGCATTTGTCAACTCTTTTTATTACTGGAGGCCCTTTTGACCAACTTTGACCACTCTTTTGGCTACTCTAAACATGTCAGAATTTGAAACCGTTTGCACCATTGTCTTTCTCGTCACAAATTTGACTTATCGGGACACTTTCCAAATTTTTCTATCACCTAGCCAAAATTCAAAAAATTTCCTGAGGGGGCATTGATACTCTGTACCTTTGCTAGGGCATGTTTCTGACTTATTTTTTTTGTCACAATGTGACATGCTACATTATTCATGACAAAGAGCCTGGGCAAAATGTAGACACTTGAAAATGACCTAGGCCTGCAAGCTCTATTTTACCACTTTCGTCTTGGCATAATTATGACATTTAATTATGTCCTTGGTCCACTTTCCACTATTAATTAAATAATTCATTATTATTTAATTAATTCATGTCTCTTGTATTCTTCATGATTATTAAATAAATAAATTATATTTATTTATTCAATATGTCACTAAGGGTCTATTATCTTCTTACAATTAAATAAATTTCTTAATTTATTTAATTACCTTTAATCATTTATGTCTTCTTGATTATTAAATAAATGAATTTTATTTATTTATTTAATATGTCACTAATTCTCATAATTAAATTAATTTATTAATTTAGTTAATTATCGGTCATAATCCTCTAAATTAAATAATTATCTTTAATTATTTAATTACCAAATTTAACATTTCCCTCATTTTAAATAAATAAATTATTTAAAATGATCTCACATTATTAATTGCCAGTTCATTTTAGTAAATAATCTGAAAATCAATTATTTACTGTCACACAAAATCCATATTTTGCATTAATTTAATTCAAAATGGTAATCTTCTTCCAAAAAATCAAGTAATTGAGCAAATTCCTTATTTTTCCAAATCTGAATTTTTCAGTTGAACCTCTATCTTCTTGATTTTTCAAATCTTACAAATCAAGCAGTCTTTATCTTCTTGATTTTCAAAAAACTTTATCTTTTTAGATAATTATCACATTTATTCTTGACTCTCGCTTTGATTTTCTCAAATGAAATCTTGACCACTCATTTAATAATTTTTCCCTAACTCTAATTAGGGATTGTCACATGAAATCTCAACCACTGATTTTAGGCTTTGTCGGCTTTCAATCTTGTCCATCCGCCCAAAATTGCATTTTCTATAAAATGTCAATTTTTCTCACATTTTTGGGACCACGACTTCATTATTCTGACACCTCTATGCTTAGATTTTACATGCATTTATCTTGTTTAATTTGATTACTTATTCATAGGAATTATAGTCATTTGTCATAGTCATAGGCATAGTCATTATTTGTCATTCAAATCCTTCAAAACTTGCATAGGGCATGCTCATAATCATTTGTTCGCACACACAAATCTGAGGGAAAAAATCATACGCTGCAAGCTAGAAGGTGCTATGGAAATGAATCATGAAGGCTTCACGCATTATCTGGTATAATCGTTCTTATTAATTTCTTTCATTGTATTTCATAGTTTCATTGGGTTTTAATATTATTGATTAATCTACTAACCCTATCTGAAAATAACCCATTGATACACTACTTTTTCTCATGTTTAGGCCCTCTTAGTAATTTTGGCTTGATTTTTCCTAGATTTAATGTTGAAATGTGGTCAACACATTCACATTAAGTCTTGGACCCTTGTGAATCATTTGGAATTCTAGGATGTCTTGTAAAAGTGTTGTGAAGTCTTGTAACCCACTTTCACACTTTTCTAGGACCCTTTCATTAGAATTCACTTAAATAACTTCTTTTATCACTGACCAAGTCTTATTTCAAAGTGTTGTAAAGAGTTGTAACAAACTCTCATGCTTTTCTAGGCTTGTCATCACTAATTTGACCCTTTCTTATGTTTAAATGGCCCCTTAATGCACTTTCCGGCCCTAATTAAGTGTATTTTGGAGAATAATCCCATTAAACATCATTAAATACACTTTAATCCCCAACATCCAGTAAAATTTCATTGGTGGGACCAAGTCGCCACCTGGGGAAACTTAGTCCCATTAGGCACAAAAATAAAAATTATTTTAAATTTCTGGCAAGATATTATTCTCTTAACCTTAAGGTCGGCCTGTGATGGTTGACTTGCATTTGCCTTACTAGTCTTTTGCATTTTTTTTCCTTTTCTTTTGAATGTGTGTAACATGTTCCCTCGTGATGTGTTGTTTGATGTTCTCTCTCTCTTTGTGACATTCCTCTATGTGTATCTTCATTCTTCTCTATGTTGTGCATTTTTTTTCACCTTTGTCTTTCATCTTTTTCTTGTGTTTTTCTTTTGGGGATGACACAAGGAATTGAGACCAAAATTTCTCTCATGTTGACCCATAAGGCCCCTTTTCTTTACTTTTCCTTTTCCTTTTGTCTTTTTCTTGTGCTTTCCTTTTGGGATGACACAAGGCATTGAGACTGAAATGTCTCTCTCATGGTGACCTAAAAGCTTTTCCATTTTTGTTCGCCTTTTCATTTTCTTTTTTCTTGTGTTTTCCTTTTTGGGATGATGCAAAGTGTCGAGACATTCTATGTCTCTTCCATGTTGACCCAAACAGATCTTTCTTTTTATTTGTTTTCACTCTCTTTGTGTCATTCTTCCAACTCTATGTATTCGGGGAATGATGACAGTTTCGAGCTCTCTAGAAAAAAAATTACAGCAAAGAACATACTGACCCCAAATCCATATATCCATTATGTGTTTGGTGCTTTCATTTTGGGGTAAATCCCTTCCTTTTCTCTTTTTCCTTTCTCTCACATGACATAGCTTACTCAGAAACACATGACTTGGCATAGGGGATTTCCAAGTTGGCTCTCATGTCTTATTTCTTTTTGAATTTTTCATTTGCTACTTTAAAGTAATTTCTCATAGTACAGTGTGTAGCAATTCCTTTAAAGTGGGGGCATACATTGACATTATTCTTTTACATTTTTCATTTTCTTGGTTCTTAGTGTAGCCTTCTTACTTCATACGATGTGTTTGTTTCTTTGTGGATGACATTGGGTATGATGTCTTTCACGAGCGTGATTTATCTTAGCATATTGCATTCCTCTTAGTGGCTTGATGTGACGCATTGCATCCCCTAAGTTGTGAATTTTGTATTCTTTAATCAGTCCTCTCTTGGAGACATTAAACATAATGTTCCCTAAGTTAAAGACCTCTCATAAACTAAGACTCCTTTGAACATATTTTGCATGTTGCATTTTGCATTTGTTATATGACCACCTTGCATAACATAGCTTGCATGCCTATGGTGCCATCACATTTGTTCATGAGCTCCAAGTATATGAAGTTTTGCTTGACTCGTGACGCTCGAAATGCCATTTTATTTTGTGGCACCTTATTAAAGTTATTAGCAGGTATAACTTTGGTATGGTTGAGCAAGAAGCCCATTCCAAGGCATGAATTTTCCCCATAGCCACCTGTGTGTGTGATTGCATACCAGCCATGAGTGTATGTTTCTCACCTTTTTGGCCTTCTCACCCAGTGGACAACCATGAGTTCTATCACCTCAGAGTGAGTATGCATTTTCTTTCTGGACAAACAACCTAGATTTGATCCACAACGGGATGGAAAAATGATTGAAGCTTGATCTGACTCTCTCTTTTCCTTTATCCCTCTTCATTTACATCATTCTCATTTGTGTTTATTTTTCCATGGGATATTTATCTTGGGGGCTTGATCATCCCCTTGATCATTTTTGTCTCATCTTTCTAAGCATTAGTTTATTGAAACTCCCTCTTGATATGTATGTTTGGCTACTTTAGTGTGATTTTGAAGCAGGTTCATCCTCTCACTAAAGTGGGGGCTAACTGTGGACACATAAAAAGTAACCCTTCTACTTTTTCTCATGTTTAGGCCCTCCTAGTGATTTTGGCTTGATTTTGAATAGATTTAATGTTGAAATGTGTTCAACACATTCACATTAGTTCTTGGACCCTTGTGAATCATTAAGAATTCTAGGATTTCTTGTAAAAGTTTTGTGAAGTCTTGTAACCCACTTTCACACTTTTCTAGGACCCTTTCATTATAATTCACTTAAATAACCTCTTTTTATCACTTACCAAGTCTTGTTTCAAAGTGTTGTAAAGAGTTGTAACAAACTCTCATGCTTTTCTAGGCTTGTCACCACTAATTTGACCCTTTCTTATGTTTAAATGGCCCCTTAATGCACTTTTCGTCCCTACTTAAGTGTATTTAAGAGAATAATCTCATTAAAAATCATTAAATGCACTTTAATCCCGACACCTAGTAAAATTGCCCTAGTGAGACCAAGTCGCCACTTGGGGCGACTTAGTCCCACTGGGCACAAAAATCAAAATTATTTTAAATTTTTAGCGAGATATTATTCTCTTAACCTTAAGGTCGTCTTATGACGTGTTATTTTCGGGAAATTTTGTAAAATAAAGTATAAATAAAGGGTTTTCCTCTCATTTTCACCCTCATTAGTCTAATACATTCATTCACACATTAGCATACATGCATTCATAATTCTCAAGCACTCTAAGCATTATCAAGTCTTCATTGGAGCATCCATTTGCATATCTTCAGATTTCTACATCAAGGGTTTGGTGAGTTGTGACATTGCATGTTGTTCATTCATCATTCTCTATTTATTTCATTTCATTTTCAAGGGTTTGATTACCAAATCAGGGTTTGACCAAGGAAAACCCCTATTCTCTAACCCTTAACCCTTTTTCCCTTCTTTGCATGTGTGTTTTGCAGGTCTTGTATGTATATTTGTCAAAGAGAAAGGTGTTTAAAAGTGGTAAATTTTTTATCAAAGTCATTCAAGTCAACAAAGCCCTAATTAAATCTTGGAGACCTCTTTCAACCCAATTTATGTAGAATCAGATCTAGAAACCTATCAAGAAGAGAACTGTAGATTGAGAGCTACAGATTCTTGTCCTAGAATTCCTAAGATTCCTAGGTGGACTAAGTCTCCATTAGTGGTGAATTAGTCTCACTACCAGGCTTTAAAAGTGATTTCTACTTTTATGGATACCCATTTGGTAGAAACCCATTCCGACAGAATCTCATCGAAACATGACTAAGTCGTCCAGCCTGGCGTAAGTGTCCCAATTGGCCCATCTCTCTCATTTCTTTTATCAGCTTATTACATTTAGGCATTGCATCTAGGCATATTTCATCCATTCTTGTATTTATTTTGAATGGGGACATTTCCCATTTTGGTCCATCTCTCTCTGTTTAGGTGAAAAACCCTAGAAGTGCTAGAGAACATTAGGGTGCCAAGATCTTTGACCACACAAATGTATATATGTATATATATATATATGTTGCACATTGTTGGTTTGTCTTGGATCTAGTCTAGCTATAAATATTTTTTGTCAAATTGACCAAGAGCATTATAATACATCAATCATTACCATTCCCACCCTATTTTTCTCATGTGTTCATGTTGTGCTAGTCTTGAGAGGGTAAAAAATAGAAAATATATTCATGATTATAAGTGTATCCTTAAATTTTTAGGTATCTTTAGATAAAATGTATGATATCTATATTCTTAAGGATATGCTTGCTAGCCTAGTGTTGTGTTGATTAGTTAATTTTTACAGGGACTAGTTGAATTATTTCAAAGTATATTTGAGTAGGTATTTTTAGTATGTCATATGGATTTCTCATATTTAGTTATGTATTTTTAAAGCATGCTCACTCATGAAAGTTTTTTTATCATATCTAGATATACATACGCACACACATATATGCATGTAGATACATACACATACACACACACATATGCATGTAGATACATACACATACATACACACACACATATATATATACATACATACATATATACATATATATGTGAAAGGTTGATATTTTTTGCTTCTATGCTTGGGAGATAGAATAACAATCTTCACACTCTCTCATTCAAGGAAAACCCTAGAGATCTCAACCTTAGGTGTACAAAGGAGAAAGAGATCTTGCAATAGGGCTATCTTAGGGTCTGATTATAAACTAAGAGAGGTTCACCACCAAGCTAGGGCTTGGAAAGACTATTGAAATGCAATATCTAATGCTTAACCCTAATATGATGCAAGACTTCACTAAATGACCTAAAAATGCAAGTAAATCAGAACAGAGAACTGCAAGATCAGAGGTGTACACCTCGAAACCTAAAGAAGATTGGAATAAGCTCTGAAACACTGAAAATCCAAAAATTAGGGCACACTGGGACTCATACGCCACTCTAGGCGTATCAATCCTAGACTAGGGTTTCTGGTCTGGAACAAGTTTCTAGTAGTGTAGATTCTAGATTTGCAAAAATATAGAAATTTTTCCTATAGTGGGACTCATATGCCACTTTTGGCATATCAATCTCATTCCATTTTTTTGGGAATTCAAAGTTTAGATTTGTACTTCAACCTCTACTCTTCTCTTCCAAATTGATTTGTGGATTTGAACCTATAAAAGACCTGCACAATAGAATATAGACTTGATTTGCTTATGGGGGGTTTGCCTCAGCCAAACCCCTAGTCTGGTAATAAAACCTTGATAAAAACAATGAATCTTTAATGCTAATGTTAACATAAACCCTAACCTTAAGTGTGTCTAAGATTATGAAATATGAAAATGTAATGCAACCCTCTTCTAATGTGTAAGAATGAGATACATGAATGAAGCTTGAATGTAATGACTCACTTTGAGAGATGCCAAATCACTCTAATAAGCCATGATGATACATGTAACTTCCTTAGGATAGAAGTAGAGTGATAATGGAGGATGGAATCACTTAGGAAAAAATTCATTAGGTTTGGCTTGATGGCTAGTTGCATCTCCCCAACCTAGAATCCATCATGATTCACCATAGGCAACCATAATCAATGCTTGACAATACTAGATCTTGAATGAAAGTGAGCTTGAAGACCTGCAAAAACACTTTAATTCTACTCCAAGACTTCAACTTTACTTGCTCTTGAAACTTGAATGCTCTTGTGAAAGAATGCTTGAAAGCCTTTGAATGCTTGGATCTTGAAATTGCTCTTAAAATGCTTGCTTATGTAGGCATTTACACCTAATTTACTGTTATTTAGATTTCAATAGCCGACATCAACCAAAAAGTTGAATTTCCTGCTCAAACCCTAAAAAGGCCCCAAATGAGACTCATATTCCACCACTAGTGTATGGGTCCCACCTAGGGGGACTCATAAACCCAAGGTGGCACATGAGTCCTACCCTAGATTTTTGGGGTGGTTGTTAGAATTTTTTTATTTTTTTGTGGATTTTCTCGGGTTTGTAGCTGAAATAAGCCTCAAGATCCAAAATAAATGGGTCTTAGGGGAAAATTAATGATGATTTAAAGGGGTATATAATGCAAGAGTGCTAAAATAGGTCCAAATTAAGTGTGAAATTGTACTATTTTCAAGGGCGTACAATTTTATACACTACAATATGTATATATACATGTACACATATATACACATATACATACATATACATAGATATACATATACATACATATACATATACATATACATATACATATACATATACATATACATATACATAATGTATGTATGAATATATGCATGTATACATACAATCACACATCCACACACACATGCATGCATGTATTGTTATCATAACGCCACACTTATGGTTTTTAGTTTCATACTTAGTTATCATGTTAGAATTGTAAATATGTTTATATTGATGGTTGTGCTCAACTAAGTTGCCCATGTGTTCAAGGCACTAGTTTTGAGTGACTTATTCTTCCACCACACCACTCACTTTCATGGAATGCTATCTTAGATGCCAAATAAGGATATTGTACTTTAATATTTTATATATATCACATGGAACAATAACTTGCATGGACTACTGTGAATTGGAAAAATGATTATACCCAAATAAGACCTAGGTATGTTATCAAATCTTGTAATAATAAGGTCTAATTATTATATCTTTGATGTGTCTCTTTCTAATTGTCTTAAATGATATTTAGTGTATATATAAGGTTAGATCCATTATTAAATGAAGATCATTTAATGAAAAAATATCACATTTCAACATGATGTGTGAAGGTATGTTTACTTTGTTCAAAAACTTCTTAGGTGGAATTTTAAGATGATCAATTGACATACATGACTTGATTTTTTCCATGTATCCAATAGAATTGGTCAAAGATGTTACTATTTGTAGAGTATTTTTGAATTTAATTTGGATTTCATCTAAGGAATTTTGTACTATATCTCTAGATGAAAAGGATGTGTTCACACTAAGTCCCATAGACATATTTTGGATTATGTATTTTGAAATTGTTGAATGATATCAAAATCCTTTGTTTTAGATGTTAGTTTAGGTAGAAGAGGTAGATTAAGTCTATTAGATTGTAATTTATTGATGATAGAAAATTAAAATATTGGTCTCTTCCTAATATTTAATGAGTAAGCCCTATAAAAATATAATCGCGTGAATTGAAGGTCACATATAAAGTACATATATAAGAGATATAAAATACACTGAGAATTCATGAGTTAGGATCAAAATATAAATTATGATGGAAAATCTCTAAGTCCATGCTACTTTATGTGAACTATGGTTAGAAAATAGGAAATTAAAGCACAAGTGAAATTCAAGGAATATTGAAGAAAGTAAGATTAATCAAACCATTATATAGCTCTATCACTCAAGTATAATCTAAATTCACTAATCAATAAGATGTCATCATCTTATAAATGTTCATAATTAGCAAGTAAAAATGACTTTACATGTAAGGAAGCATCTATAGAACCATCATAGTCATCATGTAAAAGATATTGTAGGATAAGAAAATGAGGTGCCAATAAAGGACATGTGAGAAGCTACTAAATTATAACTATGGAATATTTATCATCATGTCGGTTATGACAATGTGAAAGGTTATTAGAAGCATCCATAGATTCAACATGACAAGTAGAAGAATGATTATCTATATAACCATCATAGTGTACTATAAGAAGACAATGCTTTCATACCACATGAATATATCCAAAGATAAGACTACCATGACATATAAGAGATTTATCATCAAAAGATTTAAGCTAGTCATGCATAGGTGAAGGAGATAAAACTATATCCATCCTCCAAGGTGTTTCACAAGGAATATCCTCATTAATGTCAAAATACACATTATTATTATTATGGCTTAAAATAATTTTTTTTTTTTAAATTTTGGGGGTCAATTTCATAGTCATAGGGCCGGCTCTACGTCCACAAAACTGACCCATGTCATAATTGGGTTTGAATTCTCTAAGTAGACAATGTAAGCATAGGGATAAGTGTATGAATTAGGGTAATTATTGCATGATTAAAGGAATTTATTATAATATGTGCATGCATGGATAAGGCAAGGGATAAACATGTAGAAATATGTGTAAGTGGACATTGAAATAGCATAGGGGAAGGGACCCACCATTATACAAAGTTACACTAATTTTTAAAATATACATGTATCAAATTGTCATTCTCTAAAAATTACAAAACTAATTGAAGAATGATATGCCTATACATTTTTTTTTTGTCACAATAATATTTACTATTTTATTAAAAAAAATATGCCACACAGTTATAAAAATAGAAAAATAAGTATTGAAAAAAAAATCACATATATTATGATATCAGTGTAAGTAAAGGGGCTTTATAGCAATATCATAATTTGACATGATGTGAAAAATACCTCTTGTTTATTGATTGATGAGTTAAAAGGCTTTTATATTGAATTACTCATAAGACACAATACTTGTTAAGGTTTTGCAAATGGAGTAGCAAGCTAAGTGGGCTTGATCTTGGGGAAACTCCATGGTTAAGTTTGTTTGAGTTGGAATATTATTGGGATGAGTGACATCTTGGGAAGTCCCAATGCTTCTCTGTTTGAGCATCACCTAATTGTTGAGTGTTAAATGGACCATTTATTCTCATAAAAGATGAACTTGTGTGAGTGACTCATTAAATGTATGTTAATGCATTTGACTTAAATACTACACAATTAAATCTTAATAACAATATCATAATATACTAATTATAAAAGAATATTACTCAAAATTTATAATACTTCAAATGACACATAAAATATCCTTATGACCTCATAAAATTATTAAATTTCAAACATACCATTAGACTTGATCTATGTTGACCCCAAATTACGATTAATCCCATGGGTGGCGGTCCCCCGTGCATCACTAATCTCGCCCAATCTACACTGCAATGGTGACATACATTTATTTACGTTCAAGCCCCTGTTGACTTGATGAGCCTACACATGTGTACCGACGAACATAAAATACAAACAATAAAATCCAACTCTAGGAACAACTGGAGGTATGGGAACAACTGGAAGTACGCTCATGTATGCTCATTACTTCAGGATAACTTGCAAAACCAAATAGTTTAAAACACTAAACTTCAAAGATGACTGGAAATTCACACTCACCTACTCCTCACCATAATTTTTTCTTACAAAATGGAAAATCTCCGTTGGGTTGTGGTGTGGAAAGAATTCACAGTGCCATTCCAGTCAAAAAGAATTTATTATCCATTAATTTGCCAACCCGTGGATTCCAAAGACTTCCAGAAACCTTACGGACACACACACACACATATATATGTATGTATGTATGCGGGTAGGCATTGAAGCATTGCTCAATTCATTTCAAGTATAATGGAGATGAATAAGATGAATTTAAGAGCTGCGGCAATTGCCCTTATTCTGCTCACCTGTATCGTGTGGAGGGCCTCTGCGGCGGGAGGCATAGCCATATACTGGGGCCAAAACGGCAACGAAGCCTCTCTTACCCAAACCTGCGCCACCGGTAACTTCAAATACGTCATACTCGCATTTCTTCCCGTGTTCGGAAACGGGCGCACACCGCAGCTGAATCTGGCGGGCCACTGCGATCCTTTCTCTGGCGGGTGCAAAAAGCTGAGCAGCCAAATAAAGTCATGCCAGAAGCAAAACATAAAGGTATTTCTCTCCTTGGGAGGCGCCTCCGGAAGCTATTCCATCGCCTCCGCCGAAGATGCACAGAACGTGGCAAACTATCTGTGGAACAATTACCTTGGCGGGAACTCCTCGTCGCGGCCTCTGGGCGACGCCGTTTTAGACGGAATCGACTTCGATATTGAGGCGACGACAGAGCACTGGGACGACCTGGCCAGAGCCGTTTCTGCTCTTTCTTCTCGCGGCGGCAAAAAGGTGTTCCTCAGCGCCGCACCGCAATGCCCTTATCCTGACGCCTATCTGGGAAATGCCCTGCAGACGGGGCTCTTTGATTATGTTTGGATTCAGTTCTTCAACAACCCCCCTTGCCAATACGCCAACGGAGACGCTTCTAGTCTGGTGAGCTTGTGGAACCGGTGGACCAGTTCCATACCCAAAACCACCAGTTTCTTTCTGGGACTTCCTGCTTCAAGCAGCGCTGCAGGTAGCGGCTTCATTCCCGCCGCTACGCTCAAGTCGAATGTGCTGCCTCAGATCAAGAAGTCGTCGAAATATGCGGGGGTAATGCTGTGGTCGAAGTTCTATGACGAGCAAACTCATTACAGCTCATCTATTAAAGCTTCCGTTTGAGATGAGACATCATCGTAGGCGAATAGTGTGTCTTGTTGAATAAAACTCGAGCCTGATGCATTAGCTTTAGATAGGTAATACTCGAGTTTAAATAATGCTCCTGGCTTCCACGAGCTCCCTGAAATGTAAATGGTAGAATTCGGAATTGAAATGAAAGCTGAACCGAAAAATTGGGTCCATTAATTTTAGTCCTCTGGGGTACAATTAAAATACATTACCGTTAAAATTATAAGTTTATTATTTTTAGGTAGATTAAATGATTTGATGAATGGAATAAAAGATTTTAATGACGATCATGAGATCAAACAGCTTAAGGGATCAAGAACCAGCAGACTAAAAGATTTTTATCCAGCAGACTAAAATATTTATAAAAATCTTTTCGATGTTGGATCTCTTATTATGGATCTTGACAAAAAATCTAGCAGTCTTGCTGATCTTTGCTTCCTTAAATAACTTGTGTGAAAGTTACCAACTTTCAAGCTGCTTTCATACATTACCATTAAAATTAAAAGATAACTATTTTTAAGTGAATTAAATGATTTTTAAACTATTAAAGATTTTATGTCTGATGTATTACCATTAAAAAAAAAATCAATCATTTTTAAGTGAGTTAAATGATTTGTAAACTATTAAGGATTTTATGTCTTATGCAAATATAAAAGTTGTATAATCAAACATTCAAATAATGTAAATGAATAAGGAAAACACATCAAAGACACTCTCTTTTACTTTGTTTTCTCTTGTTCGTCCATGTTTTTAATAAAACCATACATCATTAGGGAACTGAAATGACTCCCATGTAGAAGATGAAGTCAAAATTTGAGAGATCTTGAATGTTATTGGATGTGTGTGTAATATTTTTATTATTTTTGCTAGGGGACAATCATTATTTTCCACCTTTACAAATTAATGATTTTGTCAAAGGTAGTTATAAACTTAATTTTCAATTTTATTTTTTTTCAACAAAATTATATAGTTTTTAAATTCTTTTTTCAACAAAAGTCTATACATGGATGTCTTATACCACTTTATGTTATGAAATAAGTATCCCACTAACCCAAAACAGTTTAATAATGTATGAACACAAAATAAATTAATTTTGGATCACACATCCTTAATTAGAGATCTTTTATCCTTTAAAAGTTTAGAGATTTAGTGAATAAGGAAGTAAGAGCCCCTTAGTTGATGGCCTAGGGACCACCTTGACTTGCATTGCAAAATGAATATAAGAAAAAAATCATACACCCTTGACATAATCATTTGTGTGATAAGAAAGTATACTTGCTTGATCTTGGATAAACTTGGTCAATATTAGTTCTCTCCGAAACAATCATCCTCCCATGAAGATTAAGTACTTTCTTAGACTACTCTCTACCTTAACAACTATGTGTTTTGAAGGATTTACCATTCTTGATAATCTAGTATTTTTAATATTTTTATATAGGAGCATTTAGGTTGTAAGAGCAATCAACCCTTGTTGTGTTGCAAGTACTTTCTTAGTTTTGTGGCGGTGTTCAAGCTTGAGGAATTGTAACTCACTATATTTATGTTTGTTAGTTCCAAATATTTATATCTACCATCTCAAGCCCAATATTTTTTCTTTAATAAATGGATGGTCCAAACTTCTTTCAAAAACTTGTAAATAGGTGTAGTAAAGGAAAATGGTGAGATGAAAGGACTTGATAGACTTTAATATAATTTATATGTGGGATTAGTGGTTAGCATATGATATTGGATATGTAGAAGATGTACGATATATTGGTGCACTCAAAAGTTCCCAAATCCCTAAAGGAAGGCCATTGTTTAAGTGTGAGGGGTGTTAGACTCAACATAATATATCTCTAACTTTTGATTAGGTAGGGAAATAAAGGACCAATTAGTGGGAGTGGGTAATCTCTCCTTCACTTTGGGCTCAAATAAGCCTAGAGGGCTTCCTAGAGGCATCCTTACTATGATTAATCATAAATTAATATGAACAAAGTAAAAGTGTTGCAATAGTACCTAGTGTACACTTGGTCCCAAAGGTTTTCACTAGACCAAAAACTAATGTATTGCATTTAATAAATCTTATTGAACTGTTATGAACACCATTACATAAAAAAAAAGATGTTGGTATGTAAACCATGACTCTCTAGGATAAAAATTCTCAAGAGTTGCTATAGATTTTTTTCTTAGATGAAATGTTGAACCATGAGGTACTTACAAACTAATTTCCTACTCATAATCTATTGGTGTAAGATATTTTCATTTGAGTGTATGGTGGACCATTAACTTCTAGGATTGTTTCCTATTCCATTGGGTTATAAAGTCACAACATATCAATAGAAATAATATATTGAAATCATAAAGGAATATGAGCTTTGCATAAAAATATACCACATACATTATATCAAATAATTGAGCATACTTAGTTGTCCATCCCTAAACTACATAAGTCTCTATATAATAAGGAAATAACCATTATAAATATTTAAATAAATTAGAATGCTATGACATTCATCAAATACCTATTATAGTCATACTAGCATACGTGGAAAGAGAGAACATAAGCATATAATTCCCCTAAAGATCTATAAATAGAGTTGTGGATACTTTTAGTTGTATAAAATATTTATAATATAATGAAATCCTTGTGATTTTTGAAAGATGGTGCTCTAAAAATAATTGAATTTGTAGGATTTGAAACCCTAGAAGCTACTTGACACTTATAGTCACATGGAGAGTAGTAATGACCAACCACTTGAATGACAAGAGAATTAGCATAAATAACATTTAGTTTGGCCCATCTTATCATTTATAAAAATTTGATGAAGTATACATCATAAATTTAGAGTAGAATACAAAGAAAATAAAAAAAATCTATGAGATGGATAGTTTGGATTAGTTGTGAAGATTATTGAAATTTCAAGCTCAATAATTGCATTAGTAGTAGCATGGTTTCCCTCATCCTCCATCATTATATTTGTATTTGTACCTATGAACTTAAGATAAATAATACTTTTTGGGTAGAAAATACTAGCTTGTTTTTGATAAAATAAGCTGCATTTACAAGGTGCAATACCATTAACACAAAAAATCCACTAGGGCTAGAGATCACTAGTTCAAAGCATTAAAAGCAAAAAATAGCAGTAACAATAAACTAAAAAAATTACAGACACAACACAAAAACAATAGAGACAAAAACCCCCTAGAGGGAGTGGACAAGACCCATACCACTACTTAGCAATGTTTTCCCATTCTTCCATGATGAATTTGAAGACATATATTTTATTTTGGTTGGAGCTAGGATCAGTCTCTAGCACATTCTTCTTGATTTCATCCTTCAATGCAGAAGCAAGAGTCATAGTAGACTGATGGATGACTTTGATGGTAAAGTAGGTAAGTTTGTTCAACTTCCTTTCTAGAGTTCAAACATGAGCCAACAAAGCCTTGTAGTCTTCATCAAAACCATGGATAGGCATGGTAGCCTCCATTTTCCCCACATGATGGCTAGAGGAGTTTGGAGTGGATTTCTCCAAAAAAATCCTATTTAGCTTAGGGAAGTGGCTAGGGCCCTCCACATAGTCTTCTGCTTCCTCAACAGTGTCATTCTTACTATCCTATTACCTATTAACATGTTCAGAGTTTCTAGAATCAATTAGGACCTCATGTTTCTATTTGGCCAGATGATTGGATCTCCTAACACTAGCCAGTTCCACGCTAGCTTCCATATCCATAACTGTCATGTTATCCTCCTCACTAGAACCTTTGGTATCAACTTCCCCCTCATAATTCTCTGAAATAGGTCCTTCCACATAGAAAGAGATAGATTTTTCTTCTTTAGTTTTGGTTTAGAATTTCCCACCTATTTACCAGCCCTCTTGACAGGGGTATTTTTCAGCTTGCACAACCCAACAATGACATTTTTTTGAGATTGCACTAGGATAACTTTTCTATTTTTACCTAACTACTTTGGTTTATTGTTAGGGGTAGATTTGTTGGTGGGGAGGCTAAGTTTACACTTAGACCTAGAAGTAGCAGCAAGGGAGGCCTTTTTGGGGGAAACTTTAGGGAACTCAGGTTAATCAACAACCTTAGTAACGTGAATGGGCTTTGGGGGACAGGAATCCAAATGAAAGTGATACAAATGCAAGATTAGCCCTTGATGTAAGGGGAGGGGAGGTTTGTTTGGGTTCTTAGCAGCAAGCTTAGGAATTTCCTTCACCAAAATTTTTAGGGAGGAAAGGATGAAAAAAGAGAAACTTATGTAGAGATGGTGCCTAAAATGGTTGAGCAAGGGAATATGTTAGTAATAATAGTAGTTAAAATGACCTTCAAGAGTAACATATTTCATGAGAACAAGAAAAAATTGGTCCCAAGGTGACATGAGCTTGCTTCTATTGTAACTTACATGAAGCTTGGAGGGTTTCTCATTTTCTTCAAGAATAATTGCTACATGCTATCTACATCTTGGACTTTCGTATACTTCTTTAACTTTTGTCCAATGCATGAAAGCTTAGTTTCCTTAGCAATCACTTCCTCACTGACTTCTAAGTAAATTCCTCCTAGAGTCACCTGACGATCACACCAACTATTAGAAAATCGGGTAGAAAGGTTTTCATTAGGCCTTTATGACTCTCCATAAGAGGGGCCAAGCCCCCCTCAACACAAATATACCAAACCAGGGCATCATGGAAAAATCTTCACAGTAACCAGGCTCATTGCTAACCTTGCCATCATCCATAATCTTGCATAAAGTAATACATAGAAAATAAAGGGGAATGAGAGAATGAAGATTTTGCAAATTTTCAAAAAGGATAAACAAGAAGATAACTTTTCCCAAGATAAACAAAAGGAAATGATCTTTGTACCACTCCAAGTTAAGATGATAATACCTTCCCATGCATGATTGGTCTTTTCCAAAGAACCAAATTTGGCATAAAAAGACTAGAGGGAGATAGAGGAGATTAATGCAAGAGATTTAGTAATTATGACCCCATAGGTCATAATTATAGTGCCATAATAAAAAAATAGTTTTAAAGGATGGGATATCAAATCACCATTCTTCCAACTCAAATTTATCAAAATATCATTAATGTTAAGCTAAGTGGTCTTGTGTAAGCTAGAAAAAGTGCATATCTTTTTTATCTCATGTGTTTCTAACCCAACAAGACAGAAGTATAGGTTGGACCTCATCATAATTATCCATATGGTCACATCCATCTCATCAATTCTAATCCACCTCATCTTACTGAAACTAATGGAACCTAAGAGAAAACATAACAAAACCCAAGTAGAAAATTTCAGCACTCATCATTAGTGATACATTTTTTTGTTCATCAAGGATCAATTTTTTCACAATAGTGGGAAAAGCATAAAGTTTTCTCCAACACCTGGTAGAGGTCCAAGGAGTGCCAACATTTTCCAAAGCATCGACCATCTTATTATCTTGTCTAAATATGTGCAAAAGTTTTTCTCCCTCAAATTTATTGAGGATGTGATGAATATCAACCCTACAATTCGTAATGGTAAATCCTTCAAGGCTTTTGTTTGTGATAGAATCAAACATAGTTTTAGAGTAACCCTTAATGTATAGATACTTGATCCCAATAGAGAAAGAAAAGTTGACCTCGGTAAGAAATTCCCTTGCTTTAGCTATCATAGAAGATTGCACCCATATGCATCCAGCATAACCAATTAAAACTTTTCCTTCAAGATCTCTGATGATACCTTCCATACTAGTGAGAATAGGGTTTCCTTTTGTAGCCCCATCAAAGTTGATTTTGTGCAAACCTTGTAGAGGAGGACTCCACTTAGTATTCAACCTTGTCAACACTTTGTTGCAACAATAGAGAAAGGAATGAAGGTGTTGTCATTGATGTCAACTAGTCAACTGGCTATCTACTAGTTGTTGTTGGTTATATTTGTTGAGGATATTGAGAAATTTGAGTTAAAGGAATATTGTAGGTATTTAGATGTTGATCCGGAATTTTCCCTTGGGTTCGTGTGGTTCAGATATGCTGGTCATAATTGTTGAAGGTTATTATATCCAGATGTTTGGATGATGGTTCATTGTGAAGTTTGAGTTGTGTTCACCAGTTGTGAGCTATGGTTCTCTATGTTCTGGTTGAAGTTCGGGAGAAGGTTGCTAGTATGGATTTCTCTTTGTTGAAGTCTTTTGACTTGCAGTTCTAGAGTTAAGATGTTTTGATTGCATTGAAGATATTTTTGGTTTCTGGAAGTTCTGAGCTTAATTGTTCTATGTGTTTTACTCTAGTTTGGCCGATCTTGTGTTGAGCACGATCTTCAAAGTTAATGAAGTGTGTTGGATCTATTTTTGGGTTCTAGTGAAGCATGTGTTTTGGTTTCCCTCATTCTAATTCCACCCTAGGATGTTTGGCACTGACCTTAGAATTCAAATTTGAAGTTGGATGGCCAAATTTGTATATTTTTCAAGGTTGGAGATAGTATATATACAAGATGAGCTAGTAATGGAAAGTATACATAAGAAAATAAGGAAGATAAGTGAAAGAGTAGATGTGACATTGATGCTATTTAGAAATTTTGTGTGAGTTGTGTGTGGGAGATCAGTGTGAAGCTTAATGTTGAGTTTTTAGATGCATTGAGGAGAAGGAAAAATCTATCATTCATGCAAGTTGATCAAGTAATTGTGGTGGAATCCTTTGTTGCATTGAGATTGTAGTCTCTTTGTAGCAAGTCTTCTTTGTCTTCTTTGTATCTCAGCCATAGTGAGCCCTTTGGGTTGTAGCCCTATAGACAGTGAGCCCTTATTTTAGGTAGTGAGCCTTATTTCAGGTAGTGAGCCTTGTTTCAAGCAATGAGCCTTTTGTAATTGGTTTTGATATTCTCTATAGTGTGAGTTAATCCTCACCATGGCTTTTCCCTTATTGGGTTTTCCACATAAATATACCAGTGTTTATGTGTTGTATTTGAGTTTCTACATTGATGTTTTGATTATTAATCATTTAAGTAGTTTCATGTTTTAGTTCCAGTGATTGAATTAAAGGTTAAAATTTGTGACAACTGATTCGCCCCCTCCCCCTCTGTATTATCCTATTCAACAATTGGTATCAAAGCTTGGTTGCTTGGTGAAGAGCTTAGCTGCTTGAGGAAGGTCTGGGATGGCTAGCAAAATGATCTTTGATTATTTGAGGTTTGATGGAACTAATTATGGTATGTGGAAAGTATTGATGGAAGAATATATGGAGTATTACGGATATGATGTGGAAAAATCTTACAAGAATCCTTACACTCCTCCTGCTAATGGTCCGAGTACACCTAAAGAAATCAAATCACATGAAGCGAATAATAAGGCGAAGTTCATCTTGAAGAATAGTCTAGTACATTTCGAGTTGATTAAGGTTCAAAATTTGAAGACAACTAAGGAAGTCTGGGATGTTTTAGAAAGAGTGCATGATGGTGATGAAAGAGTTAAAGAGGTGAAATTGCAAAATTTGGAAACATAGTTTGATCTTATACATATGTTCGAAGATGAAAATGTTACCCTTATGCTAAAAGAATGGATGAGGTAGTGGCTAGAAAACAATCACTTGGCACTACTATAGATGAAACCAGGATTGTAAAGAAGATTCTCAAAACTCTTCTTGATGCTTATAGTGAGAAGGTGAGTGCTATTGAGTAGACTATAGATTATAATAATTGTGCTAAGGATCCACTGTTAGGATTTTTGACATCTTATAAGATGAGGAAGCTGAATCTAAGAAATGGAGGTAAATTAGAGACTACTTTTAAAGCTACAAAAGTTGAAGATTCGGATGAAGAAAATTTTGATGAAATAGAAGCTAACTTTGCAAGAAGAATGAGAAAAGGCTCTAGTAAGTTTGAAGGTAAGTTTCCCTTTAAATGCTTTAGTTGTGGAGAAATAGGTCATTATGTTGCAAAGTGTCCAAAAAGAGCTAAAAGGAATAAACAAAGGTATGAGAAGGAAAGGGAAGGAAAGAAAATTAATAGAGCTTACTATGTGAATGAGAATGCTAGTATTTTAGATGAAGAATCAGAGTATGAAGATCTAGATGACAATGAATTCTTGTTCTTGACAATTAAGGATGAACGTACTTCTACTAATTCAGATAAATAGGTAAAGGAAAGCCCTCCAGAGAAGGAGAAGGAGAAAAATGAAGGTACGGTTATCTCTTCCCTACATGCTAAACAAGAAAACAATTTTTGGGTAGTTGATAATGGTTGTTCACGTCTCATGACTGGTGATAAGAGTAAGTTTGTTAATCTTGAGAAATATTATGGAGGCTTGGTTATGTTTGGAGATGATCCACTGGTGGTAAAATTTGTGGGATAGGTTCAGTAAGTTTTGATGGCAAGCATCATACTGATGATTTTTACTATATTAAGGGTTTAAGGAATAATTTGGTGAGTGTTGGTCATATGTGTAGAAAAGGATATGATCTTGTGTTTAAGGATGAGAAATGTGAGATCTGGAAAGGATCCAAAACATTGATTGCTATAGGAAAGAAATTTTAAGGGTGCTGATGGACAAGGCTTTATGACTCAGATAAATGATAGTTGGTTATGGCATAGGAGACTGTGTCACATGAATTTTGATAACTTGGCAAGGATTAGTGTTGTTTAGGCTATGAGAGATTTACCCTTGAGAATTACAAAGATTGTTAATGCTATTTACAGTAATTGTTAGTTTGGGAAGCAAGCAAGAAATCATTATAGATCAAGGGAATAGTCTACTATTGAACTGCTAGATTTAGTTCATACAGATCTGGGTATGTGCAGGATCATGATGGGACAAAAAGTGGTGATATGATGGGTATGTGTAGGGTATGTGGTTGATGACTTTTTTTTACCCAAAATTAATGAAATGAAAAGGTTTTTTAAAGGAGATTCTCAGTTTTCCACCAATATAAATTATGTTTTACTTTTAATTTAATAAATAATTATTATTCATTTTCTATTTGAATTATGACTAAAGTCTTGATTGATAGGTGATTGAAAAACATTTATAGCTTTCAAGGGTATGTGTAGGATCATGATGGGCCAAAAAGGGTAATATGATGGGTATGTGGCTGACAACTTTTTTTTACCCAAAATTGATGAAACAAAAAGGGTTTTTAAAGGAGATTCTCAGCTTTCCACCAATATAAATCATGCTTTGAATTTAATAAGTAATTATTATTCATTTTCTATTCAAATTATGACTAAAGTCCTAATTGATAGGCTGATTGAAAAACATATATAACTTTCAAATGGTATCACATTTTTGAATCCAAAACATGTGTCACATTCTATGCTTCACATACTATAGGACTAAAAAAAAAAATGAATTTCATGAAGTTTTGACAAAGTTAAGGTGGTTAGACATACAAGTTTTATATTTTTTAAAGTTGTAATAAAAATTCATAATTAATTATTTACTTGGAAAAAATTATAAAAAATATGCATCACATTGGGACATGAGTCCTCTACTTATATCTAAAATCTTATAAAAAAATATTATCATTTTATTGTGGTTAGGGTGGTCAGACAAGCACCTACTTCTTATTTTTTCCCTGAAAATTAAGTACTACTGCATTGAAATTTCAAAATTTCACCAAATATATATTTTTTTCTTAAATAAACCTAGTAGTTTAGAAACTACATTCAATTTTCTACAGATTCTATTCTAAAATATTTTTGAAATAATATAGATAACTTATTCAAATTTTTACGTCAAGTTGCCTAACTCTGCTTTTTCTAAATTTTTTGCCACTTAAGGCCCTATTTTTTCCATGATGATCCTACACATACCCTCAAACGGTATCACATTTTTTGAATCCAAAACATGTGTCACATTCTATGCTTCACATACTATAATATTAAAAAAAAAAATCATTAAGTTTTGACCAAGTTAAGGTGGACAGCCATGTGAGTTTTAATATTTTTTAAAAGTTGTAATAAAAAATTCATAATTAGTTATTTACTTGGAAAAAAATTATAAAAAAATATGCATCACATCGAAAGATGAGTCCTCTACTTATATCTAAAATCTTATAAAAAATTTATCATTTTATTGTGGTTAGGGTGGTTAGACAAACACCTACTTATTTTTTCCCTAAAATTTAAGTACTATTGCATTGAAATTTCAAATTTTCACCAAATATATATTTTTTGTTTTAAAATAAACCTAGTAGTTTAGAAACTACATTCAATTTTCTACAAATTCTATTCTTACATATTTTTGAAATAATACAGATAACTTATTCAAATTTTTACGTCAAGTTTCCTAACTCTGATTTTTCTAAATTTTTTGCCACTTAAGGGCCTATTTTTTCTATGATGATCCTGCACATACCCATCTCTGTGGTCCTATGAGAGTGACAAGTATACTTGGTGAAAAGTACTTTATGCTTGTAATTGATGATTTTTCTAGGTATATATTGGTGTTTTTTCCACCAGAACCTTGAAGTTCTCTAAAGGGTAGCCAACCCTTATGCTCAAGAATCATTGAATCTAGTGGCCAACTAATGAGTAAAGGATTATGAGACATTCACTCATACTCTTTAGGCTTTGTGGGACCTAGGAGGGTCTTCCTTACTATTCACAAGTGATATTTGTCTAGTTGAGAACATATTTATACAAAGATTGATTCATATTAATTGCAAATAACATAATTCACTGAAGGTTTAGCAGACCTTTGAGTAAATTATCATCTAGTTGCTAGGAATATGTGAGTACTTCAAATGCATATTTCATAATTGAAATATTTTTAATGAATCTTGTTCTCATTTTAAATCCATATCCAGGCATATCACTAGTTCATTTACTTGCAAGATTTCCTAACAAATAGATCAGTGCTTCATCGATTGGGAAAATGGAGTCAAATATACAACCAGTAATATATTAGCCATTTAACTCAAACATTGATGGGCTATTGTCATACTACCTTATAATATTCAATTCACTACATCTAAAACACTACTTCTTACCAAATCCTACACTCTTCACTCACAGATGTGTGATTTTACATAAGCATTTAACAAAATCTTTGAAATGAACCAAAAAAAAACCACACATCCAATTTAAATGACTAGAGATGAACAAAAAGATCATTGATCATTTTCATTTATAATCTACAAGAGAAATGCATAGGAGAGTACATGCTTAAGAATTAATATTTTCTACTATATTAATGGCTTCTATAAAACTAATTTAAGATTGTTACATACATGACCCATAACCAAGACAATTTACTATTCTATTCACTAATATTTTCTATAGTATGCTTCTAAACTTAGCTCTTGCCTAGACCATTACGAGACTCAAAAATCCAACCCCTTGCAATGAGCCTTGAAATCCATTTTATAGGTCAAGGGAGCAACAAGCATCCAACTCAATTGCAATTACATTTCATATGTATTTCATTTCAAAAAAAAAAATCATCTTCATTTCAGAGATTCCCAAACGATTGCATGTAATCATTTACCAAGCAGGGGAAACAAAATTTCCATCATTTGCCCAAAAAGAACCATTCGATGCCACAAAAATTACCATTAGTTGTTAACAAGCCTTTACATTCCACACCCATGTCAAGCCAGAAAGTTTATCATGATAACCTCAAAAAACCACCCTAGTCAGTATAACCACCACAAAACTATACCAAAGCACCATTATCACCAAACAAAAAAACTAGAAACTATACAACAAATGCAATTCCATTCAACTAGAACTAGACCCGGAACACACATGCTCACTTCGTGTCTTGGCAGAGGTATGGGAAGCCACCACTTCTTCCTTTTCAGTGTCCTTGCAAGCAACATAATGAATATGCCCACTTGGTGTCTTCTCTAAAATTGGGGTGACCTTTACCACGTCATCATCCAAATTTGGCACTTCATTCATAGCCATAAGATACTGGCGATAACCAAAATCTATCTCAGTTTCACTGTCTGAGGGGCTATCTAAAATATCAATAGGAGAATTATGATGTCCAAGATAACCTTGACCATACCTACTCTTTCTCTTCATTTCCCTTACAAACTATGCAGGTTCCTTCTCCTTAACTTTTGTCACTTCTCCAGTCACAACTCAGTTCCTTAACTGGTAGTTCCTCATCACAACAACTTGCATAGTCTTCTTTCCATGAAACTTTTTCTTATCCTCTTTCTTAGGAGTTGAAGCAACTTTGGGCATGCTATTTTCACCCTCTAGAACATTATAGTGTGATTCCTGCATGTTGAGCCTTGGAGACTTCGACACAGGGGAAGTGGAAACAACTAACTTGCTCATTTTTACTGAGGACAAGACTTCATAAATGCATAACACTCTTCTCACAGAATTAGAGAGTTGTAGCTCTTAATTGCAATGGAGAAAATGGAAGCCATCAATCCACATTTATTGAGCAATTTTATCATGTTGATTATCAATGTTCAATGAAAGCCACATGAGCAAGTAGATGATTGACCGCTAGCATTCACATCACAATTGTTAATTACCTAGGTACATAAAAATCCATGTATCATCCTCAATGATTACAAAAGATTAATCTCTTCCATGCATTAGGATCAAAAGGATCACTCTTGTAGAGCTTATGCCATTAATGCTCACTTACGTAAAGTAAAATGACTATTACCTTCATATTTTTGGTTTTGAATGCTGGTTGTTGATTTTTTGATGAGGTGGTAAATTGAATGGCTCAGATTGAGTCAATCGGGTTTGAATTCCTAACACCATTGCTCACCAATTCCTAGCCAATAATATTCATCTAGCTAGGTGCCAGCACACCCATCTGCATGCTCCACCATTCCTTCCTCTAAGCAGCTAAGAAATCTATGTGTCATTCAATCGCAAACCTCACAAGTCTCTGACCTGCATTATTTTAATACTGCAAGGTGGGCAATACACAGTTGAGATTTACTCTCAATGTCACATATCAAATATTGATCTCAGGTCCATTGAGCATCGGGTGTTTGAATGTAGACCAGGCCCCACCTCAGTGAGTACACATGTCAAGCAATCACAAACATCGCACCAACTTTGAAAACCATTATTCAAATCCTTTGAGGTATGCGAGCAACAACTGAGATTTGATCTTTAGATCCAATAGTCAGGATTTCTACACATGCCAAAAAAGTTAGTCATAAAAAGGGGCCATGACTAGGCTAATGATAGTTGACCCTCGAGAGAATGACCTAAGGGATAAGTTGCTTGCCATAAAATATTATGCCTAACTTTGGGAAATTTTAAATTGATAAAAGGTATAGGGTGACCAATGGACCTAGACAAAGGGGCTAGTGATAATATGTGTTTAATGACTTAAGTTGTGACTTAAGTGATCGATGACCGGGTATAATAGGTCAACAAAGGATTAAAATTACAAAGGGTTTATGATGAAAATTTGAAAAATAAGGGTTTCCAGACCAATACCCTAAGCCATCCTTGGACATAGAGGCTCACAATCATGATCAAAAATAGGATTTACTCAAGATTTTGCAAAATTTTGGAAGCTCCACCAGTGGCTCATGCTTGGGGATGCACACCCTTGGCGGATATGACAAGAAATTAGATCTTAGGTTGAAGTAGACAAGCAAAGAAGCACAAAAAACCCAGGAGCTTACCTGGACAAGGCAACCGAACACAACCAAAGGAAAACACACCAAACCTATATACAATATTTACAAGGCTATACAACATATTTCCATTAAAATTTTAGAAGCCTCTTTAGTTCCATAGGCTTCAATTCCCAAATTAGGGGTGCCATGCCCCCTAAACTTAAAGGAAACTCTTTCCTTTGTCAAAGACCTTATCCTCAAATATCTATAATGGATCAACAATTTTACCAAGCACTCTTACATAGTCAATTTCATTATGATTAGCACAATTGGCCACACATGCTACAAAACTGCCTTGTTCATTAGCTTGTTGCAATATATGCTTATATGATTGAAATGGAAAGGTGGAACTTTCATATTCCATTTGGTCATGATTGTTGGCATCACATTCAGTTTGTACATCAAACTGGGATCCTTCATAGATAATTTTTTGTATGCTAGGCCAACAATCACCCCCAAATATATCAACAACAAAAGATGCATATTTAGGGGTGTCTTTGTACTAGTAATTATAACATGGGTACATATCCAGGCCTTCATGATTCAAATTTTGCTCACTAACAGTTGGATAAAGGTCTTTGTTCTCTTCATAAATGCTATCCTTATTGGATGAAAACATACCCATAATCATGCTAAGGAGATGAGGAACATCAATAAAGAACTCAATTGTACATTCACATTGATCAACATCATACTCCATGTCATTTGCATCACCTGGCTACTCTTCACGCAGCTTAGAAAAATTTGTAATGCCAACAATATCTGACAATTCATCAAATATTTTCTCATTATCAATGGGAAATATTGCTAATCTATGATCCATATGTGTATCATGATGCATAATATGGTCATTCAATACTAAACCCTTTCTTTCATCAATATACACACCATTCTCTTCCCGTGCAGCTAACCTTTCAGACTCAACTTCACACAAGCATGCATGAGTAGCTAGGATATCAACATCTTCATCAACATCTTTATTATTTGTAGCACTATATTCAAGATCAATACCTCATACAATGAAACTCTTGTTTTCACATTCAACATCATCCACTCCAATAGTATACTCCATTGATAGCAAATCCAAATCACTTTTCAAGTATCCATCAATTGTCATTTGTTTATTCACTTGTGAACAATTAATATTATGGATATTTGCACCCGTGCATCCTTCATGTGACTGAAGCACTTTTGGATCATCCTCATAAGGGAAAATAATTTTTGAGAGAAACACTCAAAGACTTCAATCTCCTCCTGATCCTTGATCTTATCTACAACATCAGTATTGAATATGAAAGATTCATAATCACTACTTTCAAAGAACTTATCATTGTATTGTTTTGTTTTCTCACAACCATATCTTGACCATGCATCAAACACTTCATTAGAAGTGTCAAAAAGTGAGTTATCTCTACACCAATAAGGGTCATCACTTCTATTAACTAGCGGGGATGGAGGCTCATCAAATAAAGGATTTTCTATTATCTTTATTGTTTTCATGGAAACTTATGCTTCTTCAGCATGAAGATCTAAATCTTGCAAATCATCATCATAGTAAAAATCAAAATAATCACTTGAAGAGCATATAGAATCATCTTCAACTTCTCCCACATCATTTTTAGTTGACATCATTGGATCATGTTCTAAAATCTCTTCATGCGAAGAAAATTGTTCACTCCCAAGAAAACAAACATTCTCATTGTTGTCAGCATATCTCCTTGAATTAAAGGATTCAATATACAATTCGTGAAAATAATCATAGTTCATAGAGGAATGATATGACTCAATTCCATCACAACTACCACAACATGAAAACTCACCAATATTGAGATTGTATTCAGGTTCATTAGACTGGATGTGTAAACTTTCATTTTCAATACCTTGATCATTGGTTTGTGACAAGGCATCATCAACATTAGCACCATTGTTATTGATCAAATCATTACCTAGGATAACCTCGTGTACCTCTTCCACTTCATCATTATTCAAGATATCCCAAGGACACAAGTTAGACACATCCCTTATGTTATAATTTTGTGTATCTTGATCTCCATCACTATTGTAATGATCTATAGATATGTCATTTGTGAATTGATTACAATCATTACACTCTCCCGTATAACAAAATGGATGTTCATATTCTCGTGCACTTCATTTCTTTGCATTGTTCCCTGATCATTCTCAACAATACAATGCCCACTATCATTTGGGGGCATCACATGTTGTGCATAAGTATTCTTAGCTCCCTTTACAATCTTTATCCAATCAATTACTTGGCCCAAATTGTGAGGCATCAATTCCTTTGGCAAGGTACTCAGTCCTGATTGGTACATTTCACATAACATATCAATGCATATTGAATCTTCTAGTTTGACACTTTTGGGTACTTCTAACAAGGCATCCACAAATATGGAGAACAAATCATAAGATGATTCTCCTTCGTGCCTTTTCATTTCACACAATCTTCTAATAGAAGACATTTGATCAGCTTTGCTTTGATCTTGTGGATATTCCTCCTATAGCTTACTATGATCCTCATATTGTGGTGATGGAGAAATTGGAATAGTAGAAGATTATCATCCTCACATAAATTTCTAGTGATTGATCCGTTGGTTCTATTTTCCTGAAATGTGCTAGAAGGGCCAATATTGGTGGCTAAATATCATTTTATCATTGAATATTTCAAGTTATTCTCAATGTCTATAACAATTTGATATGCTTGATGCAATGTTGTATGATCTTTATCTCTTAATAGATAACTCATCTTTTTATTAAATGCACCTAAGTACATGACCAAACATTATGCATCATTTGGTCTTATGCTTTGAAGGTCTCTCTTACTATCTTTGAAAATCTGATATTAAAAGAGGGGACTAACTCATCCTCTTCTTTCTCCATGTTCATGAGCTTTTGTCTTACTAAGATTGGATCAATCCTTTCACCAACTTGCTCCATGAATACTAATTTAAACTCATCCCATGAGTGTATGTATAGAAGATGCTAGTAGATATGAGAACCAATCTCTAGCTTCTCCTTTTAGAGACTAAACAAACAGTTTCATAACAACATCCTCAAAGTCCAATTCATAATCTCCCAACATATCAATAAACTCTTGCATATGTTTGCTTGCTAATTCAAACCTTCCACCATTGAACCTTGGTACCTTTTCTCTGATCTTAGATGGTACAACATTTGGGTAACCACAAATGTTACTAAAATCTATAGCTCTGTACCTTTTGGTATTGAAATTTCTTTGACATGACAAAGGTAGCCCATTATACATTGTTATATTTGGCTCCTTACTAGGATGCACAGATTGACAATGCATTTTATTACACTTTTACAAGGCTTACCACATTTACCCTATAATTACCCAAGGTAACTCAAATTCCCTTCACAATTATACTCTTAATCCTTTACAATCCAAGTCTTCTACCTTTGCTTAAAATGAGACCCTCTAATAGGTAGAATTAAAAAGTATAACATACTTCTTAGTCATAATTCATGAATGTAAATTATAATTCAGAAGCATGTAAAAGTACCATTACTATTCCCTCTCTTAGTGATATTTCACCTAATTAGGAATTATTTTCACCTTAAGTGCTGAAGATTTCCCATAATTTTCTTTGCAAATTCAATAATATTTTCTTGAAATGTATGAGAATACCTAGAATTGGTAGCAGCTATCAATCTTTCTTCCTTGACTACAATTCAAACAATATGAAGTTCTTTCAAAGGTGAATCCCGTTCTGGGTCATCTCCATCAAAAGAGTCACACTAAAATTCTTTGAACTTTGCTGCAACCAAAACACTTCTAGGTCCAAGAGCTTCTCAGCATTTGAACCAAAGTTCAAATTCACCACATATTTGACTCTTAAATACAATAATCTACAACTAGAGATTGAAATCTTTCCCCAAGAAAGTCACCAATTCTGTTGGTGTTTTTCTAGCAGAACCTTGAAGTTCTCTAAAGGTTAACAAACACTTATGCTCAAGAATCATCAAAGCTAGTGGCCAACTAACAAGTAAAGGATTTTGAGACCTCCACTCCTAATCTTTAGGCTCTTTGGGACCTAGGAGGGTCTTCCTTATTGTTCTCAAGTGATATTTTTTCTATTTGAGAACACATTTATACACATATTGATTCCTATTAATTACAAATAATAGAATTCACTGAAATTTTGGCAAACCTTTGAGTAAATTATCATCTACTTACTAGGAATATGTGAGTACTTCAAACTCATACTTCATAATTGAAATATTTTTTAATGAATCTTGTTCTCATTTTAAATCCATAGTCAGGCATATCACTAGTTCATTTACTTGCAATATTTCCTAACAAATAGACCAATGCGTCATTGATTGGGAAAATGGAGTCAAATATACAACCAGTAATATATTAGCCATTTAATTCAGACATTGATGGGCTATTGTCATGCTACCTTATAGTATTCAATTCACTGCATCTAGAACACTAATTCTTACAAAATCTTGCACTCTTCACTCACAAACCTGTGATTTTACTTAAGCCTTTAACCAAATATTTGAAATGAAGCAAAAATAACCACACATCCAATTTAAACAACTGGAGACAAAAAAAAGATCATTGATCATTTTCATTTATAATTTGCAAGAGTACTGCATAGGAGAGTACATGCTCAAGAATTAAGATTTTATGCTATATATGTAGCTTCTATAAAACTAATTTAATATTATTACATACATGACCCATAACCAAGACAATTTACTGTTCTATTCACTGATATTTTCTACATTATGCTTCTTAACTTAGCTCCTACCTAGACCATTATGAGACTCAAAAATTAAACCCCTTGCAATAATATTTGAAATCCCTTTTATAGGTCAAGGGAGAAACAAGCATCCAACTCAATTACAATTACATTTCATATTTATTTCATTTCAAAACAAAATTTAAACTTCATTTCAAAGATTCCCCAAATGGTTGCGTGTAATCATTTACCGAGTAGAGGAAACAAAATTTACACCATTTTCCCAAAAAGAACCATTTGATGCCACCAAAATCATCGTTAGCTATTAAGGATCCTTTACATTCCAACCCCATGTCAAGCCAAAAATTTCATCATGATATCCTCAAAAAAGCACCTGAGTCAATATAACCACCACAAAACTATACCAAAGCACCATTATCACCAAACAACAAAACCAAAAACTAGACAACAGATGCAATTCCATTTGACCAAAACTAGAATCAGAATACACACTTTCACTTTGTGTCTTGGAAGAGGCAGTGGAAGCCACTACTTCTTTTTTAGTGTCCTTTCCAACAACAGAATGAATATGCCCACTTGGTGTCTTCACTGAGATTGGGGCAACTATTACCATGTCGCCATCCAAATTTGGCACTTCAATCATAGCCATAAGATACTGGAGATAACTAGAATCATTCTTAGTTTCACTGTATGAGGGGTTATCTAAAATCTCGATAGGAGAATTATGCCATCCAAGAGAACGTCGACCATACCTAATCTTTCTCCTCACTTCCCTTACAAACTTTGCAGGTTCCTTCTCCTTAACCTCTATTGCTTCTCCAATCACCACTCGATTCCTTAACTGGTAGTTGCTCCTCACAACAACTTGCATAGTCTTCTTTCCATGGGCCTCTTTCTTACCCTCTTTCTTAGGAGTTGAAGCAACTTTGGGCATGCTCTATTCACCCTCTAAAACATTGCAGTGTGATTCTTGAAAGTTGAGCCTTGGAGACTTTTGCACTGGGGTTCAGCGAAAATGATTGACATGCTCATTTTTGCTGAGGACAAGACTTCACAAATGTAAAACACTCTTCTCATAGACTTAGAGAGTTGTAGCTCTTAATTGCAATGGCAAAAATGAAAATGATTAGTTCACATTTATCGCACAATTTGATCATGTTGATCATCAATGTTCAATGAAAGCCACACGAGTGAGTAGATGATCGACCACTGGCATGCACATCACAACCGTTAATTACCTAGGTACATAAAAATATGTGTATCATCCTTAATGATTACATGAGACTAATCACTCGCATGCACCAAGATCAAAATGATCACTCCTATAGAGCTTAGGCCATTAATGCTCACTTGTGCAGAGAAAAATGGCTATTACCTTCATGTTTTTAGTTTGGAATGTTGGCCGTTGATTTCCTAATGAGGTGGTAAATCGAATAGCTCAAATTCAATCAATCAAGTTTGAATTCCTAATGCCATCACTCACCAATTCCTCACCAATGATATTTATCCAACTAGGCACCAACACACCCATCTACAGGCTCCACCATTCCTTCCTCTAAGAAGCTGAGGAATCTACGTATCATTCAATCGAAGACCTTGCAAGTCTCTGACCAACATTATTTTAATGTTGTGAGGTTGGTACGTGTAGGATCATCATGGAAAAAATAGGCCCTTAAGTGGCGAAAAATTCAGAAAAATCAGAGTTAGGAAACTTGACATAAAAATTTGAATAAGTTATCTATATTATTTCAAAAATATGTAAGAATAGAATGTGTAGAAAATTGAATGTAGTTTCTAAACTACTAGGTTTATTTTTTATTTTTTAAAATATTTTTGGTGAAAATTTTAAATTTCAATGAAGTAATACTTAAATTTCAGGGAAAAAATAAGAAGTAGGCGTCTATTTGACCACCCTAACCATAATAAAATGATAATATTTTTTTATAAGATTTTATATATAAGTAGAGGACTCATGTGCAGATTTGATGCATTTTTTTTGTAATTGTTTTCCAAGTAAATAATTAATTATGAATTTTTTATTACAACTTAAAAAATATATAAAAACTTGTATGTCTAACCCCTTAACTTGGTCAAAACTTCATGAAATTCAATTTTATTTTTTTAATCCTATAGTATGCAAAGCATAGAATGTGACACATGTTTTGGATTCAAAAAATGTGATATCATTTGAAAGCTATAGATGTTTTTCAATCAGCCTATCAATCAGGACTTTAGTCGTAATTCAAATAGAAAATGAATAATAATTATTTATTAAATTCAAAGTAAAGCATAATTTATATTGGTGGAAAGATGAGAATCTCCTTTAAAAACCCTTTTTGTTTCATTAATTTTGGGTAAAAAAAAGTCATCAGCCACATACCCTGCACACACCCATCATATCACCACTTTTTGGCCCATCATAATCTTGCACATACCCAGGTGGGTGATACATGATTGAGATTTACTCTCAATGTTGCATATCAACTGTCGATCTTAGATACATTGATCATTGGGTGTTTGAATGTAGACCGAGACCCACCTCAATGAGTACACATGTCAATCAATCACAAACCTCACACCAACTTTGAAAACCATCATTTAAATCCTACGAGGTATGTGAGCAAGAGTTGGGATTTGATCTTTGGATCTGGCGGCCGGGATTTCTACACATGCCAATAAAGTTAGTCATAAAAAGGGGCCATGACTAGGCTGACGATACTTGATCCTCAAGAAAATGACCTAAGGGATGAGTCACTTGCCATAAAATATTTTTCCCAACTTTGGAAAAATTTAAACCGATAAAAGGTATGGGGTAACCAATGGACCTAGACAAAGGGGCTAGTGATAATGTGTTCAATGACTTAAGTCTTGACTTAAGTGACCAACAACTGGGTATAACAGGTCAATAGAGGATTAAAATTCCAAAGGGTTTATGATGAAAATTTTCAAAATGAGGGTTTCTAGACCAAAACCCTAGCCCATCCTTGGAAATAGAGGCTCACAATCATGATCAAAAATAGGATTTGCTCAAGATTTTGAAATTTTTTGGAAGCTCCACTAGTATACATGGGTTACATTCCTTAGAGTGAAATTAGATGCATTAGATAGATTCAAGGCATTCACGGATATGGTTGAAAATGAAGTGAATTTGAAGATAAAATGCTTAAGATTTGACAGAGGTGGAGAATTCATGTCCCATGATTTTAATATGTTTTGTGAAGTGCATGGACTAAAGAGATAGTTATTTGCTCCGAGAACTCCTTAATAAAATGGAGTTGTTGAAAGGAAAAATAGAACAATTCAAGAGGCTGCTAGGTCAATGATTACTGAATGTTTACTAGAAAGAAGCTATTTATGTTTTCAATCAAGTTCAAGCAAGAGAAAATAGTACAATGACTCCCTATGAGCTATGGTATAGAAGAATTCCTACAGTTAAATATTTCAAGGTATTTGGAAGAAAATGCTATATCAGAAGAGATAAGGAAACTTTAGGTAAGTTTGATGCAAGAAGTGATGAAGGCATACTTCCTGGATACTCTACTAAAAGAAAGGCATATAGATGATTCAATAAAAGATTGGGGAAGATTGTAGAGAGCTCGAATGTGAAGGTAGAATAGATAGTGAAGAACTCTATTGATGTTGATGGATATGTGTCTAATGAACATGATTATGCAAGAATAGAAGAAATTGTTGAAGAAAAGAAGAATTTGGATGAACATAATGAAAGTAAAGAATATACTCCAGTGCTGAAGTTCCTAGGACACCGAAATATGTGTTGAGGAATCATTCAGAAAATCAAATTATTGGAGACAACACAAAAGGCATATTGTAGAAGTTGTCAGATCCAACTTCAGAGCCCAAGAACACCTGCATGCAAGAGATACCTATCACATGGAAGAGAATGGAGAAAAAAGCAAGAGAGGGTTTTAAGCTCTGTAATATCAGAGATCTATTATCCTAACAATAGAATAAAATACAATGATCAATCCTTATAAAAGGAGATTGTGCAACCCTAAAAGAAACCTTAATAGGTAGACATTTAATAATTAATATAATTATTAAATGTCACAATATGCAAACTAAAGTGAAATCTTAAGAGAGGAATAAAGGTAACTTAATTAACATAATTAAGTTAAAACCTTTACTCTAACACCCTCCCTTAAGATGAGCAAAAGTGCAGCTACAAACATGTGCAAGAAAGCAAAGGTAACTACAATGCAAGAAAGTAAACTTGGGTCCCAGCAACAAGGCCAGATCAGGTACCCAATTACAACCAAATCTCTATAAAGTGGAGAAATAGAGAAAACCTCATGGGAAAAAACTCTACTCCAAAAAGAGATGAAAGCATGCAATGCACTAAGAAAAGAAGGATAGGAGGTGGATAACATGATACCCCCCATAGACAACTTCTATCATATAAGTACATATACAATGGTCTCCATAAGAGAAATAGAAAGAGACTAGAAGGCCCCCCCACAATGAAGAAACTCCTGTCGCAATGGTAGATGCCTGATGTAGAATCTAGAAAGATATCCTGAAGTGGAAAATAATATTCCTTCCCTTGGGAAGAAACAGATCCAAAGGACAATGTCGAAGAAACCCTGTGAAAAGAGAAGAACCAAGATGTCTCAAGATGTGTGCCATGATAGGATGCTAAAGAATCTCTCTGTCTGAACTGAAACAAAAGATGTCAAATCCAAACTGAACTGAAGACTCCTGAACTACAACCTCTGAATGCACGGATGATGGTGGGCTAACAGCAGGAATATGGCTGTCAACAAAGAGGAGCTGAAAATCCTCAAAGTAATCCTCCAAATCTGCAATGTGAGACTCAACAAACAAGAATGAAATGTCTGTGAAAAAACAATCCCATGGTGCTATCTCTGGAAGATGGATGATGTCCTGCTTAACTGAATCAATAGGAGCCAAAGATGTGGAAATGTCAAACTGATCAGGAACAACAAGAGGTGCTGATGCATGTATAATCTCAGTATGAAGAGTAGGAACTGTGAGACAATCCTCTGATCCATCTGAATATGTAAGGGTGTCTAAATACTCAAGTTCCTTTAAAGTATCATGATCAAAGGGTGCATTCTATCTCCAACCAATGGGTACAAGACAATCTAAAGCAGGATCCTCTGGGAATGGAGAAAGACTGGGGTCTCCATAGATCTCCCAAAGACGTGTCCAAAGTGAGTGAGGACAATCAATGCCCGATATAGCCCACACAGTGTCATCATCAACACTAGACCGTATAAGTCCTACTATGTGATTTCTAATGATATCCCAAGCTAGTTTTCCCTTTGAAGTTGCTGGTTCAGGTATGAGATCATACAAATAAAGAAAAATATTAAGCCACCTACAATGTGTAAGTATGCCCTTTGCCCATGACTCATAATTACCCCGTTCCAGAAAAACAACTGAAGGGTGAGAAGAAAAACCCATGATAACTCTTCAACTTAAAACATCTGAGAAAAATGACCTCAATACTAATAAATCAGATCAAATAAATCCATCCCACGCAAACAAATCATTTCCAAGTGCCAAAAAGTCCAAGTAATTGACAGATGTGTGAAAACAAAAAAAACTGAATAAAAAGTACCTGGGGAAGATTCTATAAAAATAAATGACAGATCTGGAAAGATCACAAAAACACCTTTCCAACGCCTATTTGTTTGCGAAAAACAGAGTTCGGACGCAAAAGATACGCCCCCGAGAGTGCAAAAAGTATGATCTAAATTTGACTAAGGAAAACAACATCATAATAGAAAGATGAAGAAACCAAACCTTCATGCATGAAAATTGAGGTAGCACAGAAACCAAAATGGCACAAAAATTGATGCATGCATAAGGATTCGTACGGATCCGTACGGATTTCTCTGGTAGCTATTTTGAGATTCCCCAAAAATACTAAAAAATCAATTTTCAGCAAACCCTATCATATCTTATATGAAAATAGGGGTTTTTGGGCCTTCTGAGCGCACCCATGTAGTCCGTTTTTCACTAGCATGCACTGTTTGAGAGATCAAGATCAAAATTTCTCAAAAAATGATGGAAAACCCCTCTGATCATGTTGAAGTTGTGAAAGCCAACCTCACAGACCCTGAAGATCCAAAATCTTCAAAACAAGAACAAGTTGCAGCAGATTCGCTATGATACCATGTAGAAGTTGTCAGATCCAACTTCAGAGCCCAAGAACACCTGCATGCAAGAGATACCTGTCACATGGAAGAGAATGGAGAAAAAAGCAAGAGAGGGTTTTAAGCTCTGTAATATCAGAGATCTATTATCAGAACAATAGAATAAAATACAATGATCAATCCTTATAAAAGGAGATTGTGCAACCCTAAAAGAAACCCTAATAGGTAGACATTTAATAATTAATATAATTATTAAATGTCACAATATGCAAACTAAAGTGAAATCTTAAGAGAGGAATAAAGGTAACTTAATTAACATAATTAAGTTAAAACCTTTAGTCTAACACATATTAACTAGAAGTAAAGTTGTCATTGAAGTAAATTTTTGCTTATTCTCTGAGATTGAGCCAAAGATAGTAAGTGAATCCTATATAGATGAAAATTTGAAGGAAGCAATGAAAGAAATTTTGTAGATTGAAAAGAATTGGACTTGAGAACTGGTCCCAAGATTAGTAGACAAAAATATTATTGGATCAAAATGGGTTTTTAGAAATAAGTTAAATTGGAATGGAGAAGTTGTCAGAAATAAAGTGATGCTTGTGTGTAAAGGCTATTCACAAGTGGAAGGCTTATATTTTTAGGATACTTTTTCCCTAGTAGTGAGAATGGAAGCCATAAGGATGTTCTTGGCATTGGTTGCTTATAAATATTTCAAAGTCTATCAGATGGATGTTAAGTCAACATTTTTGAATGATGAGTTGGAAGAAGAAGTTTACATGGAACAACTAGAAGGATTTTAGTTAACAGATCAATTGGATATGGTGTGTAGGTTGAAGAAAGTTTTATATGGACTGAAGCAAGCTCCTAGACCTTGGTATGCAAGGTTAGACATGTATTTGATTCAATAAGGATTTAACAAAGGTACTGCATATAGTAATTTGTACTTTAAGATTGAAAATGACAAAGTCCTGATTGTAGTTGTATATGTTGATGACATTATCATTGGAGGAAATGAAAAGATGTACAAGATGTTTACGGAAGATATGCAGAAAGAATTTGAAATGTCTGTGTTTGGGGAGATGAATTTCTTTCTTGGGCTGTAGATTAATCAAACAGAGAAAAGAATTTTCATTTCATAGTCTAAGTATGTGAAAGAGATGTTGAATTTTTTTGGGATGAATGGTTCCAAACCGGTAAGTACTCCTATGGTGACTAGTTGCAAATGGGGTAAAGATGTTGATTCACCTAAGGCTGATCAGAGCAAGTATAGATCTATGATTAGTGAATTACTATTTTTGACTGCTACTAGACCAGATAGTATGCATGCGGTCTGTCTCGTGGCTAGATTTCAAGAAGATTCAAAGGAAACACATGTTACTATAGTTAAAATAATATTCAAATATTTGAATGGAACTCTGGATTATGGATTGTGGTATCCTAAAGATAGTGACTTTACACTTAGTGCATTTATAGATGTAGATTGGGCTAGATGTGTAGATTCCAGAAAGAGTACAAGTGGCAATGCATTCTTTCTTGGATGTAGATTGGTGGCATGGTTGAGTAAGAAGCAATATTTAGTCTCTTTTTTTAATACTAAAGCTGAATATATTATTGATGCATCTTGTTGTACACAAGTTTTATGGATGAAACAAACATTGAAAGATATCATAGTGCTATACAATGATCCCATTTCTATCTTCTTTGATAATACAAGTGTAATTAAAATTTTGGAGAATCCTATGATTCACTTGAGGAAGAAGCATATATCTATTAGATATCATTTCTTGAGAGAGAAGGTCATGGAGAATGAATTCAAGCTTGAGTATGTTCCGAAAAGGATTAGATTGCAAATATATTTACGAAGGCTCTTCCTAAAGATACTTTTGAGTATCTCCAAGAGAAGTTATGGGTTATTGCCCCTCCTTTCATAAACTAATATGCATTTGGAGGTGCATTAGTCTGGTGGATTCATGATTCTATCTTTTTGGAATGATGTTTTGGTTGCTATCCCTCAGAGGGAGTAGGTACTTTTCAATTGTTGTCATTGTCAGTATTATATTTTCATGTCAAAGGAAGATTCAATGAACATATCTTTTTCCTTTTCCATTGATGTCAAGGGTGAGAGAAAGCATGTGAAAAAGAGAAAAGGATAATGAGACACATAAGGTAATGAAGAAGATGATCTTTGTAGAGGGAGAAACAAAAAGAAAAATCTTGAGAAGTATATTCAGATCTGGTATGTTGTCTTTGATGGTTTTTCACATCATGTGTTTCCATCAATGATAAAGGGGGAGATTGTTGCAAGAATAGAGAAAGGAATGAAAGTGTTATCATTAATTTCAACTGGTCAACTGGTTATCTACTATTATATGTATATGTTGAGGATATTGAGAAAATTGTGATAAAGGAAGATTGTTGGTATTCAGTTGTTGCTTCGATATTTTCCCCTATGTTTGTGCAGTTCAATTATGTTGGTCATGATTTTTGAAGGTTCTTATATCCAAATGTTTGCTGATGGTTCATTGTGAAGTTTGAGTTGTGTTCACCAGTTGTGAACTATGGTTCTCTATGTTCTTGTTGAAGTCTGGGAGAAGGTTGATGGTCTAGATTTCTCTTTGTTGAAGTCTTTTGACTTGTGTTTCTAGGGTTAAGATGTTTTTATTTCACTAAAGATATTTTTGGTTTTTGGAAGTTTTGAGTTTAATTGTTCTATGTTTTTTACATTGGTTTGTCCAACCATGTGTTGAGCACTATCTTCAAAGTTAATGAAGCATGTTGGATCTATTTTTGGGTCTTGGTGAAGCATGTGTTTGTGTTGCCCTCATTCTAATTCCACCCTAGGATTTTTGGCATTGACCTAATTCGAATTTGAAGTTGGATGGCTGACTTTGTATCTTTTTCAAGGTTGAAGATAGTATATATACAAGATGAGCTAGTAATGAAAATCATACATAAGAAAAAAAGGAAGATAAGTGAAAGAGAAGATACAACACTGGTGCTATTTAGAAAGTGTGTGTGGGAAGATTAATGCAAAGCTTAATGCTAAGTTTTCAGATGCAATGAGAAAAAGGTGAACTTTATCATATATGAAAATTGATCAAGTAATTGTGGCAGAATTCTTTGTTGCATTGAGATTGTAGTCTCTTTGCAACAAGTGTTCTTTGTAGCCCCATGGACAATGATTCTAGATAGTGAGTCCTTATTTTAGGTAGTGAGCCTTGCTTCAGGCAGTGAGCCTTTTGTAATCAATTTTAATATTCTCTTTAGTGTGAGTTAATACTCACTGTGGTTTTTCCCTTATTGGGTTTTCCACATAAATTTGGTGTTACTGTGTTTATGTGTTGGATTTGAGTTTCTACATTGATTTTTTGATGATTAATCATTTAAGTAGTTTCATTTATTAGTTTTGATGATTGAATTAAAGGTTAAAATCTATGACAACTAATTCACCCCCCTCTCATTTGTCCTATTCAACACACTTTAGAGTTATCATAATAATAGAGGTTTATAGGCTAATTCCAATAACTAGCAATAGTGATACCCAAAGAACTAGTGGGTTTTCTTGGAGGTTTATAAAAAAAAAGGGATATGTTTTTAATGAGAAGCTTGAAACAAACACTAAAAACCTCCTTGGGGCTATTTTCCACATTACAAAAAATTCCTATTGTTCGTTTCCTTCCATATGCACCAAAAGATAAAGGGAAGAACCTATTGCCAAATTTCTTTGGGTAAGGGATGGGAATATGGACTAATCCAATTGTCCACAAAGCTTTTGATGTTCTCATTCATGGTCCAAGAGACCCCAAGTTTTTGTAGAGTAGAATCCTAGACTTCAATAACAAAGGGATAATGGAGTAATAGGTGATGAACATACTCCTCATCCATCTTGCAAAGCATACATCTATTAGGGATTTGTAACCCCATTTTCTTCAGGTTATCTTGGGTGAGGATTATGTTTTGGGTCACCAACAAAAATGATTTTTGGAATAAGGTGTTTGTTCCAAATCTATTTCCAAAATCTACCATAGGTTCCCTACATCGACAATAGTTTGTAAGCTGATTTGACAGTAAGGTTACCTTTTCTTTCCCAAGTATAGAAGAAATATTCTTTGTAGGATATTGGTATTCTAGTTAAGGAGAGAGATTCCTAAAGTAATTTTGTTGAGTCACTTAAACATTGAGAATTATGACAATAATTAATCAAGACTTTCTACTTTTGAGTGCCTTGTTGACAAATATTGTAGTCCTCAACATATTTACGAAAGTAGCCAGTAGCAGGGGCCACCAAATCCTTGAAATCAAATTGGTTGAGGGGTAGCTCAAGTAACAAAGGATCATCCAAAAAATTGATGTTGTAGCCATACCAAGTTTCCATCTCAGGCTAGTCTATGAAAACTATTTGAATATGCTAATATTATTCCAAATTAAGGAGTTGCAAGGGTGACCATTAGAAAGACTCCTAATTAGGGGAGTATTATTGAGATACTTGGCATTCAGAATATTGCACTAGTCCTTCCCATTTCTCAACAAATTCCAACCGACCTTAGCAAGGAGAGGTTTTTTAGTAGTTAATATTTTTATGATACCAATCCCACCACTAAATTTGGGTAGAAAAATAGTATCCCAAATTAATAAGGATAACTTCTTCTTCTCCTCAATACTAGACCATAGAAAGTTTCTTTGGATTCTTTCCAATTTCTCAACTATGTATCTTGGGATTTTAAATAGGGATAGGAAGTACACTGAGATCCCTTGAAGAGTGGTAGGTAGGAGTTACCACTTACCAACACAACTCAAGATGGAACCTTTCCACCCAACCAATTTTCTCTAAATTTTTTCCAACATTGAATTCCAAAATTAGGGGTGAATTCCTTAACAATTAAAGGAAGACCTAGATACATAATAGTAAGAGGGGAATATCATAAACTATGATAGTAATGAATTTATCTTGAAGGTTTTGAGAGGTGTTAAAGAATTAAATCATGTTTTTATTATAGCTTATCCATTGAATAGATTTGAAAGTATAATTGTTGGGACAATACTTCCATTTCCTAGCTTCCAAAACTGAGGATTTCCCAAAGAGGATAGTGTCATCCAAATATTATTGTATAGCTGAGGGGTCCAAAGAGGTGGCAGGTTTAACACCCTTGGTAGTACCTTCATTTAGTAGTTTAGAAATTTTGTGGCTTAAAACATCAACAACCATAATGAAAAGATAAGGAGAAAGGGGACCCTCTTGTCTAATCCCTTTACCAACCTTGAAGGAACCATAGGGCACCCCATTAAACAAAAGATAGTACTTAATAGTGGATATGCATTAATTAATGAGGTTTTGAAGGTCTTTAGTAGCAAGGAATTCATCTTCACCCACAACATTCTACAAATTCTGAAAGAAGGCCAATGGGAAGCCATCAGGCCTAGGGGATTCGAAATCCTCCATGCTAAAAACAACCAACTTGACTTCATCAATAGTGACATGCCTAAGAATAGTAGCATTATCAATGTTAGTTAAATGGAGGGGGTGTTGTCCAGTAGGTGATCATCCAAGGTAGTAGTGGGATTGATAGAAAGTTCGTAGAAAGGCTATTGAGAGTAGGTAGAGGCCATAAACCCAATATGAGCTAAGGTAGTGCCTTCAATCCCAAGGTAATCTTTAAGCTTCTTTATTGATAAATTTTCTTATTTTTGAGAGCTAAAATATGGAAGGAGTTAAGTTCCCATTTTTTCAACCATTTTATTTTGGAATTTTTTTTCTATAATAATTCTTCTTTTTTTAGAACATTATCCAAATCGGTTTGGTAATCCTTCTTGATTTGGAAAGTATGATCACACAAATCACCATTCACCATTTTGACTTGGATATCCTTGAGTTTATCTATCTCTTCTAGTGAAAAACATCACCAAAGACCCACTTCTTCTAGCCTTTCACCATTTTTTTGATATTTTTGAGTTTTTGAGAGACACGATACATAGGGGATCCATGAATGGGAATATTCCACCAAGTGGAAATTTTGTCCTCAAAGTTTAGGTTGGAGCTCCACATGATCTCATATTTGAAAGGGTAAAGCAACAAATTTATCATCCCAATAAAGTAGGAGAGGGTTATGGTAGGACATAGTCTAAGGAAGAAATTGCAAGTTGGAGCTATGGAGGACTTCCCAGTTGGGGGATAATATGAAACACTCAATTCTAACCTATATAAGATTTTCCCTAAGCCTTTTATTAGTCCAATTGAAGGGTTAGCCTTGAAGGTCTTTATCAATTAGCCTAGTAATATTCAACAAGTCTTCCATGTTAGCCATACTATCAATGTAATCAATCAACCCCCCACACTTCTTAGAGGGGTAGAGGGGGCAGTTTAAGTCCTTGAAAATCAACCAATGAGCCTCTTTATTACCCAAAATCCAATGACATAGTTAAAGCTAGAGGCTTTTCTTGGTATTCCTCATATTAGGGGTATAGATATTGATGACTATCAAAGAAAAACCAACATTAGAGAGCTAAACAACCAAGTTGTGCTTGGTTTGGAATAGTTCAAAGCCACACAACATGTTCAGATTCCACATAATTGTGAGACCCCCTAAGACACCAGAGGTGCCACTGAACAAGAAGTGGGCATTGGGCCAAAAATTCTTAGCAATCAATTCAAAGTTTTTTTTCATCTTAACTTCTTGTAATAATAGAATTTCAATCTTCTGATCCTAAATATAGTTTTTTAGAGCTAGCTTCTTGTGTGGATTTTTAAGCCCTCTTATGTTCCAAGAGAGGATCCTCATTTAGATATCCTTTTTGAGGATGCTTCCAACATCCTTTATTTTCCAATAGCAATCTCCTAAGCTATTTCCCTATTCTTATTTTTTCTTTGGGAAGGTCTACTCACTTTGGTCTCAACTCCCACATCTACCCTTTTTTGTTTTCCTTTTTTCCTTGGGAGTTAACTAGTCATCCACACCATTTAGTTGGTTGTTAGTATGAGTATCATATATTGTTTCTATCAGCATAGTTCTAATAGATTTATTAGAGGACTCATCACATATATTTAATGTAGAGACATAAAATTGTCTTGATCAATATCACACATTTGATTTTATTTATTAACACCATTTTCATATATTTAAATAAATAATCCTAATTGTTTAATTAAATTCATCATTATCTTTTGTTAATCGAATAATCAACATTATTGGGTTAATTCACCTCTTTCATACTAATTGTCATCCTATTTGATTAAATAATGCAAATTATTTAATTAAATCCCCCAATTCCTCTCATTTGATTAAATAATCTTAATTATTTTATTGTTATTAATCCAACCCTTTTAATTAAATGAGGTAATTGTTTAATTAAAATCCTAAATTCTTTCATCTTCATAATTAAATAATATTTTAATTTTTTGACTAATATCTTTTAATTCTTCCAACTTCTCCCACTTTCAAGAGAATATTCTCAAGAATATTCCTCTAATTAATATTCAAATATTTTCCTCCCACATGGAAATATCTTGTACATTCTTCTTAAAACTATGGGATTTGTGTTTGTCTCAATCAATTTGAGCCTTTGATCAATTCTCTTGATCCATGGCATTGAGTAATCTTGATCCTTCATTTGATCATTGATCCATGGCATTCCCTCTCATCCATTTCTATCCATTGATTAACCAATTTGATCCTATCCATTGATTCACCTAAAAATCTTATAAATAGTCCTCATTTCTACGAGTTATGGATCCATAAGACTTGAAGCAATTGGACTATAGTAAATTTCACATCCACAAAGTTTTATAGTAATTGTACTCTAGCATTCTAATATCCATTTTGAGAGAATTTTTACATCCATTTCTCCATTAGAGCATCACTTCAAAGCTTGCTTCAATAATGAGATTAGGAAAGGGCTGACCATTCCACATCAATTCAACACTAACCCCCCAATGCAACGAGGTTTAAGTGTTAATTAGGCTGTCATTTCATGATTTCATGCTATTTTGTGTTTTAATGGCTTCTTAGTTGATATTTCAAGAATTTGATTGGGAATATGACTTAGTTAGGCTAAATGATTGATTTACTTGATTAATTCAATTGTGTTTAGCCTAATTAATATTCATGTTCACATATTTGGCTAGCACACTTGTCAAATATAGAGTCACACACTTGTTGCATTAGTGCACACTTTCTGCATTGCCACACACTTGTAGAATCAATGTGCACTTGTTTAGATATAGATCTTGCACTTGATATTGACACATATTTAATCATTATGGTTTTCTATTGTAGGTTTTGATAGAGTAGTGCACCTGAATCTTGATAGAGCTACACACTTCAAAATCTTAGTGAACTTGTCTAGGGGTAGATCAACACAGATGTGAATAGTAGCACACTTGTCCAAAGACATATCAACATAAATGTGAATAGTAGTGTAGTTATCCGTGATAGTCCAATGCACTTGTTTGATAGAGCCACACACTTGCAAGTATATTAGAGAGCTAAACCTTAGGTTGATCATTTTAATTTCATGATAATTTGATTTCTAAACCTAACTTATTTTTCTATTTTTTGTTTGTTTAAGTCTAAATTTTTTGCAGATGTTGTAGGAGGGATCAAGCATGGGAGTTAAGTGCCTATCAACACTTCATTATCATGAGCTCATCAATCTTGCAATTTTTTTACAAAACTCATGTGAATGATAATTTGAGATAACTTTTAATTCGAGTTCTAGACTTAGGATCACACTTCAATTTGGGTTTAACAGTGAACAATACAACTTGTACTTTCAATTTGGACTTAAAATTGAACCAAACAACCTCACTTTACCTTGGGCTTTAAAATTAAACAAAAAAAATCTCACACTTCTTTTTGGTTCTTTAAAATTCATTTCACATTTATCTTTAGTGCACCAAAAATGAAAAAGTGTTTGCTTTGTTTTCTTTTCTTGGTAGACTAGTAGTGTGTATCCTTATTGAGAAGTTGTTGAGATGACTTAGCATTGTTGTCATTGATGTCAAAACCTGGGATCTAGAAGGTTGCGCTCCAGATGATTTATAGAAATGACCTATCCTATCGAGTGCTATGATATTGTGTAGTGTGGATGTTATTCTTGATTCAGAAATGGTAGTACTTCTTGTGGGACATATGTGGAAGTCAGTTCATGCAAAATAATGAAGACTAAACTTTTGATGTTGGATGGTTTGCTCAAAGCTTACTCTAGGTATCCTTGTTATCTGGAAATTCATGTAGCATGTTACAAGTTTTGGTATGTCTATTTTTGTTTCTCTGGTTGATACTAAAATTGATGATAATAAAGATTTTATCTTGGTTGTGGCATTCCCATCAGCTCTAAAATATATTTCGTGCATTTCAATTTTTTCTATCTTTTTATAATTATGTTATGTAATGAACCTATCTTATGTATGACCTATTTATGGGTCCCTTTGTAATGTGGTAAGAAGATATTTATGTGTGACCTATCTTTTGGGTCCAGTGCTAGCATGCCAAGCCATATTGAATATTTCAAGGTTTCTCTTCAAGTCGACTTTTTTTGCTAGGCCAACTTAGGAGATTATGAAGACATTATGTTTGGACAACTTCAAAGTTTATGAAGGCATGGAATGGTATAAGTAAAAGTTGTTTTTGTTCAATAAAGTAAGAAGTGTGGTGTATGGTGTGTGCAAATAGATAAAAGGGTGCGAAGGATTATGCAATAAGAAATCTAAAGGAAAGTTTCATGAAGAAGTAATCTAATTTGCAGAGGTTGTGCGAGGAAGTTGTGCAAAATATTCTTGACTAGATCTACTATAGACAGATATTTTGCTCTAAACCTCAACTAACTTCATGCATATGTAGATGCAACTTCATCGGTTCTTTTTTGTTAGTGAGTCATTTTCTATTGGAAGTGAGCCTTTTTCTTGTGGTAGTGAGCCTTTCTCTTTTGGAAGTGAGCCTTTTTATGTTTGGTTATAATAGTCGGGCAGTGAGCCCACTGGTAGTGATCCTTACCTGCAGTGAGCAACTTGGCAGTGATCCCTTTGTAAAAATCACCTTAACCATGTTCTATAATTGAGAATTAGCATTCTCCATGGTTTTTCCCTTGTTGGTTTTCCACGTAAATTATGGTGTTCTTTGAGCATGGTGTTGTTATTTTCTTTCATGTTCATATTTGTTTGATTATTATCTGATTGATATAGCTTGCTATGGATTAATTAAAGTTAAGAAAATTGTTTTATGATAACTGATTCACCCCCCCTCTCAGTTATCCATATTGTTCAACAATTGGTATCAGAGCTTGGTCTCTTGTAGATATAGCTTAACCACTTGAGGGAGATCTTGGTAGGTTAAAGAAGATGGTAGGAGCTTATCACTTTGAGGAAGCACTAAAGATAATGTTAGAGGATATGGAAAGCATGAAATCTAAAAATGAAGAATTGAAAGAAAACCTCAAGGAGGAAAATGATTGCATCTCAAAGCTAAGGGAGAAAATTCAGAAATTCAAAGCAAGAAACAAAGAGGTCAGCCATGAATTAAAGGAGTCAAATGGAAGTATTGTGAATTTAAAGCAGTGATTGGATGAATAATAGAAGATTGAAGAAGATCTCAAAGATACCATCAAATAGAAAATGGAAGAATGGAAAAATGGAAGAAGACTAAAGAAAATCTCAAGGATACCATCAAACATAAATCATAAGAAAATGAGAAGTTAGATCAAGAGTTAACAAGGTTGAAATCATAAGAAAGAGTATGTGAAAGTAGCATAATTCTAGATCATCTCTTGTCACTACAGAAATGTCACAAGGCTAAGGGAGGACTTGGCTTCTCTGGTGAAAGTTTAAATCATAACACTAAGGGTGAAGAAAAACTAGTTGAAGCTGAAGAGAGATCAATTGTAACAAGCAAGGTCAAAAACTCTAGAACACCTACAAAAAGATCTTTGGTTAGGAAACCAAATGCTCAAAGGTACTTATCATTTAATGGCTATTGTTTTCTATGAAAAAATTATGGACATAAGGCAGTAGAGTGTAGAAACAAGAAGGAACCAAGTACTCAATGATTTAACTATCACAAGTTTGGTAACAAAGCAATTCATTGTTGAACCACAAACTTTTGTAGGAGGGTGCTCTCTCTAACACTTCTAAGGTTTTTCACCTAAAAAGGAGAAAGGTATCCCAAAAAAACTTGGCGGTTCACTCAAGACTAATGCTATTATGATTGAAATATGCCTAAATAGAATACCTTAAATGCAAAGAACTTAAAATAGAAATAAATTATAAATGCAAAACTTAAGAAATGAAAGTTATTTGAAAACACATTGTGATATGCAAAAATGACATAAGAATGCAAGTAAACAATAATAGAAATGAAAAATACTAGAGGGGTGCACTTGGAAACTGGAATGTGACGTAAAAAAGTTTTGGAATCCTACAAAATTTTCTATTGAAGTCAATTGGGACACTTACGCCAAGTTGGGTGACTTAGTCTTGTTTCGGGGAGCTTCTATTGGAATAGGTTTCAGCCAAAAGAGTATCCAAAAATGTAGGAATCACTTTTCAGGCTTGGCAGTGGGACTAATTTTCCATAGATGGTGACTTAGTCCACTTGGGAATATCAAGAAATTTGGGGTAAGAATCTGTACAACTTTTAGTTTGCACTTCTGTTCTTGATAGGTATCTAGATCTGATTCTACAGAAATCAGGTTGTAAGTGATCTCCAAGCTTCACTTAGGGTTTTATTGACTTGAATGACTTTGATGGAATGATGGAACCTCTTAACACCTTTCTCTTTGACGAATCTACATACAAGAGCTGTAAAACACACATGCAAAGAGGGGAAAAAGGGTTAAGGGTTAGTGAATAGGGGTTTGACTTGGTCAAACCCCAATTTGGTAATCAAACCCTTGAAAATGAAATGAAATAGAAAGAGAATGATGAATGAACAACATGTAATGATACAACTCACCAAATCCTTGATGTAGAAATCTAAAGATATGCAAATGGATGCTCCAATGAAGACTTGATAATGCATAGGATGCTTGAGAATGATTAATGAGTGAATGCATGTATGTTAATGTATGAGGGTATGTGCATGATCATGATGGGCCAAAAAGTGGCGATATGATGGGTATGTGTAGGGTATGTGGCTGACAACTTTTTTTCACCCAAAATTGATGAAACAAAAAAAGTTTTTAAAGGAGATTCACAACTTTCCACCAATATAAATTATGCTTTACTTTGAATTTAGTAAATAATTATTATTCATTTCTATTTGAATTACTACTAAAGTCCTGATTGAAAAAAATCTTTAGCTTTCAAATGGTATCACATTTTTTGAATCTAAAACATGCATCACATTCTATGCTTCACATACTATAGGATTAAAAAATATTGAATTTTATCAAGTTTTGACCAAGTTAAGATGGTCAGACATACAAGTTTTTATATTTTTTAAAAGTTGTAATAAAAAAATCATAATTAATTATTTAATTGGAAAAGAATTACAAAAAAATATGCATCACATTAGGACATGAGTCCTCTACTTATATCTAAAATCTTATAAAAAACTATTATCATTTTATTGTGGTTAGGGTGGTTAGACAAACACCTACTTATTTTTTCCCTGAAATTTAAGTACTACTGTGTTGAAACTTCAAATTTTAACTAAATAGATTTTTTTTAAAAAAAACCTAGTAGTTTAGAAACTACATTCAATTTGCTATAGATTCTATTATTACATAGTTTTGAAATAATATAGATAACTTATTCAATTTTTTACGTCAAGTTGCCTAACTCTGATTTTTCTAAATTTTTCTCCACTTAAAGGCCTATTTTTTATATGCTGATCTTGCACATACCAATGAATGACTTATTTGGGGTGAAAATGAGAGGAAAATCCTTTACTTATACTTAATTTTATAAAATTTCCTAAAAATAACACATTGTAGGCTAACCTCAAGGTTAAGAGAGTTATATCTTGCTAGAAATTTAAAATAATTTTCATTTTTGTGCCTAGTGGGACTAAGTCACTCTAGGTGGTGACTTGGTCCCACTAGGGATATTTTACTTGGTGTCAGGAATTAAAGTGCATTTAATGATGTTTAATGGGATTATTCTTCGAAATACACTTAAGTAGGGCTAGAAAGTGTATTAAAGTGGTCATTTAAACATAAGAAAGGGTTGAATTATTGATGTCAAGCCTAGAAAAGTGTGAGTTTGTTACAAATTTTTATGTACAACACTTTGAAATAAGACTTGGTAAGTGATAAAAAGAGTTTATTTAAGTGAATTATAATAAAAAGGTCCTAGAAAAGTGTGAAAGTGGGTTACAACACTTCACAACACTTTACAAGACATCATAGAATTCTTAATGATTCACAAGGGTCCAAGACCTAATGTGAATGTGTTGACCACATTACAACATTAAATCTAGGAAAAAATAGGCAAAAATCCATAAGAAAGACTCAAATGAGCATGAAAATGTCCAAAGATACATTTTTTTGTGACACAATTACATAAGTGAATTATTTGATTCAGCTAGAAGGAATGGAATGAATAATCTCTTTCATGGTAATTGCTATTTATGTGATGGTTATGGTCACAAAGATAATTAGTGCAAATCTAGGGTTCACTCAGTTAAGTCAGGACAAAGATGTTACTATTGCAGTCAACCCAGACATTATGCTAACTCATGCAGACATGTTGCTCTGGAAAATCTTGGAAACAAAAAGAAGGTTACAAAATTAGATGAATCTAAGAAGAAGATGATCATGGTTTGGAAGAAAAAGGAAATGAGTGTGGAGAACTCTTTTGTGGAACTAGATCGCAATACATGCCCTACCATAATCTAAGCCAACTGCCTTTGCTCAGGGGGAGTTTTACAATGCATATCATGTTGGTTCCCCCTCCTTGAAGTAATATTGATGTGCTTTCGACATGACTAAGTTTGATCCAGTTGGTGATATATGAAGAATCTTGATCTGACTAATTGAAAAGTGAAGTGCAATTGATGAAATCATTGATTTAAGTTTTTGGCGAAAAAATCATCATTAGAAATTAAGGTTAAAAGGTGGAGTTTTTAAATCATTTCTCACAGTTTGCAAAGAAGAAGAAGAATTTCTGCTGAGTGATAAAAGATTGAAGAAGATAAGCATGACGATGGAATCCGTTGACAGAGAATCCAATGGTAGTATTCTGCTAAGGTTGAAGGGGGTAGAGTTTGAAAAATTTGCTCATCAGAAGATGAAGAAAATGGAACTAGGGTTGAAGACTGATGAATTGTAGAATGTAAGTTCCCTGGGTATGGATTTATTAGGAGAATTTCTTTGGATTTCTGACAAAGAGTCTATCTTGGTCCTATTGTGTCGATTCAAGAATGGCAACATCATTTTGGACAAACCCTATTTGATCACTAAGGAATCCATTAATTCTATTATTAGATTGTGTAGTGTTGGTGACCTCCCTGGGAAGAAAACGGTGAAATATAGAGACGTGGAGGAACTTATTGGTATTGAAAAAGACCCCCAAGCTCTATTGATAAATACCATTGTCGATCCTGCAGTGAAGTATGTTTCTTATGATATCACTTACAAAATCTATTTCCAAAATCATGAAGGTTCTACTTCGGCTATTGTTGTGTATCTTGCACACAAGATAGTGAAGGAAAATAAATAGTTTGACCTGTGTAGCCTAATAATGGAAAACATAATTTGAGAATGTCATAATGTCTTTGGTTGAGAGTTATTCCTTTCATTTTGGGTCTCTACTCATATGTTTATTATTTTACTTTCTGAGTTCGCTACTATCAAAGGAGAATGTTAAGTGAAAGCTTAGCATCCCTGTCAATTTTTTTTTTTTATAGATATTTAAAATGTATGGGTCAGTTTGAGGAGGGTTCCTCCTTTGGTAAGAAGGATTTAGAGGTTATTATTGGTGGTTCCTCTATAAAACCTAAAAGGAGGAAAATTAACACAAAGGATGCCATTATTGTTGTGCCTACAACACACATGCCCCGTTTGAAATGGGGACCCTCTCTTTTCACTTTGCTGGGTCACTTTTTCTTTTGCCTCATTTTGCGTGCCTCTTGTTTTGAGTCCTAAGTGGTTAAGGAGTCTTAGAGCTATCATCTTGAGTTGACCAAGTTTCACCACCCTCAAAATTTTTAAGACTTCTGCCTCTCCAGAGTTCCTTTGACAATTTTCCCTAAATCTTCAAAACTGTCATCCTTTGCCCTTTGCAAGTCTGCCCATGTAGGCTTCCCTTGGCAAAATTCCATCCATTCATCACTATCCCTATAGCCTTCAAGCCATTACATCCTCCCACACTGTGGGATCTGCAGCCTTCATTGCTATTTCATTTGTTGACCCGCCAAATAGCAAATGCTTGGGTGTCGTTTACTCTGCAGACCCCACCATTCATGGTTTTGGCTCTTTCAAATTGCGTGCCCACCAACTCTGACTACTTCCACACCAACGTTTATTGTGGACATTTAATGCCTAAAATTTTATCAATAGCAGTCTTGACAAGTAATTTTCATTGACATTCTCACTGAAACTTGTCAGAGCCCTCCAGCTTCCGCCACCTTTGCACCCACGTGGTCTCTTCGACGTTTGAGCTTCAAAATCTTTAGCTTTTTTGTGAGTTCTTATGGGTTTTCCTAGTAGGACTTCCACTGCCACCTGTTTCATGGTTTTTCTTTAATTTTTGCAAAGTTATCAAAATTTTGAAGAAGAAAAACCTTCAAATTAGATAGAAAACCTCACGGTGAAAAAAAACCCATGAGTTAGAATTGTAAGTCCTTCAAAAATTCATCCTTGATGTTATGTGGAACTCATCCAAATGGCCACCATTCTTGAACAAGGGAAATTGAGCCCTTGTGGCCTACAGGACCTCCATCACCATTATCTCGGTGACTTAAACAATCAACTTCAACCTGTGGCCTTAACCTTCCTCGTACTCGCTCATGCGGGTGGACACCTCCACTTTTCTATCACCTTTTAACTTAAACAAAAAACACAAGTTAAAAAAAATCCTTTCAACCCCACAGGGCCATGAGTACGGGCTTTTGCATGTGGATGGCCCTCTGTGCCTCGCTATTTCTCGATAATTGATCAACCCCGGTCTCCTGCCTTGCGGGTCTCGTGACATCGTTGTCCGCCGGTCAAGCTCATCGCCTAACTCCTCATGTGAACAATTAGATGTGGGTTTCACCACCATCATGCAATCACTACCAAATGACAAGACCCTTAGTTCCTTCCGCTGGGCAGGCTCTGCACTGTTGGATTCTATCTGACCCTTTGAGCGAAACGATTAAGTGTAAACCCTTTGCGGGATTTTGTTTGTGGACTGTCGCCCAACGCTTTCCATTCCAAATGGCTTTGGATTCCCATCTATCTTCCTTGAGGACTTCGCATTACCCATGTCCCTATGAGCCTCAAAATGAAGTAACCAAGTTTGGTATTTGTGGACCCTCCGTTGCAGGTCACCACTATCCTTTGACGAACGTTTTGAATGGCCAATGACCTTCAAACTTCTGCTTCATGGGCCTTGATGTCGATTTATCCTAGAGCATTCATTGGAAACCATTAAGTATAAGTTGCATGTGGACAGTTTCATGTAGGTGATCACCTGTGGGTTGCTATGCTACTTTTGCCACTCTTAAATCACCAAGCCAAGCCTTCCGCCTACTATGTAGAGCCCGACCCACCTGTTGCCATCCAGTCAAACTTGATCAAGCAACTCGTGCTAATGCCTCATGCAGGCTTGATGGTGCGGACCACTACATGCAGGCCATTGTCCTATCTCCACCGTCTTAAATGGCCATCATCCAACATCTTCCAATGGTTCCCCACCTGCATCATGTTAAACAAATTAAACTTCAAGGTTGAACTGATGCCTCCTTCCCTAGCTGTGGATCTTGCATTGTGGGATGTCGTCTATGGGATTACATCCTACCAGTGTTGTTTCAAATGGTAGAGTGCCTAAGGGTCGAGGTAACCCCTACACCCACAACCTTTCAACCTACATGCCTAAATTATTGAGTATCACTTCCAATACCTCAAAGAAGATAAAACCCACATGTCCAAATGGCGTAATACCTTGGTGGGCCCGATCAGAACATGTAAATATTAATGCAGGTAGCTCCATGTGGGCTATCATGCCCTCTTTACTGTCTATCTACAACTTCCTTCAAAACGACAATCAGCCCAGGGAAACTTCCATGCCTAGGCCTGCATAGCTAAATCTCCCCCAAACGAAAGGAAAAAGATGATCTAAAAGGAATGTTATGATCTTTAAATGATAAATTACTTCATCTAACATTGATTTTGCAAGATTTTTCTAATGCTCCCCTTGTTTTACACATGAATATGCTTATTGCTCCTTTGCTTGCAAGATTTATAAAATCAGTTGTAGGAGCTTCGGGGGAATCTGCAGAGAAGGAAAAGGAAATGAAGTCTGCTAAGGCTGCAAGAGGGAAGGAGCACATAGAATAGATGAAATAAAAATTCTAGGGAGTGGAGGTCACCTCCAAGGTTACAACATAATGGGATAAATTGAATGACACAAACTTGGGGCATATTGACATTGATGAATTCAAGTAGAGAGTCATTGCCAAGCCCACTATTCAAAATGCAAAGAGGATTAGGAAAAGTGAGTTGGCTAAGGTATCCAGTTTCCCACCTACCCTTGTGGCTCCTAAGCTGGTGATGGCCTGTGGGGACACCTACCAAGAGAAAAATAGGAGAATTATTGATCGTGATGGTAGAGTATTGGCCAACTTGTCCTCCAAATCCATCAGGAAAACTTTTGACATCCCCACCTTTGATGCAATGGAGGAGACAACCAAGGAATATGTCGAGAGCACATGGAAAGTTGACCCTCTTAAATGAAAGAAGCTAATTAATCAATACTGGTTGAAAGAGAAGAGGGGCAGTGCAAACAAGGTTCCCCAAGAACTATTTAGGAGTGATTTCCATTAGGATAACCATGATTTGGTAACCTTGCTAAGTAGGGTTATGGGCATTCAAATGCAACATACTTCCAATATTGGATGTTTTATTTTATAGAAGAGATTATCAAGGGTAAGACCAAGTTTAACTAGGTAGGAATGATCAACAACTGATTGTATGAGCAGTTTGTGGTAGTTATAAGGACTTCTCAATTTTACATGACCTCTTACTTGGTCTATTTGCTAGCTGAACTCGTTCCATACAAAGGTCTAGTTTTGGCATAGAGTCAAACACTAGGGAGAAAGCTAAAGGTCTATGGCAGACACCCACAACTCCAATACCAAAATTTCAAGAAAGACTATTGCCAGGTAAACAATGCCTCCATTGGGCATATCATTAGACTTCTTAGAGGAGACTTTGAAAGGAGATTCATGCACAATGCCAACACATTCATCTATCAGTTTAGATTCTTATTTATCCAATTTCCCAAATTCACCTACATCAAAACCGAGGGCTTCTCTGAGAGGCCATATAAACTACCCCGGTACCCAAATTACCTATTGGTATTGCTAGAAGTCTCCAGGTAGCTACAACATGCACATACTCTTCTGAGTGACAAGAATAGGTTGGGCATCCCATATCCTCTCACATTCAGCCAGAGTATGTATGCACTTCCCACATCCCAATGTGTGGAGTGCTTTAAGAAAGAGATCAACAAATATAACTTGGAGCTCTACATTGCCTACCCCAAAATGGACCCATATGGAAAATTGAAGATGGTTGGGAAAGAATATGGCCACTTACACAATGTTGAAGACTTTTGGGAAAACTACAAAGATGACAAGGAGGTGCTCATGAGGCACTATATGTGCATGATGACATACTTTGTTAAAATAGTCAAATTGTTCCTAGTGCCAAATCAAATTGTGGAGGATGAAAACACCATCATAGATCTAAGAATTGATGTTGTTACCAACCTACCATTTTCCTTAATCGATTGGGATGAGGAATAGGTCAATGAACTTGACATTTTATCAAAGCCAATAGAGCACCAGACAAATCAATAGATTGATGGGAAAATTTCCTAGCTAAAGCTATAGGGAGTGGCTCTAACTTACAACTAGCTCGAAGATGAGCTTGAAAGTGAAACTGATAGTGGGACTGTTGCTGCCCCATCTAGAGAGACTTTGAAATATCCTCCCTCCACTAGGTCAAATAAAAGAAAGGAGTCAGCAAAATGCCAACCTAAACATAAAGTATATTCAAGAAAGGTGTCAGAAGGAAAAGAAATTAGGCGGATTCACCAAGATTCCCATGATCTAGGAGGACCCACTTCATGAAGGAGAGGAAGAAGAGGCCAAGCAACCAAAGTCTCCACCTACTACCTCTGCTCTTGCTACTACTACTACTGATACTACCATTACTCCTCCTTTGGCATATCAAGCACTTCTCGCTTCCTCTCTGCCTGTGGTGGACATCTTGGTTCACCTAGCCTCCACCTCGCCAACTACACCTATTATGGTAAAGTATTCTTCTTCTGCCACCACTTCTCTGCTCTCATCCTCCTCCATGTCTCCATCAACGACTATCCCTTAGCCTCTGCAACAACAATTCCCACTCCCACTCTTCCAAAATCTTTTGCTTGACTCATGCAAAATATACCAATGGAGCTCTTAGGAGTGCTAATGAACCCTGTGGTGTGGGCTGCTCTAGCCCAAGTTGTTATCAGTCTCCCTATCCCTCCTCCCTAGACAAAACAACCCAAGATGGAGGCAACAATGCAAATTTCTGAAGAACTTGAAAAACAAGAGAGGGGGGTAGCTAAAGAAATGGAAGAGGAATCTGATGACTACCATGAGCATCCAAAGCATCATCACTTTTTCATTGATGAGGTAGCCTATGAAGAGGAAAAGGCATAGTCCTCAGAGGAAGATATTGAAGATCCAAGTGCAAAATACATAGTGGAAACCTTTGACTAGGAACTCGAGGAGGAATTGGCCAAGCAACTCAAGGACATCAGAGAGGAGGTTGAAGGATAGTCCTCTAGGGAAAAGAAAGAGACAGATGAATAAATGGAGGTAACTACCAAACCTCCAACCAAGGAACAAGACAAAATCCTTCGTCATGATGAAGAAATGCCTCCTACAGGGGAAGAAGAAGATAAGCTTGAGGAAGAGGCTGAGACAAGAAGAAGCCCATAAGCAGAATGTCACACAGAGCACGAGAAAGAACAAGAAGAGAAGGCATCTAAAGGGGAGGATAGCCCCAAAGAAAACATAGCCACCACTGATTCATAAGAAGAAAATGCTATATTCATCTAGGATTTAGATGAAGAAGAGGAGAAAATAGAACAAGAGATCTTAGATCGTGAAGAAAGAGAGATTCAACATATCCAAAGAGAGGAAAGTGATAATGAATCACCAAAAGAAGGATCTCATATGCTTGAATGGTTGGAGAAATAATTATAGAAGAAGGCCCCCATCCTTATGGATCCCAAAGAGAGGCTAGAGGCCATCCTAGCATGAGCCCAGATAGGAACAAGAAGGAGAAGAAACCAAGGGTCAGATTCCATATCATGATGGATGCATCAGGATCGAGGACCGTACAAATAGCTACTCCAGTGATGGATAAAGGAGAAGGAGTCAACTACAATATCTCCACTATTGATCTGGGGATAGCCACAAGGGAACAAAAGATTGATCATCTTTAGGGATCCATCGCCATGATTGTACACCAAATGAATAAGGGTCAATCCTCCAAGGAGGAATTAAAGGCACAGGTGGAAAACTTATAGCCTACATACAATAATGGTCTTTTGCTAAAGAACTACCCACCACATTCTCAACCACTCCTCTATTGCTTTCTAAGGATCACATCAACAAATTGGAGGGGAGAAAGAATTGGACTAGGGCTATAGAAGACTAGTTCAAATGGGTAGTCTACAATGGAGATATGGGTATTCATCATGATGTCTGGATAGTAAACATGTTTCAGGAGGTGCAAAAGCTGCTTGAAGGCACAAGGAAATTATGTACTAAATTCCTAGAACTATATAGGATCACATATCCTAAAATAAAGGCTATCCTCAAGATGCTCGAGAGAACTTGGGAAAAGGAGCTGGCACTGGTGAAGGATGACCATTGGCTCATTGAGACATGGAAATTGGGCCTAGATCATAGGAGAGAAATCTTGGAATGGGTGCTCCATGAAGTGGAGCTTGACATAGATTGGGTCAAAGAACATCGATCGGCCTATGAAGAATATTTAAAGCTCATGATAGACTAGGATATGCTTGTCGTCGAGCTAGATCCTAAGAAAATAAGGCCATATTTTCATAATAAAATGGAGAATGAGGCCACCAGTTCACTAATGCTATATTTTATGGATTTTGTTGCTCAAGCCTTCGCCCAATTGGAGCAAGTGATCAAGAACATGCCAAAATGTGACAAGGATTGGGACTTGATTACTAGAAGATCTAGAAAGTTGAACTTCTAGGTACTCCAATCCGATATAATGGAATGGAGTAAACTTTAGGCATTGATCGACAAGTTCGTAGGGTAAACAACTATGAAAAAGAATGAAGGAAATCTGATCATTGATGATGAGTTCCTCATAATGTAGTTGTAGTTGAAGGTAATCAGCTGCACGAAAAAAGCGCTATAGGACCAAGTACTAGAAGACAAAATAGGCTAAAAGACAAGAATGAAATTTTAAATTGTAAAATATTAAGGGGTGGGTGAAACCCTAATTTTTAGTGAATCTTGACCACACAATGAGATTAAATCTTGGCCATTCATTTTTCTTTTTGAAAATTATAAATAAGGGGTCTCCTCTCATTTTTAAGAGAGAGTTGAGTTGTAAATATATGCTACTAAAATTCTAATAGAAATTCATTGCTCTTTTGGGTGGATTCTTGAGTTTCATTCATGTTTCATAATTCTTCTCCTCATAATTAGTAGATTTGAGTTGATTTACTTTGTTGTTCTATGTGCTTTAGCATGTTTTAATAGGTTAGTGAATGTTGTTCATTGATGTTGGAGAATTTTGTTGTGTTGATGCCCTTCCTTGTTCATGCTTTTTGTTGTTTATTGATGATAAATATCAGTGTAAAGCTAATATGAACATGAATTGAATGCTACACTTAAATTCTATCTTGTATTCATGCTTTATTATAAATGAATGATTGAAAATATGCAAACCTTAGAAGATTGTGCACTAGCTTCATGAGATTGTTCTATAAAGTTGATATGGTTAAGTGGAACTTAGTTTCAAGAAGGTTGTCCACTGTAGTTGTTCGATATTGCTGATATGTGGTTGTCATTGATGTCAACACTATTGGCATTAATGTCTTTATGGTTGTATATGTTGAGGATATTGAGAAAATTGTAATAAAATAAGTTGCAAGTTGTTGGTGATGCACTGAAGTTCAGTATGGTGGCTATCTCAGTATATTGATGATAAGAGGTTGCAGATTAAAGGGTTTGTTGAAAAGTATATCTAGTTTGTTCACATGAAGTTTCTAAGGTTTGCATGAAGATTTGATTGAGTTATGAGTATCTACATTTTGACAGTTGTTTTGTTGGATTAGTTGGTGTTCCTGAAAGAAGATGATGTGATTCTAGTAATTTGAGTTGTTGTGGATGCTTCTGTGGTGATTCATGATGCTTGTGGATGTTTCTAGATCATTCTCTATTTGTGTTGTTGGTCCACATTGATCATTGTGCTCGCGATTGGTGATTTTCTTCTATGAGTTCATGGTTTTCATGATCATGACCGACAGGGTGATTGTAGCATGTTACAGATCTTCAAGGAATAATTGTTTAAGGTGTTTTATGTTCGAGACATGTTGTCTTGGGTCCTTACTATGTTTTGGAGGACATTGTTGGTTTCACATTAATAAATTGTTTATTGATTTGGGCTGATAGTTTGTACACATTTTATATTTTGTTGAGCCGACATGTAGTTGATGTTATCCTTAGTTGTGGATATATATGATTGATTGTTTATACCATTTGAAGAAAATGTGTGTAATGTATGTTGCATGTTGTGTGCGAATAATGTTCTAATCTTTCAAAGGTAGAAGTAAAGTATGAAGAAGAGTGAGTATAAAGTGCTTAACCAGAACTATAATCAGGCATTAGAAGACACTATTTTCTTAGTTCAAAATCTTTTAGATGTAATCTGAATGTTATTGTTAGATAGTGAGTCTTCTTTTGGGTAGTAAGCCTTTTGTATTTGAGCAGTGAGCTCTAGGAAGTGTGCCTAAATGTATGTGCATTCCCCATTCGTAATAATTTTAACAGGGTATAATCTTGTGGATTAACCTCCATCAGGGTTTTTCCCCTAATAGGGTTTCCACGTAAAAATCTTGGTGTTATGCATGTTTTTGATGTGGTGATGGTTTGTGCTTTCATGTTTATTTATCATATTTGTGAATAATTTTAATAAGTATAATTTCTATGACAACTGATTCACCCCCACCCCTCTCAGTTGTCTGCCCTTGTGTTGCCAATAATTGGTATCAGAGCAAGTTCCTCTAGAGAAGCTTGACCACTTGAGGTGATCCGAGATGGCGACATATAAGAAGGCTAGTCCAAGATTTGATGGAAATAGTTATTCTCTATGAAATGGAGTTTCATCTAAGATGCATTGGTGAACCTTACTGGAACATTGCAAAGATTAGGTATATCATCCCATAGAATGGTCCTTCTACTACAGGTAAAATTAAGGAAGTCAAGTACAATATCAAGGCTAAGGAAGCATTGTTGAGTGCTCTGACTAATTCCAAGATGACAAATGTAATGGAGCTGAAGACTGCTTATGAGATCTGAAATTTTTTGGAAACTATGTATGAAGGTGATACCCATGTGAAGATTGCTAAGCTACAAAGCCTAAAAGGTAAATATGAAACATTGAGAATGGGTGAAGATGAGAACATTACTTCTTTTATGCAGAGATTTAATGAAATTGTGTGTAGTATCAGATGTGCTAGTGGAACATTAGAAGAATCAAAGATTGTTGCTAAAGTGCTTAGATCCTTTCCTGCTGCATACAAACACAAAGTTGCTGCTATTGAGGAGATTCAGACTGTGACAAATGTAACTAGAGACATGTTGATTGGTAAGCTTGTTGATTTTGAGTTAAGTGAGTTTGGTGAATCTCATCCTAAGACAAAATCTGCATTCAAGGATACTATCTCTAGAAAAGATAAGTAGAGATATGATCTAGAAGAAAGTTCTTCTAGAAAAATGTCCAGGTATGAGTAGGAAATGAGAGATTGAAGAAGAAGAGAGAAAAATAGATGAGCTTGAAGCACTTATTGTCAAGAGGGTAGCCAGAGGAGAAGGTAAGTATAAAGGGAAATTTCCTCTTAAATGTTTTTCTTGCAATAAGATAGGTCATTTTTCTTCAAGGTGTTTGAAAAGAGTTCCTAAGCCAAGACATAACAAGCCTAGATTCCAAAGAAAGTGTTATTGTGTTGCTGATGAAGGTGTGATAGATTATGAATATGATAAAGGGAATTTATGTGAAGATGAATTGGTATGTATTTATACCAAGCAAAATAATCAAGTACCTACTAAATTTTCTAGTTGCATAAATGTGAGAAAGCTCTAGCTACTAGATTTGAAGAAAAAGATGAATGGGTGATTGATAGTGGATGCTCTTATCACATGACAGGTGATAAAAGTAAATTTTTGAGCTTGGAAAAGTATGATGGTGATGTTGTAAGATTTGGTGATGACAAAGCCAGTGTAATCAATGGTAGATGATCCATTTCTCTTGATGGTAAGTATAATATTGATGATATTCTATACGTGGAAGGTTTGAAGCATAATCTCTTAAGTGTTGGATAGATGGTTGACAAGGGATACAATATTCAATTTAAGGATGTAAAGTGTAGAATATTGGGGAGTTTTAGAAATATGATTACATCTAGTACAAAAACAAAAGGTAATATCTTTCGCTTAAGTGCTGCTAATAAAAGTTGTCTGATTGATCAAGTTGATGAAAGTTGGTTGTAGCATAGGAGATTGTGTCATGTGAACTTTGATAATATTATTAAGTTCTTCTCAGGTAGTGAGAGATCTCCCTAAGTTGATAAAACCTATTAATGCTATATGTAAGGAATGTCAGTTAGGGAAGCAACATAGAGTTTTATTACAGAAGAAGAAAAAAAAAACATTGTTCAAATGAAGTGTTGGAGCTTGTGCAAACTGACTTGTGTAGTCCTTCTAGAGTCAGAAATTTACAAGGAGAGAGGAATTTCATGTTACTTATTGATGATTATTTGAGATTGATGTGGGTTACTTTCTATTAAAATAAATATTTGAGCAGCTCCCTTTGGGTTTCTTTTTGTATTGTGTGTGCGCCGGCCTGTGCATCGCCGAGTTTATTCGGCTTTCTATCAAGTTTTTGATCTGCCACTTTGCCCATCTACTCTTCGTAGCTTCGGGTATTGACTTTCCTTTCGGTTCCTGGGAAGCTCCACTAGGCTCCCACATGTCGCGATTACGGGTTGCTTTTGTTGCTTGCTTCCTCGAGGCCTTGTTGGGCTGCGAAATACTTGCGCAAAGTTTTTCATTCTTAAAAGGTGTTGGCGGGCCCCACATTCTGCTAGGTGGCAACCATTCACAAATCTTTCAACGCAGTGAGGAAATAAGCAGCCACGGGCAGCGAAATGCTACCACGTGTCTTTCACACCTAGCTGATGGAGCGTTCCCTCCGCTGCGATAAGGATCTCAACCCATTTGACGCGTGTTGCATTTTTGCAAATCCTCGGCAGCGATGGGAGAAGGTTTCATGCGGGCAATGAAAGGCTGCCACGTGTCAAAATGTTGATCTGTTATGCAGTCGATGGGTCGGATAAACTAAATAACGCTATTGGTTGCTACTGGTCATAATCATTCACGGTAATGGATGACATTTGTCTGCTCAAGCCTTGCTAGGACCACCGCCATCATTGCAAAGGATGTACCTGTACCTAGGGTGACTGGATGCTATGTTCCGGCTCGATGCCATTGTAACAGCCTTGGGAATCTTCTGATTCAGGCATCATTGCAAAGAATTGCGAGATCTTTTCTGTTGTTGTTCTCCAAAGTGGTGGGAGGTTTTTTCCTTCTATATATACTCTCTCTATTGATGAGAAAGGGTCCAGAATTTTGGGAAAAACACGCTGGTTTTAGCAAAAGACACCAGGCCTCTATTACAGTTTTATTTAAATTACAAAACTTTCAGACTGTGCCAATTGTTTGGCCTTTCTATTTTTTATGCTTTGATTAAACTGTGAACTGTGCTCTATACTGTCTTGACTTTTCATTCAGTGAACTTCTATATATGTTGAATATAAATTTGCTCACCTAAATCATGTCTAATGACTCTTTTTAGTAGTGAGAATGTATGCAACATTATTTTATGTCAATAAATGAATTGTCTATGTTATAATCTTAAGTCTCTGACGTTTTGGAATGCAACAACACCATTCAGGCCCCTGAATCTATGATTTATCGTGCCCATTAGCAGATCTTGGCGCATCACCTTAGGTTAGACTTTGCTTTATTATATCCGCTTCCTTTTTCCTTTCCAAAACCCATTATAGAAGAAGCCGACTTCTTTGAAAATCCGGAGGTCACTCAGTTTAGCGCAAAAGGTCCCCTTAAACTGAGTTTCCCATAAGACACTGTTACCTCATTAATTTTTGGCGTCAATAGTTTGTTCTTTTTCTGGCATGCCCGGTGGGACCCAAACTTAATGAAATTGCATTGTAGAGGGGTGTATGAGCCATCAGCCTATAACTAGATCCCAGACTGCACATTACCCAAGTTTACTAGTACCTCTGCTAGGGACAGTCCAGGTCGCAAATCAGCTAGTAACCGTTCCATTCCCACCACCTTTTCCTCTCACCATGTTGCTAGCCCCCAATAGAAACTACGTAGCATGGGATGCTAGAAGTCCCCTAGTAGCCCCGGTAGCACCCACTGTTTGGGGCGCTATCCCAGTTTCAGCCATGAAAGCTATCCCTAAATTTGTCGAAGATGACTCAAAAATGCCAATAGAACATTTGTAGGATGTAGCGGACATTTGTCTGGTACACAGTATTAGTGCGTAGAATGTAGCCCTGAGGCTCCTTGCCGCGTCTTTTAAAGGCAAGGCTCTGGATTGGTACCGAACGCTAACTCCTAATTCAATTCACACCTGGGATGAGCTCGGAGATCCATTCTATGAAAGGTTCTCAAATGACGGAGATCGTTCTTCATTATATTATCAACTATCTATCATAAAACGAGCCCCCTAGGAGGCTCTGACGGACTTCACGCAAATTGGCAGAGAATCCTTGTGACTATCCGTTCGACTCCCAAGTTGGCATTTATATTTTATCTGAAGTCCATTAATCCCAACATTTCTGTGATGATCAAGTCTTTGGGAGGACCCACTCTACCAAATGCTTATGGTACCGCTATCAAAGCTCAGAATCATTTGATAGATTATAGAAAATTGCCTCCTCGACCTATTATGCCGATATTTCCTGAAATATCAATCTCTACACAAGAGGTCGCATCGACTAGTGTGCCAGCAACTTCCCAATCGATGTACTCATATGCGGCCGCTCCTAAAAACTTGGCTTCTACATAAGGTTCTTCCAAAGATGAAATAAGCGACCTCAAGGAGATGTTGTGAACCATGGAAAATGACATAACAACTCTCAAGCAGAATCAAGCAATGCCCCTGTGGCCCGCATATCAAAACTATCAAGGCAGGTGGTCTACTTATCAACAAAATCAATATCAGAGTGCGCTTCACACTAATCCACCAATGTCGACTACAAACCAAATGGTGTCGGTGCCTTCTCCGTTGACGAGCGCATCCTCAAGCTCAAGCAGGGAACTAACCACACGGTAGAACAACCTTATTGATGACATCAATCCATTGTGTTTCTCCTACAGTGATGCATATGCCCCGAAATTTTCCACGTGGCAACTTACAACAGAAGGTGGCAGAGCAACGCAGTCAAGGCACTGCAATGGAAAATGAAGGATACGTATATGCCTCGCCAATGGAGAGTGCAGTCCTTACCGCGCAAATGCTAGGAATGTCTTTAGAACAAGAGTCTGATACTGCTCCTAATCATGCACTCTTCTCTTGGATGGAGGAGGAAGAAACAATGTTTGCTAATGACGCATTCATATCCAAAACACCACAGGTGCAATCTGACTATAACACATGTTTAAAGAGGAGATTCACCGGTCAGCCTGTTGTTTCACATTCAGACAGTCTGCAACGCAAAGGCGTGTCTGATCAAATTCCTGGTGCTTTGACCGTCCCTTCACCTTCTCAACCACAGAAGGAGATTATTATAGCAAGAACCAAAGAACAGAAATCTTCAAGTTTGCCACCTTTTAATGTGGTAGAGAAATTGAAGAAATCATCCGCTAATGTGTCTTTATGGGACATTCTAGCTATTCCAGAACAAAAGATGCTATTACAAAAGGTGCTTCAGGAAGAGATCAACCTGACATCAACAGAGCCTTTAGCTAGTGCAGAGGTCGATTGTCACATACCGCCAGCAAAGGCGCTTACAAACAATACAAAGGAATCTCCTGCCGATGACAGAGGTAGGTTGAAACCTCAACCCTTCTTGTTGACTCTCATTGTAGGAAAGAAGCTATTACACAATGCTATGATTGATTCTAGTGCTAGTACGATGGTTATGCCTAAATAGATAGCCGAAGCTTTGGGACTCACCTACGAACCTACGAAAAGAGGGGTTATGCAGCTTGATGGAAACAGAGTTGAGACCGTAGGTGTCATCAAAGTGCTTTCGTTAACTCTATTTGCCTGCCTTAGTATCATGGTCCTACAAGATACGGTGATCATAGATGTTCCTCCTATGTTTGGTCTATGTCTATCTTGAGAATTTACTTCAAAGGTGGGCAGATACCTGTCCTTGGATTGGTCACATCTGATACTTAGGACCAAAAATGGTGCAAAAATGAAGATAGAATCAGAGGCTCTACATTTTGAACATGTGGCGGATGAGGCCTTGATCAATTTTGAAGCGGCGCATACCTCTATCACCAAGAAAGAAATGTATAGTGTTGATCTGCTAGAAGAAGAGAAAGTGAGCGGAGATCGGAATGATAAAGAAGATGCTCTATTGAGTGAACGCATAAACAATGACCCTTTCAAAAATTATCATGCTACAAGATTGGGCACATATGTAATTTATGACGAAGACCAGGTTCTTTCGAAGGTCACCAAAGAATCTAACGGTAACCAAACAAATGAGCTATGGACATTGTACTTTGATGGTGTAAGAAGAAAAGTAGGTGTTGGAGCAGGGGTATATCTAATATCCCCACAAAATGAAAAATTGTTGAGGTCTTTCCACTTTCACTTCGCTTGTTCAAACAATGAGGCTGAATATGAAGGGTTAGTCCAAGGCCTAAGCCTTGCAGAACGAATGGGCATTAAGCAATTGATTGTGTTCAGAGATTCTGAACTGGTAGTTAACTAGGTCCAAGGAATTTCAGTAGTGAAGAATGTCTGCATGAGATCCTATCGGCATCGAGTCTGGGACCTGATTAAGGGTTTCAAAGCTTTCAACATCCAGACTATTCCCTGAAGGTAGAATAGCGATGCAGATCGGATGGCTGGGATTGGTGCTCAGTTTGATCCTATCTCTGACTTGCTTCAGAATGAACATTTAGTATGGGTATTAGTCCAACCAGCGATCCCCAACAAGGATCAGAGTTGGCAAGTCTTTGAAAGTGATGAACACATCGCTTCGTTTATCCAGCACTCAGGGGAATTTGCTGATCAGCTTCAACCAAAGATCACCGAGGCTTATGAAGGACAAATTATGCAACTCAAATCAAATAAACTTTTGAAAGGATTGGTTACTCTCGAAAACTTTTTCGATTGTAATGATGCCCAAAATGATAAGTGGAAGTTTGTGGCAGACAAAAGTGATTATGAGGACCTTCGGGCCTCCGATGGTAGGAATCTCTGAGTTGGAAAAAATGTCGCACACCATGATAAGGAAAGGCTTATCAGTTTCTGCGAAAAATATGGAGTAGTGGCCTAGTCCTACGATGATCTGGAGGGTTACAATCTTGGCATCATTCAACACACTATTGAGCTAACAGAAGGTGTGAAACCAGTCCGATAGAAACAGAGGCCAGTCAACCCTAAAATTGAGGCCCTAATGGCACAGGAGCTAACCAAGCTCATTGAGTCACACATTGTCTTCCCAATTAAACATAGTACTTGGGTATCGAATCTGGTCCCAGTCTGAAAGAAAAATGGTGATATCTGATTGTGTGTGGACTTTCGAGACCTAAACAAAGTATCTCTGAAGGACCACTATCTGTTGCCCTCTATGGAGTCTATCCTACAAACTGTGGCAGGATCAGGAAATGTTCTCTCTGTTGGATGGTTTCTCCAGCTATAATAAAATTCGTGTTAAAGAAGAGGATCAGCACAAGACTACGTTCACCATGAAGTGGGGAACATTTTCATATGCTAAAATGCCTTTTGGTTTATCCAATGCAAGGGAAACTTTCCAGCGGGCGATGGACATCATATTCAGCGAACTGATCAATAAGTTTATTCTAATCTATTTGGATGACCTTACTGTGTTCTCTAAATCTAAAGATGACCATTTGGAGTTAGTTTTTCAAAAGTGCCAGGAGTTTGGGGTTTCCTTGAATCCAAAGAAATGTGTATTCAGAGTGCCATAGGGTAAGCTATTGGGGCATGTTGTGTCTAGAGAAGGTGTTTCAATTGACCCCAAACGAGTAAAGGCTATCAAAGAACTTTCCCTTCTGGTAAATAAGAAAGGTGTTCAGTCTTTCCTGGGCAAAGTAAATTTCATCAGCAAGTTTATTTCCGATTTCGAGGGAATGATTAGGCCGATCACCCTAATGCTGAAAAAAGTTCAAGCATTCAAGTGGACAACGGAAGCTCGGGAGGCTTTTGAAAGGATCAAGGAAGAGATTTCCATAGCCCCGGTGCTGGTTAATCTAGATCAATCTAAAGATTTTATAATGTATACTTTCCGTAGCAAGTCCAGTATCGCTACTATTCTAACCCAAAAGGATAACGAAGAAAAGGGGGAACATCCAGTAGCTTTCTATTCCTGGACCCTAAAGGAATATGAGGTGAATTATAATTTTTTCAAAAGACAAGCCTTTGCAATAGTAAAGGGACTTAAAAAAATTTGTCATCTAATTTCCTGCAAGAAAGTCTGGTATATGTCACACATTTCAGTGTGTGTGAATACATTATGGAAGGGGAGATCACAGAAAAAAAGGGCTAATTGGATTAGCAAGATCCTTGAATATGACATCGAAGTCAAGCCTACTAAGACTATTAAAGGAAGAGGACTGTGTGAGTATATGGCACAAAACAAGGAGGTACCTGTCGAGGAGGAACAACTAGAGCTCGTCTTAATAAATGAATCCGGATCGGAAGGCAATTGGCTGACTGATAGAATGAGCTTCATGCAAACCAAAAAATATCCACCAGGCCTCTCATCCCAAAAAAGAAGGCATTACCAGCTTCAAAATTGTGGATATACGTTGATAGAAGGAGTCCTTTTCAAAAGGAGTTTCAATGGTGTTCTCCTGCGATGCATTACTTCGGAGTAGGCGAAGAGGACCCTTGACGCATTCCATAATAGTGCTACAGATGGGCATTTCTCTGCCAAAACCACCACAATTAAAATCATGTGTGCTGGCTATTATTGGCCTACACTTTTCAGTGACTCCCACTCTTTGGTGAGAGTTTGTAAAAAATTCCAATTCTTCGCCGACAAAAGGAAGAATTTTGCAATGCCCCTTAGACCTATAGTGGCAGACGAACCATTTGCACAATGGGGCCTGGACTTCATTGAAATGATCAACCCGATCTCTAGTGCCAGACACAAGTGGATTCTAACCGCTATGAACTATTTCACAAGGTGGATGGAGGCTATTCCCCTTAAAGGCGCAACAGAAACAAAAATTGTAGATTTCCTCAAGGAACTGGTGACAAGGTTTGACCCTCCAAAGACTATCATTTCGGACAACACTAGAGAATTCCTAGGTGCAAAGGTATGTCACTTTGCATTAAAGAATGACATATTTCTTAAAACATCATTAAACTATTATCCATAGGGAAATGGTCTAGCAGAGTCAATGAACAAAAGCTTAGTCCAACTCCTTAAAAGGATTGGCTCAGAACACCAAAGGGAATGGCATAAAAACCTCTGAACAACACTCTAGGCAAACTGCATAAATCCTAAGCAAGTCCTTAAGACTTCGCCTTATGAGTTGGTATACGGGAAAGAAGCACTATTACCTATCTCCATGGAGATTTCAGCAATACAATTGTTGAAATCTCTTGAGATAGAACAAAATGAAGCAATGGAGGTTTGGCTTGCCGAACTATTGGAAGTATAAGAAAAAAGGGAGAATTCCCTAATAGCAATGACAAGTCGTCAACAGGTGGTCAAACGATGGTTTGACAAGAAGGCTTCCGACCAGGGTCTAAACTGTGGAGACTTAGTGCTAAAGTATGGTAGCAGGGCTGCAAACCCAGGTCAACATGGTAAATTTGATAGCCTATGGGAGGGTCCCTTTAAAGTGATTCGGTGTAAATAACATAATGATTTTGAGTTGGAGAATATGGAACAGGAACCGTTAGAAATCTCGATCAATGGGATTCATCTTAAGTTGTTCCATTAGGCATTGAGCTCTACCTTGTACATATATAAATATCGCTTTTATTTTTATTTCCATTTTTTTTTGCCAGTCTTTTTCTAAATCAGTTGTTGTTTTGTAGAATTAACTCATTATTATTGGCGGGTGAAACAACAGAGTTGCTTTACATAAAACAAACCCATGTACGAAGAAATAGCATATGAAAGTTGCAAACCCATAAAACTTAAATGAAGAATAAAAAAGAAAGAGCATGAATTTTCTTTAAAACAACGGAAATCTATTTATATATGTTCTTTTCATTACAAAAATGGCTGGGAAGTCGTATTTCAAAATTTACAGGTATATTGAGCTATTATATATATAATAGCCTTCTTCAGGCTTATATACAGCTAGGGTCAGGTAGTTTGAGGAGCAGGCAGGGTGGTACATTTTGAGCAACAGGCAAAGGGGTTGTTTATCTAAAAGCATGGCTGGCAGCAATTGACGCATTCACTGCAGCGTCCACTTCTTCCTCGTCTACGGGTTCCTCTACAGCACTGGCAGCATCATTTGGCACAACTGCCATTGGCAGTGGAAACACCAGGCTCTTGAAGTTAGTATACCAGTCTACGTCGTAGAAAGGTATCACATTGTAGCTGCGAAATAGGAAGTGTAGGGCCTGAGTAACCCTCTGCTAGTGCTAGTTAGGGGTCTGCAGGTGGAATCCACTGAGGAATGGCAACCAAATGATGATAGCTTCTTCCTCAATAAAGTGATGCAGGTCGTTGGCTGACGGCAGACCTACCCCATAGGTAGCATGTGCAACGACCTCATCGAGACCATTTAGGTATTTTTTCAGGAAGATTTCTTTAACCAGCTTCAAGATCAGTCACCGGGGAACTCAAATGTCCAGCATGGACGCTACAAAGTGGGAGCATACGTCGGTATTCACCCAATACTTATCCTCATATTGTATGCAATCTTTGCCTAAAACCCACTTTATGGCTACCAAAACCAGAGAATGCTTGTTTTTTGTCATCCTTTTGAGTCTCCTAGTTGAAATCTCCCCTAGGAATGTCGTCTGTGACTTATACGGGGTTAGGTGAATTGGGGTATCCATTGCCTTGACACTATCCCTAGGCTTCTGAGCTAATGCCAAATTTGTTTACCACCTAACCTATGAAAAGACTTTCTTAAGGCTCTGCTACTGACTTATCACTTCTCAAATGCTAAGTATATTTTTCTCACTATTTACTGGCCTATTTATAGAAAAATTGACAAGACATATGCCAATCCACTTTGAAAAAATGTGATATTATGGTAGTTGCTTTCTTGAAAAGTGAGCCTGTGTTTGTTCACATTTTCGGGCCAGTTACATCCGTGATAGCACGGCTCAATGCGTGCTTAAAAAAATGGAGGTGATTAATTAGCTTTAAAAAGGTGGCGCTTGTTGGCAGTGAGATGTATGGCCGTAGGCTATTGTGTCATCTCTCAAGCATGTCCCAGAGCCCAAGGTGATATTCATATCTTTTTAGGCCATGATCGTTTGCTTGGCGTAATCATTCCAGTCAGGATATTAATTGCCAGCGCATGCTAACACAGGGTTAGCAGGCCAATTACCGACTCAAGTTCCAAGGAGATCAGGGTGTATCACACGATCGCTCAAATGCAATAATGAACTCCGACCGCCTCAAAATAGTAATCAGTTCATTTTGCACAATTTGCAAGATTAACGGTACATGCCGAATTAAATGTAAAAGTCTTTCTTTCGCCTACCACCTTGGGAAAGGTTGCTATTATTGCATGAAAAGGCTTAATATTTCAAAGTATTTTCACAAACACCAAGGATAAGTGCAGATTTATTTTATGTCTGTCTATTTAGAGCCGAGCATAGTCGTAGTCAACCAGGAGCTTACAAAACTCTTCAGAGAAGGAAAATGTTAGAATCTTCAGCTCAGCCAATACAGGAGGAAATTAGCCAGGAGCTATTCATAGCTATTCGTTCTTCAGTAGAGATATATGTTTATGAAGATGTGGCATACGCTACACCTGGTATACCCCGAAGGACAAGGAGAGCCCACACAGAAGAGCTGAATAGACCCAAGAAATGGAGAAACTAGAAAAAAGTTGAAGAAAAATGGGACAATATCTATGAGCCAATGCTAGCGAAGAACCCTAAGTCACTCAGAGAGGCAGCTTGTGCAAGGTTATCGGCAACAAAGGTAGATCAACCTACAACGAGTAGAGTTTGGTACAACGGTCTTCCTCAATACATGATCCCACTGATGCACTATTGCCCAGAAGTGATTGATGCTGCTATTCAGTGCTATAATCCTAATACCCACTACATTGAAGGCCGCAACTTAAGGGTGCATATCACTCCGGAGGCCATCTGGCACATATTATGTATCCCCGATCTAAGTAAGAGGAAGGAGAATATCAAGACTTTTCACCCAATCAAAGGAGAGAAAATATGGAGGAAGATGAAAACTAGCTCATAGTTCTTGTTAGAGGAGACTGGTAAGAAAGTCATCTCAGCCGCTAAAGTGCCAAGTATTTTGTTGTCGCGTGGTGCATTTCATGATGATCTCCAAGACCCCATGTCCATGCTGGCCTTTGTATGTGGCCGAGACTCTGATGAGAAGATAGAGGCCTTTCAACTGGGACCAGCAATGCAATTTTGCAAGCAACATGAACTCTTCTAGTATGATTTTGTTGAGTTTATAATTGAAGAAATGAAATAGCAAATTGAGGATTATCAGGCGGAGAAAAAGTTTAGGTTTGTTTCCTTTTTGGTCCACATGTTTCTGCATCAGAACCCAGATTTCTTCATCTAATTTTTTCTGCTATCAATTTTTGATGAGCAAAATAAAAGGAAGTCGGTGTCTGTATGGACGCCATTCCTTTTTGCATCATACGATTATTATGCATTTGCGGACTATTTTATAGCCCCGGTCTTGAATTATTTGATTGGAGAGGGTGATATTATCCGGCTCGATAGGGAGCAGGCTGGATTTATGCAGAGCTTCACCCTTGCTTGTGACTGGTTCTTGGGCAAGGATTTAACAATCCTTCGAATGCAGGATTTTACTGGCAAACCTTTCCTACTCCTAGCCTGCATCACAAATAGAGTGCTCACGCTGGAAATGTTCCAACAAGTTTGTATAATTGATTTTACTTTCTGCAACAACGAAAGAGTCAAGAAGAAGGGATTCTTCACTTGTCCAAAGAATTTCAAGTCGGTAACTCTACTGAAAAAATAATCACACCAGTTGCTAGAGGATAAGCTAGCACATCTAGGGTTGGTACTGGTAAATGATAAGTGAGAATACAACCCTTTCAATGACTTACCAGAGCCACATATCAGAGTTACGCATATTTCCCGACCATACTGGGAGAAGCAGTGTAACCCCCAAATGGACAAAGATGAGGATTTTGTTGAATTGACGCAAATCCCTATGCCAGACACTAGAGGCCCATGGCACAAGTTCTACTTTCCTATGGCTGTGGCCCAGAATAATGTCCCTATAGATCACGACATGTACAACAGGTTAAAGAAAGATGAAGAATGGAGTGAGGAGAAAATAAAGACTTTCTAGAAATATCGCCAGGAAATTGCACAATTAGATGCTCCTTACAATTAACTAAGGGATGACCAAGAATTTGAAAGGTGGTGGAATGAAGGCCATCCTAACTCGAGCTCTAGTATTAATAAGAGTGAAGAGGAGGAGGAATCCGAAGAATAGGAAGAGGAAGCGACGACATCAGCTTCCTCTGTGCAAAAAGAGAAGGTCTCCGGGCAGCCCGCCTATGTGGCCATGAACGTATGTTTTAATATATCAAGAGGCTTGCATACACTCACTTGGGCTTCTAAACTAGCAAGGCTATCACTTCAACAAGAGGAGATGACTGTCGAAGCTAGGGAGACTCCACCCACGAAATAGCAGCGCATGCAAAATATTATCGGGGAGGGTTTGAAAGAACCCGATGGAGGAGGAGTACTCGCTGCTACTCGGGAGCCGAAGGTTCTGATGGAGCGTCTGACGCGTCTAGAGATGCCAACAACTAGTCAAGAGGTACAATTCACTCCTTCTCTTGGATCTCATTCTTTAGTATCTGCCCCTGCCCCATTGTCGACTGGCCCTTTACCTTCTGCTTTTGGTCTGATTTATTCAGTTGGATTCACCCAGTTTTCGTAGGCCCACCCACTTGCAATTACTCCTCTGAGTATGCTCACGCCTGCCGCTGCCGCTCAGACTTTCCTTACCTCGCTTTCGGAAGGCATTCCCCCTATCGGTGCCCATTCTTTTTCTACTATGTTTACAGATCCTTTTCCATTGCAACAAGCTGACACCCCGTTAGCAACTCCCCTTTCCTGACCAATGAGCCTTATGGCTGATTCCCCGATTCAGCCGTTACAACTACCTAGCCTTGCTGTTAGTTCTCAAACAAAATTATGGAACATGCTACACTTCTCTCCACAAACAGTTACTCTCTAGAAGAAGCAGATGCCTACGCATATGAAGGTTACTTACCCCTATGCCCTGCCTTCCGGTGCTCCTTTCACAGATGGACTAGTTTCATCACCAGTCGAATTCATAGCACAAATAGATTGCAGAAGGGAGGCACGCACGAATAGAATGAGGAAACATAAGGCAAAAGATGACAGTGGTCCCGTCGAGCCAAGAGTATAAGCGCTATATGATGAGGCCCGACAAGAATTGAAGTTCGCAACCATGTATCCAAGGGTAAGCAAGCCTCAGGGAGAAATGCAACTAGAAGACTATGGGATATATGCAGTCAGACTCGACATGAAGGTAGCTCGACCATAGGATAAGGTTGAAATCATGGAGGAAATGCAACGGGTAGTTACTCCCGACTTCCTCAAAACCGGTTGTCAACTAAAGAAGAAAGATGACCAGCTCAAGACAGTCAGGTAAAGGGTGAGTTTTCTAGAAAAGAAGGAGAAATCTTTAGAGGCAGATATCTCCCACATGACTGAAAGGGCACTGGAAGTGGAGGATAAAAGGAACAAGTTTCAAGGCGAAATTGTGAAGACCTAGATTGCTTACCCAAGCATAATAAAAGAGCTACAAAGCAAGAACCAGGAAGCACGAAAAAACCTATAGCTAAAGGATGAAGATCTTGAGTGCCTCCGCCTTGAGCATAGTCAGGGGATGACACAAAAGAGTGAAGAGTTGGAACGCCAACAGGCTCAATATGAGCAAAGAATACAAGAGAAAGAGGCTAAATTTAAAGGCCTAAAGGTTCAACTAGAGGAAGAGCTTCAAGAGACAAAGGTTTCTCTAGAGGAGCAATTAGCAAATCACTCCTGAGCTGAGCAGAATCGGAATAAAGAAATGAGCAACTATGCGGAGTAGTTGGCATCCGAGAAAAGGAAAAGGTAGAATTAGCTGAGACCCTTATTTCAAGAGACGTGGAGATTACTTCGCTTAAAGCCTCTCTATTGCCTTCCCCTGCACAACCTAATATCATTCTGCTAGTTAGGCAATTATACATTTCTCACTGGGAGAAAATCAAAACCTTTTGCCTAACATTGCAGCCTACCCTCTAATTTATCAATAAGGCATTAAGGCTCAATCAAGAGGCCCATGATACAATTGAGCAGTTCCCACGATTCATCCTGGAGAAGGTTCCTAGGGTGAAAGACTTGCTCAACAAGCTATACTCTGTCTCTAACGAAATCCTTGTCAGAGTGGGTATTAAAGATTAGGACACTGCTGCTCAAACGACAAACAAATTTATTCATTGCCACTCTGCTTTCTAGTGCACTAAGGTAGCCACAATTTTTCTAAGTAAGACACTAGATGGCATACGGGGAAGTTTCTCCGAGTTAGGCAAGATGGGGCTTCCGTCCCCATTCCTCGAGGATGGATCTATTGCCACGACTGCACATATTGCAAAAATTATTGAGGAGAAGGAAAACAACCTAGAGGCTTTTAGGGAGTGCAGCCATTCCCCAACGACAACCGACATTGAGGCAGTCATTCATCCGCTCTTGTAGCTGCTATTTCATATACAAGTAGGGCCGGTCTACCCAATGTGTTGCCTCACAAAGAAACTATTGATCTACGTGGAGCACAAAAAAATTTGTGCAGCGTAGCAAAGCTGTCTGAAAATGAATGGTCGCCCTTGTAGGTGGCTCTTTCCAAACTTCGACTCTATTAGCCCTATGGATAAGGCTCTGGTTTGCAGCACCAGAGAAATTTTTGGGTTCTCCGTTCCTTATTTGAAATGCCCCTGATAGTCACCAAAAGCTGTTAAAATAAATATTTGAGCAGCTACCTTCGGGTTTCTTTTTGTATTGTGTGTGCGTCGGCCTGTGCATCACCTAGTTTATTCGGCTTTCTATCAAGTTTTTGATCTGCCACTTTGCGCATCTACTCTTCGTAGCTTCGGGTATCAGCTTTCCTTTCGGTTCCTGGGAAGCTCCACTAGGCTCCCACGTGTCGCAGTTACGGGCTGCTTTTGTTGCTTGCTTCCTCGAGGCCTTGTCAGGCTGTGAAATTCTTGCGCAAAGTTTTTCATTCTTAAAAGGTGTTGGCCAGCTCCACATTCTGCTAGGTGGCAACCGTTCGCAAATCTTTCAACGCAGTGAGGAAATAAGTAGCCGCGGGCAGTGAAATGCTGCCACGCGTCTTTCACGCTCGGCTGATGGAGCATTCCCTCCACTGCGATAAGGATCTCATCCCATTTGACGCATGTTGCATTTTTGCAAATCCTCAGTAGCGATGGGAGAAGGTTTCGTGCGGGAAGTGAAAGGCTGCCACGTGCCTAAATGTTGATCTATTATGCAGTCGATGGGCCGGATGAACTAAATAACGCTATTAGTTGTTGTTGGTCATAATCATTTGCGGCGATGGATGACATTTGTCTGCTCGAGCCTTGCTAGGACCACTGCCATCATTGCAAAGGATGCACTTGTACCTAGGGCGACTGGATGTTGTGTTCCGGCTCAATGCCGTTGTAATGGCCTTGAGAATCTTCTAATTTAGGCATCATTGCAAATGATTGCGAGATCTTTTCTGTTGTTGTTCTCCGAAGTGGTGGGAGGTTTTTTCCTGCTATATATACTCTCTGTTGAAGAGAAAGGGTCCAAAATTTTGGGAAAAACACGCTGGTTTTAGCAAAAGACACTAGGCCTCTATTACTGTTTTATTTAAATGGAAAAACTTTCAGACCGTGCCAATTGTTCGGCCTTTCTATTTTTTATGCTTTGATTAAACTGTGAACTATGCTCTATACTGTCTTAACTTTTTATTCAGTGAACTTCTATATATGTTGAATATAAATTTTCTCACCTAAATCATGTCTAATGACTCTTCTTAGTAGTGAGAATGTATGCAACATTATTTTATGTCAATAAATGAATTGTCTATGCTATAATTTTAAGTCTCTGATGTTTTGGAATGCAACAACACTATTCAGGCCCCTAAATCTATGATTTATCATGCCCATCAATAGATCTTGGCTCATTGCCTTAGGTTAGACTTTGCTTTATTATATCCACTTCCTTTTCCCTTTCCAAAACCCATTATAGAAGAAGTCGTCTTCTTTAAAAATCTGGAGGTCACTCAGTTTAGCGCAAAAGGTCCCCCTTAAACTAAGTTTCCCATAAGACACTGTTACCTCGTCAATTTTTGGCGTCAACACTTTCTTAAGGGAAAAATATGAAGCTCTAGAGAAATTCAAGATTTTTGAGGCTATAGTTGAGATAGAGATAGGTTTGAAGATTAAATGTTTGAGATCAGATAGAGGTTTTGAATTCACTTTTGGTGAGTTTAATTCTTTTTGTGAAGAGCATGGGATAAAGAGACACTTATTTTGCATGTAGACCCTTGAGAAAAATGGAGTTGTGGAAAGGAATAGCAAGACAATTCAAGAGGCTGCTAGGACAATGATGCTGGAAGGAAATGTTTTGCATATCTACTGGAGAGAAGGTGTGAGTACTTCCATATACACTCCCAACTAGGTACATGTCAAAGGTGATACCAACAAGACTCCTTATGAGCTATGGTTTGGTCAAATGCTATATCAAAAGAGATGAAGATATAGGAAAGTTTGATGCTAGAAGTGATGAAGGAATTTTTCTTGGTTATTCTACTAAAAGTAAAGCCTACCAGTGCTACAATAAGAGATTGAGGAAAGTAATTGAAAGTGATAATGTCAAGGTTGATGAAGACACAATTAGACCATCCAAAAATTGTGGATATGATTCAGACAATCAAAATGACAGCTCAGATAAAGGAAAGAAAGTTTAGACTCTAAATCAACTTCAGATTATTCTAGTGAATCTAGAAAATGAAGAGGAAGAAACTAGTGAAAGTGAAAAAGTGAGATCCCAAGAGCCTGAAGTTCAAGAATACCCTAAGACTCCAAGGTATGTAAGACTAAATCATTCAAAAGATCAAATTATAGGTGATAAGAATAAAGGTGTTCAAACTAGGAGAAGAATTGTAGAAGAATACTGTTTGATCTCAAAGACTGAGCCTAATAGTGTCGATGAAACATGCAAAGATAAACATTGGGTGGAAGCAATGAAAGAAGAACTACTGAAAATTGAGAAGAATGATACTTGGATTCTTATTCTTAGACCTAAGGAAAAAAATGTAATTGGAACTAAATGGGTCTTTCAGAACAAAATGAATGAGCAAGTTGAAGTTGTTAGAAACAAAGCAAGACTAGTGTGCAAAGGATATTCTTAGATGGAAGGAATTGACTTTGGAGAAACTTTTGCTCTTGTTGCTAGGATTGAAGCTGTGAGACTATTTCTTGCTTATGTTACTTACAAAAACTTCAAGGTTTATTAGATGGATGTGAAGTCAACATTTCTAAATGGTCAACTGGAAGAAGAAGTGTATATTGAGCAACTTGATGGATTTCAATTGACTAACCAGGGAGATATGGTTTGCCGGTTGAAGAAAGCATTGTATGGAATTAAGCATGCATCAAGAGCATGGTATAATAGATTGGACAAGTATTTGTTGAAGCTTGGATTTAATTATACTTTTGAGTATCTCAAAGGGAAGCTAGGGGTGATTACCCCTCCTAATTAGAATTAAGATGCATTGAATTGTATCTGTCCATGCATTTCATAGTCATATCTTGTGATTAGGATTGATGTTGTGGTGGCTGCTACTTAGGGGGAGTAGTCAAATGTTTAGAAATGTGGTTCAAAGCTTCTGTGGAGAAAGATAAAGTGTATCTTTATCGTTGATGTCAAAGGGGGAGAAGATTCATGTGAAAAACTATGAAAGAGTTAAGGAGAAAAGAGTCAAAATCTAAGGGTGGGAAAGTGCTAAGAGAAAGTAGCGTTGATGGTGATTTTCACATCATGTGTTTCCATCAATGCCAAAGGGGGAGATTGTTGGATATTGTTGATATGTGGTTTTTATTGATGTCAACACTATTGGAATTAATGTCTTTAAGGTTGTATATGTCAAAAATATTGAGAAAATTGTAATAAAATAAGTTGCAGGTTGTTGGTGATGTAGTGAATTTTAGTATGGTGGCTAGTTTAGTATATTGATGATAAGAGGTTGTGGATTAAAGGGTTTGTTGACAAGTATATCTAGTTTATCCACATGAAGTTTCAGATATTCACATGAAGATTTGATTTGAGTTATGAGTATTTGTGTTTTGACAGTTGTTTTGTTGCTTTGGTTGGTGTTCTTGAGAGAAGTTGATGTGATTCTAGTAATGTGAGTTGTTGTGGATTCTTCTATGGTGATTCATTATGCTTGTGGATATTTCTAGATCATGCTCTATCTGTGTTGTTGGTCTGCATTGATCGTTGTGCATGAGATTGGTGATTTTCTTCTATGAGCTCATGTTTTTCATAATCATGGCCGACAAGGTGATAGTAGCATGTTGCAGATCTTTGAGGCATAATTGTTTAAGGTATTTCATGTTTGAGACATGTTTTCTTGGGTCTTTAATATATTTTGGCTGAAATTCTTGGGTTCGCATTGATAAATTGTTTATTGATTTGGGTCAATAGTTTGTACACATTTTATATTTTGTTGGGTCGACATGTAGTTGATGTTATCCTTAGTTGCGGATATATATGATCAATTGTTTATACCATTTGAAGGCAAGGTTTGCGATGTATGTAGCATACTGTGTGGGAATAATGTTCTAATCTTTCAAAGGTACAAGTAAAGTTTGAAGAAGAGTTAGCAAAATGTGCTTAATCGAAACTGTAATAAGGCATTAGAAGATGTTATTTTCTCAGTTCAAAATCTTCTGGATGTAATATGAATTTTACTATAAGACAATGAGTATTCTTTTGGGTAGTAAGCCTTTTGTATTTGAACAGTGAGCTCTAAGTAGTGTGCCTAAATGCATGTGCATTACCCATTTGTAATACTTTTAATAGGGTATAATCTTGTGGATTAACCTCCACTGCGGTTTTTCCCCTAACATGGTTTCCACATAAAAATCTTGGTGTTATGTGTGTTTTTGATGTGGTGATGGTTTATACTTTCATGTTTATTTATCAAATTTGGGAATAAGTTTAATAAGTATAATTTTTGTGACAACTGATTCACCCCCCCTCTTAGTTGTCTTCCCTTGTGTTTCCAACAATTAGTATCAGAGCAGCTTCCTCCAGAGAAGCTTGACTATTTGAGGTGATCCGGGATGGAGACATATAAGAAGGATAGTCTGAGATTTGATGGAACTAATTATTCTCTATGGAAGACTCAAATGGAGTGTCATCTGAGATGCATTGGTGAACCTTACTAGAACATTACAAAGAATAGGTGTATCATCCCGTAGAATGGTCCTTCTATTGTAGGTGAAATTAAGGAAGCACTATTGAGTGCTCTAACTGATTCCAAGATGACAAATGTAATGGAGCTGAAGATTGCTTATGTGATCTGGAAGAAGTTGGAAAGTTTGTATGAAGGTGATACCCATTTGAAGATTGCTAAGCTGCAAAGCCTGAAAGGTAAATATGAAACGTTGAGAATGGGTGAAGATGGGAACATCACTTCTTTTATGCAGAGAGTGGATGAACTTGTGTGTAGTATCAGATGCACTGGTGGAACATTGGAATAATTGGAGATTGTTGCTAAAGTTCTCAGATCCTTGCTTGCTGCATACAAACATAAAGTTGTTGCTATTGAGGAGATACAGACTATGACAAGTGTAACCCGAGAAATGTTGATTGGTAATCTTGTTGCTTTTGAGTTAAGTGAGTTTGGTGAATATCTTCTTAAGAAAAAATATGCACTAAAGGGTACTATCTCTGGAAAAGATAAGCAAAGATATGATCTAGGAGAAAATTATTCTAGAAAAATATTCAATTATGAGCAAGAAATGAGAGAGATTGAAGAAGAGAGAAAACTAGATGAGCTTGAAGAGCTTATTGTCAAGAGGGTAGTCAGAGGAGCAAGTAAGTATAAAGGGAAATTTCCTCTTAAATGCTTTTCTTGCAATAAAATAGGTCATTTTTCCTTAAGGTTTCTAAAAAGAGTTCCTAAGCCAAGACCTAAGAAGCCTAGATTTCAATGAAAGTGTTATTATGCTGCTAATGAAGGTGTGACAAATGATGAATCTAATAAAGAGAATTTAGGTGAGGATGAATGGGTATTTATTTCTATCAAGTAAAATAATCTAGTACCTACTAAATCTGCTAGTTGCATAAATGTGGAGAAAGCTCTAGTTGCCAAAGTTGAAGAAAAAGATGAATGGGTGATTGAAAGTGGATGCTCTCATCGAAAGGTGATAAAAGAAAATTTGTGAGCTTGGAAAAGTATGATGTTGGTGTTGTAAATTTGGTGATGACAAAGCTAGTGTAATCTGTGGCAGAGGATCCATTTCTCTTGATGGTAAGCATAATATTGATGATGATATATATGTGGAAGGTTTGAAGAATAATCTCTTAAGTGTTGGAAAAATGGTTGAAAAGAGATACAATATTCAATTTAAGGATGGAAAGTGTATGATATTGGGGAATTACAAAAAAATGATTCCATTTGGTACAAAAACAAAGGGTAATATCTTTCACCTAAGCATTGCTGATAAATGTTGTTTGATTGCTCAAGTTGATGAAAGGTGGTTGTGGCATAGGAGATTATGTCATGTAAACTTTGACAATATTATCAAGATAAGTTCTACTCAGGAAGTGAGATATCTCCCTAAGTTGATAAAACCTACTAATGGTGTATGTAAGGAATGCCAATTAGGGAAGCAAAATAGAGTTTCATTCCAGAGCAAATAACATTGTTCAAATGAAGTGTTGGAGCTTGTACATACTGACTTGTGTGGTCCTTCTAGAGTTAGAATTTTACAAGGAGACAGGTATTTCATGTTACTTATTGATGATTATTTGAGATTGATGTGGGTTACTTTCTTAAGGGAAAAATCTAAAGCTCTAGAGAAATTCAATATTTTTAAGGCTATGGTTGAGATAGAGACATGTCTGAAGATTAAATGTCTGAGATCAAATAGAGGTGGTGAATTCACTTTCAATGAGCTTAATTATTTTTGTGAAGAGCATGGGATAAAGAGACAATTATCTGCCTCGTGGACCCTTGAGCAAAATGGAGTTGTGGAAAGGAAGAACAAGACAATTCAAGAAGTTGCTAGGACCATGATGATAGAAGGAAATGTTCTACATATCTACTAGAGAGAAGCTATGAGTACAACTGTTTACACTCTCAATTGGGTATGTGTCAAAGGTGATAACGGTAAGACATCTTATGAGCTATGGTTTGGTCATAAGCCTACTGTTAGATACTTCAAAATCTTTGGGAGTAAATACTATATCAAAAGAGATGAAGATACAGGAAATTATGATGCTAGAAGTGATGAAGGAATCTTTCTTAGTTATTCTACTAAAAGTAAAGCCTATTGGTGCTACAATAAGAGATTGAGGAAACTAATTGAAAGTGATATTGTCAAGGTTGATGAAGAAATAGTTACACCACCCAGAACCTGCGGATATGATTCAGACAATTAGAATGATAGTTTAGATAAAGGAAAGAAATTTCAGACTCTAAATCAAGTTTAGATCATTTCGGTGAATCTAGAAAATCAAGAGGAAGAAACTAGTGAAAGTACAAAAGTGAGATCAGAAGAGCCTGAAGTTCAAGAATAACCTAAGACACCAAGGTATGTAAGACTAAATCATTCAGAAGATCAGATTATAGGTGATAAGAACAAAGGTGTTGAAACTAGGAGAAGAATTGTAGAAGAATACTATTTGTTCCCAAAGACTGAGCCTAATAGTGTCAATGAAGCATGCAAAGATGAACATTGGGTGGAAGCAATGAAAGAAGAACTACTGCAAATTGAGAAGAATGATACATGGATTCTTGTTCCTAGACCTAAGGAAAAAATGTAATTGGAACTAAATGGGTCTTTCAAAACAAATTGAATGAGCAAGTTCTAGTTGTTAGAAATAAAGCAAGACTTGTGTGCAAAGGTTATTCTCAAATGGAAGGAATTGACTTTGAAGAACTTTTTCTCCTATTGTTAGGATTGAATCCGTGAGACTATTCCTTGCTTATGATACTTTCAAAAACTTCAAGGTTTATCAAATGGATGTCAAGTCAGCATTTCTAAATGGTGAACTTGAAGAAGTGCATATTGAGCAACCTGATGGATTTCAATTGACTGATCAGGGAGATATGGTTTTTCGGTTGAAGAAAGCATTGTATGGACTTAAGAAATCCCCAAGAGCTTGGTATGCCATATTGGACAAGTATTTTTTTAAGCTTGGATTTAATTATACTTTTGAGTATCTCAGAGGGAAGCTAGGGGTGATTACCCCTCCTAATCAGAATTAAGATGCATTGAATTGCATTAGTCTATGCATTTCATAGTCATATCTTATGATCTGGATTGATGTTGTGGTGGCTGCTACTCAGGGGGAGTAGTTAGATGTTCAAAAATGTGGTTCAACACTTGTGTGGAGAAAGATAATGTGTATCTTTTTCATTTATGTTAAATGGGGAGAAGAGTCATGTGCAATACTGTGAAAGAGTTAAGGAGAAAAGAGTCAAAATCTAAGGGGGAGAAATTGCTAAGAGAAAGTAGCATTTATGGTGTTTTTCACATCATGTGTTGCCATCAATGCCAAAGGGGGAGATTGTTGGATATTTCGGATATGTGGTTGTCATTGATGTCAACATTATTGGAATTAATGTCTTTAAGGTTGTATATGTCGAGGATATTGAGAAAGTTTTAATAAAATAAGTTGTAGGTTGTCGGTGATGCAGTAAAGTTCAGTATGGTGGCTAGCTCGGTATATTAATGATAAGAGATTGTGGATTAAAGGGTTCGTTGAAAAGTATATCTAGTTTATCCACATGAAGTTTTAGAGGTTTGCATGAATATTTGATTGAGTTATAAGTATCTATGTTCTGACAGTTGAATTGTTGCTTTAGTTGGTGTTCCTGAAAGAAGATGATGTGATTCTAGTAATTTGAGTTGTTGTGGATGCTTTTGTGGTGATTCATGATGCTTGTGGATGTTTCTAGATTTTTCTATATCTTTTTTGTTGGTCTGCATTGATCGTTGTTCTTGCAATTGGTGATTTTCTTCTATGAGTTCATGTTTTTCATGATCATGGCCAACAAGATGATTGTAGTGTGTTGCAGATCTTCAAGGCATAATTGTTTAATGTGTTTCAGTTTGAGACATGTTTTTTTGGGTCCTTACTATGTTTTGGCTGACATTGTTGGGTTCGCATTGATAAATTATTTATTGATTTGGGCTGACAATTTGTACACATTTTATATTTTGTTCCGCTCACCCGTAGTGGAAGTTATCCTTAGTTGCGGATATATATGATCGATTGTTTATACCATTTGATGGAAAGGTGTGCAAATAATGTTGTAATATTTTGAAGGCAGAAGTAAAGTGTGAAGAAGAGTGAGAAAAATGTGCTTAACTAGAACTATAATTAGACATTAGAAGATGCTATTTTCTCAGTTCAAAATCTTCCAGATGTAACCTGAACGTTACTGTAAGAAAGTGAGTCTTCTTTTGGGTAGTAATCCTTTTGTATTTGAGTAGTGAGCTCTAGGTAGTGTGCCTGAATGCATGTTCATTCCCTATTTGTAATTCTTTTAACAAGGTATAATCTTGTGGATTAACCTCCACCGTGGTTTTCCCCTAATAGGGTTTCCACATAAAAATCTTGGTTTTATGTGTTTTTTTGATGTGGTGATGGTTTATGCTTTCATGTTTATTTATCAGATTTGAGAATAATTTTAATAAATATAATTTATGTGACAACTGATTCACCCCCCTCCTTAGTTATCTGCCCTTATGTTTTCAATAGTAGCATCCTCCATTAACACTGTTCAATGGTAGTTTCAAGTCCAGGAACTTCCTCCTTTCCTTTCCCTTTTTTACCTTTCTTTTGAATAGTAATTTAGGCAAAGTTCATGCATCATTGTAAATCCAAATCTAATGATAAAGATAGAGTTCTAGACTATTTTTTTGAACTTGCAACAATTGTGTATCAACTTTAACATCTTAAGAACTCCATTTCAAGAATCAATTCCCCTCCAAATTAACTTACGTAAGGCTTCCCTATGATTACCGACAAGATCACATGAACCAACTAAGATATTCCAAGCAAGTCATGACCTAACACCTGAGAGACCTTGGGGTAATTTTCTGCAACTTTTTTGTTGGGAGTTTCCTTTCAAGAGAGGTATTGCGTTTATGTTCTGCCTATGTTGAGAAGGTTCAAAAACACCCATCAACAAAATTGGCACTAGAAGGAGGACGCCCCTTGAGTTAAGTTGGATCGAATTGGTTCATTCTCCCCTAAAATATTTCATAGAGTTATAAGTTCTATTCTAAACAAAGGGGAATTCCAAGAGCTATAGCCCCCTACCAAGGCTAATAGAGCTAAAAGAGGGGAAGCCACTTCATCATCTTCCTCATCTGATCCATACGCTTCACCTCCATCCTCACCTCCCTCTTCCTTCCATCTACCCCACACTCATTCTTCCTTCTCCACATCCACTTCTTCCACTTTTCAGCCATCTCAAACTACCTTCTAGTTGTTCACTTCCCATAACTAGGGCATTGCCCCTATCCCTGCCCTCCAAGTCCAAGGCATAGTCTTAACTGTCGCTGCCCCTATGCAGCCCCAAGTTACTATTCCACACCAAATACAACCTTTGCCTCCCCTCATGGATTGGCTTGGTGATAACCCTTCTCCGTTGTCCTTCAATGATTACCATGACATGCCGAAGAACCTAGAAACCTTTTGAACATAGTTTCATCCTCGAGACCCACAAAGGATAGTAGAAGAACATATCAAGATATTTCAAACAACATTGAAGGATATTCAAATTGATCATGAGGATGTGGCTTGATGACTCTTCCCTTATTGATTGGGGGAAGAGGCTTTCTATTGGTACATCAACCTACCAACAGGATCCATCACTACTTGGGACCTCTTGAAGAATGCATTCTTGTAGAAATGAAAAATTCCAATCATCCCTTCAGAGTTATATCAGCAATTCATGTCCATTCACAGGGAGGTTGATTAACCAATTAGCTCCTTCAATGATTGGTCTCACTAGGAATACATGATATTACAAGATCCATATGTGCTTAATGATGTTTCCCTGCCAATTTATTATGCTTCCCTAGACAACCTCATCACTGCATTGGTGAAAAGGATGCATCCACCACCCACCAGATTGGTGGATGCTTATGTTGAGGCAGTTATAGCAAGCACTAACTTGGAACAAAATATTTTTAGTCTGATGCCTTCCTTGGGACAAGTTTCTCATCTCATGTAGATTCAAGGGCTTACCCAAGCTTTAGCACATCAAATGCCTCTTATGAACCAAGTTCCATAGCTACCCATAGTTCCTCATCTAGGAAAGCCGTTGAACCAGGTTCCTTTTATGCCTCACTACTTATAGCCACAACAACAAAAGGTCTATCTAAAACAACCTCAAGTAGCTACATATCTACAAGGGCCCAAGTTCCCACAAGCAAAATAAAATCAACTAGAAATGTAGCCAGTTTTTCTCCAATACCAAGCATCGCAACCAAGTAATACAAAGAAGGATCAACTAGATGAGCTGATAGAAATGATCAGAAAATGTCCACGGAGATGGCACACTTGAGGAATCAAAACAATTAGTTGCAAACTTCTCAATGCAACAATTAGGCCAATCTTAACCAAGAGAATAGGGATAACCGTGATGTGGGTTCCTCACTTGGGTAGAATTATGAAAGGGGACATAATTCCAACTAGAACTTTGAAAATGAGGCCTTCACAAAGGTAGAATCAAATGTGGAATACAAGGCCAAATAACAAAGGTTTTCCCACCCCTCTTGACCCACTGGTTAATACATATAAAATAAGTGGAGTGTACTTGGCCAAGGAAGCTTTGTCCAGATGGTGTCAAATCCATAACACAAATAGGCACTCTGAATTGGATTTCCCCGAGTTCCAGATGGCTATAGATATCTTTCAAGTGGAGGTCAAAAATGTCATTGATAGTGTTGGGTGTTGAGACATATTCCCATCCAAACCTTATGACTCTTCGGTGCTCATGGTCAACCAAGCTTCGTTTCCATGAAGTGAGAGCAATGCAATTGAAAATGAGACCGCTCCCCTAAAGAATGAAGATGAAAAAGAGGTAAGTAATGAAGAAAATTTATCCCAACACTTTACCTCAGTAGATAATAGTCTAGTAGATGAAGAAGTTTCACGCGAAGATGAGGTCCAAATTTTTCATCAAAGGGTGACCCCATATAACTTGAGAGATAGGAAAATAGGAGGACCTTTCACAACCTCTGCCCCCTAATAAATTTAGAACCCCACCTTATCCAAATGCTAGTAACAATCAAGGCTACCTTCATGTGCCCACCTAATACTTTAACAAGAACAAACAGCCAAGTCAAATGCAAAACCATTATGCTGGCTCTTACCAAGGTAAATCCTTTGAAGCTAAAATTGAACAAATGGGTGAGTATGTTACTAAAGAATTCAAGAAGGTCAAGATAAGCCTATCTGCCTTTGAGTTGCTTAAATTCCCTATAGTTAGGAATGCCTTCTTTAGAATGATAAATGTGTCTGCCTCTTCCAAGTCAATGCAAGAGATACCCGCTAAAAGAGTCTCTTTTGATGAATCACAACATGAGCCTGTAATCTAAGAAATCATAAGCAAGAAAAAGGATGCCCCTTCAAATTAGGAAATTGGAAAACAACCACTAAAGAATAGAGCCAAGTGCAAGCCAAATAAAAGACTAATGAAAAGGACAAGAATCAAGTGGCTCAAGTAGATACACCCATGGGTTTGTTCCAAGGGAAGTTAGGAACTCCACCTTTTCTCACTACTATTAGAATATTTGAGACAAACCTACATAACTGTCTACTTGATTCAGGAACATCGTCCAATGTCATGCCTCTCAACATATGCAAAGCATTAGGAATAGTCCCTAGTCCTTCTAGAATAAAGGTGACCCAACTAGACAAAACTGAGGTGAACATAGTTGGAGAGATCATCTGAATCCCCATGAAAATTGTTGTGGACCCAAGAGTGCAACAAGTTATAGACATTCAAGTAGAAGATATCCCAGACACATATGGCATAGTACTGGGGAGAGATTTACTAGAGCATTGAACGGGTATGCTGCAATTGACTTCTCTCATTTGTGGCTGCCATGGAAGGGATTGCCAAAGTAGATCTGTATAGACTAGGAGCCACATATGAAGTTCATGATTATGGAGTACAACAACACCAATGAGGTACTATTTTCTGAAATAGAGTTGGGTAACTATTTTCCCATGGCATACCAAGAAGAATCTGAGCCTCAAGAAGGAGAAATGACTAAGGAAGTCCTCTTAGTGTTATGTAGCCCTCTCACTAATTTAGCCTATGCACCTTAGAGCATAGAAATTTTGGTAGAATCAGATGACGACGAATCCTACAATGATGGTAATTTGGGACTGTTGGATGGATTTTAGGATTTCATGGAAGAATTTGTGCAGGATCAGTTTAGCCTAGGGACAAGAATGGATTTCCAAGAACTCTTGTTTCCTAGTTGGTACAAATTTCATAATGCTTCCCACTCGGAATTCAAATGTTGTCTATGTCAGATAGTAGTAGAACATATCAAAGGGCAAGTCACGCCCTAGAGGCAGCTTCCAATAGGATAGCCTACCACCAACATTGGTGAACCCACACCCATCCTAGAAAATTCAGATTCAAGTGTGTATCCAAGAAAAGATAGATGTTTGATCACCCTAGGAGCTAAAGAGCCCTCCAAATTTTGGACACTATGCTTCGATCGATCCAAGTCCAAGAAAGGAGTGGGAGCTGGATTTGAGCTCATCAACCCCACTAGTAAGATCTACTTTGCTCCTCATAGGCTTCAATTTTATTGTGCGAATAACATAGCAGAGTATGAAACATTAGTCCATGGTCTTCTGATGGCCCTAACAAATAAGGTCAAAATGTTGTAAGTCTTTGGTGACTCAGAATTGGTAGTAAAACAAGTTAGAAAATTATATTCTTGTCATGATAGGAGATTGGCCAACTATAGGCATATAGTTTGGGATCTTTTAGAAAGTTTGTGTTCAATATCCAACTGATCCCTCATTCCCAAAACCACATCACTGATGCATTGGACTAGGCAGCTAACACCCTTCAACCCTTGTCACTATTTGGTCTCAAAAGGTTCACTGTTGAGCTTACCTTCACTCCATCTATGCTAGACAATGTTACCAATTCCTAGGTATTTAATGATGATAAGCACATCTTGGATTTCATCACCAATTCCGATGTGTTTGCAACTCAGATAATTGACGAGGCTAAGCCTAAGGAGGCTAAATTAGATATAGAAGGGGCCATCAACCTCAAAAAAACATGAGAGATTCTATCAATAATCAGTGTGACACTCACAACCTTGGAATATCCGAGAAGGTTAAAAATGTATTCATTGGCAAGGTGGGTATGCTAGAAGAACCTAAGAGGATCATTAATGCTTTGCAAAGGTACCATGATTTGGTTTCCTAGAGCTATGAGGATTTAAAGACATATGATACCCCGATCATTACACACACCATTCCTCTTAGGCCAGATGTGAGACCATTTTGGCAACGACAACGTCCCATCAACACATTGTTAGAGCCCATCATCTACAAGGAAGTTCAAAAGCTACTATCAGCCAGAATCATATTTCCAGTTAGACACTCCATGTGGGTGGCCAACTTGGTCTCAGTTAGGAAGAAGAATGGAGATATTAGATTGTGTGTGGACTTTCGCAACTTGAACAAAGCTTAAGAAAAAGATAATTATCTAGTGCCCTCATTGGATGAAGTACTCCAAATAGTTAATGGAACTCTCAAATGATGTCTTTCCTAGATGGATACTCTGGGTATAACTAGGTAATGGTGCAATATGAGGATAGGAATAAGACAACATTCACCACCAAGTGGGGGACCTTTGCATATAGGACAATGTTGTTTGGACTCATCAACGTGGGCACCACTTTCCAGCATGCCATGGACATAGCCTTCAAAGATCTGATCAAAAAATGAATTATCATCTACATGGACGATCTCACAATGTTTTCAAAGAAGTGAGGTGATCATGTTGCAGATTTATGCAGAGTCTTTCAAAAGTGCAGGGAATTTGGGATTTCCCTTAATTCGAGGAAATGCATCGTTGAAGTTACGAAAGGAAAAATGCTCAGGAATGTGATCTCAGAGAAATGAATCTCAATATATCTCAAGCATATTCAAGAAATATTGAAGATTTAGCTTCCAGGTAGCAAGAAAGAGCTTAAGTCTTTCTTCGAAAAAATAAATTTTGTTAGAAAATTCATCACTAGCTTTGTTGAAATAGTCAAGCCACTCAACACCATGTTAAAACAAGATGCTAAAGTTGAATGGATTCGAAAGGTGAAGTAGGCCTTTGAGGAAATCAAGAGAGAAATTGCTGACACACCTATGTTAGTCAGTCCCGATTACCTAAAGCCATTCTACATTTACTCATTTGCTTCAGACCATTCATGCACCAACATATTGACTTAGAAGGATGATGAAGGAAGTGAGCATCTAATTTCCTTTATGAGTGCTCCATTAAAGGATGCTAAGCTGATATATCATAGTGTGGAAGAGCAAGCATATGCCCTAGTTTAGGGAGTTAAGAAGTTTAGACACTACATCTTGTAGAACAAGGTGTTTGCCATAGTACCTGACCCGACAGTGAAGACATTACTAATGTAGAATGAGTTAGGAGAAAGAAGAGAAAAATGGGTCACCCTACTGTAGGAATATGACATGGAGATTCAGCCAATGAAGTTAGTAAGGGGACAATCCCTCACCCGTACAATAGTTGAAATAGTGGATGAGGTAGGAAATGAGCTTATGGTCCAATAATACCAAATTGAAGATGTCTCTCTTGGAGAGTGGTATGATGACATCGTCTACTACCTACTAAACAACAAGTGCCCATCTCATCTACATGGAGTTCAAAAACATGATTTCCAAATGAAAAGAAATAGGTACATGCTACAGGGCTCTATACTCTACAAAAGGAATCATGAAGGGATCCACCTCAGATGCCTTGGAAAGGAAGAAGTGGTGCGAGTGTTAAAAGAATTTCATGATAAATTTGGCACTGGTCATGGATCTGACCCTTCCACCGCTCATTAGATCTTGCAGGCTTGATACTATTGGCTGACTGTATTCAAGGATGCACATAGCCATGTTCTAACATGCCACGTGTGCCAGATCACCACAACCAGAGAACAAAATGCTACTATCCTGCTACAACTAGTCCTGAAGGTAAGACCGTTCATGCAATGGGCTCTCAACTTCATTGGTTTGGTAAGCCCACCATCTTCTGTGGGTCATAGGTACATTCCAACTACCTCTAATTACTGTACTACATGGACATAAGAAATTGCATGTAGGCAATGTACCATAGAGGTAGTTACTAATTTTCTTGAAAGTTTTATTTTGAATCACTTTGCTTGCCCATATGCCCTTGTTTGTGATAATGGCTCCGCCTTTTCCTCGCTAAAATTTTCCAGTTGGGCCTTTGATTATGGAATTTATCTCAAGTTCTCATCCAATTACTATCCTTAGGGTAATGGCTTAGCTGAATCCATGAACAAAATCCTAATCACTATGATCAAGAAACTGCTTGAAAGGAATCCCAAAGACTGGCACACCCAGTTGCATTTTTCCCTTTGGGTAGATCATACATGCCACAAGGCTTCCCTAGGTGATTCCTCATTCCACCTCATCTACAACCTAGAGCATTTTTTTCATGTCCACCTCAAGATCCCTACCCTCCAATTTATCAACACCTTTTATGAAGAAGGGGATCATCGAGGAGCTCCTTTAGCTAAACTATTCCATTTAGAAGAAGTCCATGACTGAGCCAATAATTTTTTTTCCAAACATCAGGGTGTGGTCAAGAGATGGTTCAATCGATGAGCCAAGGTTAAGGCCTTTAGAATTTCTGATATGGTCCTATGTTGGGACAAGGCCCATGAAAAGAAAGGGGGACATGAAAAATTCGACAAGCTCTGGCTTGGCCCCTTTCAAATCTCTGAAATCCTAGGAGACAATGCTTTTTTCCTCAAGATGTTAACTAGTGAAGATGTTCTGTTGCCCGTCAATGGGCAACACCTAAAGCATTATTTCCTTTCCTGAGCTCTTTCGAGCTAAATCTCTATAAATACTTGTATATAGGTTAGTTTAGGGTTCCCTTTCTTTGTTTTTCACCGTCTTGCATTGCTTTTGTTTTGCTCATCTCTCGGCCATCTTGTTTTGTCGAGGGTGTTCCTTTGTTTTTGATGCACTGGCCATGCTCGTTTCACTTTGTTGCCTACTCTTTGTGATCAGTGGATAAATGTTCACTCCTAACTATTGGTCTTTGATTGCTGCTATGGGATGGTTTCCTTACTTGAACTTTGGCTTGACCTAGAACATGACCCTTGGTTGAATCCTTTAACATTCATCTCACCTATTGCACAAGATGCACATTAATTGTTTCTGAGGAGCTGTGTAATGGTCGTTATGATTGCCTAGCAAGTGAAAAATCTTAATCCTTCTCTAGTGACCACTATGACTCACAACCCACAGTGAGCTTCGATGCTTACACAATTGAGAAAAAGAAAGAATATTAAAAGAAGTATCAAAAAAAGAAAAGAAAAGGAAAGGAAATTTCCAAATTAAGCAATTGTATGGGTGTGAAGACAACTCTACTAGGGCTATGGAAGCCCGACTGGCAATAGAGCAATGTTCATGGGGTCATAGCGACAACTCTATTAGGGCTATGGACACCTAACTGGCAGTAGGGCAATGTACAAGTTACTTTTGGGGTTGGATAGGTCAAATAGCTTGCTTAGCCTGATTAATAGTTGTTCATTATAGTTTCTGAAGAAAAGGAATGAATTCACCATACACACACACTTTTGAGATATTTTGGTGATGTGATTTAGTTAAGGATCTCATTCTCCTTTGAGTTCTTCAGTTCACTTATGGAAACTAGCCCTTGGTCTATGAAACTAGAGATTTTGGGTTTTGAATGAGTCTATCCTTAGAACACTCTAGAGTTTTCCCCAGTAGAGTCGCTATTTGTTGTTCCTACAACACGCATGCTCCAATCAGAATGGGGACCCTCTCTTTTCACCTTGTTGGGTTGCTTTTTCTTTTTCCTCATTTTGTGTGCCCCCTATTTTGAGTCCTAAGTGATCAAGGAGGCTTAGAGCTATCATCTTGAGTTGACTAAGTTTCACCGCCTTTAAAATTTTCAAGTCTTCTACCTCTCTAAAGTTCCTTTGACAATATTCCCTAAATCTTCAAAACTACCATCCTTCACCCTTTGTGGGTCTGCCCATACGGGCCGCCCCTGGTGGAATTTTTTCCATTCATCATCATCCCTGCAGTGTCCAAGCCATTACGTCCTCCCACACTACAAGATATGTGACCTCTGTTGCTATTTCCTTTGCTGACCTGCCAGACGACAAATGCTTGGGTGTCGTCTGCCCTATGAACCCCACTGTTCCCACCACCAATTCTTTTGAATTGCACACCCACCAACTTTTCCTACCTTCGTACCAACATTTATTGTAGACATTTAATTCTTGAAAGTCTATAAATAATAGTCCTGACAAGTCATTTTCATCGACATTCTCACTGAAACTTTTTAGAGCCCTTTAGCTTTCACTACCTCTGTGCCCGCATGGTCTCTTCGACGTTCGAGGTTCACAATCTTCAACTTTTTCATGAGTTCTTGTGGTCCTACCAAGTAGGACTTCCATCACCACCTATTTCATGGTTTTTATTTGATTTTTGCAAAGTTATCAAAATTTTGAAGAAGAAAAACCTTCAAATTAGATAGAAAACCTCACGACACACAAAACCTGAGTTAGAATTCTAGAATCCCTCAAAAATCTATCCTTGATGTCATGCGAAACTCATCCATACAACCACTATTCTTTAACCATTGTATTTGAGCCCTTGCAGCCCCTAGGACCTCTGCCACCATTATCTCAGTGACTTAAATAATCAACTTCAAGCTACAACCTTCACCTTCTTCGTACCCACTCATGCAGGTGGATGCCTCCACTTTTCCTACACCTTTTGAACTTAAATGAAAATCACATGTTAAACAAGATACTTTCAACCTCACAGGTCTGTGAGTGTGAGCTTCCGCATGCGGATGACCCTTTGTGCCTCGTCATTTCTTGACGGCTGATTGAGCGTAGCCTCCCATCTTGTGGGTCCCACAACATCTTTTTTTGGTAGTCAAGCTTGTCACCTAAATACTCATGCAAACCATTGTATGTGGGTATCCCTCATTGTTTCACTGTCGTCACGTGATCACTACCAAATGGCGAGACCCTTAGTTCCTTCCATTGGGTGGGCTCTGCATTGTCAGATTCCATCTGACCTTTTCAGCGAAAAGATTAAGTGTAAAGCCTTTGTGGGCTTCCATTCGCAGACTACTGCCCGATGCTCGCTATTCCAAATATCCTTGGCTACCCATCTATCTACCTTGCAGACTACACATTACCCATGTCCCTTTGAGCCTCGAAATGAAGCATCCAAGTTTGGTATTTGTGGACCCTCCATTACGGGTCACTGTTGTCCTTTGTCCATTGTTTTGAATGGCCAAAGACCTCTAACCTTCCGCTTCATTAGCCTTGATGTTGATTTCTCCCAGAGCATTCATTGAAAACCATTAAGTATAATTTGCATGTAGATAGTTGCATGCGGGTGACTACCTACTTTCCATTGTACCACTTTTTCCACTCTTAAATTGCCAAGCCAAGCCTACGAGCCGCTATGCGAAGCTCAACCCACCTGCCATCGTTTGGTCAAACTTGAACAAGCAACTTGTGCTAATGCCTCATGTGGGCTCGATGTTGTGGATTGTCGCATGTAGGCTTTCGTCCTATCTCCGCTGTCCTAAATGACAGTCATCTAATGTCTTGTCATGATTTCCCACCTACATCATGTTGAAAAAATTAAACTTCAAGGTTGAATCGATGCCACCTTCCCTGGTTGTGGATCTTGCATTGTGGCATGCATTCTGCATGATTCCACCCTATTAGTGTCGTTTAAATAGTGGAGTCCCTAACAATTGAGGTAACCCTTGCACCTGCAACATTTGGACCCACATGCCTAAAATCACTTCCAATACGTCAAAGAAGATTAAACCCACATGTCCAAATGGCATAATACCTTGGTGGGACCCATCACAACATGGAAATATTAATGCGGGTGGCTCCATGTGGGCCATCGTGTCGTCTACATTGTCTGTCTATAGCTTCCTTCAAAATGATCATTAGTCTAGGGAAACCCGCACCCTTGGGCCCGCATTGCTAAATCTCCCTCGAATGAATGGACAAAGATGATTTGAAAGGAATATTATGATCTTTAAATGATAAATTACTTCACGGGTATGTGTAGGATCATCATGGAAAAAACAAGCCCTTAAGTGGCAAAAAATTCAAAAAAATCAAAGTTAGGAAAATTGACATAAAAATTTGAATAAGTTATCTTTATTATTTCAAAAATATGTAAGAATAGAATCTGTAGCAAATTCAATGTAGTTTCTAAACTACTAGGTTTGTTTAAAAAAAAATCTATTTGGTGAAAATTTGAAATTTCAATGCAATGGTACTTAAATTTTAGGGAAAAATAAGAAGTAGGTGTCTCGACCACCCTAACCACAATAGAATGATAATATTTTTTATAAGATTTTAGATATAAGTAGAGGACTCATGCCCCATGTGATGCATGTTTTTTGTAATTTTTTCCAAGTAAATAATTAATTATGATTTTTTATTACAACTTTTTTAAAAATATAAAACTTGTATGTCGACCACCTTAACTTGGTCAAAACTTCATGAAATTCAATTTTTATTTTTTTAATCTATAGTATGCAAAGCATAGAATGTGATGCATGTTTTGGATTCAAAAAATGTGATATTGTTTGAAAGATATAGATGTTTTTCAACCAGCCTATCAATTAGGACTTTAGTCATAATTTGAATAGAAAATGAATAATAATTACTTATTAAATTCAAAGTAAAGAATAATTTATATTGGTGGAAAGATGAGAATCTCCTTTAAAAACCCTTTTCATTTCATCAATTTTGGGTAAAAAAATAATCAGCCACATACCCATCATATTGCCACTTTTTGGCCCATTATGATCCTACACATACCTCGATCTAACATTGATTTTGTAGGATTCTGCTAACACTCCCCTTGTTTTGCACATGAATATGTTTATTGCTCCTTTGCTAGTAGGATTTATGTAATCAGCAATAGGACTTTTGGGGGCATCCGCAGAGAAGAGGGGAAGAAGTTTGCTAAGGCCCCAATAGGGAAGGAGGATAAAAAATTGATGAAGTAAAAATTCCAAGGAGTGGAAGTCACCTCCAATGTTACAACAGAATGGGATACAGTTGCAAGCACAAAATTGGGGTATATTGACATTGATGAATTCAGGAAAAGAGTCATTTCCAACCCCACTACTAAAAATGCAAAGAGGATTAGGAAAAGTGTGTTGGCTAAGGCAGTTAGTTTTCTACCTACCCTTGTGGATCCTGAGCTGGTGATGGCCTGCAGGGAGGCCTACCAAGAGAAAAATAGGAGAATTACTGATCGTGATGGCTGAGCATTGGCCAACTTGTCCTCTAGATCCATAGGGAAAAATTTCTACATCCCCACCTTTGATGCAATGGAGGAGACAACCAAGGGATATGTTGAGAGAACATGGAAAGCTGACCCAATACTAGTTGAAAGAGAAGAGGGGGGTGCAAACAAGGTGCCCTAGGAACTATTCAAAAGTGATTTCCATCAGGATTACCATGATTTGGTAACCTTGCTAAGTAGGGTTATGGGAATCCTGACTATGACATACTTCCAAGACGGGATATTTTATTTTATAGAAGAGATTATTAGTGGGAAGACCAAGTTCAACTGGGCAAGAATGATCAACAACTACTTGCATGAGCAGTTTGTGATAGTTAAAAGGACCTCTCAATTTTACATGACCTCTTGGTCTATTTGCTGCCTGACCCCATTCCATATAGAGGTCTATTTGTGGCATAGAGTCCAACACTAGGGAGAAAGCTAAAGGTCTAAGATAGACACCCGCAGCTCCAATACCAAAATTTCAAGAAAGACTACTGCCAGGTAAATGATGCCTTCATCGGGCATATCATCAGACTTCTTAGAGGAGACTTTGAAAGGAGAGTCACATATAGTGCCAATGCATTCATCCACTAGTTCAGATTCTTATTTATCCAATTTCCCAAATTCACCTACATCAAAACTGAGGGCTTCTCTGAGAGGCCATATAAGCTACCCCAGTACCCAAATGACTAGTTGGTATTGCTAGAAGTCTCTAGGAAGCTACAACATGCACATACTCTTCTGAGTGACAAGCACAGGCTGGGCATACCATATCCTCTCACATTCGTCCAGGGTATATATGCACTTCCTGCATCCCAATGTGTGGAGTATTTTGAGAAAGAGATAAACGAATATAACTTACAGCTCTACACTGCCCGACCCGAAATGGACCAATATGTCAAATTTCCCAGCTAAAGCTATAGGGAGTGGCTCTAACTTACAACGAGCTCAAAGATGAGGTTGAAAGTGAAATTGATAGTGGGACTACTGCTACCCCATCTAGAAAGACTTTGAAATATCCTCCCACCACCAAGTCAAATAAAAGGAAGGAGGTAGTAGAATTCCAACCAAAACATAAAGTATATTCAAGAAAGTTGTTAGAGGGTGAGCCTTCCAAAAAGGAAAATAAATTCTGTAGATTCACCGAGATGCCCATGATCCAAGAGGACCCACTTCATGAAGGAGAGGAAGAAGAGGTCGAGCAACCAAAGTCTCCACGCACTACCTCTGCTCTTGCTACTACTACTATTGATACTGCCATTACTCCTCCTCTGGCATCTCAAGCACTTCTGACTTTCTCTCTACCTATGGTGGACATCTCAATTCACCTAGCCTCCACCTCACCAACTACTCCCATTATGGGGAAGGATTTTTCTTCTGCCACCACTTTTTCACTCTCATTCTCCTCCATTTATCTATCAATGACTATCCCCTTAGCCTCTGCAACAACAATGCCCACTCTCACTCTTCCAAAAGCTTTTGCTTGGCACATGTAAAATATACCAATGGAGCTCTAAGGAGTGCTAATGAACCTTGTAGTGTAGGTTGTTCTAGGCCAAGCTATTGTCGATCTCCCTATCCCTCCTCTCTAGACAAAGCCACCCAAGATGGAGGCAACAATGCAAATTTTTGAAGAACTTGGAAAACAAGAGAGGGAGGTAGCTAAAGAAATGGAAGAGGAATCTGATGACTACCATGAGCATCCAGAGCATCAACACTTTTTCATTGAGTAGGTAGCCTATGAAGAGGAAAAGGCATAGTCCTCAGAGGAAGATATTGAAGATCCAAATGGAAAATATATCGTGGAAACCTTCGACAAGGAACTCGAGGACATTAGAGAGGAGGTTGAAAGATAGTCCTCTGAGGAAAAGAAAGATACATATGAAGAAATGGAGGTAACTACCAAACCTCTAACAAAGGGACAAGACATAAGCCCTAGTCATGATGAATAAATGCCTCCAATAAAGGAAAAAGAAGAAAAGAAAGAAGAGAATGCTCAAGAAGAAGATAAGCCTGAAGAAGAGGCTGAAACAAGAAGAAGCTGAGAAGCATAATGTCACATAGAGCATGGGAAAGAAGAAGAAGAGAGGGCATCTAAAGGAGAAGATAGCCCCAAGGAAAACAAAGCCACCACTAAGTCACAAGAAGAAAAGGCTATATTCATCTAGGACTCAAATGAAGAAGAGGAGGATAAAATAGAACAAGAGATGTCAGATCACAAAGAAAGAGAGACCCATCATATCCAAAGAGTGGAAGGTGATCATGAATCACCAAAAGAAGGATCTCAGATGCCTAAATGGATGGAGAAAAAATTATAGAAGAATGCCCCCATCCTTATGGATCCCAAACAGAGGCTAGAGGCCATCCTAGCATGATCCCAGATAGGAATGAAGAAGGAGAAGAAGCCAAGGGTTAGATCCCATATCATGATGGATGCATTGGGATCGAGGACCATACAAATAGCTACTCTAGTGATGGATAAAGGAGAAGGATTCAACTACAATATCTCCACTTTTGATCTAGGGACATCGATAAGGGAACAAAAGATTGATCATCTTTAGGGATCCATCGCCATGATTGTGCACCAAATGAATAAGGATCAATGCTCCAAGGAGGAATTAAAGGCATAGGTGGCAAAACTTACAACCTACATACAACAATGGTCTTCTACTAAAGAACTGCCCACTACATTGTCAGCCACTCCTTTATTGCTTTCCAAGGATCACATTAGCAAATTAGAGAGGAGAAAGAATTAGACTAAGGCTAAAAAAGACTAGCTTAGATAGGTAGTCTACAACAGAGATATGGGTATTGGCCATGCTTTCTGGATAGCAAACAAGTTTCGGGAGGTACAAAAGCAGCTCGAACAAGTGAGGAAATTTTGTACCGACTTCCTAGTACTATACAGGATCATGTATCCTAAACTAGAGGCTATCCTCAAGATGCCTGAGAGAACATGGGAAAAGGAGCTGGCACTAGTGAAGGATGACCATTGGCTTGTTCAGACATGGAAATTGGTTCTTGATCATAGGAGAGAAATCTTGGAATAGGTGCTCCATGAAGTGGAGCTCGACATCGATTGGGTCAAAGAACATCGCACGACCTATGAAGAATATTTAAAGCTCATGAAGAACTACAATATGCCCACTATCGAGCTAGATCTTGAGAAAATAAGGCCATATTTTCATAAGAAATATGGAGAACAAGGCCACCGATTCACTAACGCCAGATTTTATGTATTTAGTTGCTCAAGCCTTTGCCCAATTAGAGCATGTGACAAGGATTGGGACTTGATTACTAGAAGATCTAGAAAGTTAAGCTTCCAAGTACTCCAATCTGATATAATGGAATGGAGTAAACTTCAGGCGTTGATCAAAAATTTTGTAGGGTATGCAACTATGAAGAAGAATGAAGGAAATCTGGTCATTGATGATGAGTTCCTCATAGTGTAGTTGCAGTCAAAGGCAATTAGCTAGAGGACAAAAGTACTACAACACCAAGCACTAGAAGAAAAAATAGGCTAAAGAAAAGAATATAATTGTAAATTGTAAAATATTAAGGGGTAGGTGAAACCCTAATTTGTAGTGAATCTTGGCCACAGAATGAGATTAAATCTTGGCCATTATTTTTCTTTTTGAAAACTATAAATATGGTGTCTCCTCTCATTTTCAAGAGAGAGTTGAGTTGTTGTAAAGACATGTTGCTGAAATTATAATAGAAATTCATTACTCTTTTGGGTGGATTCTTGAGTTTCATTCATGTTTCATGATTCTTCTCCACATAATTAGTAGATTTGAGTTTTACTTTTCTTTTCTATGTTCTTTAGCATGCTTTAATATATTAGTGAATGTTGTTCATTGATGTTGGAGAATTTTGTTGTGTTGATGCTCTTCCTTGTTCATGCTTTTTGGTGTTTATTGATTGTAAATAGCAGTGTAAAGCTAGTCTGAACATGAATTGAATGTTGCACTTAAATTCTATCTTTTATTCATGCTTTATGGTGAATGAATGATTGAAAATTTGTAGACCTTAGAAGATTGCACTAGTTTCATGAGACAATTAGTTGATATGGTTAAGTGGAACTTAGTTTTAGGATGTCCATTGTAGCATCCTCCATTAACACTATTTAGTGGTAGTTTCAGGTCTAGGAACTTCCTCCTTTCCCTACCCTTTTGAGCTTTCTTTTGAATGGTAATTTAGGCAAAGTTCAGGCATCGTTTTAAAGATAAATATGATGGTAAAGATAGAGTTCTAGACTACTGTTTTGAACTTGTAGCAATTGCGTATCAACTTTAACATCTTAAGAACTCCATTTGAAGAATCAATTCCCCTCCAACTTAACTTATGTAAGGCTGCCCTGTGATTACTAGCAAGATCACATGATCCAACTAATATATTCCAAGTAAGTCATGACCTGACACTTGAGAGACCTTGGGGTAATTTTCTGCAACTTGTTTATAGGAATTTTCCTTTCAAGAGAGGTAGAGCATTTATGTTCTGCCTATGTTGAGAAGGTGCGAAAAATCCCATCAATAATTACTATCTTAGAAGAGAGGGAGAAGGAAGAAGAGTCTCTTCCTAGATTTGACTCTTTCAATCTAGATGAAGTTCGTTCGGTATTGGATGAAGGTGATATGAAAAATGTTGGTAAAATGTGGTATGCCCACTCCCCGAATAGAGGGCTTATAATTGAAGACATGCCTTTGTTGATTATCTTCTCAAAAAGGGTATTACTATTTTAGTTGTTTCTAACTCGCTACTGGATGATGTGGTAGAAGTTGTTAAAGAAAGTTTGTTAAGGGAAGGACCTGAAGGACATAAGATCCAAGCTATGATTGAAAGAATGTGTGTCAAAGACAATTAGAAGTTATCCAAGCTCACTAGTGAGACAAGAGAATGCATTAAGGAGATTTCTGACATCTATAGGTATTGTCTCTAGTGGCCTGTTGTTGTTGATAATTTTAGAAGAAAAATTGAAGCTATTGAATAAAAAATGAATAATATTGGGAAGTGTTTTGACTTCTTCAAAGATAAAGATAGAAAAAAAAAGAATAAGAGTTGGAGAGTTGAAAGATGATTTATTTTCTACTCAGGGATAGAGGGAAGATTTGGTTAAAACTTTCTAGTTGGTCAAAGAAATTGTTGAGGTTCGATTGGATCATCTCTCCAGGATACTAACTAATGCAAAGGATTGTGAATGACAGTGCCTGTCTCTAGACTGGTCATCCTCATTTATGTTGTTGACTCTACTGGATAGTATGTATGCTAGAATGGTTTCTACAATGCAAGCTTGGAAGAGGATTCTTCCAACAGTGAGAGAAAGGTACAAGAATATTTTTCATGTGAGAAGTGTTATGTTTACTTGATCTCCTAAATGTTATTATTTGGCCCTTTTCTTTTGATAGAAAAAAGGGAGAGAAAATGAAGAGAAACAAAAACAAGAAGAGGTATTGAATTGCTTGACAAAGGAGGAGTGCTTGGAGTTTTGGAGTTTTTTGTTTTTGAGTTTTGTCTATTTTTCCATCAATGCCAAATGGGGAGATTGTTGATAAGTTGTTGAGATGACTTAGAATTGTTGGAATTGATGTCAAAACTTGGAATCCAGAAGGTTGTGCTCTAGATGATATACAAAAATGATCTATCCTATCGAGTTCTATGATGTTGTGTAGTGTGGATGTTATTCTAAATCTTGATATGGCAGCACTTCTTTTGGGACATCCATGGAAGTTAGTTCATGTAGAATAATGAAGAGTAAAATTTTGATGTTGGCTATTGTGCTCAAAGCTTACTCTAGGTATCCTTGCTATTTGAACATTCATGTAGCATGTTATAAGTTTTGGTATGTCTATTTGTGTTTCTTTTGTTGATACTAAAATTGATCATAATCAAGATTTGATCTTGGTTCTGGCATTCCCATCAGCTCCAGAATATATTTCATGTATTTCAAAGTTTGCTATCTTTTGATAATTATGTTATGTAATGAACCTATCTTATGTATGACCTATTTATGGGTCCCTTGGTAATGTGGTAGCAAGATCTTTATTTGCAACCTATCTTTTGGGTCTGGTGATAGCATGCCATGCCTTATTGAATATTTCAAGGTTGTTCTTAAAGGCAACATGTTTTTTCCAAGATGACTTAGGAAATTATGAAGACATTGTGTTTGGTTGACCTAGAAGCTTATGAAGGCATGGAATGGTATAAGTAAAAGTTTTTTTTGTTTGATGAAGTAAGATGTGTGGTGTATGGTTTGTGCGAACAAATAAAAGGGTGTGAAGGATTATGCAAATAGAAAGTTGAAGGAAAATGTACGGAAGAAGTAATCTACTTTGCAGAAGTTGTGTAGAATATTCTTGATCGGATCTGCTACAGATAGATATTGTGCTCTAAACCAAAACTAACTTCATGCATATGTAGATGCAGCTTCATCAGTTCATTTTTTTTAGTGAGCTATTTTTTGTTGGTAGTGAGCCTTTCTCTTGTGGTAGTAAGCCTTTCTCTTTTGGCAGTGAGCCTTTTTATCTATGGCTACAATAGCCAAGTACTAAGCCCACCAACAGTGATACTTACTTGCAATGAACAACTTGGAAGTGAGCCCTTTGTAAAAATCACCTTAACTAGTTTTCTATAATTGAGAAGTAACATTCTCTGTGGTTTTTCCCTTCTTAGGTTTCCATGTAAATTTTGGTGTTCTTTGTGCATGGTGTTGTTATGTGCTTTCATGTTCATATCTGTTTGATTATTATCTGATTGATATAAGATTGCTCTAGATTAATTAAAGTCAAGAAAATTGTTTTATGATAACTGGTTCACCCCTCCCTCAGTTATCCAGACTATTCATCAATCCTCTCCCCTTGCACTTCATGTTATATTTGGTGAAGAGAAACACTCCTAGTTTTTACTTTGTTTTTTGAGTCACCCAAGTATTTTATGTATCCTTTCCCCTTGTGCTTTGTGTGATCTTGGGTGAAGAGAAAAAACATTCCTTCTTTTTTTTCATAGAGGGGGCCTTCCTTCAGATACATCATGTAATGGAGAAATCAAGGCAACCTCCAAGCACATGTTTAGGCAGGCTATATAAAGGTTCCAAAAGTGAAAGTAAGTAGTACTTATTTGGTGATGTATACCAAACATGTCAACATAGTTGTGGGTGTATAGACCACATCACATTGACTAGAGGATTTAGTGTCTCATGTTTGTTGTTATACCACGGGTGTTCACTGAGTCACTAGAAACTATCATACCTATAAGCCTTACTAGTTTTGAACATCTCTTAAGAAGGTTCAACATGGAATAGATGGTCATTCCATGAAGATATTAGTCATGTATTGATTAGTTTTTGAGGCAAAAACACCTTGCAAGGAAATTCTCCTTTCAAGGTAAGAGTTTTATCATGTATATGTATGTATACTCTAGTCATCCACTCAAGATAGGTATTTTATTGTGTGGACCTGACTTAAGAGATGTACCCACTTGAGTAAATATGAATGTTCTTGATTCGTGGTATCAAACTTTTCTATGTCAGATTTATGGAAGAAAGCTTACAAAATATCCCCCTTACCCATTGAATCGATAAATACATTGCTTATCATTCAAACTCAAAAAAAACATCAACATGGCCATGACTAAAACTTCAACATGGTATAACTGAGTGCACTTGAAGGGAATTGTACTACTGCATGCATCTAAGTACATCTTATTTTTATCAAAACAATATCTTAGTGTGCTTCCTAATATCTTTGGCCATATCTTTTCTCATTATGTCAAAGTAAACATATGGAATGATAATTTAGCAGTTTGGTTTTCACCAATTTTTAGCTTTTGTGGAAAATGATTTGCTTTGTTGTAGACATCTTAATCTTAAACAATTCATAATCATGACTTCTAAGTGGTAAAAATAATTCATGCTAAATCAGATTTTAAGAATTGAACCCACAAAGTAGGTTTCTCTTGGTTACTTGATTCAAAAAAAATTGGTTACTTGGTCTCAAACAATAAAAAAAAGGAAATTTATGCTCATTATTGTTTTTATCAAAACAATTCTTGAGTATCAAACATTGACACATCATACAAAAGCCTTTATCAAAATCACTTGGTCTTTTCAAAAGTATCTCCTAGGTTTTCAAAATGGATCAACATAAAAATTACAACATCCAACTTCACATGACAACTTGAAATTTTTGGCAACAAATCCCTTAGACTAAGTTTTCCAACATCAACTATTTTAACTCTATAGTTAGCAACTATCTATTTCTAGACATTTAGGGGAATTAGTACACATATTTTTTGGAAAAGTTTACCTTGAAGTCACAAGTTTACTATCATGGTTTACAAGTTCATAAACATCATCATAAAAAAACACATCAATCAAAATTGAGTTTAGGTTATGGTAAAAAAATTAAATTTCTATATCATTCATCATCTTCACAAAATCATACATCATTGGTCCAAAAACTATTAGGGAGTCCTTGTTAGGGAAAATTGAATTGAAGCCAAGGAATTTAAACAATACCATTCACAACACACAACTCATAGGGTTGATACACATTTTATTGTTACAACAAGATCAAAATAGAAGAAAAATTTGAGTTAAATCCTAGTGGTTCAAACATACCCATCACACTAAGTGCTAGTGAACCTACCTTTGGGATGCCTAATTTTAATCCTAGAGGATTTTCCAATCCACCAAAAAATTCACCACCATTTCACTAATCATAAGAGACAAGAGTTTACATAGATGATATTATGGAAAAACCCATGAATTTACTACTAAAGAGTTACTTGAAATGTACAACAAGACCCCATGGTTCATCAAATCAAAAACACAATGTTGAGCTTAAATCCTACTCAATATATGCTCACACTTGCACAAAAAGGACAAAACTTCCCTCAACTTTTGATGTAAAAACACTTAGGGGACAACCCTTGTCAAACATTACATCAATGGGTCAACCTTCTAAAAACATGTGTGAATCTTCTCAAATGCACCTTTGGCACACAAGATCATTCAATATATGCCAAAAAATTCTTCATTACATGTGCCAAGCCAACCTACAACTACTAGAGTGGATGCAACTAATCTCACAAGTCAACATGGAAATCCTCAAGGTTTACAACTCACATCACATCAACCTCAAGGTTCACAACTCATATCACATCACCTCAAGGTTCACAACTCATATCACAACAACACAAGGGTATCAAACATTACAATGTATTCAAAGTCAAAACCAACAATCACAAAGTGCTCAAATCATAGCACAACAACCATAAGGATATCAAAAATCACAAGGTCCTCAACGTCAAATCCAACCACCTCAAGGGTCACAACACATATCACAATAGCCCCAAGATTTTCAACCACCCCAAGGTTCTCAACACATACCTTAAAAACCACAGGCTCCTCAAGTATCAAAATATTTAGGATCTCAAAACCAAGGTATGCAACACACATCACAACATCAACCAATATCCTACAATCCATTGTCACAAAATCAAGGAAATCTTCAACCCATGTCCCAACATCAATTGGTACCAAATCGAGGATCACAACAAATGTTTCAAAATTAAATGGGTTCACAAAATCATGTGGTACCCCCACATCATCAAATCTTGCAAGGTCTCATATTACAATGACATCAAACATCCCAACATCAAGGAAATGTTTCCCCTCATCAAAACAAAAGCATCTCAAATCAAAATATACAAAATCATGTGTCTCAAAATCAAAATTTGGTTCTACAAAAACATCAATACCGAGCTCTTCAAAATCAAAATATTGTTGTTGTTATCAATAGTTTTGCACCCTGCTGAATGCAGTATTTAGCAAACTACTGAAACATGGAAACCTCCTTCAGATGTGGGTGATCTGCATGAAAGAGGAATCTCTAGAGTGAGTTGGTTCTCTGAATGATGAATTCTATTCTAAGTGGCTTTTCAGGAAAAAGGATAGAAGGATAAACTGGATCTGAAATCTAAAACTGAAATTCTATCATTCTAAAAATAATGATTAATTGTAAGAAAATCCTGATAATAACTCACTCTCTTTAAAATTGAAATCTCACAATCTCACAACACAGGCAGTTCAATAGTGATTTATGCAAAGGTTAAGTTAACACAAGGCATAACCTGAACTAGCATGCAACTGCTGCAAATTTCTTGACAATAGTAAGAAAAGAAAAGGATCCAACAAATTTGAATCACAGAACAAATCAGATTACTATTCCAAGTCATGAAAAGGAAATAAGAAAGGAAAACTCTGCTATTTTATTGAATGATGGAGTGAAAACTCTCAGAATCTGAGTGCACATAAGTTTACAAGCTCCCCCAAAATGTGTAAGGGAAAGAAACTTTGATCTCAACTGCTGAGAATGGAGAGTTGAAAGACTAAGTGTATCCAAAGAACTCTCAAGGAAACCCTAATCCGAGCTCAGAAAAAAGCTCCAAGAAAAAGGCTTCAAACAAACTCAAAAACTGGTTTAAAAGCAGAAAAAAGCACAATTCTTTTATGATTACACTGTCAAGCCTCTAAAAATAGGCTAAATCTGCTTTAAAAGCACAAAAACACCTTATCTCTCCAAGATAAGTCTCAAATCTGACCAAGAGGAAAAGTCAGTCAAAGATTTGCTAAAAATAGCAAGAAAACATAAAGCAATTTATAGAATATCGCTTTTATGATTCTGCTTTACAAGATGCAGATTTTTACAATTTGTCTATTTTTGCAATTAAAGATTGAAAATCTTTTGCAAATAGAAAATCTCCTTATTTCTCCATTACAACATTATGATTTTCTCAAAAATCATAAAAATACATTTACATAATATCATATTCCGATCAACTCCATAATTGGTTTCTTCAAAATCAATCAAAAATAAAAACCCTAAAGAAATATTGACCTCTGGCATAGGGTATTCATAATTCTCCCTTAATTGTCCCATACTAAAAATAACAACCTAGGGCACAAACCCATATTTCAAATATTCAATATTCAAATCCCTCAAAACTCTAAGGAAAGAAAAGTCCAAAAGACTTAACCTTCAACCTAGCAAAGAAGATTCGGCCCCACTCACATAGGCTTTGAACTCAGACTCCAATAAAGACATAAGGCATAAATTAAAATTTCTGACCCCACTTTGATATCCTCCATGTGCCTTAAATGAACATTCTGGAGATGATGGATTGAATTAGGGTTTGATCAAAACAAGGTCAAACCCTAATGATCACTCATTTTCACACTCTCCACTTGCAAGAAAGAGCTCTGCTGCCGCCATGACTCTGTCAAGCTCGAGCTCGAATGGTTGGAAGAACTATTCCACGTGCTCCAGAGATATGAAACTCAAGTGGGTAAGATTTGTGCTATCTGTATTGAAGCTCTTTTCACTTACTGTCGAATACCAAAAGAGATAAGGCCGCGGCCTGCATGAGTTTGTTTTCTTATGACGCATTTCTATGCTTCTTGTGACTTCCTGTGCACATGAATTCGAGTTTGGCTTCTGCAATTCACTCCGTGAAAGCTTGACTTGTACTTTTGTTTTCCCTCACTGTGCAAAGGTAAGCTTTATTTGATGGTTTATTATGGCCTTGAGGCCGTGGCTTTACACATTCTAATATCTTTTGCCTTGCTTTTCTGTTTGTTTCTTGTGCTCAAACTACTATTAAAGCTCGACTGCCAGTTTGAGAGCTCGACCCTTTGGTTTCTGAATACTTCATGAAGCTTTGGTTTTTGTCTTATGAGTGTCGCTATAGATTACCATCATCGGGGAGACCTCTCATAGAGAGCTTGAGTCATACCGAAAATCTTAATTATTTCCTAGTCGCTAAGGCAATGTGTAGTCGGGGTGACATATCATAGAGCATCATGTGTCTTACCGAAAAACTCATGCTTTCATTCTTATCAGCATGACATATCACTTTCGGGGAGACCTCTCATAGATATCTCGAGTCATACCAAAAGTCTTTTTGATTAATTTTTGATCCGACCCAGAACATATTACCTACAATTATGTCAATTTAAAAGCATTTCCGTTTGTGGGTATCACAAATTTTTTGAATAAAACTGCATCTATTGCTTGACCCAACTCAGATACTTGCATTAGTTGTATAACTTTGCTTTCTAAATTCAAGATCTCACATGGGTTATCTTTATAATTGTTTCTTCTAGACTTTGAAGCTAACCCTGAAAATGGGTACTCGAAATTTTTAAGGGAAACTGCATTTTCTGTATTCTGATGCTAAACTGAAAGTGGGTTTTTGGAACTATTCAAGAAAAAATGCATTTTCCTCTCTTCTTAAGCTCGACCTAGCACAAAAATCTGCATATCTTGTCATTTACTTCATTTTTCTGTAAACACTCACATGGGTCGTCAAGATTAATACATTTCCTGTATTTTGAAGGCAATTGAAAATATGAAGAAACTGTTGTTCATCAATGTTTACCCCCATAACTGAAAACACCTATAGGAGTTAACAAAAACTGTGTATTTACATCATTAGCTGTAACAGAAAACTCCATATTGGCATTTGATATTTGAAGGAAAAATGTTCATTTCTATAACTTTCATTACTCTGTTTGTCATCTCCACATGGACTCGAGCTAAATTAAATAGTGACTTATTTTCAACTCCTGGAATAAAAATTCTCAAAGCTAAAAGCATGCAGTCTTACTTTCTGACAGAACTCGACCTCCCATATTTGCCTGAAAATGGTGATAAAACTGTATATTTGATTGCATTTGTTCCTAAGGCTTTGACTCAAATAACTAGTGGTGTTTTACTTTCACTTTAGTAAAAATATTCCTTGAATATTTGTCTTTACTTCAAAGCTTCTTAGCATTCTGTTCATCCCAAGAAAACAACTCATTGCATCACTGTTGCTTGCTTTAATATACCTTCAGAAAAATAAAAGAGCATGATGGGAACAACAAGAATCTGTGTGCTTGTCTATATTTTTGGCTCATATTACTAGGTACTCCATTTTGGCATTTTCTGTAACTCTCTTTGATAGTTAAGACACCTTGAAAATGCTTCTGTATAAGTTCATTGCAAAGAGGGGAATTTTCATGCTCGTATTCTTCACATATATCAGTATCCTTTGATTTTCACTCAATTTTAACAAAGCAATATATATCTTCTGCTTTTGAACTCTGTAGAAATTGTTATAATGAAATATTACATTACTATGAATCACCTCAATTTACCAGTTCATGTGCATTACTGATAACTTCAGAAACATTTCTAGAAATAAACTCTTACTCCCTCTTTAGAAATATGAAAAGATCACTAGATTAATACTTATAATTCCTCATGCATATTTTGTATATAAATAGTAGTGTCCCTTTTATCCTCCCTCAACTCTAACACGACAGCTTTCACTTACTACATTTGAATTCTGTAAAGGTTTTACCTTTGCTTTTGGATTGAAACATTACATCAGTACAAACCTCCTTTGCTCATCGGTTTATATGTATAACTGGTAACTCAGAATCATTCTAGAAAGAAAATACTTCTCCATTATTATTTTGGAATGATCTCCCTATTATTACTTATTCATGATGTAGTATTTACTTAATTAGTCAACTGGAACCAAAAGTTCATTCAACACTCAAATGCACTGTCTGTATTTGTATTCTTGAGTAACATGGTACTCTTCATGCATTTTTATATTTCATTGTACAAAATTGCTCTTAAGATATGTCCTCTTGATGATGCAAATTAGAACAAAAAATTAAGGCATATGTATGCCTGTTCACTATCCGAAAGAGAATTGATGAATTGAAACTCACATGATATATGATTACAATCAGCACAGAAAATGAAGTTATTCAGCAATACCCGATGTAATTGCACTCAGTTGAATTTATTAAGTGAACTAAAATCACTGTTCACCTGTAGCCTTCAGAAAGCAACCGTGATCATTATGAATGCATAGTTGGTTTGATTACCTAATGGATTCTCTATTTTATTCTTTCAGTTGTATTTCATTTCATTCGATGTATATAATGAAGTATCCTTTAAAATCAGCCCATTTAATGAATAGGGCAGCATGCCAAGCTTTACCCTTGTGGGAGCCCGTTTTACTCCACATGCTTGGTCTTCGAATAATGTTTCAGCTTCATGATTTAACCTATACCTGCACAAGGAAGAAAACAGTTTTAGCATAAAAATGGAACATGATGATCATGATGTTGCTATTGCTCCTTCAGCTCATTTCTTTCATATAACACTTAATTGATTGTTTCAATGTATTGTTAATAGTATGATGTACTATTGTAGGTGCATCATATAAGTTACATCATAATCGGAGCCACTGACACCCCTCTTTTCCTCTTACAGGTCGACGGAGCTCGAGAAGGCAAGGTGCACCATTCAGCATCGAACGCCGATAATCAGGCAATGATGATTATCTGTCACTTATGTGTTTTCCTTTCGCATCTTCAGTAGTGCAATGTGCTATTAGAAATATGTTGTCATAGTTATATCCACGGCTTGTGTGGATCTTTAATTTCAATTCTGCTTTTCAATTGAAAAGAAAATTGATTTTCATGCAATGTTGTAATATCATTCTGATTACGAAATCAAAAGAAGCCTTGTAAAAATATCAGTTTTATGAAATAAATAAAAGCATCTAAAATGTTATTTTGCTCATGTACTCAATTCTATATTTTTTTAAATCTGCAACATCTGAATGGCACTTTGAAACCCTACTTTCTTTAAAATGCATAACTGTTGTTCGATGCATAATGAAAATAATGTGAAACAACATTCAAACATGACACTACAATTCCACTTAATGTCAAATAACAATCAGCCAACTCCTCCATTTGAGCTGAGGAAAAAATTATGTAACATTTTGGTGATTTCCATTATATGCTTGCCTGCTCAGCATAGATCAGTGGCCTTTAAAACAGTTCATTGGGCGCAGAGTCAATTCTGCCCCTTCTTGAAACTCAGAAAACTTGAACAGTAACACTCCAAACAGCAGTAAGAAAACAAAACAAACTGAAAGCAAACAAACAGGCCCTGGTGGCCAACAAAACAATGCGTAGCAATGCTTCGAGAAAGCAAACTATTGAAATGAAATGTGTGAAACACACTTATTTGCAAACTACTCTACCTAATAGTGAGATAACTTATCTTAAAGGCAGTGCTTGAGGTGGATCCCATTTACTGGGATAGATAGCACCTCGCCAGTGGAATGCGTTGTGTTCCTTGCATTCCATAATCACATAAGGCCCATCCCATATTGCATTGAACTTGGAATGTCATCCAGGTCTGCTCTTGAATTCATCCCACTTGAAGACTAGATCTCCAACAATGAAATCGCGAGGCTTCGCCCTCTTGTCAAAAGTATTCTTCATTTGAGCTTGATGTATTTCCTGCTATCGTAGAGCTTCTTTTCTAGTTTCTTCAAGCTCGACCAGCTGTGTAAACCTCACTTCAAGAGGTTGTTCTTTCAGCAACTCCAATTCTTTAACATAACTTAACGTTGGTAACTCAATTGAAATAGGCAACTTAGCCTCTCTGTCGTAAGTTAAAACAAAAGGTGAACAACCAGTGGCTCTTTTAGGAGTTATTCTGTCAGCCCAAAGGGCTAGTTTCAGCTTTTCATGCCACGTTCTTTGATTATCCTCAACAGTCTTATTGATTATTCGAATCAGATTCTTATTTGTGGATTCCGCCTGTCCATTACCTTGCGGATAATAATTTGATGAAGTGTTCAGATAAATGTTATTTCTGACAGACCAATCTGAAATCCTTAACCCTATGAAAGCTAAGCCATTATCTGAAATGATTGAATTTGGAATACCAAATCTCGATATGAGATCCTGATAAAAATTAAGCACTGAAGTCTTGTTTGCTTCCTTTAAAGCAACAACTTCGATCCACTTTGTAAAATAATCTGTGGCAGTAAGAATCCACTTATGACCTGCACTTGACGAAAGGTTTATAGGACCGATAAAATCTAAGCCCCACTTAGCAAAGGGCTGTTCTACCTAAATCAGATGTAGGGGCAGCGGTGCAAGCCTCTGTTTACCAGCAAATAATGCACATTTCTCACACTTTCTAACCCATGCAATAGCATATTTAAATAGATCTGGCCAATAATAACCATCTCTCATAATTTTCAGAGCTGTTGTTCTTGCAGCAAGGTGACCTCCTGAAGGTCCATCATGAAACTCTGCCAGTAGCTTATCCACTTGATCAGCTAAATGCAACATAATAAAATAACTTGGAAATCTCTCCTATAAAGAACGGTATCGATAACTGCATAAGGGATGGCTTGTAATATATAATACCTTCTTTTTGTTCTGTCCAAGCCTTCGGGGCATTATCCAGTTTGCAGATAATGTATCATCTGCTGTAACCATGTAACAAGGGGTGCTTGAACAACACTTAAAACATCATTATTTAATACTGTTTCTATATTTGCAGCCTCTTTTAGGCTGTCGTTTTCACTTCTAGCAATCTGCTCGCACAAACCTTTGCCTCTAACGAGCTTGGTTACTTTTATATCAACATCGAACTCCATCACTTTAGTGATCCAACCAGCACGCTTATCATTAATGTCTTTATTAAGCAGAAAATCCTTAATAGTTGAATGAGCCACTAATAAATGAACCTTGCTGTTGGAAATCATGTGTCTAAATTTCTTCAAGCTTCTTACAACAGCAAAAACATGTTTCTCCATAAAAGAGTACTTTACCTCGTAATCGTGCATAACTTGACTGAAAAACACAATAGGCTGTTATAAACCTTCCTCATTTTGCTGGCATAACATGGCTGAAACTGTATCCACTCCTCCAAAAGCATATAGAATGAAATCTTTGTCAAATTTTGGATTAATAAGAGTAGGAGTGGCTGCGAGCACTTCTTTGATCTACTCAAAGCTCCTCTTGCCTTCCCTGGTCCAACTGAATGGCATATTCTTTTTCAGCATAGAAGTGAGAGGTTGCAGTAAGGCTCCGATATTTGGTATGAACCTCCTCATGAAATTTATTCTCCCAAGAAAGCTTTGCAAGCCTTTCTTATGGGCTAGTAATGGAAATTCAAGAATTGCAGAAACTCTTTCAGGATCAATTGAAATACCTTGCTTTGAGACAATGTGTCCCAGTAATTTGCCTTCATGTACTGAAAATATACACTTCTTCGGATTGAGAGACACTCTGAACTCTCTACACCTCTGAAAAATCTATTCCAAATGATCCAAATGTTCATTAGCATTTTTGGAAAAAACCATAATATCATCTGAATATACTAGAACAAGTTTTTTCATAAGGCCATGGAAGGCCATATCCATAGCATGCTAGAAAGTTGCTCGGACATTTGATAGGCCAAAAGGCATCTTCTTGTAGGCCATCGTGCCCCACTTGGTTATAAATGCTATTTTGAATTGATCCTCTTGCTTAACCAGAATCTGATTATAACTTGAGTAGCCATCTAACAAAGAAAATCTATCAAAACCAGAAACTACCTGTAAAATTTGCTCCATAGAAGGGAGTGGGTAATAGTCTTTCAAAGACGTTCTATTCAGATCTTGAAAATCGACGCAAAGTCTAATTTCTCCACTCTTTTTCTTGACTGGCGCTAAATTTGACACCCAAGAGGTGTGCTTGATAGGGAAAATAATACTGCTTTCCACTAGCTTATTCAGTTCAGCCTTCATAAGGTGTTCCAACTTGGGATTAAGCGGTCTTTGCTTCTATCTTACCAGCTTTGCACTAGGTTCAAGCTCGATAGTATGCTGAGCTAATTCGGGGTTAAAACCTCTTAAATATTTTTTTTCCCAAGCAAAAACATCACTAAATTTTTGACATAACAGGATGAAAGCTTGCTATTCCTCTTGACTGCATACCTTTCCCAGTTGGAGAAGCTTACCTTTGAAAATTTCAATAGCTGCATAGTGCTCCTCCTTGATGGTCAAGCTGTCCTTGTCTTTTCGTACTTGATCATCTGAGTTAAACACAGACTCTAAGGTCACCAATCCTTTCAGCAACTTATTGGTCTTTAATTGCACAATCTGATCCTCATACTGCTACTGCCATTTTTGTTGATTTCCATCTGCGAACTCAGCTTTAGTAATCAAAAAATTCACGATTTGCTCATTGCTATCAAAAACTTGCCAGCTCACATTATTGTCAGGTATAGAAGGTCTGACCACTATTTTCACGTACTGATGTACTTCTACCTTATGAATTTCTTTGGGAATGTCAAACTGAGCTCCTATGGCAGCGAGTCTGTTAGCATGCTTATTTTGATTTCGAGGAATTGACATGATATTGAAAGAATTAAAATCCTCCATTAAATCCCATACACGATGCTTGTATTCCTTAAGTACATCATTTTTTGCAAAATTTAAATTTCTGACCTGATTCACAATCAACTCTAAATCACCATAAACTTGTAAGTATTTAATACCTCATTTGCGAGCCCACTCAAGGCCATGTACCAATGCTTCATACTCAGCCGTATTATTTGAACAATTGAAAGTGAATCTGCAAGCTGAATAATACTTATCTCCTTTGGGAGATATTAGCATAACTCCACCTCTGGCACCAACACTGCTCCTCGAACCATCGAAATAAAGTTCCCACAACTCATTATCTTTTCCTGCAGATGGTTCATCCTCTTTGCAAAGATTAGGCATGTCGTAATCAGACTCGCGAATCATATAAACTCCTAAACCTACCTCATCTATGTTTTGGAATGGATCAAGCTCATGATCTTCGGCTGCCCATTCATCGAGACTGATGTAGTCTCCTTGGGTGCTACAGTCTGAGGTCATGGTTTGCCCCTCCATTGCAGAGGTGGCGTCGAGATTAGCGTTTATAGGGTTTGGGGAGTACAGTTTGATATGGTCTTTGGCAAGAGGCTCGGACTTAATGGTCACTTTCGTACCATACCTTGTTCTAAAAAATAGATGAGACCAATTAGAAGACAAAAACCCACCCAACTTGGCTGTAAAATCCCTTGATAAACAAATAGTGAAGTGCAGCGGTAAGTCTATGACATGAATATCCTGATGGATAGCGAAACTTAGGGATGTGTGCAAGGTAAGGGCCAAATTTTTAATCATACCAGCAGTCTTAACAACAGACCCATCTAATTGCACTACGCCTTTCTGAGGATTTGGCTCATAAACAAGACCTAATTTATCAGCTAAACTCTTAGGAATGACTGAACTACTGGCACCAGAGTCAACCATACAATTATGCACAATTTTATCACCTATGATCAAACTTAAGTAAAATAGAGGGGGCTTTACCTCTTTTGCTTTCTGCCCACTTTTGTCCTCCAGATTGTTAGCCAACACAACCTTCACAACTCCTTGATTGGGGTTGTCAGAAATAGATAACTTAGCTAATGCATTTTGCAGTAAACTTTTCTGCCCTGGAAGCTGCAAAGCGTCTAATATCGACATATTGATAGTAGTTCTCTTGAGATGCTCAATGATATTGAAGGATGAAACATTTACCTTCTGCTAGCTTTTTGTAACAGCAGCTTCATTTTGCTTCTACACAGGCTGAGAATGCATTTTTAATTGCTCTTTATCGGGTATCTCCTGCCTTCTTTGTAGAATCTACATTTTAGGCTGCGTGACAGTGTTCACATTTGATGAAACAGGCTAAGTACTAACTGTAGGTTGTTGCTGTGCACTTCCAGCTTGCTGTCCTAGATCCATAGCTCATTTTTTAGACCTAGTATTAGCCGAAATAGGGGAATCTTGCTAGTCTTGGCCATTCACACCACAAAATTTGGAGCTCTGCCAGTTCAGCAAGGCGACTTCTAAATTATCTTGTTGTTCTTGATTCTGATCTGCAACATGTTCTGAAGCAACATATATATTCTGCACCATTAAAGATTGATTCCTCACTCCGTTGGCACAAGTCGATTGGTTGTGGGGTTGATTGCATGGGTAACACCAGTCACAATCTTGAGCAACATTGTTTTGCGGCACAAGTTCTTTTGATGTGCTGGCCGTGTTTGGATTGTATGGCTAGAATGGTCGAGGGTTAAAATTCCTTCTTTGGGCTTGATAATCACCTTGGAAAGCGGGCCTATTTTGCTGGTTTTGCTGATAAGGGGCTTGATAAGGCTTATGTTCTTGGCCAACGTGCTTCTTAATAGTCACGAGGTCGTTCCCGATAGTCTTTAATATGTTTTTTAGCTCCTGCATTTCAGGATTTGAGGTTGGGGCAGCAACTTCTTGGACTGTACTATGATATCCTATTGCTGGAAGTGGCGAGACAGTAGCCAAGGGAGGTACAATAATAGGAATAGGTGGTTGTATTTCTAGAAACAAGGGCATGGGGGGTCTAGGAGCTATGTCTCCAGCTTGAATAAGGTAATTTTCAGCATTAATATCAATATTATAAGCATTTGGAAGCATTAAACCACCCATAGACTGAGTCATAATAGCAATCTTGCTATTCAAAGCCCTTAAATAAAATAGAAATGCATGTGTCGGTCAGGGCTTTACCGTTGCTAGGATTTTGTCACAAGTCCTCTAAAATTTGTAGTTGAAATCTGCCAAATGTTCGTGCGGTGCCCTTTGACTGGTGCTCAACTGCTCTATTAGAGATAAATTATTAGATTTATCAGTAAAGTGCTGGTATAGGCCATTGCCAAATGCATCCCATGTTGCGATTGAATTTGCAGTGAGGCCTCTGAACCATTGTAGCGCTTTGCCCTTAAGTGACGCAACTAACAACCTTATAGCAACGTTCTTCTATGTGATATTGTACACCGAGCATAGCGTGGCCACGTCACGGATGTGTTCAACTGGTGTAGTGTAATCCTCTCTAGTGAAATATGGTAGTCCTCTAAGGGCTGCAACTAGAATATCATCATGTTGAGCAAGATCTAACGGACTGCCTCCATTGAAGGGTGTGAACAAGTGTTGCCTCGGTGGTGTTGCCATTGATGGTACTTGTGAGATCAATACTGGTATACTAGGTGACAGAACTAGAGCACCAAGAACGGGTGGTGTTTACTTTGATCTTGCAGGGGCTTCAAAAAGCCTTCTTGTCATCCTGCCTCTTCTTCATGATGGGGACAACTCCTAATACTTGAAGGGTTTTGAACTTGATCTTGTTTGAATATTTCTCATGTGCGGGTTGTACTAGCCTGCAAAATAGAACCGAAGTCGCTAGGTATATTGATAGCCTCCAGAAGGCTAGAAAAAATTTGCTGCATACACCAAACAGCAAACTGAAAAATTAAATATTCTCTGAAAGTTACTTTTCAATGTCCCAATGGGTGTGCCAAAAATTGTTATCAATAGTTTTGCACCCTACTGAATGCAGTATTCAACAAACTACTGAAACATGGAAACCTCCTTCAGATGTGGGTGATCTGCATGAAAGAGGAATCTCCAGAGTGAGTTGGTTCTCTGAATGATGAATTCTATTCTAAGTGGATTTTTAGGAAAAAGGATAGAAGGATAAACTGGATCTGAAATCTAAAACTGAAATTCTATCATTCTAAAAATAATGATTAACTGTAAGAAAATCCAGATAATAACTCACTCTCACCAACTCTTTAAAATTGAAATCTCACAATCTCATAACACAGGCAGTTCAACAGTGATTTATGCAAAGGTTAAGTTAACACAAGGCATAACCTGAACTAGCATGCAACTCCTGCAAATTTCTTGACAATAGTAAGAAAAGAAAAGGATCCAACAAATTTGAATCACAGAACAAATCAGATTACTATTCCAAGTCATGAAAAGGAAATAAGAAAGGAAAACTCTACTATTTTATTGAATGATGGAGTGAAAACTCTCAGAATCTGAGTGCACATAAGTTTACAAGCTCCCCCAAAATGTGTAAGGACAAGAAACTCTGATATCAACTACTGAGAATGGAGAGTTGAAAGACTAAGTCTATCCAAAGAACTCTCAAGGAAACCCTAATCCGAGCTCAGAAAAAAGCTCCAAGAAAAAGGATTCAAACAAACTCAAAAACTGCTTTAAAAGCAGAAAAAAGCACAATGCTTTTATGATTACACTGTCAAGCCTCTAAAAATAGGCTAAATCTACTTTAAAAGCACAAAAACACCTTATCTCTCCAAGATAAGTCTCAAATCCGACCAAGAGGAAAAGTCAGTCAAAGATCTGCTAAAAATAGCAAGAAAACATAAAGCAATTTATAAAATATCGCTTTTATGATTCTACTTTACAAGATGCAGATTTTTACAATTTGTCTATTTTTGCAATTAAAGATTGAAAATCTTTTGCAAACAGAAAATATCCTTATTTCTCCATAACAACATTCTGATTTTCTCAAAAATCACAAAAATACATTTACATAATATCATATTCCGATCAACTCCATAATTGATTTCTTCAAAATCAATCAAAAATAAAAACCCTAAAGAAATATTGACCTCTGGCATAGGGTATTCATAATTCTCCCTTAATTGTCCCATACTAAAAATAACAACCTAGGGCACAAACCCATATTTCAAATATTCAATATTCAAATCCCTCAAAACTCTAAGGAAAGAAAAGTCCAAAAGACTTAACCTTCAACCTAGCAAAGAAGATTCGGCCCCACTCACATAGGCTTTGAACTCAGACTCCAATAAAGACATAAGGCATAAATTAAAATTTCTGACCCCACTTTGATATCCTCCATGTGCCTTAAATGAACATTCTGGAGATGATGGATTGAATTAGGGTTTGATCAAAACAAGGTCAAACCCTAATGATCACTCATTTTCACACTCTCCACTTGCAAGAAAGAGCTCTGTCGCCGCCATGACTCTGTCAAGCTCGAGCTCGAATGGTTGGAAGAACTATTCCACATACTCCAGATATCTGAAACTCAAGTGGGTAAGATTTGTGCTATCTGTATTGAAGCTCTTTTCACTTACTGTCGAATACCAAAAGAGATAAGGCCGCGACCTGCATGAGTTTGTTTTCTTCTGACGCATTGCTATGCTTCCTGTGACTTCCTGTGCACATGAATTCGAGTTTGGCTTCTGCAATTCACTCCGTGAAAGCTTGACTTGTACTTTGTTTTTCCCTCACTATGCAAAGGTAATCTTTATTTAATGGTTTATTATGGCCTTGAGGCCATGGATTTACACATTCTAATATCTTTTGCCTTTCTTTTCTGTGTGTTTCCTGTGCTCAAACTACTATTAAAGCTCGACTGCTAGTTTGAGAGCTAGACCCTTTGGTTTCTGAATACTTCATGAAGCTCTGGTTTCTGTCTTATGAGTGTCACTATAGCTTACCATCATCGGGGAGACCTCTCATAGAGAGCTTGAGTCATACCGAAAATCTTAATTATTTCCTAGTCGCTAAGACAATGTGTAGTCGGGGTGACATCTCATAGAGCATCCTGTGTCTTGTCGAAAAGTCATGCTTTCATTCCTGTCGCCATGACATATCACTTTTGGGGAGACCTCTCATAGATATCTCGAGTCATACTGAAAGTCTTTTTGATTAATTTTTGATCCGACCCAGAACAGATTACCTACCATTATGTCAATTTAAAAGCATTTCCGTTTATGGGTATCGCAAATTTTTTGAATAACACTGCATGTATTGCTCGACCCAACTTAGATACTTGCATCAGTTGTATATCTTTGCTTTCTAAATTCAAGATCTCACATGGGTTATCTTTATAATTGTTTCTTCTACACTTTGAAGCTAACCCTGAAAATGGGTACTCAAACTTTTAAAGAGAAACTGTATTTTCTATATTCTAATGCTAAATTGAAAGTGGGTTTTTGGAACTATTCAAGAAAAAATGCATTTTCCTCTCTTCTGAAGCTCGACCTAGCACAAAAATCTGTGTATCTTGTGATTTACTTCTGTTTTGGGTAAACACTCACATGGGTCTTCAAGATTAATACATTTCCTGTATTTTGAAGGCAATTGAAAATATGAAGCTGTTGTTCATCATTGTTTACCCCTAGGACTGAAAACACCTGGAGGAGTTAACAAAAACTGTGTATTTACATCATTAGCTGTAACAGAAAACTCCATATTGGCATTTGATATTTGAAGGAAAAATATTCACTTTTGTATCTTTCATTACTTTGTTTGTCATCTCCACATGGACTCGAGCTAAAATAAATAGTGATTTATTTTCAACTCCTTGAATAAAAATTCTCAAAGCTAAAAGCATGCAGTCTTACTTTCTGACAGAACTCAACCTCCCATATTTGCCTGAAAATGGTGATAAAACTGTATATTTGCTTGTATTTGTTCTTAAGGCTTTGACTCAAATCACCAGTGTTGTTTTACTTTCACTTTTGTAAAAAGATGCCTTGAATATTTGTCTTTACTTCAAACCTTCTTAGCATTCTATTCATCCCAAGAAAACAACTCATTGCATCACTGTTGCTTGCTTTAATATACCTTCAAAAAAATAAAAGAACATGATGGGAACGACAAGAATCTGTGTGCTTGTCTATATTCTTTGGCTCATATTACTAGGTACTCCGTTCTAGCATTTTCTGTAACTCTCTTTGATAGTTAAGACACCTTGAAAATGCTTCTGTATAAGTTCATTGTGAAGAGGGGAATTTTCATGCTCGTATTCTGCACATATATCAGTATCCTTTGATTTTCACTCAATTTTAATGAAGCAATATCTATCTTCTGCTTTTGAACTCTGTAGAAATTGTTATAATGAAATATTGCATTACTATGAATCACCTCAATTTACCAGTTCATATGCATAACTGATAACTTCAGAAACTTTTCTAGAAATAAACTGTTACTCCCTCTTTAGAAATCTGAAAAGATCACTAGATTAATGCTTATAATTCCTGATGCATATTGTGTATATAAACAGCAGTGTCCCTTTTATCCTCCCTCAACTCTAACACGACAACTTTCACTTTCTACATTTGAATTTTGTAGAGGTTTTACCTTTGCTTTTGGATTGAAACATTACATTAGTACAAACCTCCTCTGCTCACTGGTTTATATGTATAACTGGTAACTCAGAATCATTCTGGAAAGAAAATACTTACTCCTCCATTATTATTTTGGAATGATCTCCCTATTATTACTTATTCATGATGTAGTATTTACTTAATCAGTCAACTGGAACCAGAAGTTCATTCAACACTAAAATGCACTGTTTGTATTTGTATTCTTGTGTAACATGGTACTCTTCATGCATTTTTATATTTCATTGTACAAAATTGCTCTTAAGATCTGTCCTCTTGATGATGTAAATTAGAACAAAACATTAAAGCATATGTATGCCTGTTCACTATCCGAAAGAGAATTGATCAATTGAAACTCACATGATATATGATTATAATCAGCACAGAAAATGAAGTTATTCAACAATACCCAATGTAATTGCACTTAGTTGAATTTATTAAGTGAACTAAACTCACTGTTCACCTGTAGCCTTCAGAAAGCAACCCTGATTATTATGAATGCACAGTTGGTTTTGTTACCTGATGGATTCTTTGTTTTATTCTTTCAGTTGTATTTCATTTCATTCGATGTATATAATGAAGTATGCTTTAAAATCAGCCCATTTAATGAATAGGGCAGCATGCCATGCTCTACCCTTGTGGGAGCCTATTTTACTCCACATGCTTGGTCTTCAAATAATGTTTCAGCTTCATGACTTAACCTATACCTGCACAAGGAAGCAAACAGTGTTAGCATAAAAAATGGAACATGATGATCATGATGTTTCTATTTCTCCTTCAGCTCACTTCTTTCATACATCACTTAATTGATTGTTTCAATTTATTGTTAATAGTATGTTGTACTATTGTAGGTGCATCATATAAGTTACATCATAATCGGAGCCACTAACACCCCTCTTTTCCTCTTACAGGTCGATGAAGCTCGAGAAGGCAAGGTGCACCATTCAGCATCGAACGTCAATAATCAGGCAATGATGATTATTTGTCACTTATGTGTTTTCTTTTGCATGTTCAGTAGTGCAATGTGCTATTAGAAATATGTTGTCATAGTTATATCCATGGCTTGTGTGGATCTTTGATTTCAATTATGCTTTTCAATCGAAAAGAAAATGCATTTCCATGCAATTTTGTAATATCGTTTTGATTACGAAATCAAAAGAAGCCTTGTAAAAATATCAGTTTTACTAAATAAATAAAAGCATCTAAAATGCTATTTTGCTCATGTACTCAATTCTGTATTTCTTTGAAATCTGCAACATCTGAATGGCACTCTAAAACCCTAATTTCTTTAAAATGCATAACTGTTGTTCGATGCATAATGAAAATAATGCAAAATAGCATTCAAACATGACACTACAATTCCACTTAATGTCAAATAACAATCAGCCAGCTCCTCCATTTGAGCTGAGGCAAAAAATATGTAATAGTTGCATCATAACATCCTCATAATACCATCCCACAAAATCCATCACATATTCCATAAAATCAATACGTCACATCGAATCCAAACATTCTACCTTCATAACACATCATTCCATACCCACAAAGACAACAAGCTATTGCACAAAAACAATCCTTTCAAGTACAATAGTCTTAGCAATATTTGCAAGCTCAACAAGCATTACAAGCTCAACAAGCCTTTCAAGCTCAACAAGCTTTGCAAGCTCAAAAACAATATGCTCAACAAAAACAAGGCTTATAATACAATAAAGAACAACAACAATATGCTACTTCTCAAAAAAATGTCACAAATCAACATTCATATGGAGCATATGGTACATGACCACCATAATCACCTCAAAATCAACAATATGAAACCAATCCACAATTCACACCATATAACACATATAAAAAGACATCATCATATCAAAATCTAGTTTACAACTCATCTACCATCCCACAATTTAACACATATGCTCCACTATTGAACAATCCTCAAGAGGATCATTCTTCACAAATCAAGACACTCACATAGAAAATCCAAGATATTCAAGCATGGAAAACCAAAAAGTCACAGACAATGCAAGATTTGTGTCCATATCCATTTGATTGTAATATTACGATGGTACAATTCCCTCCAGGATTTATGATACCTAAATTTGAAAAGTAAAAAGGGCATAGAAAAACACATTAGGTAATTTTATGTGGAATTCATGGAAGTAGCATACAATGATTCATACTTGATGTGTCTCTTCCCAAGAAGTTTGGGAGGCCAAGCTATAGAGTGGTTCTTACACCTACCTCCAAGAATCAAGACATTCCAAGAGGTAATAGATCAATTTGTAGCACATTTCTCCTAAAATATTGATATGGATGTAAGCTTGGAGGAACTCTATACCCTTAAACAAAGTAAGGGAGAAGTATTCACATAATTCTTACAACAATGGATACATAGAGCAAGCAAATGTAAATGGCCAATACCAGAAAATAAACAAGTAAAGATCATTACTTGAAATGTAGAAACTAATCTATCCTTCCAATTGAAGATGCAATGTGTGTTGACATATAAAGAAATAATATGAAAGGGCATTAACATTGAAAGAGCCCTCATCACACAAGGAGAAACAAAAATATAAAAAGACAATTGTCCATCATCTAGTTCCAATGACAAACCCTATATATGGGCCAAAAATAAGAAAATTACTAACGATGGAATAGTTGATGCAAAGGTTGTGATAAGTGTTCCACCACAAGTGAACCAACAACAACGAAATATGCAACATTAAGACACCCAACCACCAAATAATAAACATATGATAAATAATGCAAACCCCCAAATGGGACCACTGCCTCGAAATAACTATCCTCAACAACACAAATACACACCCTTGGGGGAGCTTATTGAAGTGATAATGCAAAAGTTGATACAATCAAATTCCATTATGCTTCTTGATTAAAATAATTATCAAGAACCTCAAGTAAAACCTACATGGTATAAAGATGAGGATCTTTGTGACTTTTCACAAAACCAAGGGACATAGAATATCCAACTGCAAGAAGCTGAAAAACATTATTCAAGATATCATTGATAATGGAGAAGTGTGGATCAACAACCTAGAAATTAGGACCTTAATATATACAAGACCCTGATGCCAGATCATAGCAAGGGAAATAATAATGAAAAAGTGAATAACTATACCAAATTTGGTCATGTCTACAACAATGTTGTAGGGGCTTGTGATCATCATATATCAATCATTACTATCAAAGGACCTAGTCCAGAGTGTGGAGTCACCACATGTAGAGGGAAAGTTACCATCCAAGGAGAACCATCATAGCCTATATTCCTATTGAAGTCAAATCCCATTGATTATAGCCTCTTGGACCAATTGAAAAAGACCCCCACCCAAATCTCTATGTCAAAGCTATTAAAAATATCTTAGGCACACAAGGAAATCCTAGCGACAACTTTGTCTTGGTCATCTATACCTAATGATCTTGGTATCAAACAATTTAAATCTATGATTGGAAACATCACTTCTCCCCATATCATTACATTTTCTGAGCATGACCTCCCAACACAACCATCACATAACCAATCTTTACATCTTAAGGTCTACATCCATAAAAATAGTCAAAAAAATCTTGGTGGGTGGAGATGCTAGTCTTAACATTTGTAATCTTCAATTGATCAAAAACTTTGGATATTAAGAGGATATTATTGAGAAGGAAAAATGTGTTACTATTAGAGCCTACGATGATAATGAATGGAGTTCTAAAGGAATTATCAAAAGACCTATCCAAGTAGGACCTGTAATTGCAAAAACAACTTGCCAAGTTCTTGACCTTGACCTACCATGGAATATACTTCTTGGTCATCCATGGATCTATACCATGCAAGCCCTAACCTTGACCTACCATCAATGCATCAATTTTCCCTATGAATATAGAGAAATCACAATCCATGGTGATCCAAAACCCTTTTAATATTTCAAGAATCTAGAAGATAAGTATTATAGGGTCCCACAAGTTCTTAAGAATGATGAAGTACAAATACCCTCATCTTTTATTTAACCATATACCCTATCTTCCACCTATGAATCAAAGAAAGACAATGGTTGTGGGGACTTTAACCTAAAAGATTCTTTTGTAGTTGGAGAACTTCCTCTTTCTCCTAGATCCTATGGGAAACCTCAACCTACTAAAAAGGAGGGAAAGAAAATCAAGATGGCATCTACCACCTTTGTGAAATGGGGAGATTTGAATAAATAATTTATTGGTGAGGATAATACATCAGAATGGCTCTACCAAGATGAGAAACCAAAGCCTCCTCTTCAAATGGATGATGAAAACAAAGGAATTCAACTAATGAAGAGAATTAGATACACCAAAAATGAAAAGCTTGGTCAAAATAATAATAGTTTTCTAGAACTTCTTGCTCTTGAGAAATAAATCTTCCTCTTGGTTACCTACATCATGTAATGATACCATTGAAAAAAATCCCCTAGAAATCATAGAACTATTTCAGGATGCTTGCATATTCATGATCACTACCACATCCTCTGCTTCCACTAGCCAAATCACTAAATTGAAACTTGTTTATCCCCAACTTATAAACTAGGACCATTGAGGACCACCTATTTTGGATTCATTAAAAAAAGATGAGTCTATCTCTGAATTCTTGAGGCTCTAAGACCATGTGCCATTTATAGATCACAAAGAAGTTGTTACATCCCAATTTTATAGCTACTATTGCATGGGGAAATTGATTGTAATGTTTAAATCTTTGTGATGAATAAAACATGATTGATCGTGTTATTAAATGAATGTGTCCTATTTGAATGATGATTTCATTTGATTGTTACTTATATTGATTTAATTCTTAATTAAATGTAGCATATAAGTTATGGAATAATGTTATTCTAACTTTTGAGATGTTTTATGCAAACTGCTTTGTTATGAGCATATGACTGCCGATGTCATGTCATGGTGTGCAGGTATGAAGACTTTTCCTCTGGACAAAGGAGAGACATCATTCGGGGAGGAACTTGGTCGGGTAAACAGTAACGATTACCAAATTGAGCATACACACACATACTATAGATTGAGTAAGCCAAGTCTATTTGTCGAGATAAGGGTAAGTCATCCATAGGCTTGTTTATTGACATTAGGAGACTAAAGTTCACTTCTTTATGCTTTAGGAGATATGATTAACATCAGACTTGCTATATCATGACCAATGTATGAATAATGTGAAAGATATGTGTTAAAGATTGATTGGGAATGCACATACATCTATACATTGTGAACACGTATTTATATGTACAGACATATCAATACATGTGTACGTTAAGCAGATGGATATGCTCATACACATGTTTTGACATGTATATACGCATACATACGTAAACACAAGAGTATATATGTAAATAGTCCTCTTGATATCTGTGGTGAAAATAATATTTAATATTATTGCCTAGCAAATTTACATATATATTTATGTATAAATGTATATAATAACGATGTGATTATATTTATGGATATTTACATAAATACATAAATATCTATGTAAATATATTATATATTTATATTTTTAAAATATATGTACTAATATTAAGGTAATACTTACATATATGTAAATATATATAAATATCATGATGTAATGTCAGAAAATATATATATTTATATATTTAAAAATATTACACTTAATTAAAATACATATATGATAAAATATATAAATATATGACATTGAAATATGAAATTGAACACAAAGGTAATGGAAAAATAAAGTTTTAAAATGGTGAAATATTTCGATTTTGGCTATAGAGAATAATAATCTCAACATAGAAATCAAATTGTTTTGCTGGAGATATTAAAAACAAGAGAATTTGAATTTATTTTTAATGAACATTTGAAAAGGAAGAAAATACATTTTATTTTGAAAAGCTCATGAAAACTCATGGGAAAAGTCGCGCACCTGATGAAAATGCGTCTGGTTCGCGACTTTGACTGCGACCTGGTCTAAGGAATAACTGAATGCTGATCTCAAGGGCCAAAATGGTGATGTGTGAACATAGGAATGCAGCAAATAAATCATTTTATTTTCATGCAATTGGCCAAAAGAAAACGTGTGACGTTTTCTTTAAATTAGAGTTGATTTATTCTTCTCTTACTAGCTTAAAAGGGAGTCGAATCACCTCCATTTTGATGATTAACGGTTTAAGAACTCGCTAAGTATCATTTTGACTATTTTTGAGCACTTTGTTGTCAATCCACATACCTCCATTGGTGGAATTCATTGCAATTCGGGCCTATATATATATGCCCTACCATTCATTGAAAAAGACACATTGAGCAATCTGAGTTTAGTATTTTATCCCATATCCATTTCATTGCATTGCTTGAATTTTCTGTATTGCTGAGTTTGATAAATACAGTGAATTTTTACCACCATTTACTAGTTACAGTGATTATATCATTTTGAGATCAGAGTGAGGTATTTGTGAATTATAGTTGAGTAGGAATTGAGTGGTGGAAACACGATTGAGAGAAGAGATAAAGGAGTTCAACATAGAGTGAAATACTATCACAAAGAAGCCATTTTTAACTAGAATTCTAGAAGCTTATTTGAAGGAGAGTCTAGAAGAGCAATTCGAGGGAGAAGCTTTAAAATCAGGCATGAATCCTCCTAGTTTATAACTTTTATTGAAGTGTTGTTTCCTTTTTGGTCTCGTGATTGTTGCTTTCAATTAGCTCTAGTAGGAAAGAACTGTTTTGATGAATATTTAAAGCAATTCATTAAAGAAGAATATGTGTAAGAGATTCAATGATTAGGGGAATTATGAAAAAGGGATTATATGAATAAAGAGCTTAAGGGATTAGATTATTTCTCTTACATTAAAAATAAATAATGGAAAAAGATAAAAGGGAAGGATTTATTTGTATTTTGAATGGTTATTGCATGTTGTGTATGATCTCTGTATATGGAGAATACGTAGATGTACTTATTATCTACTAGGATCAAAATGAAGGCAATATCAAGTAAGGTCTTTTAGCTTAAGTTATTAGGATAACTGAGACAAGCTAAGTACTCCTAGGATAAAGATTTCCTAATAAGGAGGATTGATACAAGACACTTGTAGATTGTATCATTTCTAGTAGGTTCGTATGATTGTAGGATGTCTGGGGAGACGAATTCATCCATTGAAGGACAAAACCTATGCATAGAGTAAGGAAGCCTCAAGTCAAATTGGCCCTGAGTAGTGTTTATGATAGATGACCTTCATTTGAAGTACTGAATGAGAATACTTTGGCCAAAGTAGTGAAAGGTACGACATCCACCTAGGTGTGAGATAGTTGAGACTAGACTGTTAGTTCATTGTGATTCGAGTACTAGTTCGAGATTGTGAAATAGCAAGGTTCTAGTTGTGTAGGACACAACACTATGCTCAGTTGGTAATCATTAAAGGATACCCTACCAATCTCTTCTTCGAATGGAGGGCCATCTATCTAACAATAGGTGTGCGAGGGACCGCATTATAAGTCTGTGGTTGGTAGAAAAGCGCCCGAGTGATGTTTCTCCTCCACAACAAGCAGCCGATGTACCAAGATTTGAAAGGATGGACTCCTGGACCTTCTTACTTCTATTTGTGCAAAAGCTTACGATCTATGTATGTAACTGTAATACTTTTGAACTCTGATTTGTGTTTCCAATGGAAATGGAATTCATATGGAAATATATTGTAACTTGTATACATTTATCAATAAAGAAAGGAAAATTTTTATTATATTATCTTTGTACTTGTTACCTTTACATGTTTAAAGTGAGAATTGGAAAATTTTAATTTACGCAAGGATTAGGTCATTACATAAGCTTTTAACATTGAACTAGATATGCAAGCATACTATGGGGAAATGATTGAATCCATTAGTCACAAAATAAAAAATTTGAAAATCATATCTTGATCCCTGAGTGAAAACCACACTATGGCACTTTTTGATCACAAAACAATAAAAATAAAGGATGTGTATAATGGTCAAAACCTCTCAAAGGCATCTAAGGATGAGGGATTCAATCTACCGAGTAGTGTGATACATCAAGAGAAATAAGCGGTGCTTGCCAAAAATCTTATCCAGTCAATGTGGGAACAGATAAGACATCACAAATCACCTTTTATGTAGAATCTCTCCTTAATGAAGAACAAAAGAACCTATCAAATTTCCTAAGAGAGAGAAAGGTAAATTTTGCGTGGTCCTATGCAGACATGTTTGGCCTTGACACATCAGTAGTTGTTCACCATCTTATAGTTCACCCTCAAGCTAAAATTGTAAAGCAAAATTTAAAGAAAATTCATCGAAAAAAAGCATTATTAATCAAGGTGGAGTTGCAAAAGCTTCTTGACATGGGATTCATATAGCTGATTGACTATCTAGAGTGGGTTTCCAACCTAGTACTAATTTCAAAACCCATTGGGGTCATAAGTATATGCACAAAATTTAGGGATTTGAATAAGGCATGTCCCAAGAATGATTTTCCTCTGCCTAATATTGACATAATTATGGATCTAATAGTTGGACATGAAATTCTTTCCCTTATGGATAGATTCTTGGAGTACAATCAAATTATGATAGCTAAAGAAGATCAACATAAGACAATGTTTGCATTCCCATTGGGAACATATTATTGGAATTTGATACTATTTGATCTTAAGAATGCTAGAGCCACTTATCAAAGAGCAATAACCTTGATTTTTCATGACATGATTCACAAGAATATAGAGAATTGTGTAGACAACATCTTGTCTAAATCATTGAAAATGAAGGGACAAATGGATGTGTTAGGACCAATCTTTGATAGAATTGAAGAGTATAAGGTATGGTTAAATCCTAAGAAGTGCATATTTGGAGTCACTATAGGAAAGATCTTGGGATACATTGTATCACGAAGGGGAATTGAAGTGGATCCAACTAAGGTCAAGGAATCATGGAATGCAACTACCACAAACTCTCAAGTAGCTTCACAACTTATAAGGAAAACTCCAGTCCATCAACAGATTCATTTCACAATTAGTGGACAAACTTTCATCCTTTTTCTGATCTCCTCCACAAGGTTTTAGGTTACAAATGTGACTCAAATTGTGAACAAGAATTTTAGTAACTCAAGGAATTTATCTAGCAACACCACCTATCCTTATGCCACCAATAGTGGGTAAACCCTTGTTTCTTTATATCTCATCTACTTTAGTGGCCCTGGGTTTTCTTCTTTCTCAACATAAAAAAATGGGAAAGGAGAGAGCTATTTACTATATTAGCATAATCTTTGTGGGATATGAGCTAAACTATTCATCTCTTGCAAAAGCTTACGTAGTAATGGTGTTTGCTTCCAAAATGCTAAGGCACTACATGCTCTCTCACCAGGTAAAGATCATTTCTAAGGTGGATCCATTGAAGTATTTACTAGATCCCAAGATACTCTTATAGGATGTATGGCCAAGTGGGTATTGATCCTCATGAAATTTTACATAAAGCATGTGGATTGAAAGGCTATCAAGAGGAAAATTATCATAGATGAACTAGAAGCGTCACCTATCTATGTAGAGAATCCTTTGGTGTCTAAATTTATTGATGAATTAGTATTTTTCCTTGGAATGATAGAGTAGTGGAAGTTGTATTTTGATGGGTCATACACCCAACATGGATCTAGAGTAGCTATCCTTTTTATTACCCAATAAGGTGATTTCATCCCTATAAAATTCCAGTTAGCTTTCCCATGTACTAATAATATAGCTAAGTATGAGGCCCTTATCATACGATTAAGAATCATAGTATAATGGAAAATCCAAGAGTTGAAAGTCTATGGGGATTCTCAGCTGATCACGAACCAGGTTGATGATGACTACCAGACCAAGGATGAAAAGTTCATGCAATATAAGAAGATGATGGAAAGTTTCAAGGATTATTTGATTAACATAAAATTTAATCAAATACTTAGGATCAATAACCAAGAAGTAGATGTTATGGCTACTACTGGGTCCTTGCTAGATATACCTCACAACATTTTGAAATGTGAATTCCTCATTGAGCAACTTCTTGTACCAAATTTTGAGGTACCCAAATCCAAGTATGTGAAATTATTGGTCCTAGTTCCTCATGGCATCATGAAATATTCAATTACCTAAATAGAGGTATCCTCCCATATGACCTTAATTCAAACCTTAGAAAATATTTTGTAAGAATATCATCCTAATTTATCCTTTTAGGTGATACCCTTTACCAATAAATTCTTGAAGGAACATTATTGTGATGTCTTAAGCAAGAGGAAGCTTTGACAGTGTTAAAAGAAGTATGCAAAGGAATCTAAAAGTTGTATTCAAGTGGTATAATCGTGGCCATGAAATTTTTGAGGACAACATATTATTGGCCTATTATTGAATAGGAAGCAAATGAGTTTGTCAAGAAATGTTTGCATTTTCAATAGTATGGGGATATCGTTCATGCATTGGCTCAAGAGCTCAGGCTAATCACTACACCTGGGCCTTTCTTGTAGTGGGGACTCGACCTCATGGGAAAAATCACCCCTACCTCATCCAATGGTCACAAATTTATCATTATAGCCACTAAGTACTTCACAAAGTGGATTGAAGTGATACCAATGACTTATATCATAGGAAAATAGATATCCAAATTCATCTTACATTATCTCATTTGTTGTTATGATGTTCCTCAAGCTCTTATCACAAATAAGGGAACACCTTTCAAGAACTAGGATGTCTACGAGCTATTCCAAAGATTTAATATCCAACATCGCTTTTCCAATCCATACTACCCCTAAGGAAATGGTCAAGTTGAGGCTTCTAACAAAACTATCCTAAAGATCCTTAAAAATGCAATCAATAAAGTTGGTTGTGATTGGAATATCTAGTTGAACCCCACCTTATGGGCTTATCAAACAAGTATCTACACACCCACAAGTTCTATACCCTACTCCCTTGTTTATGGAACCAAAGCCATCCTACCTATTGAGGTCAAGCTCCCATCACTAAGAGTGTCATTGCAACATCTCATCACTGATGAAGAATATAGAGTATCTAGATTGAATGAGCTAAAGTTGTTATATGAACATCACCTTGAAGCTTTAAATCATCTACAAGCATATCAAAACTGACTTAGAAGGAGTTACAACAAGAATATCAAATGTCAATGCTTCCAGGTGGGAGACCTTGTCCTAAAATAAAATCAAAAGAACATGCTAGATTAGAACAACAAAGGGAATTTTAAACCTAATTGGTTAAGACCATTCATTGTCACAACTAGCTATGGTTCCAAAGCTTATCAATTGTCAACCCTTGAAGGAGAGCCCTTGCAAGAGCCCATAAATAGCACACATCTCAAAAAATTTAATGCCTAGTTCTTGAAGGGTATAAATCAAAAAGATGTAAAAAATTAGAAAATCATTAAAATCCACAAAAAAATATAGAAAAATGATCAAAATAGTAAAGATAAAAACCATCATCTAGTGAAAACCACTTTGGTGGTGCTTTCAGAAAGTATCTTGGTGAAAACCTAGAAAAAAGGCACCTTGTGTAAATAAGCACCATCTCCCATCTACCATTGGCTCTTTGGCTTATCCTACATTATTCATCCATTGCATTCATCCTCCACCCTATTCATCCTATTTATTTCCTTCATCCATTCACGTTTGTATCATAGCTAGATATTGAGTATCATATTCCCCTTTAGTATTGATTTTTTGATTCTTGTGGCCAACATCTTATCCAATTTTACCTTTACTTTCTTTTTCATATTTGGATTTAACTTATAAGTTTTATTCTTTTGTGGTTTTCTCCCTTGTTTCAACTATATTTTCATGATTTATGCTTCTTATTTTATTCCTTTTAGTTTAGTAAATATGTAAGGTAAGAAGTCTTCATAATTTGATAATATGTATACTACATGCACAACCACCTTCTCATCTCAATAATCCCTACTTTTCGCTAGCTTTGGTCCCCTCTGGTAGCTATATTTACTTTTCTAAATTTCATTGGTTGGTTATAATATTTTTCTTTAGAATCATTATTTAGTGTTTATTCTCTTTCTCTTTTTTTCAACTCTATATCCAATTTTTATTTTTCATCATTCTCCTCTTGATGTCTTATGCAACACCTTCTTCCAAATCACTAGTTTTCCTTATCGTTCCACTCTATGAATTCCATATTCCTTTTGTTTTAGGTGGCATTGGAGTTTATTGAAGTATTTGTCATGTCCTCATTCGTAGGGTTAAATATGGTTTCTTGCATTTTTTGTAATACATTATGGATATATTTGTTTGAAGTTTAGAATAAAAATGTTAAGAAAGCCTTGTTGGTGTTCTTACCAATCCCTTGTTTATGTTCTTCTTTCTTGGTTAGAATACCAAGTCTATATGACTAGTGTGAGGATCCAGTAAAACATATGTACATGTATAATATTGTGTCATATTCTCTTCTATCCTTCCACACAATTATAGAGATTTCTAAGTGTTCATATAGTAAAATTTTCCTATTGCATTTTGAAATTAGTTCACATTCCCATTCTACCTGCAAGTATCTTATTTTTATTAGAATTTTAAAAGCATACAATTGATAAATATTATCTTTGTGGGTCTTCTACAAACTTGTTGCATTGCACACTAGTGTAAGTTGCAATGCATCTAACCTCATGTGTTATCAAAATTTCATTCTATATATTCCAAATAGGTGTTAAGATGTTCATCCCTGGGTACTTTAGTAGTTTAATGTGTGAAATATCTTGTGAGATGAGGTTTAATTATTATGATTTTTGGATGAGGCTTTAGAGTTGTATTTTGATATGTATCTATTGTTTACAATATAATTTCATGGATGTGAAAATATGTAGTACATATTTTGTTCTATGTATCATGAAGATTCTTCTAAACACTCTCATTTTTAGGGATTTCAACTTCAATTCTTCCTTGAACCAAGCATTTAAAACATATTCATTGTTAGTACCTTGATTGTTACTTTTAATTTCTATTTCTCCCTTCAAGATAGGTCCTTCTAAAGGTTTTGGTTTAGGTAACTTGGCTATTGAATAGATGATTTTACAGTCTTCATCGTCATGTTACTCTTGGGATATTTATTCTACATATGCATTATCTATATCTATGCCTAAGGGTATGTAAACTATTTTTTTATCATTTGTGAAAGATAATTCTTTCCTTCTTGAATCTACTATGCCATTTTCATTGACAAACCATTGTAACCCTAATTGTGCATTAAAAATATCAAATGGTTCTTTTATAGAAAATCTCATTTTTTAAATATTCCTAATATATTTTCTACCCTTTTCCACATTCATGTTGTTCCCATTGACAATCCATTGTCTAGGCTAATGTTGTATGGAGTTTCTCCTAATCTTGGCTTACCTAGTTATTCCCAAACTCTCTTTGGGAGCATATTTACTTCTACTCCTAGATTCACAATCACTTATTTGATTTTCCTATGATTAATACATATGGTGATCATCAATGTTCTAGTTTTCTATGATCTATCCATTTTTATAATTTTTATTATTTTTGTAATTTAGGGTTTTTGCATTGCCTATTTATTCCAATATTTATAATTATTTTAATTTTTTTATTAAGTTATTCTATTGTTTTAAATAAGTGAATTATTTTAGTGTGGAATCTTCTTCCTTTCAAAGGTAATTATTATTATTTTATTTCTATTGTTCTTTAGTTATGGCATACTCAAGGATTCCTCTACAATTTTATCATGTTAATATTTATTTGGGAAAATTTATTCTTCTTCATTTTTATCACTATTTTCTATAGCATATATTGGTTTTTTTTTACTTTATGGTGTTTGTACCATGTCTTGTTATCACCGAAACTTTTTTCTTACCCTTATACTTGACCAAGTCTATTTATTTTGGCCTTTGTTTCTTCTCTAGGTAATCCTCTTTAGAGGTTTCTTATTCATAAAAAATATTAAAGTTGTATTTATCTTTATGAAATCTTATCCCTTATAGTATATCCTTGAGGAATTTCCTCATAATCCTAGCTTAACTAAATTTAGTCCTTGTAGTTCATCACTCTTCGATTGTGGTGGCACATTTTTTTAATTAATATTGTGCCTTATCACAAGTGAAAAATTCATGGTCTAGACTATCATAAAAGACACATTATTTTTTCTTATTAGACCAACATTCTTTTGCATTGTGGACCTATCTACCATATTTATAACAACTTTCATCTTCCCTTTCAAGGCTACTTTTTCCTCTTCCTCCACCTAATCTATAATTTCTAAAATATCTTATATCCCCATTTGGTTTTGTAGAGGTGTATTTTTTAGGGTGATGATATTTCTCTGATTCCTTTAGCTAGGTTCCCTACACTCACGATCTTGGTTGTAAGGAGGTCTCATCACAAGCCCCTTTACATAGGCCATATTTTGATCTAAAATTCCTTTATTGGTATGGTGATGGTTATACCATGGATCATGTTTTTATTCTTGTTCTTCTTCTCTTTCCTTAAGTTTGAAGAGTAAAGGGAAGTTATCTATCTCATGGTTATTCCATTATCCATAGATGCCAAAATAATTGTTCTCCTTGGAGTTTTTTAGGTCTACCCTCAAAACATAGTTTTCCTTTTTCTCCTTTGATGATTGAGAATTCATTTATTATATGACCCTCTCTTGAACATTATGTGCACCAAAAAAATTTCCTCTTCCTTTGTGGGAAAGTATCTTATTTATCCATTATCTTCTACTTAAGTTTTAGTTATTCTAAATCCAATTTTAAATTTTCCATTTCTTTATTTTCAGTAAGCATTTCTATTCTTCTCCATTTTTGTGCTTCTATGTGGTAGGATAGGGTTACCACTTCTGAATGTGTTAAATACTCTTTCATACAATAATATTCTAATCTCAATAATTAGTCTTAAAATAAACCATTTTATACATTGGTTTTTCATTAATGGGTCTTCTAATTTTCTTAATACTTCCTTAAACCGTAGGCCATAGTATTTTATTGGCTCTCCTTCTTCCTAAACTAAATATTTCATTTTACTAATGCTTTTGTGGGATCTTTTATATATTTAAAATTGGCCAAGAATTTGTTTTTAACTTCTTCCCACTCTTTATCATGTTGTGGGTAGGTCTTTCTATACTAGTTGACAGTATCATTCCTCAATGTTCCCACAAAGTCAAACAATTACACATGATCTTCTAGTATGCTTTTTTTCAAATTAATACTAAAATGAATATGTATTCCATAGCTTTTGTGGTATCTTTTCCAAATACTGGTAATTTAATTAGGGAGTCCATCTTGGTCTTAGGATTTTCTTCTTCTTTGTGGTAATTTTTCCTTTTGCTTTTTTTTTTTGGTACCAATTTATTCTCTCCTCCTTTAAATCTTGATAATTGAATGTTAAAATGTTCCTTCCTCAATATAGCTTCACAATATTTTAGAAGCTACTACTGTGGATCTAATGTTTTATTAATTTCTTCACTTGTACATTGTGATAAAATCATTCTTGAATTATACGACATATGGGATGGTTTCTGGTCTAAGGGGTGTAAGTATTCAAAGTGGCATTTTGTTTTAGGAGATAATTTATTATTTATAAATAATATTTGATTAGTTATTGACTTTATAAACCTTTTTCTAAATTGAACATAGATTTAATTTCTCTAGATATCTCATCCTTTCTTAATTTTCTCACTCTCTTCCTAATTAACTTATCTAAATAATCCACATCATATATTAAAGGTTGTATTTTCTCTAGATATTTTAGTGACTTTTCAAAATTTTCTTCAACTGTAATTTGAATATTAATTAAATCCAATTGTAACTTTGGTGCTTTAATTAAAGGTGGAAGTGGTGGGGCTTAGATAATCCCAAAAAATTCTTCTAAGTCCTTCCTTGATACCGTATACCTTTCTATACTTCCTATTAGCTTTGTTAACATTTCTTTTTATTTTTCAAGATTTAGTTTGTTTTAGAGTTTGGTAAATTTCTATTTCCTTATTGGTAGCACCCACACTAGTGTGCTATTTTTTAATTTGGCATCACCCACCTTTACACAATCATTTTTAAATTTTTGTAGAGCCAACATTGGCACACTTAGTATCACCCTTCTTGGAGCTTTCACTCTCAACATTTTCTTCTTTTTCCATTCTCAATTACAAAGTCTTCTTTTTGTTACATCATTTCATTCTCTTACACCAATGATACAAATACATAATAGAATTTTGATATAATTCCTTTATGATAGCTCACCTCCTCTAGTGGACAAGAACATGATTGAGGTGATTTTCCACCCAAGCACAAAGTCATTCTTCCCTAGAATTCTTTAGTCAGTCGAAGAATACCTAACCCTACACAAAACACTTAGAAAGAGATATAGTTTGCAAGGTGGAATCTATCTATTCCCAACTTCATGCATTTCTATCTACTGTTAGAATATGCAAGTTCCATGTTAGGTAAATAAATCAATAGAGAGAGAATACATAATAATATTTTGTTTTTTATATGTATATAAAAATGACGGCAAAGTTTGGCCAAGCTCATGTTGCATAAAATGCAGCTTTGGTTAGATTTGGAAAAGCAAATGTACACTCTCTAACACCCATTCTCAGAAGGAAATATTATCATATTAGAGGGGTATCCCTCCCTTTTAGAACATCTACTAGCATCATAATCTAGTGTGCTACAATCTACCAATGAACTCATGTATCATTCCATTTCATTGTTTGACCATAATTAAAATATCAAAAATAGGTATAACCATCTATTTATTCATCATACACTTCTCTTTCTACATATATAAATCTATACCATTCTATTTTTATAGTTCATTAATTTGCAAACAAGTATAATAATATATACTCAAAGATTAATCAAGATGAATTAGATGGTATACTGCATGTATGTGCATGTGCATAAATGAAGCATAAATATACACCTGCACATATATGCCTATAGTGAACATAGTTGGAAATAAAATGTGTATACATTCTAAATAGAAAATGTTAAATCTTCCTCAGAACAAGGAACCCACATTCAAAGAGGATACCATCAACTTGTTCAAATGGTCCATTTAGTATTTTCAATGAAATTTAGTCTCTAATGAAATTTCAAGGAAAAAAAAATTATTCTAGAGACATTTGTCTAACATAATTTATCTATAATATTCATAGTGATCCTTACCAAAGAAATATCATTTCATTCAAAAAAGAAGAATTTCTTCAATAAATTTCAAATCAAATTCTAAGATGTCTTTTTTCTGGTTAGCTATGTCAATCTGTTGTTCAATTTGCAACTTGAAATTGTATTATTTTCTTAAAAGAACATCATTATAAAGAAAAAAAAAAGCATTGATGCTCTATCTATTAAGATGAGTTTTCAAGAAAAGAGGTGATCAATAGACTTGATATCATGCTACCATTCTCTCTATGGGATTTTCATTATATATGATGGCAATAGAGCTTTAGTTGGGCTTTCAAATAAATGACAGGAACCCACAAGAAAACATAAAAGAACAAAATAATCACTCACTGACCATGGATTTAGAACTAGAAATAATCAACAGTAATAATAAGAATATATATATATAAATGTTTTCCCTTAGGTTTAAATTTTACTTTTTATAGAAAAATGAAATCATGGGATAAAAATTTGTAACTCTCATCATTAATGGGAAAGGTGCCAACCCCTCTCATGAAAAAAATATTCAATCAATACTTAAAAAGAGGAGGAAATAGGTGGCCAGGTAAGGGATATGAAGATAAGATAATTCATGACCACTATATCCTAAAATTAGTAAAAAATATCCAAAGTGAAAAGGGAGAAATTAAGTAGAGATTTGGAAAGTAAAAAGCAAGGGAAGATCTAGGAGGGTTGACATAAGAGAAAAAATAGAGGGATTGAATGATTGTTGCCAAAAAAACAATGAAAAAATCTCCAGTGTTGTAGAAAAGTGAGGTAATATGAATCCCCTCTATGATACTTTCTTGAATCGAATAAAAATTTCTTCATTTCATTGTTTCGAGGATGTGTTAAGCATTTATAGTATGAGCTTTCATTCATGTGTTGCCTCTAATAATTGACTTGGGTTGAATCATATAGCAGCTGGGGTTGAAGCCACCATGGCCAACTTGTGATATGTTAAGCTTGCATGTGTGGCTATCGGCTAGATTTCCATGATGGGTTCTACCCATTTGTTTATTTTCAAAAGGTCAAGGCCATTCGATCCCACCAGTATTTACATATTATTTTAACAACCTCTGTGACTTATTGCATTGTAGCACAACACCTTATGGTGTCGGTGTTATTTTATCAATGTTGCCCTGTGGGTGCTAAGCCAAATGGTTGGGTGAATTCATATCGCTGATAATGGCCAAGCAATTCATATCACTAATAATAGCTGAGCAATGAATGGCTTGTATCATTACCATATACCGTCCCACCAATTTGGGTGGTAAGTGGTGGTGGTAACTTAATCTTTCAATGCATGGCCGAGTAAGCTTGCCACTATCTTTTGTCATGGGCATTCATCATACACTGTGAATGATAAAATGTGAAGGTCATAGTTAGTGTTCTAGTGATGTTATCACTCAGCGAAATCCTTCTCTTTTAGAACAATTGTGCCATCGATCGGTGCATGTTAAATGTTAATAAACTCTATGAAGGAATAAATGGCCTTCTATGGCCATGGGGTTATAGAACCCCATGCTTTCTCATGTGAATGTAGGTGCATGTGTATATATATGCACACACACATGCATATATGTTTGTTTTATCCATTTCATTTCCTTGTTTCAAAATATATTTCAAATTCATCCAAAAGAACAAAAAATGCAATTGATTTTCATACAATAATTGTATTTGATAGGATGTGTTTCTTTTTTTTCAATTTCATTGAATATTGATTTTGAAATAGACAAGATAAGACAAGAATGCATAAATTGTTTATTTTCACTAATTATTGTTCACACCAAATTTAAATGAAATTTATCAACTTTTGAAACATATACATATATCATTATTTACTATGGATCGTAAGATTCTAGATTCCATTCTTACTTATCGTGGTCATCTAGCTAAGTGTGCCTACCTAAATCAAGTTCACGTCCTTTAACCTGCTCCTATACACACATTCTTACACTTGCCCACTTATTAGTAACCTTTAACTGATAATCTTATGAAATAATTTCTTTAAATTAAAAAATTGCATAATATCCATTTTCAATTTTGTCATTGTATTTTATCAAATCCGTAAATTAAAATGATAAATTCCATTTTTTAGATATTTCAATTTTCTCAACATTTTAAATGAAAGCAATGAAATCAAGATATGACATTCTTTCCCACTAGAAAGAGACATCGTTTTGATGTCTGATAAAACAAAATTGTTTCACATATGTTCATAAAATCATATTGTTTTCAAGCCAAAACATCATAGCATACCAATCCAAAATATTAGGCAACAATATAAAGATAATCATTAGTAGTCTATCTAAGAAAGAAAATGAGGGAAGGAGTGTTCTATCGCCTTTGCATCCTTCTATGTAGCATTTTCCTCATGATACTGATCCCATTGGACCTTATATTAAATAATGTCCCTTTTTTGCAACTTGACATTACGTCTATCTAGAATTCTATTGGGCTCCACTAGCACCACTCCTGGATCCTCCACCTGTAAAGAACACCAATCAAGTATATGAGAGGCATCTAGGTGGTATGATTTTAAAAAAGAAACATGAAAAATATTATGGACTTGAGCTAGAGTAGGGGGTAGAGTAAGTATTTAAGCAACTAGGTTGATTACTTCTAATACATTGAATGGGCCCACGTCTATCAGGTCTAGCTTGGATGACTTCTCGAAGGTAATAGAGATATTATGTGGCTTGAATCTCAAAAATACCTTGTCTTGGAATGAAAATTTTCTAAAGGTTCTATTCTTGTTGGCATAACACTTTTGTCTATCTATCGCCTCCTTCAGTTTTCTCTTGATATGCCTCATCTGTTCTTCCATTTCTTTTAGCATCTCAGGACCCACTATGATCTTATCTTCCAATTTTTCCCAATTTATGGGAGTAAAATACTTTCACCAATACAAATCCTGAAAAGGTGCCATACCTAAGGATTCATGATGGGATTTTTATAAGAAAATTATACTAGTGGTAGGTACTCTTCTTGCTTATACTATTGATCCATTTAGTACATCTGAAGGAGATCTTCTAATACCTGATTCACTCTCTCAATTTGACCATTAGTCTGAGGATGGTAGGCTGAACTAAAGTTTAACTTAGTCCCCAATGCTGCATTCAAAGTTGTCTGAAATATTGATCTCATTTGCATATCTTTGTCGAATATAATGGTCTCTGGAACTCCATGTAAACAAAATATCTCTTAGAAAATTTTCTTGGCCAAGGTCAACGATCCATCCTTAAGGTTCCCTAGGATAGAATGTTCCACCTTAGTCAAATTATCAACTACTACCAGAATGACATCATGCTTATTATTGCTTAAAGGTAACCCTTGTACAAAGTCCATGTTGATCACTTGCCATTTATACTCAGGTTGTAGACACCTAAATTTGGACACTTAATTTATCCAAATTTATCCCCTTTCATCTAAGCATCCCCTTATTTGCATTAATTAAGTAATATCGCTATTAAATAATTAATATCCTTAATTCTGCCAAATCCCTGAGGTACTTAATTAATAAAAAAATACCTTATCTCTTTAATCCTCCTTTTCATCAAATGAATTAAATAAATATGACATTTATTTAATTCCTCATATGTCACATCCTCCATCATTTTTATCTAATCCTAATCCATCTTCTAATCTGATTATTAGAGATGTGCACATGCCTAATCCTTGATTAAGATGTGTCACATCCTCCAACTTTTGCAAGTTGGCCACTAATCTCTCTTAGCCACCTAACCCTCCTCTAATCCTTCATTAACTAGCCTAATCAACCTCTCAAGGAATTTTTAATTCCTTTTATCCTTCCAAGGAATATTAAATTCATTTTTCTCTTCTCCATGTGATCTTTGACTTATCACATCAAGTCACATGTGAACTCTTCCCCTTCTCCCACTTGCCTCTAATATGTCATTATTTTGTCTAATCAAGTACTTGCACAACCTTAATCACTTAATTAGGTCAAACTAATCTCCATGTCATTTATGGAATGTGTCTTAAGTCAACCTTATTAAAGGCTTTCTCTTTTTGGAGAAGGCACCCCCTTCCCCATGTGAATTTTCAATTCAAATTTAATCCCCCAATGCATTCCAAAGAATTTTAAATTCTTTCTCTCATTCCCATGTGGATATTTGAGGAATTTTTAATTCCTCACATGTCCTCTCACCCACATGGGGACAAGGACCTCCTTTATGAGGAGATTTTGTCCAAATCCCAAGGTACTATGTAGTACCTCCATGTCATGTACTCTCCTTCCACCTCATTTACACATCATCTTTTTCAAGCCACTTCACATGCCACATGTCAAGATGTGAGGGCTTGTGAGTCCTCAACTCACCATAGCCCTACATCTTGGCCTTGTTGGTTTAATCTCAACCATCCATTTCTCTAGAGAATCCAAAATTCTCTATAAATACCCCATCTTTTCTCTCATTTTAGTGGGAGATCACTGTGCTAGCTAAACTCTTGCAAATTTTCCATTTGAGTCATACTTAGTCAAATTTATCATTTTCTTGCACTCACCATAGCATTTTCATCCATTGTTATCCAACTTCAACCATCTTGCATCCTCATCATCTACCATCAAAGGAGCATACAACATCAAAGATCAAAGGGCCAACCAAATGATAGTTTGACAAGGTAAAATCTTTCATTTTGCTTTGTTAAGTTAAACTATTGCCCAATCTTGAGGTGTAGGGTGTTTATATTTGTTGTTTGGATTATTTTGTTTGTTTCTCATTTTCTAACGTATATCTTCACCTGTTCACATTTCTGGCATGCCCGGTGGGACCCACAAATGGGTCTATATCTTTTGCGTTTGCTATTTTTTTCACTTTTTGTAGGTGTAGGTTGCAGAGGGGTGGAACCAACCTACAGAGGGGCAGACCCGACCATCCAGGGTTGGACCTGATCTCGAGGGATGGACCTAAACTCTAGAGGTGGACCCAACCTTGCCCAGGGGCAGACATGCCCTCCACATACTCCAAAAACTAATTTTTTGCAGATTTTTCATAGAGGGGTGGACCTAACCTCCAGATAGGTGGACCTACACTCCAGATGAGCATACCTAACCTTCAAACAGGTGGACCTAACCTAGAAAAGTTTTTTAGAAGGTGAAATTTTAGTTTTTAGCACTTTTTTTGGCAGTTTTAAGTATTTTTGACCTCCTAATGTGTCCTTTTTGAGTTTGTCCAAGCATTTGATTAACATTTGGCAAGAAACAAGGACAAAAATCACTAACAAGTTTCCTTACAGGGTTAGTTATTTACCAACTACTGCTTGTTGTTTTACATAAGTTAGGCACATAATTTAACTAGGAGTGTCAATTAATCTTGTTTGTCGTGCTTGTTGGTAAGCTATTTGACGTATCCAATCCCCTTGCGCCATTCGGTGATCCTGGGTGATGAGAAATCTTAGCTTACCAAGTATTTGTGTCTCCCTTTTTTTCTTTTATTAGGGGACCTACTTGGGGATTTCATCACCCCAAGGGACGATCCCAACCATGCATACCGATGGGATATATAAAAGGGGGAGAGCAAAAGTTGTACCTCAATCCAACTACATTGTAATTGGCAAAGCGTCGGGATGACGTGAAGAGTTGGTCTGAGCCTCTAGTATCTTGCTAAGGTTCCTGAGTCACGCTTGTAATGAGTTGGTGTTCACAGTTTGCGCCTCACGTACTGGGTGTATATCGAGGACTCCTTAGCAACCATGTTCATCCTAGAATAGAAGACTCTATCAGCCATACCCACTTCTAGTAGATTTAGGATCGTGCTATCTGAACTGTCTTCTTTGTGTGAAACCAATAAATCTCTATTCAGTTGAGTTAGCCTTATCCTTTGATTGATGCTTGTTGTGTTTTTGAGTCATTTTCCTTAGTCTTCTTTTTGAAACTAAACTTTAGACCTGTCTAGGGGTGGACCTGCCCTCCAAGGGTAGACTTGACCTTTTCCAAGGGTGGACATGACCTTTGAACCAACCCTTTTTAGCCTGTTTTAGCCAATTCTGGCCAACTTTTGTCAGACAGGCAGACCTGACCTCTAGACAGGTAGACCTAACCTCTGGACAAGTGGACTTGACCAGGGGTGAACCTGGCCCTTGACCAGTCAGCTTTATCATTTGTTTCATCATTCTAGACACCTGTTTCATTGTTTTGCGCTCTCGTTTCATCATTTCAATCACTCGTTTCCCCGTTCTGAGTAAACGTTCACCCATTTCAAACCTTTATCTATTGTCTTGAACTCTCATTCTTCTATTTTGATCATTCATTTACTTGTTTCGAGTGAATGTTCATCCATTTCACACCCTGTTTCATCATTCCAAACTCCCATTTAGTCATTCTGATCATTTGTTTACTCGTTCTGAGTAAAATTTTATCCATTTCAAACCTGCTTCTATCATTTTGAACTCCTGGTCTGCCGTCCTAACCATTCGTTTACTCATTCTGAGTAAACATTCATCCATTATGAACCTCTATCTCCTCATTCTGAGAGTCCTTTGTCCATTATGAGTCACCGTTTACTCATTCCAATTACTCATTCATCCATTTTGAGCACTCGTTCAGTTTTTTCGAGTGCTCGGTCATCTATTTCAAATCTTCCTTTTCTCATTCTGAGTGTCATTCATCCATTGCGAGCATCCATCTCCTCGTTTCGTGTGCTCGAACGACTATTTTTTGACCTTTTTTTACCTAGGGGCGGACCTGCCCTATAGGCAGACCTGCCCCCTTGGATAGGAAGACCTGCCCTATAGGCAGAACTACCCCCTTGGATAGGAAAACCTACCCTACAGGCAAACCTTCCCCCTTGACAGGCAGACCCACCCTTCAAACAACATTTTCCACCCTTCGTTTAGTCGTTTCGAGCACCTATTTTCCTGCCATCAACACTTTTCTGAAAATCATAATTTCATCACCAAAATCACATAAGTGTTACTTAGAACATCATTAGAATCCATATCCATCATCGGATCATCCATCCCAATCACCTAGACTTCGTTTCGAGAGTTTTGATTTTTATGCTGAAACTTTCGGAGGCCATAACTTTTGACTCGGGTGTTCGTTTGAGCTAAAATTTTATGGGTGGTTGCGTTATGAAGTGGCATGTGGATTCACAATAGATCTTGAGTTGGTTGGACCCCATTTTGCCACATTTTTGGGGCCTCAAACTTTCATCTTGACCCTCAAAATTGCAATTTAGTGTTTTTTTTCAGTATTTCAAAAATTGTTTTTGTTAATAACTCAGAATGCATGTCTCAGAGTTGGGATGTTAGCTGGAAATTCATCCTATCTTAGTTTTGGGTATTTTTTTGGAAAAAAATGGACTCTCAAAAGTATGTCCATGAAGTTTCCTAAAATGGAAAAATTTGACACTTTTTAAAAAATTTCAAATCTGGAAAAATCTGATTGTCAACACCTTACGTCCTTTAAACCCTGAAACTTGGTGTAGAATCAATCTCGTCACATCCTCCAATCATTCTAGGCTTCAATCCAATCCTAGTCTAAGATTTAATCTAATCCCAATTTGAGCTTAACCAAAATCCTAATCTAAGCTTTAATCCATTTGCAGTCAAGATATTTGGATATTGAAACAAATCTTAAGATCCTTCCCTCCATCTTCTTCAATTTTGTCCTATTTATCCTTTCATCCATTCTGAGAGTCATTCTCCCAATTTGAGCATTTGTTCATTCATTTCGAGCTCTTGTTCACCCATTTCAATCAATCATCCACTCGTTTTGAGTAATCTATCATTAATTCCAAACCTTCGTCTTCTCGTTCCAAGAGTCATTCATATGTTCTTAGCATTTTTTTACTCATTTTGAGTGGTCGTTCATCCCTCTTGATCATTTGTTTACTCGTTCTGAGTAATCTTCCATTCATTTCAACCTTCCATCCATCCATTCTGATTATTCGTTCTGCCATTTTGATCATTCGTTTACCTGTTCCAAGTAAATTTTCATCCATTTCATGCCTCCTTTCACCATTTTGAACTCTCGTTCTATTGTCTCGGTCATTTGTTTACTCATTCTGAGTAATCTTCCATTCATTCCTCTTGATCATTCATTTACTCGTTCTAAGTAATCTTCCATTCATTTCAACCTTTCATCCATCCATTCTGATTATTCGTTATGCCATTTTGATCATTCGTTTACCCATTCCAAGTAAATTTTCATCCATTTCATGCCTCCTTTCACCATTTTAAACTCTCGTTCTATTGTCTCGGTCATTCGTTTACTCGTTCTGAGTAAACATTCATCCATTTCAAACCTCTTTTCATCATTTTGATCTCTCATTCTATCATCTTGGTCATTCATTTACTCGTTCTGAATAAACGTTCATCCATTTCAAACCTCCTTTCATCATTTTTAATTCTCGTTCTTTTGTTCTGATCATTCTTTTACTTGTTCCGAATAAATGTTCATCCATTTCAAACCTCCTATCATTTCAAACTCTCGTTCAACAATCCTGATCAATCGTTTACTTGTTCTGAGTAATCTTTCATCTATTCCAAACATCTTCTCATTCTGGGAATCATTCATCTATTGTGAATAGTCGTTTACTCATTCCGAGTAGTCATTCATCCATTCTGGTCAATCATTTACTTGTTTTGATTATTTGTTCATCCATTTTTATCATTCGTTCCTCCAATCAAATCATCGTTTTCCCCATCCAAATCCCTACAACTTCATCTCGGGTTATTATCCAAATTGACCTAAGTGTCTGAATTGATTGTCATCATCAACATCTACTTAGGATTTTCATCATCATCAGCCCAATCAATCCATTTTCCATCTCAAAGTGGATTCGGTGCCACAATCATCCATTTATCCTTTAATCCAATCAATCGGTATCCTAAGTCACCTAGGGTAATCTCTGAACGGGGTTTTCCAATCACCTTCGACCCAATCAATCTATTTCCATCTCGAAGTAGATTTGGTGTTGTAATCATCCTTTAGTAACCAAATCCGATCGTCAGAATCAATCCCATCGCATCATCCAATCATCCTAATTTGAGCTTTAATCCAATCTTGATCTGAGATTGACCTAAATCATGATTTGAGCTTTAGTTTGTTCCCATCCAAAATATTTGATCCATCCTCTATCCTTTCATCATCATGAATCCTTATCCTCCATCAATAGTAGTCAAGGGAAACCCTAATTATGTCGACAATGATAACGAAAGTCTTAGCGATCAAGAAGAATATGACATAGATCCCCTTGATACTATCATTGCTAGTAAGCTTTCTCCACCTACTTTCCCAAATCCAATCACCCCTTTGAGTTATCATATTATGTCTTCATCCATGCCTAGTCATGCTCCTTATGCTACCTTTGACAAGGGATATCCATCATATCCAGCATATCCATCATATCCTTCATCTACATCATCCTCTTATCCTAGTCTACCATCACAATACCCCTATCCTAATCTCCCGTCCACATCCTCCTATCTCAATCCTTCATCTGCATATACCCACTACCCTCATCTTCCATACCAATCTACTCACCCTAATCCTACATTCACACCTTCCTATCCTAATCCAACATCCACACCAACCTATCCTAATCTAACATCCACATCTTCTTATCCTAATCCGACATCCACATTTCCCTATCTCAATCTTCCATCTCAATCTTCCCATCCTAATCCACCACCTGCATCCTCATGTCCTAATTCACCATTCCAATACCCCTATCTTAACCCTTCATGTAATCTTAATCCCCCATCTATTCCTAGTTATGCATCCAATCCCATTCCCCCATCTAATCCTAGTCCACCAATTCCTAGTCTTAATCCCTCACCAATCCATAATCCTTCATCCACTTCTACCACGCCATCTCAGCCTAGAGTATTCAAGTTTCTCACTCCAAAATTTCTCCAAGGACTTATAGGAAAGAAGACATCTCGTACTCCACACCTTGAAGCTATGGAATCATGCCATCCCAACCCATCATCCATAGTCATTAGTGATGAGACCCTTCTCCACCCAACACCTATCATTGATGATACCACCCCTAGCACCACTCAAACCATTGAAGCCATCACATCCTCTGAATCCACTGAGCCCCCATCTCCTACCATCACATCTACTGAATCCATTGAACACCCATTTCCTACTCCGAGAGCTGTCAAACCCATCAACAACACCCAAATCCAATCCACTTCTTCCACTCATAGTGTCACTAAAATCCATTCCCATGAATGTTTTGAATCCTCTATCCCTCCATCTTCCCCACTTAAAAAGTCCCACCAAGACTCCATTATCATGCCTCCTGCACATGATGAGTCATTCCAAGAGCTTGATCCAAAGCATGCCAACATATACCCTTCTACAAATCAATCTCCTACCATCCCATCTAGTCCACCTCAAGATCACAGTCCTCCCATCCATTCCATTCCATGATCCCCTTGTCATTCAAGATTCCACCACTCCATCTCCATCGCATGATCCCACTACCACAAAACCAAATCTTATCATATCCCCTAATCCCTCTCTTGATACCACCCATCCAAATGCTACTATCCCATCATCTCCCTCTCATGATCCCCCATCATTGCCTAAAACTGCTATCTCCACACCACTTGCATATCCCCTTGGTACTCTCACATTCTTCCATGGTGGCCTCCTTGTAGAAGAAAAACACAATGTATATACCACCCATCATCCTCCACCTAATAATGGACTCGCATCATGTTTTCAGAATAACACAAATCCTATCATGGATCGCATTCTCAAGAACATGAACTATCAAGGAAAAGGTTTAGGCCTTCATGAGCAAGGTATTTCAGAGCCCATCTAGGTTAAAGGACAAATTTGTATGCAAGGTCTTGGACCTATTTCCCAAGACTCACAAACTAAAGATGTTGGTACAACCTCTAGACGTCCTCAATGAGCCTCTTCCAAAAGAAATATAGGCTCTTCCTATTGCTTCACCAGATCATATGCTTCCATCCCTCCTCCTTCGTCATATTACCTCAAAACAACTGTCCATATTCCTCCTTCATCTGCTCCATCCATTTTGTGTCCTTACATCCCTCCATCCACTATCTCCCATCCTTCATCTACTCCATCCATCTTATGCTCTTATGTCCCTCCACCCACTCTATCTGCTTTGGGTCCGTATATCCCAAAATCACCTCCTCCATCTCATCCTTTCATCCATCTGAATCCTATCCATGGCATCCATCATAAACATCCCTCTCGAATATCCCCTAATCAGGATCAACAAATGCACATACCTACACATTCTCCATCTACACGTAATCCTCATAATTTTACCTCCATTTCTCTACATCATCCATATCCTTGCACCCATCCCATTGCTACTAAAAATACTTTGGATGCTAAAGTAAAAATACATAAATCTAAACATCCACATGAATCTAAAGCTCCCCATGTCCCCTCTAAAAGACATGGTGAAGATAAGAAAAATCAAGATCAAATCTATAGCCCACAAAGGACCACCAAAAAAAAGATCAAAACCATGTGGATCCCAAAGAGAAAAGATGCAATTCCATCAAATGAAAAATTTGTAAGAACATCCAAAGTTGCTAATCCAAAAGCTAATCATACACCCCTTTCATCTCCTAAGTTTCTTTTGGGTCCTTATGTTCCAAAACTCACCATCCCATCTCCTTCATTATCCCCACATTCCCCATCCATTAATACTCCTATCATTTCACATTCATCACTACATGTGCCAATGTTGGTCCTAAAATCACCACCCCATCACACAACTACCCCATCATTCTATCCATACCCTCTCCAGCATCCCATCCATTATCCCACATATCTCCCCCATCGAATCCCTCTAATTCATCCTCTTGCATAATACATTTCTCCTAATAAGGTTGTACCAACATCCGACAGTCTGTTCAAGCATGCGCCCTTAATACCTCATATAGAACTTGATGCTTGAGTCCTTTATCCATATCCTTATCATATGTCTTCTAAATCCACTTATTTTCCTCCCTATCTTTATCCACCTCCTTCCGTATGATATCCAAAAAGTCAAAAATCCAAAAAATTCAAAAAATCCACAAAATCCAAAAAAATAAAAATAAAATAAAAAAAAATTCAAAAATCCAAAAAGTCAAAAAAGAAGAAAAAATCAAAAAAATCAGAAAAGTCATTAAAAAAAAGAAAAAAAGAAGAAGAAAAAAAGAGAAATAATTCGTCCAATGGTGAAAACTTTGAAAACAAGTGCCTTGGATAAGTACCATGATGAAAACCTAATGAACAAGCATCATGTGTAAATCCCTATCTATCCCTTTTCACACTTGGGGGCAGCTTCTTGATATGCATCCCCTCCATCTGCTATGCTTCCTACTATGCACAAATCTTCCTGATATACATCCCCTACATCCTTTTCCTCCATCCCACCTATCTTATGCAACCTACCATCATATCCCATTTATCTCCCATTCCTCCATCCTTCTTGTGATCTTGATCAAAATAGGGGCACCTATCTATACATGCTTTGGACACCTCTTGGTATACATTCCCTTCATCCATGCTCTGTCGTATTCCTTGGTCACCCATCCTATCCTCCTCTATTTATCTCCTTTATCTTCCCATCCACTCATCTTCCATCCCTCATGCCTCATCATACATGACATATCTAGAGTGGGGACATCTACTTCCTTTGTTTGGAGACATCATCTATCATAGCATCCCTTCATCTACCTATCCATCTATCACAACATCCCTTCCATCTCCCCATCCTTATCTTCCTATCCATTTATCCTAGCATCCCTTTCATCTCCCAATCCTTATCTTCCTATCCATCCAAACAATCCCTTCCATATCCCATCCCTATCTCTCTATCCATTATTTCATCTTTATCCTCATCCCATCTCATAATCTCTTGTCATCAGTATCTAGCTATAGGCCTCCCTCCATGCAACTCAATTCCATTTATCTCATTACCATCACTTCTACTTCTTTTACACATCTTTTCAATCTCCTATCTTTTCTCATCATTCTTCTTAGTTGTCCCACATAGTACCCACCAAGATCACTGAGGTCTTGTGTTACACTGGGGAATCCTTGTGTGCTTGTGGTTATCCCAATACCTAGCCCGACCAAGGTCATCACGACTTTGGGGTGTAGAGATAGCCTTCTTGTTTGTTGTGTTTGTTTCATGCATTAGACACTAATCTTCCTTGGTCCTTTATACCTTGGTGTATCGTGTCTTCTTCTACAACAAAACTCAGTGCTCCTAAAGATGGAAAATTGCATTTGGATTGCATTTCATCTCCATCCTCTCATCTATCAAAATCCCCCCATCCATTCATTACTTCTCCCATTTTCACTTTATCTCAGCCGACACTTTTTAATTATCTTCCTTTATACCGCTTTATACTCCTCAGATTATCTTCCATTGCACAATTCTTTGTTCTTCTTTGAACTCCATGTCCTTCCGGCAATTATTCATCCTTAACCTTTCTTATCTTTATCCTTTATCGCTCTTTATTCATCTCTTAACCTTTCTATCTTATCCTTTACTATCTTTTCCTTAATCAACTTTATCGATCATCTCGACCGAATCCATCTTCTTTCAGGTCTCTATGTTTTAATATTCTTTTGAAATGATGCCACTGCACACCATCTTAAAGAGGGGAAAATAGACACCTAAATTTGGACACTTAATTTATCCAAATTTAGTCCCCTTTCATCTAAACATCTCATACCACTCAAGCAATATTCACTATTTAATTAATATCCTTAATTTCCACAACCTCTAAGATATTTAATTAACAACAAATACCTTATCTCTTTAATCCCTCCTTTCATCAAATTAATTAAATAAATATGACATTTATTTAATTCCTCATATGTCACATCCTCCATCATTTTCTATCTAATCCTAATCCATCTTCTAATACCTAATTATTAGAGATGCACATGCCCAACTTTTTGATTAAGATGTGTCACATCCTCTAACTTTTGCAAGTTACTACCAATTCTTAGCCACCTAACCCTCCTCTAATCCTTCATTAACTAGCCTTAATCAACCTCTCAAGGAATTTTTAATTCTTTTATCCTTCCAAGGAATATTAAATTCATTTTTCTTTCCCCCATGTGATCTTTGACTTATCACATCAAGTCACATGTGAACTCTTCCCCTTCTCCCACTTGCCTCTAATATGTCATTATTTTGTCTAATCAGGTACTTGCACAACCTTAATCACTTAATTAGGTCATCCTAATCTCCATGTCATTTATGGAATGTGTCTTAAGTCAACCTTATTAAAGGATTTTCTCTTTTTGGAGAAGGCACCCCCTTCCCCATGTGAATTTTCAATTCAAATTTAATCCCCCAATGCATTCCAAAGAATTTTAAATTCTTTCTCTCATTCCCATGTGGATATTTGAGGAATTTTTAATTCCTCACATCTCCTCTTACCCGCATGGGACAAGGACCTCCTTTATGAGGAGATTTTGTCCAAATCCCAAGGTACTATGTATTACCTCCATGTCATGTACTCTCCTTCCACCTCATTTACACATAATCTTTTTCAAGCCACTTCACATGCCACATGTCAAGATGTGAGGGCTTGTGAGTCCTCAACTCATCATAGCCCTAAATCTTGGCCTTGTTAGTTTAATCTCAACCATCCATTTCTCTAGAGAATCCAAAATTCTCTATAAATACCCCCTCTTTTCTCTCATTTTAGTGGGAGATCATTGTGCTAGCCAAACTCTTGCAAATTTTCCATTTGAGTCATACTTAGTCAAATTTCTCATTTTCTTGCACTCACCATAGCATTTGCATCCATTGTTATCCAACTTCAACCATCTTGCATCATCATCATCTGCCATAAAAGGATCATACAACATCAAAGGTCGAAGGGCCAACCAAATGACAGTTTGACAAGGTGAAATCTTTCATTTTGCTTTGTTAAGTTAAACTATTGCCCAATCTTGAGGTGTAGGTTGTTTATATTTTTTGTTTGCACTCTTTTGTTTGCTGCTCCTTTTCGAACGTATATTTTCACCCATTCACATAGGTATATCATGATGATAAAAGAGCATTAATAGATGCATGTGCTCAGCCTTGAATGATTGAAACTCCAAGAATCTGGCTACATATTCCACTACGCCTTTCCTGAGTTTCAGCCAAAAGTAAGAGGTTGTCAATTCTATGATCATCTTTGTAACTCCTAGGTGTCCAAAATATGGTACATTGTGGACTTCTTCTAGGACCATATTCTTAAGCTCTCTAGAATCTAGGATGTACATCCACATCTGGTATCTTAAAATACCATCTAATTCAAATTTGTACCCATCGAATCGATGATTTGATGGATTATCTTCTAGAGCCTTTTCACCCTCTCATAGTGGTCATCACCTTGCAAGTGTTGCATCGCTTGTTGCCTCAGTTTGGACATCATAAAGGTCATGGATTATAGATGTATTCTTCTACTAAGAGCATCTAGCACTTTATTTTCCTTTCCTTTAATATATTCAATTCCAAAGTCATACTCGCTAAGGAATTCTAGCCATCTCCTTTGACATGAATTGAAGTTAGGTTGAGTGAAAATGTATCTCAATCCTAAGTGATTTGTGTTTGAGATCAAATAGCTTTCTTAAAAGATAATGCCTCCACATCTGTAGGTACTGCACTATAGTTGCTAACTCCACATTGTGTGGTGCATAGTTTACTTCACATTGTTCTAGCTTCCTAGACTCATATGCCACCACTTGTCTTTCTTGCATCAACACTGCCCCTACACTATCTCCTAAAGTATTTGTGATCACTGAAAACTAGCCATTGGGATTGGGAATAATTAATGCCAAGGCTATCGTGAGCTTCTCCTTAAGGAGTTGGAAAGAGTAATCACACTTCTCAGTCCACTCAAAGCTTTTTATTTTCTTTTGAAGAGATGTTATTAGGGCTTCTATTTTAGAAAACCCTTGCACAAATTTTTTGTAATATTTGGAAAGTCCCATAAAAACTTTGCACCTTTGTCACATTTTGAGGCACTAACCATTCTACAATTTCTTTTATCTTCTCAAGGTCTACAATGACTCCCTCAATTGAGATAATGTAGTCTAGGTAATGCACACTATCCTGATAGAACAAGCACTTGGATATCTTTCCAAAAATACTCTTTTCCCTTAGACGTTGTAAGACTATCCAAGCAAGTATCGATTTTTTTCTCCAATAGGCTTGGAGTAAACCAGAATGTCATCAATAAATATTAGGATTCAATAATCCAAAAAATATTGAAACACACTATTCATAAGGTTCATGAAGGTTGCGAGTGCATTAGTTAGCCCAAATGGTACAATGGTGAACTTGTAATGTCCATACCAAGTTTAAAAAGTTGTATTTGGAATATCCTCTTACTTTATTCTCAATTGATGGTATCTAGACCTGAGATCTATTTTTGAGAAAACTATCACTCCCTCCATCAAATCAAATAATTCATCGATCATCAAAAGAGGGTAGTGATTCATGATGGCCACCTTGTTCAACATCTGATAATCAATACATAGATGCAAGGTTCCATCCTTCTTTTTTCATGAAGATAACTAGTGCTCCCCATGGTGACACACTGGGCCTAATAATCCCTTTATGTAGCAACTCTTACAACTAGGCTTTCAACTCATAAAGCTCTGTGGTTGTCATTTTGTATAGATCCTTAGATTGAGGTTTGACTCTTGGCATTAAATCAATGGAGAAATCAAATTCTTGCTTTAGAGGCATCGTAGTGAGATTTTCAAGAAACAAATCTTAGAATTCCCTAATAATTGGATAGTCATCAAGGTATGGCTTCTCATTTTTAGGTTTACTAATATGCACAATATATATGACACAATCCTTTCTCTGAGCTCTTTTGAGCTACATATCTGAAATTTTCCTAAGCTCTAGGGGTCTCTGTATCTCATGTATCTTAGTTGGGTTCCCATTGTCATCCAAACAACTCACCATCTTATCCTCATAATTTATAATAGCCTTGTGATCATTCAACGAATTATTTCCCAAAATTACATTATAGGACCCTAATGGTGCAACATAAAGGTTAACTTGGGTCAAGAAGTTGGGAAGTTCCAACTCGTTGCAAAAGAAACATGAATATAGTTCTCACTCTGCTTGATTCCCATAATAAATAGACTGTGAATTTTCCATATATTTAGGTTGATTAGGTAGCTTATAAATCATCCCAAGGTCGATGAAACACTCAGTATCTCTAGTATATATTAAAATAGAAATGGTTTGGCCATAGAGCTTACTTTTCAATTGTATCAGAGATGTCTAGTACTCTGCTTTCCTGTTATCCACTGTTGCATGGATCTTGTGTTGTGAGGCATGCTATAGGTTTCCTTCCTTCCATGAC